>JAYESA010000019.1:102595732-103220732 GCA_036927795.1 Iris macrosiphon | reverse complement strand
ATCCACAAATTGTAGCCACTTGGCACGCTTTTACTGTTTCAGAGAGAGAGGCTTGAATGACTTATAATCTCGGCTATACGCCGCCTGTAACACATGTTTATATCAATAAAAGAGTTGCTTTACTTCAACTTGTGTTTTAATGCTTCCGCTATTGTGTCGACTCAGTGAACTTGTTACCGATAGCCTATGCGTTCATGACTCCGCTGCACTCGGATAATCTGTGCGACTCTGTGGCTTAGAACTCTTACCGCAAGCCAATGGACCACGGCCTTGCACGGACGTGGCTCACGCTCGTGCGGTATCACGTCCGGATGGGTCAAAGCGATCGTCCCACGGAAGCGCTGGCGAGGGTGATTCCCGTTTAGCGGGGACGACCAAAATAGCCTGCGGGAGATCGGGGCGTGACAACAGGTAAAGTCACCGAGCGGTGGCACATTTGGTTATGTTATTTTACTCTATCTTATGCGAAGAATTGAACTAAGGCAAGATAGATAGATCACATGATAATAAATGTTGCATGCTCATATGAACTCGTTGTAGATTTTGGTTAAGTTGGATTAGCTCGCCCTCATCGGTACTTTTCTAAGTACTGACCCTCGTTGCAGCAGGTTCCCCGAGCCAAGGCGACGCGGCGAGGAGCTGAAGCTTTCTCCAACCCCCTTCCTGAATCAAGATGCTTTCGTGACGTGACTTTTGGTAGCTCCAGTACATAAGAAGAAAGGAGCTCGCTCTCACTTTTAGAAGCCACAGGACGATGGTGTTGACTCGCACCCAAGGTGTTTTGTGTTTTGAATTCTAGTAAAGGATGTAATATATGGAACGGCTATCTCATTTTGTATCCAAGTTGTAAGCCTGTGTGGCATCCTTATCGTTTTGGGTCAAGAGTCTGTAAACAGATGTTCGTTATCAATAAAAAAAAACTTTTCTATGCCTCAATGTGTGTGTTATCTTATTTGCGTACTCTGTTGCATATGTTCTAAAGATTATCATTATGCCTAGGCCTTGTGCACGCGTGCCCTACGCGTGCACGGCATCAAGCCCTGGGGACGATTATCGATTGGGCAAAATCGGGGCGTGACATAGTGGTATCAGAGCATAGCTTCAGATCCTTTGATCTCAAGTCGGAAAGTTTTCCTAAGATGACCCTGTCCCGTCCGAGAAAACTCTTGAAATCAATTGGTGCAAAATGAGATACGTTCCATATAGTGAGTCCATAATATACTTTGAGAGTGATACAAGTTACTTTTCTTTGTAGGAACGGCCTCCGAGCCGGGTTCACAAGCGCAGATGGTGGCGCAAGTGCAAGGGAGTAGTTCTGGTACATCAGGCAGCTCAGGGAGTCCAGCTGCCGCACCCTTTGTTGATCCGTTCGAACGAATGATGCGTATGATGGAAACGCAACAGAGACAAGCCAAACTACGACAGAGTCAATTTGAGTCTCGAATAGAAGCACAATTTCTGGCAAAACGGACTCAGGCCGAAACGCAGCAGAAGCAAATGGATACCTTGCAAACGATTGTGACGACGCTAGTCGCCAGCAACCATTCTGCATCCGCGGCCGCCGTGGCAGCGCCAGTTGTAGCTGACATTTCGGGACCTCAGGGCTCTCCGGAACCTCCACTTTCAGATGATAAGGGGTCCATCCTACAGATATCAGAATTTAAGAAAATGTGCCATACTACCTTTAAGGGGACCGAAGACCCTTCCGTGGCGTTGGATTGGCTGGTGGAGTTAGAAGACCACTTCGAAGTGCTCCGTATGGACGAAACTAGGAGAGTCGCTTGTGCCCAACTTCAGCTCCGTTTAAACGCCCATGATTGGTGGGATGTGCACAAACAAGCTTTATTGAGTGAAGGTGGCACAACGATACGCAGAGTTGTGTAACGTTATCTAGACATGGATATCGTGACCCCTTTACATTCTCGTACTTGTCTTATCAAGTACGTTATACCCAGGACACTTGACACTATTCATAAGACGGAATCTTCCTGAGATATTCATGGTGATTCTGTATAGGTTATAGGTTTCATGACATATTCTTTTTGCTTAGATATTACATGACTGGATGCATTAGTTATAATCCTACGTGGCATGAAAATGAGACATTGTGAACATGAGACGTATGATTACATTGGGTGGGGAGAGTCACATAGGCTACAGGTTGATTATATTATGCCGGCGTCTCAGTCTCTCTCTGAGCTAGACAACCACATGATATCATTACTATCGGCTCCCCGACACAGAGCTTGTAGTAGTTTCAATCTGAGTTATAATGCTGCTCTCATCTTGCATTTTACTTAGCTGGTTATATATTACCCTATTGTTTCATTTATTTGCTGTACTGCATTTATTTTGGCATGAGTTATTTTGTACCTTGCTATGTCCCTTGAGGACCTGGATCCGGATTATGTCCCCAGGATTAGCAGGCGAGATCGATCCCGAGGTATACGGGACATGAGTATTAGCAGGAGCAGGACCAGGAACAAGAGCAGACATTGGAGCAGTACCAGATCCGGTAGACGAGTGATCTCTGCGGGTATCTTCTGAGTATATACTATTTCCATACTCAGTATTGTTGTTGATATCTTTATTCTTGTATCTTGACAGTTGTATCAGACTTGTTATCGGGTTGTTCCCCGATTTATTTACTTTTGATTTGATGATGATATTGTTTCCTTTTGTTGTTATTGATATATTTATTTTGTGGATGAGATTAGTATAGTAGACCCTGATTATTGTTTTACAGCTTAAGTACACATTGATGGGTCCATTAAATTGGGTTTGCCTATCGGTGCGTGCTGCTGGCCATTGCCACATGGCTAGTCCCTCGATATTTTGGGACTGGGGTGTGACAACAGAATAGAACAAAAGAACAGAACATAACTATGGAAGAACATACCTCAAGGCACAAACAAATATGGATAGCGCTCTCGTATTTTATCATCTCTCTCCCAGGTAGACTCTCCCAGAGAGTGACGCCTCTATTGATGCATACCAAAGGAATAGTCTGGTTCCTCAACACCTTCTCTCTCCGATCCAAAATCTCAACTGGCTGCTCTGGATAGCTAAGAGTAGGGCCCACCTCTATCTTCGAGTGATCCAACACATGACTAGGATCCGCCACGTACAGTCTCAACTGTGATACATAAAACACGTTGTGCACTCCCTCCAATACAGGTGGCAAGTCTAGTCTATAAGCAACTGCACCGACCCTCTCTAGAATAGTGAAAGGTCCGATGAATCGCGGACTAAGCTTCCCACCTCCACCGAAACGAATCGTGCCTCGTATCGGAGAAATCCTCAGAAACACTAAACCATCCACCTAGAACAAAATACCACCTTAAGAACTTAAACTATAAAAAACAACCAATAACAAGCACGAAGCAAAAATCTAAAACTATACCTTAAACTCCAAAGGTCTCCGGTGGCTATCGGCCCAATGCCGCTGTCTATCCTGTGCCACTCGAAGTCTGTCTCTGATCAACTGAACCTTCTCCGCTGCATCTACAACCATCTCTGTCCCAAGCAAAACTCTATATCCAATATCGTTCCATGACAAGGGAGTACGACATCTCCGACCGTACAGAGATTCAATTGGTGACATCTCTATACTAGCCTGGTAGCTGTTGTTGTAAGCAAACTCTACCAAATGAAGATGGTCCTTCCAAGAACCCCCAAAATCTAGTACACAAGTGTGCAACATATCCTCGAGAGTCTAAATAGTCCTCTCTGACTACCCATTTGTCTGGGGATGATATGCAGTACTGAACTTGAGCTGAGTGTCCAAACTCGCCTGCAAACTCTTTCAGAAATGAGAAGTGAAACGACTATCCCGATCCAAGACTATGCTGACGGGAACTCCATGTATCCTGACGATCTACCTCACATATATCTCAGCCAGCTTCTCCGTAGACAACCCTACTTTAAAAGGCAAAAAGTGGGCCGACTTGGTCAACCTATCAATGATGACCCAAATCGCGTCTTTTCTTCCTGGAGATCGTGGAAGTCCGGACACAAAATCTATAGTAATGTGCTCCCACTTTCACTCTGGAATGGGTAATGGCTGAAGCAAACCTCTTGGCCTCTGCCTTTCGGCTTTCACCTGCTAGCACACTAAGCATCTAGATACAAACTGTGCCACTTCTCTCTTTATGTCATACCACCACACACTCTTTTGCATATCCTGATTCATCTTATTGGCACCTGGATGTATGGAATACTAAGAGCGATGCGCTTTCTGCAATACCTCCTCACGCAACTCGCCACTAGGCACAAACAATCTAACTCCATGCCGCAAAGAACCATCCTCAGCAATGGTGAAATCATCCTACAATCCTACTCTCACCTGAGCTCTGATGCTCGTTAGAGATACATCCTCATACTATGCTGCCTTGATCCTGTCCATCAACTTTGAATGTATCTGCAATTCCCATATCTGCATAGCCAACCCAGGAACTATCACCTCAATACCCAAGCTCTCTAAGTCCTCCAACAAATGTCGATCTTGTGTCAGAAATATAGCTACCGCATACCTGCTCAAGGCATCGACAACTACATTAGCTTTCCCAGGATGATACTACAAAGATATGTCAAAATTCTTTATCAGTTCCAGCCACCAACGCTGCCTCATGTTCAACTCCTTCTGCGTGAAAATATACTTCAAGCTCTTGTGGTCTGTAAAGATCTCCACACACTCTTCGTACAAATAGTATTTCCACAACTTCAGGGCGAAGATGGCTGCTGCCAACTCCAAATCATGGGTATGATAGTTCTTCTCATGAGGACGCAATTGCCTGGATGCATAGGCAATAAATTTCCTATTCTGCTGAAGAACATAACCCAAACCTTTTTCCGATGCATCACTATACATAGTGAAACCTCCAGTCCCTGATGGCAACGTCAAAATAGGAGCAGACGTCAACCTCTTCTTCAATTTCATAAAAGCAATCTGGCACTCCTCCGTCCAAACAAACTCTACATCCTTCCTAGTGAGTCTGGTCATCGGTTTGGCAATCCTTGAAATTTTTTGCACAAACTTCCTGTAGTAGCCTGCCAATCCCAAGAAACTCATGATCTCTGCTACCGAACTCGGGGTCTTCCAAGACTCTACTGCTGCGATCTTCTTCGGATCTACTGAAATACCATCACCAGTCACAACATGCCCCAAGAATTCCGCCTTGTCTAGGAAGAACTCACAATTGGACAACTTTCCATACAAGTTCTCCTTTCTCAGCACATCCAACACAATCCGTAAATGCTCCTCGTACTCCTCCGGTGTCTTAGAGTATATGAGTATGTCATCGATGAACACCACCATGAACTTGTCAAGGTACTGATGGAATACCTTATTCATTAAGTTCATAAATACCGCTGGTGCATTAGTTGACCCAAACGGCATAACCATAAACTCATACTGACCATACCGAGTTCTAAAAGTAGTCTTCGGTATGTCCTCCAGTTTCACTTTCACTTTTACTTCGTGGTAGCCTGATATCAAGTCTATCTTAGAAAACACCTTGGCACCACTCAACTGATCGAGCAAGTCATCAATCCGTGGAAAAGGGAATATATTCTTGATAGTGAAATTATTCAATATCCTATAATCAATGCACATGCACACTGATCCATCCTTCTTCGGTACAAACAATACCGGGGCTCCCCACGGTGAAGAACTCAATATGATAAATCCATTATCCTACAATTCGTCCACCTGTTTCTTCAGCTCAACCAACTCGTTATTGTTTACTCTATAGACATGTTGTGAAATTGGTTCTGCACCTGGCACCAAGTCTATAGAGAATTCAATATCTCGATCTGGTGGCAATCCTGGCAATTCCTCAGGAAACACATCCAAGAACTCTGCTATCAACGGATGCGACAACTCCTTGTCTTCCACCATAGCTCCACAAATAAAGCCTTCTCCTTTCTCTGCAGCTCCTCTGGCAAACTCGAACTCGGCTCTCCTAGAGGACCAAACAAAACTCTACCTCCTCTATAATCTATACTAGCACGGTGCCTACTCAACCAATCCATCCCGAGTATAATATCGTAACTCGGAAGTGGCAATAAAAGTAGACACACACTCAACTTCTAGCCTCCCAGAGTAACTCTCCGATCTTTGCAAATATCATTAACCAAGATAATGCCTCCCCTGGTTATAATCTTGCAAGTTATAAGCAAAGACTCAGCTACCAAACCATGCTTCAGAGCAAAAAAAATAGATACAAAACTATGGGATGCACCAATATCAAACAATGCTAAAGTTGGAATAGAATTAAGAAGAATAGAACCTGCGATGACATCTCCGGTGGGCTCATCCTCCTCGACAGTCATAGTAAACGCTCGTCCCTGACGTGCACCTCCCTGATGCTGATGCTGGACAAAACGTTGCTGCTGGGTCAAAAGCGGTCCCCTCGATTGTACTGCAGATGGTCTCGCCTGTGCCCTCAGAGCTGGAGCTGCTCCCTGAACTGTACGACGATGACACTCTCTCATATGATGCCCTTATGTACCACAATACAAAAAAATTCCCAACCTCCTCCTACAAACTTTCCAGATATGGCCGGACTTCTTGCAGTAGTGGAAAGGAGCGTGCTGTAACTGTCTCTGCTACTGTGGTGCCTGGTAAAATAGTGCCCTAGCTGGAGTCTAGTGCTTCTGTGGCTGCTAAAAAGGCCGAGACCGGAAATAAGGATGTTTGGCAGATACTGCACTGTTGTTGGCCCCCAAAAAAGAATCGCGATATCTCTTGGACTTCAAACCCCACTCCCGCTCAACCTTGCGTGCCTCCACAAGTATCTCAAGGTATGTCTCATAAAAAGACAGAATGAGGATCTTCACTTCCCAGTTTAGACCCTCATGGAAATGAATAGCCCGAACCTTCGGCTCTCTCACCAAATACTTTACAAATCGGCTCAGCCTGCTGAACTCTATAGCGTAATCCTACACAGACATGCTTCCCTGTATAAGGCTCTCAAACTGCCTCCCCAAGTCTAGCCTGTCTGTCCGAGCAAAGAACTTCTTCTTGAAGAGGTCCTTGAACACCTCCCAAGACTGTCCTGTGCCAACCAGAATCGGCTCATTCCTGAACCATGTGCGGGTGACGTCGAACAGTTGAAGTCCTACCGCCTCAACCTTCAGATCCTTAGAAAGATGGGACACCCTCATAAGACTCTCAATGTCCTTGAGATAATGATCAGTATAGATGATGCCCTCCGTCCCCTTGAAGACCCTAGGCTCCAGCTTCTTGAAGTCCTGAATATTGCCTAGCCAAAGCTGAGCAACCTGAGGAGAAACCTGCTGCTGGACCGAAACTCCTCTCTCTACTACGGCATGAGCAAGCTAATGAGTACTCTGGATGCCCTACCGTAAGACGTCGGTCTTCCTCTGATGTACCTCAGACTAAGCCCTCTATGCCTCCAGTATCTCACAAAACAGTGTAAACATCTGTGTCATATCTGCTGGCACAGAAGGTGGAGGTGTAAGTCCCTCAGATACAGCTGGCACAGTCCTCTGAGTAGGTGGTGGACCTCCGAAAGCAGCTGACACTCCAATCACCGAAGAAGTGACTAGTACAGGCCCTCGGGACATCGCTGACCTCTCAGAAGCTACTCTCCCCTGCTGTGATCTAGTCTTAGGCGGCATCCTGAGACAAAGCGAAAGAAAGAATCAATATGGCACATGATGTAAGACACTCAAGGAAGGACAGATTTAAAAAATCAAGTATCAATATCAAGGAAGAATAGTTGAATGAATCAAAAGAATTTTTCCTAGATATGATTGGGTATTCTCAGCCTATAGCCAATATCCTATATCCTGAAACAGGCTCGTAATAGCACTCAATTGAGAGCACCACGGTAATTTGCACTAATTGCGACCTTGAAGAGACCTGCATGGACCACCACTAAAAATGTGTCAAGAACCACACCCGATGTAAGGGTACAAGTCAGAAACAACGCCCAGCCTAAGACGCAGAATCGACGGTAGAACGTTGTTTGGGTAATCTATCTAACAATATAATGAGCCACCAACAATATCAATATACTCAATCACAGATCTAAGATAGAAAATAGCACGAATATGATAAAGAATAGAATATTCATAATACACTCATGAGTCTAAAATAATGACATCAACGAGTCTGAAGAAATACTAAGCAATAAGCTGGAGACAAATCCAGTACAAAAGAATACTAAAAAGCTACAAGTCCCGGGTCATCTGTCTCAGTGGGGAGGAGTCCCTCCTGAGCCAGGGTCTCTGACTCTAAGCCCATAACATCATGAGGCCCGTAATGTATAGGGTACCACTCCTTAGTATCATCTGGGAAAAATATATCCAGTCAGGAAAGGAGCAGCGTACATCTCTAACAGCGGTTCTAATCAATAATAAAAAATATGTAACAGTAAATAGATGTGAATATATAAGATGCGACAATAGATGCAAGAGAGATATACAATAAAGGAATACTGGAAGTAAATACAAGAATGAACAATATGATAATGAACAAGAATACTAATGACTAAGTGTGTGAGTACTAGCTTTAATATGTGATCGGCTTGGGAACTTGATACAAGATTTATGGCCTGGCTAATTATACGTGCGGTGTATGATTAACACTATTCAAGAATAAGACATGATACAAGATGGGTATGATCACATATCTACACTATATACTCCCCAACCCCGATTGGTATAGTGGATCCAACTATGGTACGCTATGGCTCGGGATTCTCCAAGAAGATAGTGACTCTTCCCGAGAATCAGTGTCTATACATGTACAAGAAGAACAATAAAATAGGGCTTGCACAAGATACACCATATATACCAAGGAATAATATCTCATGACGAAATTCTGATATACCAATCCGTGTAACCATCGTGTGAAGAAATCATGGATATCTACACTAGATACAATGAACATAGAGGTTATCATAAATAAGAAACTATTAGAGAATGTACTCGCCTGAAGTCCGGTGAATAGTCTCACAGATGTCTGATACGGTGCCTCGAAGACCTAGATATGGAATATAATATCAATACAAGGATTTAGAATAAAAAAAGTTAAACTAGTTAACTTCTAGGTCAAAACAGTCAAACTAGGTCAAACTACCTATTTCTAGGTTGCATGAGTCTATCTCAATGATATTGGGTTCATAAACTATGAAACTAGGTCATACAAGCTAAATCTAGGATACTAGGATACCGTATCTCAGGATACGAAATCAAAAGATATGAAATAGTCATATATGCATATCAAACAATATTAAATATACTAAACCTAACTACCAAAAGCTATGTGGATACATTGACATTGAACCAACTCGATATCGCACCACTAAACACTCATCTTGATACCCAAACCCAATACCTTGAATATCCTCAATACCTTGGTATTACCTTGGTATCCCGGAGTAACCCAAAACTTTAACATATAACTAATACATATATATAAACTAAACTAATACTAACTATAACTAACACTAATATATATATATATATATATATATATATATATATATATATATATATATATATATATATATATATATATCAATACATAGGAAACTAACTATAATATAATGATCAAGGCTAACCATCTAATCAATACAATACCACCCTAACTAATACAATAACATATAGCTAAACTATACCCAAAGTACTATGCTACCACAATAACTAACTACTATAATGTATCTAACTACTACATAAATATCACTACATATATTTAACTAACTACTACCCATAACATATCAATTACCTTAACTACTCAATACCTTACCATTAAACTAACTAATCAATATACCCGATCCCAAGTGAAACTCAACTGAAACTGAAAACCCAAGATACTATGCTCGGCACAGGGACTAATACAATGTGAAGCTACTGATACACAGTGCCCCCTCTTTTGCTGCTGATTAATGTTCGATTGCTGCTGCTCTGAGCTTCGTTTCACTGCTGCTGATGCTGCTGCTGAGCTTCATTTCACTGCTGCTGCTTCATTTTTTCGCAGTGAGCTGCTGCTCGGTAGCTGTCCCGAGGCCCCCCTCTCTCCCAACACAACAACACACACACACACACACACAAGCACACTATAAAAATACTTATATATCTATCAACTATACACATATATGAATATATACCTACTCCTCACTATACCAATATATATATATATACATATACATTTATGTACTTACAGATATAGTATATCATACATATATATACATAGCATCACATACACGTATACATACATACATATATATATATATATATATATATATATATATATATATATATATATATATATATATATATATATATATATATAACATACAAGTATATATATATAACATAACTTATACCAATAGCTATTATATATTTAGAAGTATCACTACATACATATATGACACACATGTATATAGATATTTGATACACACACACACACACACACACACACACACACACACACACACACACACACATATATATATATATGAATACATTTATTATAAAGGACTAAGAACAAATAGGAATTAAATCTAGAAATGCAACACAACAAACATGTGGAGTGTATCGCACCCGTATCATACTAGATCTATGACACGCTTGCGACACTAGTCCACTACACAACCAAATGTACCCCAAAGAAAACGAGCAAGTTTAATATATTATTTATGAATAATACGAAGAGTAAAACACATATCTATGTGTCCGTGTCAAAATGTGACATGCACAAAGTCCCATGTCGGAGGGAAAATCCTCAAATCAACGCGTATCACCAAATTATTGGGATACGACATACACGTATCCAATTGTAGATATGACACTAGCCACAAATACACAAACACATGCCAAATTGATCTATATGACCAATTGACAAATACAACAAGTGTCAATCTCAGAATTCTCCCAAAATTGACACAAAAAGTACCATAACTTTCTCAATAGGCCTCCTATGAACTCAATTCCAAATCCTATGGGTATCCTATGCATATGGATTGATTTCTCATAGTTAAATCTCAGATTTAGAGCCTAAATAAAGGGAAAAAACTGAATTATACCTATTGGGAGATGGATTTCCAATAAAACCTCCTAATGTGAAGAAATTGGCCTCCAACTTATAGATCCTTGCTCCTCTTTATAGATCCTTGCTTCCTCCTTTTAGATCCTTGCTCCACTAGCCTATAATAGTGATTTGAAAAGGAATTGGGATAAAATTTGGTAGAGAAATGATGTGGGAATGGGGGAATTTGGTTGAGAAAAATTCTAGATCTAGATTTCAAATAAAAAAAGGAGAGAAACTTCCCTCTCTCTTAAAGTAGGCCGACCCCCTTGCCCCTTCCTCAAGCTACTATGTAATGTCCATTATACCCCTGGGCCTCTCATAAAGAAATAATTAAGGAGGGAAGATTCTAGTCTAATGGTTTAATTAAACTAATCATCCTCCTAATCAATGGGCTTTCTAGTTGGGCTCAATTCTAACAATTAATACATGTTGGTCCATGAGTCTAAAATAAACTAGTTAGGTCCACTAACACAAGTCTAAATCACTAATATAACATTTAACAATAATAAAATAATACAATAAATAATTATACAACATGCACAATATTTATTTAATTATGAAATAACTAAAATATCCTTTCCTAGAAATGTGGTAGTGACAGTAAGTTGTATTCATAATATTATATTTGTATGTGCTTGTTAGTTGCATACCCTAGTCTAGTATAGTAAATACCTTGTACCATCTTCCATGATTGTTCATAGCAAAGTGACGTGACGTGCAAGGGACCGATAACTTGGAGCTCTATTTTAGTCACATGGATTGCTAACAGTTTGAGGCCATTCGAGTATTCTAAATATCGTGGTCCCTTATCGACCGCATCAAATATTCGACTATCATCTTGGGTTACGTATCATTCTTCCCTGGTTGAACATGTTTTCATGTTCTCTTCCCACTTCTCTTCCCACTGTTCCGGATCACTTATTCGAGGTCTGCCCAACATTCATAATAAGAGTTTTACTAACCTTCATTTGACATCAACCTTTCATTTACATATGCCTACCTTAAATTTTGAGGACAAACATTTTCTAAGGTGGGTAGGATGTAAACCCACTAAATTTTATCTTCCCCAATTTGCCTAAAAATTTCAAAATTTGAATTTTTGAATCAATTTGTTATTAACCTTATTATACTTACTATTAAATTGTATTATCATTATTGGTTTATTTCCTTTTCTTTTATTAGATTTTCAAAAATTGTATCTTTTAAATAATATCAATAAAATTTATGTGTTCTTGTTATTATCATTTATATTATATTTGTTACTATTATGATAATTGACAAATCACACTTATAATTTAATTCTAAATTAAATTTCATTAGTTAGTAGTTAAGCTTTCATAATTAATTAGATTACACATATTCAATTTCATATATAATAAATAATACTAAGTGCATGTCTATAAATATTTTGATCATTAGGTTCATTATTACTCTGAAAACATTATTACTCCATGCCAATCCCCAAAATTTCCATTTCTATCAATAGTGTCCAATCAAAATTAAATTTGGATTTTCTTTGGTAGGCCCTAGTACAAAGGCCTGTTATCATTCCCACTTTTCATGAACCTAAGCACAACATCCAATAAAACCTCTCTTTATTTCAGTGTTTTATTGAAAACAATAGCCGCCACGTTCTTCTTCTCCTCCGTCTACTATCTTTTCCATCCTCTACGGCATAACACCTCCGCGTCGACGAGCTCGTCGCATGCCCAGGCATTCCATACTCGCTTCAGTTTGCACAGTCCCATCCCCGTACGAGTTTACCATACCGTTGCTTCCCCCAACAACATGCATCACTGCCCCTGTCCCTCAGGGACGTCCCATGGTTGACCGTCGTCATTGATTCGACCGAACCAAGCCGGAGAACCCCTCGCGTGGGCTGATGGAATTAATCTTGTTGTCATCCCTATTCCTTAGCCTCTAGGACTTAGTATATGTGAACAAGCTCGTTTGTAGGAGTCTTTAGCTCCAAACTTTGCTCACAAGTTGTTTTCCTTTAAGCCTATATATAGGCTCTCATTAATAAGCAATAAAGATAATCACAGAATTATTCTTCTCAGCTTTCACCTAAGCTTTCATTCCCCTGTGTGTTTTTTCCTTGTTCACCACCAACAGTTGGTATCAGAGCCAGAGTTGGTCGAGCTTTTGATCTGTTCATGCCCAAGTACATGTCGTGCTCTCCTGGAGGTAGTGACACCGGCACATCGTCTTCCACATCGCTACCCATGGCAAGGCACACAGGCGACGAGACAGAGATGCACGTGGTCGAGAGGGTTGTCCATAAAAATGACAGTTGGATGCATCCTCCACTGCTAACACGAACAAACTACTCGGACAGGGCGCTGGTCGTGAAGGTGCAGCTGCAGGCACAAGGCCTGTGGGATATGGTGAACACTGGCGTCGGCGAGCCTTGCGACGATCGGCGCGCACTCGACGCAATCCTTCACGGAGTGCCGTCGGAGCTGGTGCGCACCTTGGCGGTGAAGGAGACGGCGAAGATGGCATGGGACACACTCAAGACGATGCACATCAGTGTAGAGCGCGTCCGGGAGGCGAAGGCGCAGACGCGCCGGACCGAGTTCGACAACCTGGCGTTCAAAGACGGCGAGGGGATCGAATCATTCGCCATGCGGTTAGGCGCCATCGTCAACGACCTGGAGATGTTAGGAGATCCGATCACCGAGCACAAGGCTCTGCTCAAGCTTCTTAGGTGTGTGCCTCGACGGTACAAGCAAATGGCACTCGCCATCGAGTCATTGGTTGACACAAAAACTATGTCGCTCGAAGAACTCTGTGGTTGACTGCTCGTTGTGGAGGAGCGAAACGATCTGGAAGACTCTGGCTCTGTCGGCGGTCGCCTGCTTCTCACTGAAGAGGAGTGGATGGCACGGCAGAATCAAAGAGAAAGCAGCGATGTACCGTCAGGGGGCGGTGGAAAGAAGTCAAAGGCAGACTTCAAGCCAAAGGCGAAGAACACGGACAAGCCCTCGTCTAGCGGTGGCGGGGGTGGCTCTGGCATGAGAAGGAAGGGGGAATGTCGCTACTGTGGCATCCCTGGTCACTGGGCGAAGGAATGTCGTAAGGCAAAATGCGACCGCGAGAAGGTGGCGGAGGCGCACATCGTACAAGCCGAGGAGGAGCAGTCGGCACTGTTGCTAGCCGCGACGGACAACGATCTCGACGCACCCGGAGTGCACGCCGCACCGAGCATGAGGGTGCAGCGAGTGTTCCTAAATGAGGTGAGGGTGTCTCCGGTAGCCATGGATGACAACAACTGGTACCTCGATACAGGGGCCAGCAACCATATGACGGGCTCCAAGGCGCTGCTCACCTCCATCTACGAGACTGAAGGGGTCGGTGAAGTTCGAAGATGGGTCCATTGTGGAGATCCATGGGCACGGCACGGTACTGTTTACATGCCGGAACGACGAACATCGCGCGCTCACAGAGGTATATTATATACCTAAAATGCGCACGAACATCGTAAGCTTGGGACAACTTGATGAGGTGGGGTGCAAGACATCCATTGAAGGAGGCGAGCTGTGCCTGTTCGACAGGTCACGGACACTCCTGGCACGGGTGCAACGGACGAGCAACCGGTTGTATACCGTGGCTCTGAACTTGGTTGCACCTGTGTCTCTGCTCGCAAAGGCTGACGATGCAGCGTGGCGATAGCACGGGCGCTACGGGCACCTGCACTTCCGCGCTCTGCACGATCTTACGGCGAAGGGGATGGTGGAAGGCATGCCCTACATCGATCGTGTGGAGCAGTTCTGTGAGGGATGTTCGCTCGCCAAGCAACACAGGACCCCGTTCCCGTGTGCGTCGGTGTACCGCGCAGAGCAAGGGCTGGAGCTCATCCATGGCGACTTGTGCGGCCCGATAACTCCATCGACTCACGGTGGTAATAAATATTTTCTGTTAATTGTTGACGATTATAGTAGATATATGTGGGTAGAAATGATCAGATCGAAGGACGAGGCGTTCCATTTCTTCAAGAAGATCAAGGCGCTGGCTGAGAACGCAAGCGGCTTGAAGCTCAAGGCATTCCGCACCGATCGAGGCGGTGAATTCAATTCAATTGAATTCGCTGGTTTCTGCGAAAAGCATGGCGTCAAACACTTCACCACCGTGCCATATTCACCGCAACAAAACAGCTTGGTGGAGAGGCATAACCAAACAGTTGTGGAGATGGCCCGCAGTCTGCTGAAAAGCATGTCTGTGTCGGCCGTATTCTGGGGCGAGGCTGTCAAGACGGCAGGGCACATTCTCAACCGATCACCAACGCGCAGCCTTCAGGGCATGACTCCGTACCAGGCATGGAAGAAGCGCAAGCCGAACGTGCATTACCTGCGCACAATCGGTTGTGTTGCGCACGTGAAGAACATCGGCCCTGGCGTGACTAAGCTCTCTGACAGAGCTACACAAATGGTGTTTCTGGGCTACGAGGAGGGATCGAAGGTGTATCGTGTGTACAATCCAGTCACACGCAGGTTACACACTTCACGAGACGTCATCTTTGAGGAAGGCCGACGCTGGAACTGGACGGATGCAGCTGGCGGGGGTGAGCGGCATGATTTCACGGTGACTTACACTACCGAACCTGTCGTCACTCCGGCCGCCGAACCTGTCGCCATTCCAGAGCCAGTCACAACAAACCCGGAGGTTATCGAGCCCGCCTCTCCAGTCACTCCAGCCCCAGCTTCATCGAAAGGTTCCGGGTGGGTCATACCGTCGACGGGCGCGTCGCACGACACCGAGGGGGTGCCGCTTCGATACAAATCCGTCACCAAAGTTTACGAAGCGGCGCCACCATTGTCACTACCACGTTCTGAAAACAGGGGTATTTTCGACTTTTTATATATTATTAATATTATGGTATTTTTATTAAATGATTTCATGAATAGTATATTTAAATTAAATAATTGTATGAGATGTGTATTTAAATATTTACAGTGTTCATTAATGTTTGAGCTGGTAGACTTGACCTAGAAGCCCACTAGACGAACACCTGTCCGAATGATAGGATTTTGTATTTAATTTGTATTAATTAGAATTTGATTATTGGAGGTAGTAATTAATTACCATAATTTATTTAATTTTTGCACCTTGTCGTTGCTTCGATATTTGGAGCGCTACCCTACCTTTTGCCTTCCAACAAATTTCACATCCTTGCCCTAGACGTGCCCGCCTTCCATTCTGCTATTTTTTGTAACTCATAATCATGCTCTCTTGTGCTTCATTTTAGCCGCACAATATTCGTCGCGGACGTTTATTTAATTTTTAAATAAATTCCAACTTTGTATCGATGTGCGTTCCAATCGAAATTGGAGGCAATCTTGGCCTATTTTTCGTGCAACCCAAATTAGGGTAATATTCTGTTCTTAGTCTTCTTCACTAATGGTATTGGTGACCCGACCTGATTTTGGTCCCATGTACTCCTAATTAATTTTAGAACACGGCTTGCATTTTGTTCCTAATTAAATTGAGGATACCATTTTGACTGATTCCATAAATCTCGATTTAATTCCAGTACCCTGCTAATTGAGCCCATACCAAACACACAACGCCCCCTCATCCTACAAAATACCAAACACCGAATCGCCCACCAAATTTTTATCATTTTATGCGTCAGTGCAAATATCCAAATTTAAGGGGGCTAATTTGCAAATATTGTATTAGGTGTCAACACCCCATTGGTTCAACCAAATGGAGAAGCCCAATATTGACTAGTCAACACCCCATCCTCACATGTAGGAATTTTCTTTATGATAAATCATGGCCACCCATTCTAGATGGAAGCCATCACCACCATTCATTCCCTCTCACATCTCCCTATTTAATGTCCCATCATCCCCTCTTCCCAAGGAAAAACTCTAATCCCCAAAACCTAGGCTAGCCCCCAACCGTAGCCTCCTCCCTCATTCTAATTTTTTTTCCATTTTTCCTTTCTTCTTCTTCTTCCTTTCTTCTTCTCCTTTTATTTTAATTTGAATTAGAAATAAGAGGGGGAAATCTTCACCAATTGTACTGTTCACCCGGGCATTCTTCTCCGAGCTCCAATCCCGACCCCGGCCCGGCCGAGCACCGCTGCTCATCTTCCATCAGCAGCTTTTTCCCTCCGGCATTTACTCGGCCAACTCCGGCCAGCACCCCGGGCCTCTTCCCGACCTCTCCTCCTCCAATACGCATCTTCACCACCCTCGACTTCATCTTCCCCGTCGACCACTGTGCTGTCATAACCCGATTCCTTAGAATCGTTTGAGGCGTCCCCCGAATCGTGACCGCCGTACGGGCCTGGAGTTGCACCCGTACAAGGCTTTAATGATTTGTATAGCAAGCACATATTCAAAGTACGCAGATAAATTAAAACACAGATTTGAAACATTAAAAAGTTCTCTTTATTGATAATGAACATCTATTACAAACTCTTGAATGAGTCAGCTAATATGCCGAACGGCTTACAAAAGAGATGACTCAAAATGAGATAGCAGTCCTGTACATTATATCCCTTTATAACTTCAAAAGATATAGACCTCCTGGCTGGAGGATAGCTTTGCCACGGAGCTGCATTTGTGTATGAAGAGTTGCAAGCTCCGGTCTTCAAGTACTTCAAAATGCGGCGCGATCAGGATGCGCCTAACAGCTGGACTGGATCGGAAAGACGACTTTGGCTCCTCGCTCGGTTCGCCTTGGTGCGGAGAACCTGTTTCAACGAGGGTCAGTATATCAAAACATACTGGTGAAGGCGAGCTAGCCTGACTATACCAATCAATATGTTGTTTTAATGAAGCATGCATATTTATGGGTTTCTATCTTGCCTTAGTTCATTTACAAGTAAGCAACATATAGAATTATACTGAAATGAACGTGCCACCGTTCGGTGGATTTTACCTGCCCGTCTGAATTACCTGCACAATACTTACCATGCCTTCCCTGCCACGAAGACACAAGTTAGTTAGCAACAGGTTTAAATATACACGATGATCACTGCCATGATTGCCATAATGGACTAGTCCGGGACAAGGATAGCAGGCTACGAGAGTACACGATGCGCTGCAAGCTATCCTATCCCGTACACGATGACTATACATGAGTTCCGCCCGGATCGGATCGGTGCCAGTGCCCCAGCGACCGTCCGCAGAACTATACCTTATGCACAAGTTGTCCATGATCGAACACGATTAACAAGTTAACAAGTCATGCAGTTGAGGCAACACGATTGCAAGAACACGAGTACACGACAAGCAGTATTGCATGATTTATTTTGCATAGCCTCCCTGAACAATTATGCATATACAAGATGTGTTCTATACTTAGCACGGTTTATAGAACATTTGCACGAACAAGCATACCATAAGATAACAGTTCACAGGTTTGATTGACAAGCATAATAACCAAGTCTATTCTCTTTTATCTTGGTTTCTTTTATTATTACTTGGTATCGTTTGATCGGGGCAAAGAAGAATGCAGATTTTAGGGTGTAAAGCTTGGAAGCAGGGCTAGCTAATCGGGTTGGTAGCCACTCACTTAGATTTTGGAAGGAAGAAGGAAAGAGGCGCTTCACGACTCCGCTCGCAAGCCGCCTACTGCCGTTCACCTGCACACGAACAGCTCGATTAATACCTCTTCCTCTCTTTCCAATCTCGGAATAGAAGTGCAAGTCAATGAACAAAAACAATGAAGACCATCGAAACCGTTCAAGGAAAACAAGCAAATCCCAAAACCAACTCAAAGTACGAAAGCAACAAGCGACATCAAAAACCGAGACAATAAAAGATAGCAGCGGAGAGGTCCCTCCTGACTATGCCGCTAAGCCGATCCTTGGGGCGTGGCCCACTGAATATGAAAATCGATTCCGAAGAAACAAATCCATAACGAGGACGAGTTCTTAATTCAATCTATCCCGATCGAACGATACCGACTAGTGTTTCTTAGCCGCGATCTCCGCACCGGGAGAACGGGGCGCTACATCCTACCCAACTAATTGGAAGTTTTGTCCCGAAACTTAGGGATAGGACCTACCGTTAGGGAGCATTTCGTTGGGGACGACGATCAGGAAGGTTTGGACAGGAATTGATGGCATGGCCTGATCGTCCACAAGCGAGGCATAACCCAAGACTCAAGCGACAATTGTTGGTTGTGTGCCCACGCTTTTTACAGAAATTACACGATTGCCCTAGATTTCCTCCTCGGTGTCTGATGTTGTCTGGTCGCTTTGCAGCGGTGTTTCCTTTCTCGTCGCTATGGCGCTTGTGATTGTAGGTATGCACAACGCCGGCAGAGATGTGAGGATAGTGTGGTTCAAGCGATAGGGCATAATTTATGACTTCACGCATGGTATGATACTGATGAACGGCTACGTGCGCATGGATGGCAGGGCATAGTCCACCTTCAAACCTTCTTGCTCGACTCGCTACATCAGGTAAATAGGCCCTAGCGAATTTGGAGAGTCGGTTGAATTCGGCGGAGTACTCTTTAACTGTCATGCTGCCTTGCCTCAGTTGCACGAACTCTTTCTCCATTTGACGTTGTACTGGAGGGGGTACGAAATCCTCTTCGAACGCGGCATAAAAAGTCGTCCACGAGATCGCCTCCTCTCCGTGATCAAATTGGAGAGATCGTCGTCGCGGACGTTTATTTAATTTCTGAATAAATTCCAACTTTATATCGATGTGCGTTCCAATCGAAATTGGAGGCAATCTTGGCCTATTTTTTGTGCAACCCAAATTAGGGTAATATTCTGTTCTGAGTCTTCTTCACTAATGGTATTGGTGACCTGACCTGATTTTGGTCCCATGTACTCTTAATTTATTTTAGAACACGGCTTACATTTTGTTCCTAATTAAATTGAGGATACCATTTTGACTGATTTTATAAATCCCGATTTAATTCCAGTACCCTGCTAATTGAGTCCATACCAAACACACAACGCCCCATCACCCTATAAAACACCAAACACCGAATCGCCCACCAAATTTTTATTATTTTATGCGTCTGTGCAAATACCCAAATTTAAGGGGGCTAATTTTTAAATATTGTATTAGGTGTCAACACCCCATTGGTTCAACCAAATGGAGAAGCCCAATATTGACTAGTCAATACCCCATCCTCACATGTAGAAATTTTCTTCATGACAAATCATGGCCACCCATTCTAGATGGAAGCCATCACCACCATTCATTCCCTCTCACATATCCTTATTTAATATCCCATCATCCCCTCTTCCCAAGGAAAAACCCTAATCCCCAAACCTAGGCCAGCCCCCAACCGTAGCCTCCTCCCTCATTCTAATTTTTTTCCATTTTTCCTTTCTTCTTCCTTTCTTCTTCTCCTTTTATTTTAATTTGAATTAGAAATAAGAGGGGGAAATCTTCACCCATTGTACTGTTCACCCGGGTATTCTTTCCCGAGCTCCGATCCCGACCCCGGCCCGGCCGAGCACCGCTGCTCATCTTCCATCAGCAGCTTTTTCCCTCCGGCGTTTACTCGGCCAACTCCGGCCAGCACCCCGGGCCTCTTCTCGACCTCTCCTCCTCCAATACGCATCTCCACCACCCTCGACTTCATCTTCCCCATCGACCACTGTGCTGCATCCTCTCCTCCCCATATCGAGCCACACCACCACCCGATCCACCACCACATTCCCTGCTCCGGCCACGAGCCAACCCCGACTGCTGCTCCTCCTCCTAGCTCCTTCACCGACAACCTCGAGCCACTTGATTCCCTACTCCGGTCGAGCCCTCTCCATATCGGAGCCAATCATCACCACCACCACACAAACTCCACCCCGCTCCGATCGTCTTGAGCCGACCCCCGACATCCCTGCAACCTCCTCTCCACTCCCTACTCCGGTCATCCGGCCTGCACCAGCCTCCACGAGCCACCTTCGGCCAAACCGAACCAGCTCCACCACCATCAGCAGCTTTTCCCCCGGCGGGCAACCCGAGCACACCGTACAGCCAACCTCCTCCGCGATCAGCCTCCCCCGCCTCGTCCTCCTGCCTGAGCTCCTCCCCGACTAGCCTGAGACGGCCACCGGAACCACCAGCCGACCCCCCCTGTGGGTCACTCTCCTCTCCCTCTCCCTTCTTCATCGTATATCGTATATACGTATGTGTGTGTAGGTGTATGTGTACGCGTATGTGCGTATATATATATATATATATATATATATATATATATATATATATATATATATATATATATATATATATATATATGTGTGTGTGTGTATATGTGTGCGTATATATGCGTATATACGTATATGTGTATATACTAATATATGTATATTTATAAGTGTATTTAATTAATGTCTAATATGTATATGTATTTAATAGTGTGTATGTATATGTATACATATACATAATATATATGTATATGTACTTGTATATATATTTAATATGATTTATATATATATATATATATACGTATTCTAGTATATGTATTATTGGTACATGTATATATATATATATATATATTTTGTATATACTTAATATATTTTCTATATATAAAATTGGTATATATGTATATATATATATATTTAGTATATGTATGTAATTATTAATTGGTGTATATATAAATATAAATATTTATTTTGGTATATGTTTAATAAAAACGTATTTTAGTATATATGTATGTGTAGCATAATATACATATTTATTTTGGTATAAATATGTACATATATACGTATATGGTATATGTGTAATTTCACTTAGTATATACTATATATATATATATATATATATATATATATATATAGTACATCCTCAAAATCGGTATATATGTATATATACATTAATGTATATGTTAGTTAAATAGGTGTAATGTGTTTTTGTGTCTATCTACTAGATGACCCTAGTTGACCAGTATCATACCTGGCATAGCCCTGAGTTATGTATTTGTGTTGTGTTAGTGTAGCATCTGATGCAAATGTTGGATTGTTTATTATATGTCTATAGGACTGTTGGATCCTCTAGACGATACTCTGGGACAGGACATTGGTTTTACCAGCTAAGGACCCAAGGCGAGTACATTCTCTGATTAGTTTCTTGTTTATGATATCCCCTATATTTATTGTATCTAATATAAATATCCATATTCTCGACACGCTGGTTACACGGATTGGTGTATACGGATCTCGTCATAAGATATTATTCCTTGTTTATGGTGTAGCTTGTACAAGTCTTGTTTTATTTTTATCTTGTACATGTACAGACACTGATTTCCGGAGAGACTTGCTACCTTCCTAGGAAATCCTGTGCCATAGCGTACCATGATTGGATCTACTATACCAGTCGGGGGTGGGGAGTATTTTAGTGTAGATATGTGATCATACCCAACTCTACATGCATCATAGCTCATCCCACATCTCACGTCGGGTACGGCCTGACCATTTACATGCTTCATAGCTGTTACATGTGATTAGCCTGACCTCTACATGCATCATAGCTAACCCAATGGTTAGCCTGACCTTACATGAATCATAGCTAATCATATGTAACCAGCCTGATCAAGTTCCCATGCCGATCACATGTTAAAGCTAGTAATCACACACTTAGTCATAGTATTCTTATTTCATTGACATATTGTTTCCTTTCCTGTATTTACTTACAGTATTTCCAGTATATCCTTTATTGTATATTTTTCGTACATATACATGCATCTTATATATTTTCATCTATTTTACTGCTACATAGTTTATATTATTGATATAGAACTGCTATTTAGAAATATACTTTGCTCCTTCCTGACTGGAAAACATTTTCCAGACTATGCCTAGAGGACTGGTATCCGACACTTGTGGACCACAGGCTGAGTAGCTGTAGTCTTGGACTTAGTAGTTCAGTCATGATTCCGGGAGGTCTAGCCGGAATCACTAATTATCTAGTTAGTTTCTCAGTTGTCTATTTTGGTACCAAATTTGTCTCCGGCCATCTTATTTGAGACTTGGATTATGTTGAGTTAGAATATTTACAGTTTAGACTTGTGTTGTATTTTATTTTATTTCTTCGATTCTTATCGTGCTGTAGTTATGTGATTGAGTATGTTGTTCATTTATATTTTATTATCCGTGTCTCCTTATGGAGTTGGATACTAGTGCGAGATTGTTTAGATAGTGCTTGACCTAGACAGCGTTCTACCGCTGATGCTGCGGCGTAGGCTGGACTTACCCACGCTCTTGTACCCTTAAATTGGGTGTGGGTCATGACAACCATGCGACATCGAGTACAGTGGGCTGTGCCTGCTCGCAGCAGAGGAACCCGCGTCGGTTGAGGAGGCGCTCGACGAGGCACCTTGGAGGCATGCAATGGAGGACGAGATAAACTCGATCCGCAACAACGACACTTGGTAGTTCGCCGCACTTCCAGCCGAACATAAGGCCATCGGGCTCAAGTGGGTTTTCAAGGTGAAGAAGGACCTGTATGGCAACATCATCAAGCAAAAGGCACATTTGGTAGCCAAGGGCTACGCACAGCGGCAGGGCATCAACTTCGATGAGGTATTTGCACCGGTGGCTAGAATGGACACGGTGCGCCTGTTACTCGCTCTTGCCGCGCACAAGGGATGGCATGTCCACCATATGGACGTAAAGTCCGCATTCCTCATTGGGGAGCTCGCGGAAGAGGTGTACGTGCAACAGCCGACAGGTTTCGTCCACACCAATAATGGTCACAAAGTGCTCAAACTGCGGAAGGCCTTATACGGTCTACGACAGGCTCCGCGCGCCTGGAACGCGAAGCTGGACGCGTCGCTCATGTCGCTCGGTTTCGAAAAGTGTCAGATGGAGCATGCACTGTACCGGAAGGGCGGCACGGATTCTTACTTGCTGGTTGGCGTCTACGTCGACGATCTTGTGATTACCGGAACTAGCAACGACGACATTGATCGGTTCAAAGCGCAGATGCATGACCTTTTTCAAATGAGCGACCTTGGTCTCCTAAGCTACTACTTAGGGATCGAGGTAAAGCAGGCTGGTGGTGAGATCACGCTCTGCCAAGCTAGCTACGCGTCAAAGATACTGGACTTTGCTGGTATGGGTACGTGCAACCCGTGCCACACTCCGATGGAAAGCCGGCTCAAGCTCGGGAAGCAGAATGGCGACGAGGCTGTGGACGCGACCCGATACCGCAGCATCATCGGCAGTCTGCGATACCTAGTCAACACACGACCAGACATTGCATATGCAGTGGGAATAGCAAGCCGATTCATGGAAGCTCCAGGAACACAGCATTGGGCTGCGGTGAAGCAAATACTTCGCTATGTGCGAGGCACTCTTGGTTACGGATGCAGCTACAAGAATGACATGGTAGTGCCTACTCTGGTCGGCTACAACGACATCGACCTTACGGGAGATGTTGATGACCGTAAGAGTACATCCGGAATGGTCTTCTTCCTAGGAGGCAGTATCATTACCTGGACATCACAGAAACAAAAGATTGTTGCACTTTCGTCCTGCGAGGCGGAGTACATTGTTGCGTCTACCGCGGCATGCCAAGCTGTGTGGCTGAGCAAGCTGCTCGATGAAGTCCAGGGAACAGCTCCATCAAAGGTTAAGCTTCTGGTGGACAACAAGTCAGCTATTGCCCTGAGCAAGAACCCAGTGCATCACGAGCGCAGTAAGCATATTGACACTCAGTTTTATTTTATTCGTGAATGCATTGAGAATGGCAAAGTGGATGTCGATCACATCGGCACTGACAGACAGCTTGCTGACATACTCACCAAGGCATTGGGACGCATCAAGTTTATTGAGCTGAGAAGCAGACTCGGTATCATGGAGGTGAAGTCAATACAACTGGCTTAAGGGGGTGATTTGATGGAATTAATCCTGTTATCATCCCTATTCCTTAGCCTCTAGGACTTAGTATATGTGAACAAGCTCGTTTGTAGGAGTCTTTAGTTCCAAACTTTGCTCATAAGTTGTTTTCCTTTAAGCCTATATATAGGCTTAATACAGATAATCACATAATTATTCTTCTCAGCTTTCATCTAAGCTTTCATTCCCCTGTGTGTTTTTTCCTTGTTCACCACCAACATGGGCTACTGGCATTCAAGTTCGTAACGCTTCTCCTCGTGAGCCTCGCCATCCTCGAAATCTCTTCGTGCGGCTGCTGACGCATCAAGCTCGCTACTACGACTAATTCAACAATGACCCCGCAGGCATGCAGCTACCCGTCGCCCTCCGTCGACTGGTCGTCTTGAATCCACTCAAGATCAAGTCGTTGTCAAGAGCTTAGACGTTGTATGGCTGATCCTACCCGCCGGTGACCCGGCCGATGAGTCGAGCAAAAGAAGATATAGCAGAACTTCCCGCTCAGTTCAGACTCCAGACGTCATAGCAAAACTTGCATATTATAGGTAATATTTTTCTTAGCCCTCCAAATTACTAACGGAAAATTATCACCACGAGTTATATATAAATAGGTATTACTTATCGGCCTATAGATTCCTTAAACAACTGTTGTTGGGTCAGAAGTAGTAAAATCAGTGTTTCCTTTGTAGTTATGGGCTTATTAGAAGATGAGGTGAGTGTAGTATATCAGAGGTAGTCATTGTTCATGTAGGAAGCCGATGGAGAATAATACATCAATTTTTTTCACCTATATTGGTAGTAGTTAATAGAAGAAGATAGGGAAAAATAGAACATATAGATTTTCGTTCATAAAGAGGAAGAAGAAGAAAACAAAGTGTTGTCAGTAACAACACTATACTATTCACAAAGTAAAGTAGCCTTGAAAGAATTCTCCTCTTATAAACTATTAAAGCCTATATAGCTAGCACACCACTCATGTGACTCTTTGTCCCATTCTTTTTATTCAAAAAGCAAGAGTTGGCAACTTGCATTTATACCCCCACTTAAATTGGTATTTTCAAATCATAGCTATTATTAACTTATCCATGGACTTTTAACATAAGTTTGGTTGTTATCAAAACCATTTTGGAATCCCATATATAGAAAACATTTGCTATTATGAGATATATATAAATATTATATTCATAATTAGTACCGATGAACTCTTGTATTAATGTATTAGATTCTTGGATATTTTTAGGACTTTGGATCTAACCTTGGATTCTGAACCTCATCATATTTGGACAAACCCCCATGCAAGTATACCTTGTCATCAGTTACAGTATCTCATGCTTATATTTGCTTCTTATGCCTATTCCATTATTTTGCTTCTCTGCTTTCATTTCCATATTTGTTGTTAGCATTATATCTATTTGCTCTGATGACACAGACTCTGACATGAGATACTCATGCATATTAGCTTAGTGTCCCTTTGCTTATTTGTTGTCATTATGATTCCCGTTGTTTCACTTGACCCATGGATAGTTGATACTCCTGTGATTATATATGACATAGACTCAATTTTCATAGTTGCATTGGGTGAAGATGACACTCACTGTGCTTGGGCTATGAGATGTCTGTGTCTGGGTTGCTAGTGCCTCGTGGCGAGCGCTACCCGTGTATTTATATTTTTGTTTAGTGACTCTAGAGGAGTACTACCCAGTGAGGCTTTGCTGGCATCTCTATTGAGCGCTACCCATGTACCAGTGTCGGTCAGCCCAAGTGCAAAAGTTGTTCTCATTTTGCATGTACACTTACACTGGCTAGTAGTAGCGCACCTTATATTTTTCATTTCTCTTTCCTGTATGATTATACTGTTAGCTATGCATGTTTCTATATATCTTGTTACGTCCCTATGAGTACCTGGTTCCTTTTCAGGCATAGTACATCAGTTCGGATCAGGAGCGAGCATAGGCGTAGATTTAAGAGAGGATTACGAGATTGATCCTGCAGAGTTTCTGTGAGCTTGGACTCTCTTTATCTTTTTTATACTCACTTTTCAGTCTATTGGTAGTAGATTTATCTCCACCCAACTTGGTATTATTTCTTACTGGATATTCGAAATTATATTTACTTTTAGCATTTATTCCAGGATGCTACTTAGTTTCATATATTGTTATCGTGGATAAGATCTAGATATCTGCCATGTTCATATGTTTTCGTAGATTCTTGGACTAGAGTTCATATTAAACAGCTTATACGTATTCGAGTCGGGATGAAGTCCACTTGAGTACGTAGCTAGCCATTGCCACGTGGCTCGGTCCCGTGTATTTTAGGACTGGGGCGTGACATAGTTTTTGTGGTGGCCCATGCAGGTCAAGTTTATCACTTCGGTTATGTTATTGTACCGACGTGAGCCTACAAATATGATTAGAAAGATTAGGATCTCATCCATATTTTCTTGAATATCACCCTTAAAATTTATTTTCGTATCAAACTTGTTTGCTTGAACTTGCATCTCGTTTGTTCCCTATCCATTCTAACAATTATTCTTTCTTACATA
The DNA here is from genome assembly GCA_036927795.1 of Iris macrosiphon. Lineage (NCBI taxonomy): Eukaryota > Viridiplantae > Streptophyta > Magnoliopsida > Asparagales > Iridaceae > Iris > Iris macrosiphon. Next base: position 103,193,312 of record JAYESA010000019.1, on the reverse strand, counting down.
AAATGAATCTTAATAGTGGATGCTTAACTCAAGAGAATCCCGCTCAATCGATGAGATACCTCGGAGATCGCAGGATATTCGAACACTTCAGCCGATTCCAGAGATACCGGAGACTCGATCGATATTGGATGGCCAGACGTCACAAGAGGCAACTGAGCCACGAGATGACCAACCTCTTCCTCATGACCATCATCCACCAGAGGCCCCGATACCACCAACTTCACATATGCCTTTTGTTCCATTTCCCTCACAGTTTCCACCGATAGACTCCCAACTTTGTAGGCACATCAGCAAGTCCAGCAGCAGGCTCAACAGCAGGTCCAATAACGCCAGGATCAGAGTTTGAGAGAGAGCATCGTGACAGCTTTGGAGCAGACAATACTACTAGCACATTGTCTATGGACTGGGTCTATCACGGACTTTCGTCAACTAAAGTCCCTTTTATTTTCTGGTAAGGAGGAGTCCACTGAGTTACATGAATGGCTTACCAACATTGAATACCAGTTGGAGGTGGCCGAGCTTCCAAGAGAGTGATAGATGACTGTCGCCAGGATGCAACTGACCGGTAATGCACATCATTGGTGTCTTTATGAGGAGCAACGTCTAGGACCAGATCGTGTCACATGGGAGGAGTTGTCCATACACTTCCAAGAGATGTTCATTCCGTCCACGGCCCACGCAGAGCTCCGGGACAAGTTCGTATACCTTACTCAGGGTAGTATGTTATTAGCAGAGTAAAATGCTAAATTTCTTCGCTTGAGCCGTTTTGTCCCTTACTTGATCCAGACTGAGGAACAGAAGGCCGAGAAGTTCTACGATGGCCTGAGTTTTGAGCTACAGAGGTTGATATGATTTATTGCTCCTAGTTCTTACTTAGAGGTTTTGAAAGAAGCCAGACGACATGAGCGCATCAAAAAGAAGGAGGCCAGCCAGAAGCGCCCTCCATATAGAAGATGCACCAGTTCGAGTACCACATGGTGGACCCTCAAAATACCCCATAATTCACCAACATCGTAGAGTAGTTCCATATCAGATTCTGGGGTGCCTACCTGCCATTTCTAAGGCAAGCCATGCCACATCCAGAAAGATTATCGTAAGAAGTTAGGTTTGTGTTGTGATTGTGGTTCCGACCAACACCAAGTAAGTGATTGTGTGAAGCATCATCTTGGGCCATCGAGGATGCACCAGCTAGTTTAGATGCCAATTTGGCATATTCAGAGGATAACTCTACCTGCACCAATGACGCCATACTTTGGAGATGAAGCCTACATTCCACTAGCACCAGTAGGATATCCGAGAGGACCACTTTATGCAGACCAGTACCAGTATGCCCGCCCAAGCATGATGACAAGATCATGCCTTCGCCGTGACAGCTGAGGAGATAGGGACACCAGGAGCAGCACATTTGGGTAAGATATAGTTTTATCATAGCTACCTATAGTAAGTTGTATTCATAGTATTATATTAGCATGTGCTTGTTAGTTGCATACCCTAGTCTAGTATGGTAAATACCTTGTACTGTCTTCCATGAGTGTTTGTAGCAAAGAGACATGACGTGCAAGGGACCGACAGCTTGGAGCTTTATTTTAGTCATATGGATTACCAACAGTTTGAGGCCATTCGAGTATTCTGAATGTTGTCATCCCCTATCGACCACATCAAATATTCGACTATCATCTTAGGTTACGTAACATTCTTCCCTGGTTGAACATGTTTTCATGTTCTCTTCCCACTGTTTCGGATCACTTATTCGAGGTCCGCCCAACATTCAAAATAAGAGTTTAACTAACCTTTATTTGACCTCAACCTTTCATTTACATATGCCTACCTTAAATTTTGAGAACAAATTTTTTCTAAGGTGGGTAGGATGTAAACCCCCTAAATTTTATCTTCCCAATTTGTCGAAAAATTTCAAAATTTGAATTTCTGAATCAATTTGTTATGAACCTTATTATATTTATTATTAAATTATATTATCAGTATTGGTTTATTTCCTTTTCTTTTATGTAAATTTTCAAAAATTGTATCTTTTAAATAATATCAAAAAAAATTATGTGTTCTTGTTATTATCATTTATATTTTATTTGTTACTATTATGATAATTGACTAATAACACTTATAATTTGATTCCAATTTAAATTTTATTAGTTAGTAGTTAAGATTTCATAAATTAATTAGATTACACATATTCACTTTTATATATACTAAATAATACTAAGTAGCCTGTGGTTTCTTTAACAAAATATGGTTGTAACCGCATGCGTAGGTTGCAGCCCGACTGCCATGTGGCATTAGTTAAGATTTGGCCGTTGATGTGTTGTGCCCACATGATTTGAGCTGTTATATCTGTTTACAGGCATGACCTAGTCAGCTTGACATGTGGCCCGCGTCGGTTACATGAAGATCTCTGTTTGTTACAATGAATAGATTGTCACGACCCGCACCCGAAAAATCGGGCATGAGTCGTGGGTACGTCCAGCCTACGCCGCAGCATCGGCGGTAGAATGCTGTCTAGGTCAACTATTTATATAACTCACAAAAAATCTGCCATGACCTCTCCAAAAGGAGGGCAACCACGCAATCAATATATAAACCTGTCAAGATCTCAACTCCAAACGAAGGAGCAATATCATAATGATAACCACAATATACTCAATCACGAATCTAAGCACGATAAGATGACAAAGAAGACTAACAACTATAAAGTCTAACCAACAACAACTACTACAACAACCACAACATCAATAATAATAATACATCATCCAAAATAATATACAAACAAGGTCTCAATCCAAAATCGGAGACAAATCCGGTGCTAAAAGCTAACAAAAACAACAACAGGGTCTCAGTGATCCCGGCTACCAACCCGGAAATCACTCCTAAACTAGAGGGTCCATGTCTGCACCATCAACAGGCTCAGGTGCATAAAACGTCGGACACCAATCCTCCGGATACTCTGAAAAATATGTCCAGTCAGGACTGGAGCAAGTATATCTCTAACAGCAGTTCCATTTAAAAGATAAAAACTATAAAACAGTTATAGCAAGTAGCAAGAAGAATGATATAAAGTATGAACAAGGAAATATGCATGTATCACTGGTGCATAAAGGTAAAGATGCAGGAATATCAGAAATAAGATAGAAATAACTGTAAGATACAAGAAATCTAAACTAAGAGTAAGTCTGTCCACATGAACGTGTAGTGAGTCCAGCATGTAAAATATGTAGTGAGTCAAGTCCAGAAATATGTAAGTGAGACAAGTCAAGAAATGCATGAGAGTCCAGACTATAAAGAATGAACTCGGTGTCTTTGAAATACTTATTTCGACATGTAAACGGCTAGGGGTAAGTACGGCTCACCGCGCACTGGGTGCGCGGCTGCTATCATTCCAGATTAGACCAGAGGGAGTAATTCCTGATAATTCCAGATGGGAATATTTACATGTCTACTCGAGTATTTCCCCGCCCCGACTAATACAAGTGGATCCAAGACCCGACATGTAAATCAAGATGAGTCCAGCCTGAACATGAGTGATGCCTGTAGTGATGCATATAGGTGATGCCAGTAGTGATTCCAGAATAGAGGCCAGAAACATGAAATGTACGTGTCGCAAGTAAATGAATCCAGAAATACCAATCGGTGTCCCGTGTTGTGCCAGAATAATCAGATGATACTATACTAGAAGCTGAATCATAATAATCATCAGATAATAAAAACTATCAGAGAATGTACTCGTCTGACGTCCTGAGCAACTAGCGATCCGAACTGGTGTCGCAAGGACCTATTATGAAAAGCAAGGTTAAACAGGTTTCTAATGAGTTAAACAGATATAAAATACATAAAAAATAGGCTTTTAGGGTCGTTCTAGGTCAAACGGGTCAAACCGGTGAAATCTAGGTCAAAAAGTCAACTCTGGGTCCAAAAAGTTAACTATGGGTCAAAACTAGGTCAAAAGTAACTTTGGCGGTCAACCGAGTCAACTACGGTCAAGTCTAGGTCAAACTAGGGTGCTCCTGAAATTCTAGGTCAAACCGAGCTCATTAAGCTAGAAAACTCATAAACTCGCCTCCTTGAGATACCGGGATACCCTCGGTATCCGATACCTCAACCTACGCTATATACCCCGCCTATACCCTCTAAAACCTATGCTAGCACGCGTAAATATATACACATAAGCATATAAAAATCACTGCAATACTATTTCCTAGGCTATTGCTCAAAAACCCCGCTCGAAACTTAATACCTTGGTGAGATACCTTGATATCTCAAGGTATTGGGATACTCGCCAATACCCCTCTAACTATCCCCACTAACTAGCTATTTAGGCTTATAAATATATACCTAGTTATTAATCTAGGCTAGAAAATATATAACTATCATATATTATACATATCTAAGTATCTATATATATATATACACATAGCACATACATACATACACATAAAACCCATATACCTTACCTTACCTTACATTACCTATAAATATATATATGTATATCTATATCTAGATATCTAAACTATCTACCTAACTATATGTATATACCTATACATATAGATCTATATATCTAGCTACCCCTCTACCTATCCACCTACCTATCTACTATCTAACTATCTAACTAGTTATCTATATCTAGTATTTACCTATCTAACTATCTATCTAATTATCTATCTATTAATCTACCTATCTATGAATCTATCTATCTAGCTAGCTATATAACTATATATCTATCTATCTTTCTATTACCTATCTATCTATATGTCTATTTATCAATTTACCTATCTATTATCTATATATCTATCTATCTTATGCATCTATCTAGGTATCTAACTATCTATCTAACTATCTAGTATTTATCTATATAACTATCTACCCAACTATCTATTTAGTTATCTATCTATCAAACTACCTATCTATCTATCTCTCTAACTATCTATACATCTACCTATCTATCTATATAGCAATCCATCTATATCTATATAGTATCTGTCTATTTATTTCTAACTATCTTGGTATCTATTTACCTATGTATCTATCTAATCTATTTATCAATCCGTCTATCTATCCATCTACCTATTAATCTATCCATCTATATAACTATCTAGATATCTACCTATCTATCAATCTATCTAACTTTCTATCTATATATTTAACTAACTATCTAACTCTATCCATCTATCTATCTATAATCTATCTAACTATTTATCTATAAATATATGTATCTATATATATATATATATATATATATATCTTTCTCTCGCATACTGCTGCTTCTAGCTCTCAACCTGCTGCTGCTGCTGCCCATGCTTGCTGCTGCTGCCTGTGCTGGAGCTGCTGCTGCTGCTCCTTGCTGCTGCACCTGCTGCTATGGCTGCTGCACTGGCAGCAGCATGCTGCTGCTACTGTTCCAGATTCAGTCCCCCCCCCTCTTCTCTTATAAACACACACACACACACTACTGTATACATACACACATATATATATATAAATATATATACATATATAGACACTTATAAATATATATAGAGAGACACAACACCACTCAACCACAACACACAACAACACGCCCCACTCACACCCAACGACCCCGACACTCACCAACACCCTAAAATATATAAAATATAACTTGAAAACTCTAGCACACACTCCCCGATACTAACCCAACGCGCGCACAAGCCCGAAACAAGGAAACCAAGTCGAAATTGTCGTTCGGTCATTTCGACGAACACGCGGTGCGCGGTTCGAAAAACCTCCGGAAACGCACACCAAACGAACTCGGAATCGGCCCAAAATTTACCCACGTGCTCTAAACGATGTCTAGATCCTAGAAAAAGTGCTCCCGCATCGATTCTAGGTCCGTAGCGGAAACGCACACACACTTAGAATCGGCGACGACGAAAAGCCCCAAATTTGCCCGAAACGCCCGTTTCTCTGCGACACGGCTTCCCGTGTCCAAACGGAGACACGCACTCACCCTCAAGACACCCGACAATGTCTACCTAGGTCCGTCTAACCTAGGGTATCACCCAAATTTGGGCCAAATTCGGATTCCACCCGAAATTGACACAAAACCTAGTGTTAAAGTCTCCAAACACCACCAAACTAGTTCCAACTTCCTCCCACGGATAGCCTAAGGGTCTAGGAAGGTTCTAAACTATTAATTACACTATATAAAAATAATTACAAGGGGGAAATTAGAGTTTACCTCTTGGGAGTTGGAATCCCAAGCCAAAATATCCAAAAAGCTCCAAATCCACCAAACCAAGCTTTCAAGCTCCCAAATTTAGCTCTAACACCAAATCTAAGCTCTACCCACCTAGGTTAGGGAAAAATGTAGGGTTAGGGTTAGCAACCATGGAGAATAGAAGAAGAAAAAAGAGGAAAATGATGCTTACTTGAAGTTGGAAGAAGGAAATAAGTAGAAATGGAGAGTGGAGAAGAAGAAGAAGAAGAAGTGATGAAGAAATAAGGTGGGGAGGGGCTGCTCCTGCTGTTTGGTCGGGTATGGGCTGGGAATGATCGGCCAAAGCAATAATAAAGGGGTTGCCAAGTTGGGAAATTACCAAAATGCCCTCCCGTAACTCGGTTTTGGGTTTCGGGTTCCAAAAGTACTCAAACTAACTCCAAATCTCTCCAACTAACCCACTAAAAATATAATAAATATTGTAAAACCCAAAATAGGTCTCACAGGGGTGTGGGCTGGGTCGGACATGGGTCCACTAGGGTCTGACATGGGTCCAGGCTAGCCAAAATCCTAAAATAATCAATAAAAATATAATACAATCATTAATTAAATATAAATATAATTAATTATAAATAATACACAATTAACCAAATTAAAATAAAAAAAATATCCGGCTCTGGAAATGGGGTGGTGACATGCCTATCCTCCTTAGAAAATTTTGTCCTCGAAATTTAAAGTTAATCACACTCCCTCTAGGTCAAACCCCCAACAATCACAGTCAAGAAATTCTACCTATACAACATACAAGATCGGGGTCCTACTGGTCGTGTTATCACAGTCTCAATCAGGGTCACTACACCATCTACGACAGCACAAAGAAAATCTAACAGGTACTAATGAATCATACCACAAGGAATGGAAAAGGACAGGAAGAAGAACAAAGAGATAGACCTGCTAACCCGACACCCGTAGCATCGGCCTCCTCGACCGTCAACACATAAGCCCTGCCCTGCTGGGGTGTATCCCTCTGCTGGTGCGGGACATGATGTTGTGCCACAGGCGGCCTAGCTCCAACTCTGATCCTGTGCTCCACCCAATGGAGGTGCAGTGGGGCAATCTCGCATATGGTGAGCAGCGGATCCGCAGAACAAACACACCTTCAGCCTCCTCCTACAAACATCCCAAGTGTGTCCTGCCTTCCTGCAGTAGGCACAAGTGGGCACCCTCTGATCCTGACCCTGCTGCGCTGCCTTCAGCACATAGGGACGCTTAGCTGGTCCCGTACTACCACTGGCACTGCCTGAATCATCCCGGCCTCTCTTGGACTTGAGCTCCAAGTCATCCTCTGCTCTCTGAGCATCTCCTACTATCTGCTCGAAAGTTGCCTCGCGGTCGCTCTTGGTCAAAGACTTGACCGCCATAACCAAGCCCTTGCAAAACTTTCTCGCCTTGGCTGCCTCACTCAAGCCCTCCACAAATCTGCCCAAACGACAGAACTCCGCTGCGTACTCGTCCACTGTCATGCTCCCTTGGACGAGTGCCTCGAACTGGCTCTCCAAAGCACTTAGCGCCACATCAGGGAAAAACTTTTCCTTAAAAAGCCTCTTGAAAGCCTCCCAAGTAAGCCCTGGCGCTGCAATCCTCGTATCAGTGCGATACCATGTCAAGGCAAGGTCGAACATCTGACTGCCCGCTGCCTCTATCTGCATACTGTCTGGAATCTGCGCCAGCCTGAAGATCCCCTCGATCTGCTCTATCCAGTCATCCGCGTACAGGATCCCTTCTGTACCACGGAACTCCTTGGGCCGCATCCTCTGAAAGCCAATGATACTACCCGGCCTCGGATGCTGAATCTGATCTGCCTGTGGCTGAATCTGAGCCACCCTATCCACTGCCGTTATGGCCACCTGGTGGGCGTTTTCAATGCCCAGCCTCATCATATCCACCTGACGGTGCTGCGTGTCCATCATCTCCCTGAAGAATGCAAACAATTGTGCGGCATCTACTGGAGCAGGAAGTGGTGGAGGAACCACCGGAACGACTGGGGTAGTCCTCAGATCGACAGGTGAAGGAGGATCCCCGAGAGAAGTAGATGCTCCCTCAACCGGAGGAGTGGTGAGTGGAGCGGTAGCAGCTGCCTGAATATGAGCTGGACGAGAGGTAGCAGACCTCTCAGTGGCAACTGTTGGGGCGGTACGATGAGATCGTGTCTTCGGAGGCATCCTGAACACATATCAAAAGAAGTCAATACGGCGCAAGATACGATATCATCAAAGAAGGACAGTAATATTTCAAAAGAAGCAATTTCAGAATAATTAGATCGAAATTGTTCCTAGTCGTGATTGAGTATACTCTCATCCTAGATCCTAGATCCTATAGCAGGCTCGCAGCAGTATAACTAAGTTATTGTACCACCATGACATCGCACTAATTGCGAATCGAGACCTGCATGGGGTCGCCACCAAAAATGTGTCACGACCCACACCCGGAAAATTGGCCATGAGTCGTGGGTACGTCCAGCCTACGCTGCAACATCGGCGGTAGAACGCTGTCTAGGTCAACTATCTATATAACTCACAAAAAATCTGCCATGACCTCTCCAAAAGGAGGGCAACCACGCAATCAATATATAAACCTGTCAAGATCTCAACTCCAAATGGAGGAGCAATATCATAATGATAACCACAATATACTCAATCACGAATCTAAGCACGATAAGATGACAAAGAAGACTAACAACTATAAAGTTTAACCAACAATAACTACTACAACAACCACAACATCAATAATAATAATACATCATCCAAAATAATATACAAACAAGGTCTCAATCCAAAACTGGAGACAAATCCGGTGCTAAAAGCTAACAAAAACAACAACAGGGTCTCAGTGATCCCGGCTACTAACCCGGAAATCACTCCTAAACTAGAGGGTCCTTGTCTGCACCATCAACAGGCTCAGGTCCATAAAACGTCGGACACCAATCCTCCGGATACTCTGAAAAATATATCCAGTCAGGACTGGAGCAAGTACATCTCTAACAGCAGTTCCATTTAAATGATAAAAACTATAAAACAGTTATAGCAAGTAGCAAGAAGAATGAGATAAAGCATGAACAAGGAAATATGCATGTATCACTGGTGCATAAAGGTAAAGATGTAGGAATATCAGAAACAAGATAGAAATAACTGTAAGATACAAGAAATCTAAACTAAGAGTAACTCTGTGCACATGAACGTGTAGTGAGTCCAGCATGTAAAATATGTAGTGAGCAAGTCCAGAAACATGTAAGTGAGACAAGTCAAGAAACGCATGAGAGTCCAGACTATAAAGAATGAACTCGGTGTCTTTGAAATACTTGTTTCGACATATAAACGGCTAGGGGTAAGTACGGCTCACTGCGCACTGGGTGCGTGGCTGCTATCATTCCAGATTAGACCAGAGGAAGTGATTCCTGATGATTCCAGATGGGAATGTTTACATGTCTACTCGAGTATTTCCCCGCCCCGACTAATACAAGTGGATCCAAGACCCGACACGTAAATCAAGATGAGTCCAGTCTGAACATGAGTGATGCCTGTAGTGATGCATGTAGGTGATGCCAGTAGTGATTCTAGAATAGAGGTCAGAAATATGAAATATACGTGTCGCAAGTAAATGAATCCAGAAATACCAGTCGGTGTCCCGTGTTGTGCCAGAATAATCAGATGATACTATACTAGAAGCTGAATCATAATAATCATCAGATAATGAAAACTATCAGAGAATGTACTCGCCTGTCATCCTGAGCAACTAGCGATCCGAACTGGTGTCGCAAGGACCTATTGTGAAAAGCAAGGTTAAACAGGTTTCTAATGAGTTAAACAGATATAAAATAACTAAAAAATAGGCTTCTAGGGTCGTTCTAGGTCAAACGGGTCAAACCGGTAAAATCTAGATCAAAAAGTCAACTCTTGGTCCAAAAAGTCAACTATAGGTCAAAACTAGGTCAAAAGTTGACTTTGGCGGTCAACCGAGTCAACTACGGTCAAGTCTAGGTCAAACTAGGGTGCTCCTGAAATTCTAGGTCAAACCAAGCTCATTAAGCTAGAAAACTCACAAACTCGCCTCCTTGAGATACCGGGATACCCTCGGTATCCGACACCTCAACCTACGCTATATATTCCGCCTATACCCTCTAAAACCTATGCTAGCACGCGTAAATATATACACATAAGCATATAAAAATTACTCTAATACTATTCCTAGGCTATTGCTCAAAAATCCCGCTCGAAACTCAATACCTTGGAGAGAGACCTTGATATCTCAAGGTATTGGGATACTCTCCAATACCCCTCTAACTACCCCCACTAACTAGCTATTTAGGCTTATAAATATATACCTAGTTATTAATCTAGGCTAGAAAATATATAACTATTATATATTATATATATCTAAGTATCTATATATATATATACATATAGCACATACACACATACACATAAAACCCATATACCTTACCTTACCTATAAATATATATGTATATCTATATCTAGATATCTAAACTATCTACCTAACTATATGTATATACCTATACATATAGATCTATATATCTAGCTACCCCTCTACCTATCCATCTACCTATCTAGTTATCTATCTAACTATCTAACTAGTTATCTATATCTAGTATTTACCTATCTAACTATCTATCTATTAATCTACCTATCTATGAATCTATCTATCTAGCTAGCTATATAACTATATATCTATCTATCTTTATATTACCTATCTATCTATATGTCTATCTATCAATTTACCTATCTATTATCTATATATCTATCTATCTTATGCATCTATCTAGGTATCTAACTATCTATCTAACTATCTAGTATTTATCTATCTAACTATCTACCCAACTATCTATCTAGTTATCTATCTATAAAACTACATATCTATCTATCTCTCTAACTATCTATACATCTACCTATCTATCTATATAGCAATCCATCTATATCTATATAGTATCTGTCTATTTATCTCTAACTATCTTGGTATCTATTTACCTATGTATCTATCTAATCTATTTATCAATCCGTCTATCTATCCATCTACCTATTAATCTATCCATCTATATAACTATCTAGATATCTACCTATCTATCAATATATCTAACTTTCTATCTATATATTTAACTAACTATCTAACTCTATCCATCTATCTATCTATAATCTATCTAACTATTTATCTATAGATATATGTATCTATATATATATATATATATATATATATATATATATATGTATATATATATATATATATATATATATATATATATCTTTCTCTCGTATACTGCTGCTGCTAGCTCTCAACCTGCTGCTGCTGCTGCCCATGCATGCTGCTGCGGCCTGTGCTGGAGCTGCTGCTGCTGCACCTGCTGCTATGGCTGCTGCACTGGCAGCAGCATGCTGCTGCTGCTGTTCCAGATTCAGTCCCCCACCCTCTTCTCTCATAAATACACACACACATTCCTATATACATACACACACACACACACACACACATATATATATATATATATATATATATATATATATATATATATATATACATATACATGTATAGACACTTATAAATATATATAAAGAGACACAACACCACTCAACCACAACACACAACAACACGCCCCACTCACGCCCAACGACCCCGACACTCACCAATACCCTAAAATATATAAAATATAACTCGAAAACTCTAGCACACACTTCCCGATATTAACCCAACGCGCGCATAAGCCCGAAACAAGGAAACCAAGTCGAAATGGCCGTTCGGTCATTTCGACGAACACGCGGTGCGCGGTTCAGAAAACCTCCTGAAATGCACACCAAACGAACTCGGAATCGGCCCAAAATTTACCCATGTGCTCTAAACGATGCCTAGATCCTAGAAAAAGTGCTCCCGCATCGATTCTAGGTCCGTGGCAGAAACGCGCACGCACTTAGAATCGGTGACGACGAAAAGCCCCAAATTTGCCCGAAACGCCCGTTTCTCTGCGATACGGCTTTCCGTGTCCAAACGGAGACACGCACTCACCCTCAAGACACCCAACAACGTCTACCTAGGTCCGTCTAACCTAGGGCATCACCCAAATTTGGGCAAATTTGGATTCTACCCGAAATTGACACAAAACCTAGTGTTAAAGTCTCCAAACACCACCAAACTAGTTCCAACTTCCTCCCACGGGTAGCCTAAGGGTCTAGGAAGGTTCTAAACTATTAATTACACTATATAAAAATAATTACAAGGGAGAAAATTAGGGTTTACCTCTTGAGAGTTGGAATCCCAAGCCAAAATCTCCAAAAAGCTCCAAATCCACCAAACCAAGCTTCAAAGCTCCCAAATCTAGCTCCAACACCAAATCTAAGCTCTACCCACCTAGGTTAGGAAAAAATGTACGGTTAGGATTAGCAACCATGGAGAATAGAAGAAGAAAGAAGAGAAAAAGGATGCTTACTTGAAGTTGGGAGAAGGAAATAAGTAGAAATGGAGAGTGGAGAAGAAGAAGAAGAAGAAGAAGAAGTGATGAAGAAATGAGGTGGGGAGGGGCTGCTCCTGCTGTTTGGTCGGGTGTGGGCTGGGAATGATCGGCCAAAGCAATAATAAAGGGGTTGCCAAGTTAGAAAATTACCAAAATGCCCTGCCGTAACTCGGTTTTGGGTTTCGGGTTCCAAAAGCACTCAAACTAACTCCAAATCTCTCCAACTAACCCACTAAAAATATAATAAATATTCTAAAACCCAAAATAGGTCTCACAGGGGTGTGGGATAGGTCTGACATGGGTCCACTAGGGTCTGACATGGGTCCAGGCTAGCCAAAATCCTAAAACAATCAATAAAAATATAATACAATCATTAATTAAATATAAATATAATTAATTATAAATAATACACAATTAACCAAATTAAAATAAAAAAATACCCGGCTCTGAAAATGGGGTGGTGACATAGATTCAGCCATATCCTGCCGCCTAATAGTGTCGCCGCATGGGGGATTCATGTGAACACTGTCACATAGTAATACCACCACATGGGAACACCGCTGCATGATACTATTTCCACATGGGGATTCATGGGAACACAACCGCTTGATACTACCAACGCATGGGGATTTATGGCACTGTATAGTTGTATCCAACAAGGCATGTTCAGGCACCCTTTGCCGCATAAGCATCCTTGCCGCATGACTAGCACATGACTCTTTTGTTACATAGAAACACTGCCGCATGGACAACTTTATCGTACTGAAACAGGTGCCGACGTGTTGTCGCGTAACTGCCGTCGTCTATACGAGTCATAAAGCGCTCTATTACAGAGGTCAGAATAATTATGACTGCTTCGGATTTTGGTGGGCTCTCTTTCCAATGAGCATTAAATGCTCCTGTCAGTGGAGGTTTGACTGAGGTATCAGCCGCATGACTTTTTCGCTGCACCAGGGCATTTTATTTCTCTTGGCCATATGGCACTGTGCGTGCATGGATTAATGATTTTTTATGCTTCTACAAGACCCCCTTCAAAGTTTTCAAATTTGAGTAAATTGGAAATACTTTGAATAAGGAGCATGCATGATACGTCGCATGGCTTAACCATCGCACGACCATCCTGATATCGCTTGGCCTGTCTGCCACATAGATTTAATGACGCATGGTTTTTGACAGGATGTCAAATCTGCAATGATGATAAAAATGCTTCGATTCCTGGTCGGTCAAAGTTCGCACGTTACAGGATTTGAAACGTTCCTATAACCGCTACCTATTACGATTCACGATATGCAGATTCATCTTTATTAAAGCTAGGTTCATCCTTCGGTATTAGCGCCTGACGACAGAAGGTTTGACTCTGCCTTATCTAGAGTTTGTCTCGCGATTATAAATAGGGGCACTAGTAGAGAGATAAATGACATTCTCCTTCTCATGATGCCTTTTCTTTTCCCTACGAGGAACTCAGACGAGGGTAGTCCCGTCGAGCGCTTCGTCGATCATCTGCCTCTGATGGTCGACCATTCTACTGTGACTTCTTCTACCGAAGGTAGAGAGAGAGAATGCTCTCACCTCCATATTTTTAGAGAGATGACACTCTTCTTTCGCGTTCATACACACAGGACCAAAACATACGGTCTATTGCATGGGCGAAGACTGGCCAAGAACATGCGCAGACTAACTCCACAGCTTGATGCGCATGATCATCTTTGAAAGGCATTGACCTGAAGATGCGCCGATGGTAGGACGTTTCCTTTAAGCGCATGGATAGAGATGTTCTCAGAATGCTTATCCCCGATATACGCTGGAGGGCTATGCGCGACCATTCTCCGCATGGATGCGGCTGCTTCCTTGAGGCGCCTCTTCTTGAACATGCGCCGTGGTCGATGTGCGCATATGTACAGGGTATTCTGTGTGCATGGCATCTTACACACATGGATAACTTGGTTCTGATTCTCAGCAAATTTATTTCAGCCGAGGGTGCATGACTCTGTTTATGTACACTTTCTCTTATTGCAAACATTCTGACTTATGTGCTTTATTTATGCAAGTGCCTTGGTTTGATTGGGTTCCGGTGGAGCATGGAAGGATATCATAAGTTCCGTTGTTTATGATTAACAAACATATTACTCGGGAGATTGTTTGCCGTCTTCCAACCTAGCTCACTGTAGCTATTCTCCGAACAAGGCCGCCGTATCGATTACAAGGTTGGAATTAAAATCCCAATCGAGACTTCTACCCGCGGCTCATCCACTTGGCAGAAGTAGGCCCGTAAGTGTTTATGCAAGCCCAGTTCTGTGTTGCAAACTCCCTTGTTATACCCTAATATGAATTTTTTTCTATTTATTGAGGTTTGCACTGTGGAGTTTGCTGGCAGGGTGACCCAAAATGCACTGAGCTACCTGCTTCACTTTTGTCGGTACCAGAAAAAGCACAGAGAGGTCCCCTGATGGAGAAAGTTTTGATTGCAAAGACTTTCCATCATATGTACTCATGATCTTAAATATCAATAAAATCCTTAAATATAATGGATTTCTATCATATGTACTCATGATCTTGAATATTAATAAAAATTCTTTTTTCTTTCTAGAACTTCCCTTTGTACTTGTCATGGTTTGTGAATACGAATATTATACTAGAGATAGTGAGAACTTAGTATAGTATTGTAGCTTGGGAACATCCCACTAGGGGATTCTTTTAGTGGAATCATTATCGATGGTGCAGTAGATTGAGTGCAGATAACAAGTTCGAGACTATGTCCTATAAAAGGTGACATGGACGTGATAGGTTAAAAAGTTAATAGATAAGAATGTTTGCACAGAGGTACCAACAAACAAAAGATTTTCTATAAGTATCTCATTCAGTGGTTATGGAAATAAGATAAGATTTAACTCTGTGGGGATGAAGAAAATAAGGTAGAGGTAATGTGGACATAGCTGTTTTCTTGTGTTTGAACTATTTTCTCCACTAGGGACAATGACAAGATTATAGTTTAGAGTAACTGATTGTGGGGTGGTCTCAATAAGAGCGTTCCATTGGACCTGAGGACTGCACCACTAGGGAACTTTGGGTGGATCTACTATCTATTGCATGTTCAGGACTCCTAAATACAGATAATAGATTTTGTGACGTACTGTAGGGAATAAATTTCATGCTGTACATTTGCACATGCTGGAAAAGCAAAATAGGAACGACACACTGTATGTTCAAGTTGCTTTGCTGGGGATAAGGGGATACATACCTTGCTTAGACATAGTATATTTTTGAGGAACTTGTCTTTCATCGACATCATTAGCAAGTCTCCGTTGGGTTTTGCAGGCCGGTAGGCATCTTTCGAATATACTGATTCTACTACAAAGGGGCCTTCCCATTTGGCTTTGAACTTTTTTTGGCGTCTTGTGCATCATAACCATCTATCTTCTCGCTGTTAAGACAAGGTCACCAACTTGAAAGTCTATTTCCTTTACCCTCTTATTGAAGGCTCCAAAAGTGCGCACTTGATATAGCTCAATACGCTATTGAGCTGGGAGATGCCTCTCGTCAAGTGTCTCGAACTTCTGCAACCGTTGATGATGATTACCTTCGGCTGTCAGCTGATGGATAAGGGCTACTCGGAGAGAGGGAATCTAGGTTTCCACGAAAAGGAATGCTTCTCTTCCGTAAACCAAGGAGAATGGCATGCTTCCAGTTGGAGTCTGAACCGTTGTGCGATAGGCCCAGAGACATTCACCAAGCTTCTCATTTCAGTCATATTTGTTCGACGAAACAAACTTCTTAAGTATCTTAATGATAGTCGTGTTGAATGCTTTTGCCAATCCATTCGTCGTTGGGATATAGGCAGTCGAAGCTATATTCTGGATTCAGTTTTTATTGCAAAACTGGTATAAAGTGTAGCTGATGAATTACAAACCGTTGTCATGATGATCCTGCGGGACAAACTGAAGCTATAGATGACGTGATGTTGGACAAAACTAATCACGTTTGTTGTCTTCACTACAATAAGTGGTATAGCCTCCGCCCATTTGGAGAAGTAGTCAGTGATGGCAAGAATGAATCTGTGTCCTTTAGACTATGGTGGGCTGATCGGCCCAATGATGTCTATGTCCCTTGCTTCAAATGGCCAGGATGCCACAGTTAGGTGTAGGTACTCTGATGGCTGGTGGATGAAATTTGCATAGATCTGACACATCATGTGCTAAGAAATCTATTGCATCTGCTACCATAGTGGGCCAATAATGACCCACATGCCAAAGATGATCCTGTAGCTTAGGACCAGGTTGGTATGCACCGTAATTACCGTCGTGAGCTTCATGGAGTGCCTGCTTTGCTTTTGCGTCCGATAGGCACCGCAGAAAAAGTCTGTCATATGAACGACACTATAATATCTTGGTGGTTGTATCATAATAAAATCGGAGAAAATATCTTCTAACGGAAGTGGCTTCCTTTGGGTCCTCTGGAAGAATTTCATAGACCACATAATCTATAAATGGAAACCTCCAATCTTTGATGATGATGTCAGCTTCTACTATATAGCTTAGAAACATACACAAATTATTCTTAGGGCAGACCAGTTCTCGACTAGTCACGGTGATCGATCGCACAGTCTTAACGAGAATTTTAAGGGAAGCCGTTATACTAGCAAGAGCGTTAGCCTCGATATTTTGCAGTCGTGGTACATGCTCTATAAAGAATCCTGTGAAGGTGGAAATTATGTCGATCACGTCTTGATGGTAAGACATTAAGTCCTCGTGTCAGACTTTATACTCTTCTCGGACCTGACTAACTATCAGTTTGGAATCACCGTAGAACTCTAGGTAGTCCGCCCCTAGTTGCTTAGCCAGTTGGAGCCCGATAATGAGTGCATCATATTCTGCTACATTGTTGAAGCACGGCTCCATGAGAGAATATGCGTGATGGATAACCAAGTTATCGGGAGAAACCAACACGATCCCTACTTCGATGACAATATTGCCCTTGGATTCCGTTCTTGAAGCACCATCAAAGAATATTCACTAGATGGACACTTTTGTTGTTATGTTAGAATCTAATACCTCGTCTGGAATGTCATCATAGAGCTTTGATATTTTTGGCACTGGATGAGCTGCCAGAAAGTCGGCCAATTCTTGGCCTTTAACCGCCTTTTGAGGTACACACACCATATCGTTTGGTGACAATAGGATTGCCCATGTGGCTAGGTAAGAGTTTAACGCTCGAGGTTTAGTCATGATCACCTTGAGGGGTTTAAATCGAGAGATGACATAGATTGTCTGTCCGGTCACATAATGACGCATCTTTCGGATAGCAAAGATTAAAATGAGACACTCCTTCTCGACGAGATTGTACCTATGCTCGACACCAACCATCATCCTACTGAGGTAATATATGACTTTTTATGGCCTACATCACTATTCTGAGCTAGCAGGACACCCAGAGAATGGTCTATTTCATTGACGTAGAGTAAGAAGGGATTTTCCACGAATGAAGATACCATCACTGGGGGTTCGTGAAGTAATTCTTAGTATTGTTGAACGCTCGATGGCATTCTTTGGTCCAGATGAAGGATACTCCCTTCTTCATAAGATGTGTGAATGGCTGACATCGCCCAGAGAGGTTCGATATGAACCTTCTAGTGTATGCCAATCTTCCTTGGAGGCTACGAAGTTCTTTGAGATTCTTCGGCGGGTGCATATAAAGGATTACTTTTGTCTTCTCGGGGTCTATACCCTTTGAAGTTATGATGAACCCCAAGAACTTGCCGCTGGAGATTCCCATGAAAGACTTGGTCAGATTCATCTTGAACTGGTGCGCTCACATCAGGTCAACTGTCTTCAGGTCATGAAGATGATCATCCTGGTAATAGCTCTTGACAGCGATGTCATCAACATAATATTCAACTGTCTTGCATAGTTGTTTGTGGAAGATGGTGCTCATAGTTTGTTGTATGTCGTACCTGCAATTTTTAGACCGAAGGGCATCGCCATATAATATTATACCCCTATTGGTGTTCGAAATCACGTGTGCTTCTCGTCGTCTTGAAACATCTTGATTTGGTTGTAGCCCGAGAACCCGTCCATGAAAGACATACGGTCGAAGCCATAAGTATTGTCGATCATCACGACCGTAATTGGGAGAGGAAATTCATCCTTTGGATAAGCCACATTTAAATTATAAAAGTCTATGCAGACCCAAAATTTATCATTCTTCCTGAGAATAGGGATGATGTTGGATACCTAGTCTGGATATTGCTCCTTGCAAATAAAGCTGCTTGCTATCATATTATTCACTTTGGCTTCGATCGCATCCATGACATCTAGACGGGATCACCATTTCTGTTGCTTCACTGTCCTATCATTCGGCAAAATGTTGAGCTTGTGCATTACGATTTGCGAATATAATCCCGATATATCATTATAGCTCCAAGCGAAGACGTTGATATATCCTCTTATGAGTTGTATAAGGGATTCATGATCTTCTCCAGAGAGACTCTTTCTGATAAAGATGGGTTTGGAAGATGTTTCATCACCCAAGTCGACTTGTACTACCTCATGTTCGGTGGGAGGTTCTCGTTGTTCGAAGTGTAACTCCCACTGTGCTTCCAAGCATTGAACCCAAGGTTCTACCACAAAGAATTCGAGTGCTTGGTCATTATCTTCAACTTGATCTACTGATGTCATGTTGATAGATAACGTT
Organism: Iris macrosiphon; assembly: GCA_036927795.1. Taxonomy (NCBI): domain Eukaryota; kingdom Viridiplantae; phylum Streptophyta; class Magnoliopsida; order Asparagales; family Iridaceae; genus Iris; species Iris macrosiphon. The sequence continues at coordinate 103,173,930 of JAYESA010000019.1, read as the reverse complement.
TGCTTGAACACTTCTCTGAAGCTCACATCGGATTCCTAGGAAGAAGATTCTGAGGAATGAGAATGCGTCTCATCCTCTTCTTCTGAGCCCTCGGGAGTTGTTGGAGGTGTAACGTATCCTAGACCATCACTAGTCCGTTGGTAATATATTTCAGGCTAGTCGATGGGGGCAAAATGACGTAGTGGAAAGTGTCTCCCTTTGCCGTAGTTTAAGCCTTTATTGCACTTCAAGTCATAATCCATTTTTTGAATGAGGTTCTTGGCTTGAGAACTGTATCGGCAAAGCTATTTTTAACGTTATCAGGTTTCGGTTCCCTTAGGAGGGAGTCGCTACCGATCTCCACCTTACCAAAGATGATGGGTTTTTCTCCCTTCTTCCTTGTTGGAATGATGAAGTAAGTATCTTAGAATAGTAGGATTGGTTTACTGTGTAAGAGGTACGATTCGCTTCGGTGGAGGCGAGAAGCTTAGTCCGCGATTCATCGGACCTTTCACTATTCTAGAGAGGGTCGGTGCAGTTACTTATAGACTAGACTTGCCACCTACATTGGAGGGAGTGCATATTGTGTTTTATGTGTCGTAGTTGAGACGATACGTGGCAGATCCTAGTCATGTATTGGATCACTCGGAGACAGAGGTGGGCCCTACTCTTAGCTATCCAGAGCAGCCAGTTGAGATTCTGAATCGGAGAGAGAAGGTGCTGAGGAACCAGACTATTCCTTTGGTGCGCATCGCTTGGAGGCATTACTCTCCGTGGGAGTCTACCTAGGAGAGAGAGGATAAAATGCGAGAGCGTTATCCATATTTGTTTGTGCCTTGAGGTATATTATTTCCTAGTTATGTTCTGTCATAGCTAGTTATGATTCTTTAGTTCTGTTCTATTATTTACTGGGGTAGTTTTCGTTTTGAATTTTGAGGACAAAATTATTTTAAGGAGGGTAGACTTGTCACTACCATATTTTCTAGGAAAGGATATTTTAGTAATTTTATTCTAATTCCTTCTTAAATCACCATTAGAGACTTGAGAAGTAAGGATCTAGAAGGAGGAAGTAAGGATCTACAAAGAGGAGCAAGGATCTACAAGTTGGAGGCAATTAAATCTCAATTGCAGGTTTCATTGGGAATCCATCTCCCAATAGGTACAATTTAGTTTTTCCCCTTAATTTAGATTCTAAATATGAGATTTAACCATAGAAAATCAACCCATATGCCTAGGCTACCCATAGGATTTGGTTTTGTGTTCATATGAGACCTTTGGAGAAAGTTATGGTACTTTTTGTGTCAATTTTGGGGGAATTCCTAGATTGACAATTGTTCTGTGTGTCAATTGATCCTATAGATCAATTTGGCATGTGTTTGTGTGTTTGGGGCTAGTGTCGTGTCCACAATTGGGTACGTGTAGGTCATATTCCAACAAATTGGTGATACGTGTTGAATTGGGGGTTTTCCCTCCGACACGGGACTTTATACATGTCATATTTTGATACGGATACGTAGATCTATATTTGACTCTTCGTATTGTTCATAAATAATATATGTGACTTGTTTGTGTCCTTCGGGGTACAATTGGATCTGTGGTGGACTCGTGTCACATGCGTATCCTAGATCTACTGGGATACGGTGTGATACTCTCCATATGTTGTGTAATTATATGTAGATCTAAATTCTTGTGCTCTTAATTCATAGATCTATGTATTATGTATGTACTAAAAGTATATATATAATTGTGCTTCTTGTATCATAGATCTATGTATTATGTATGTACTAAGAGTGTATATATATTATGTAGCCATTCTTCTACATGTGTAAATACATATGTTATAGTATAGGTGTTATGTGTAAATATGTATATATGTATATTTAATTGGATAATTATATTATATAGTTGCTATATGATTATTTATACATATGCATAGATGTATAATTATAAATATATTTATGTATGTGTGTGCATCTTGTTATATCATAGTATGTACATAATAATAGGGAGGGTGTATGTATAGTTTATTGGTATTTAAATATATATATATATATATATATATATATATATATATATATATATATATATATATATATATATATATATATATATATATATATATATATATATATATATATATATATATATATATATATATATATATATATATTATAAGGTTTTTGTATATATATATATATATGTTATATTTTAGTGCTTTGGCGACGGAGGCTTTTGTGACAGCCGCTTTCACTTAATTAATACAGCAGCAGCCGCTGTAGCAGTGGCAGTGCCATTAATGACAACAGCCGCTGTCATTAATACAGCAGCAGCAGCGGGAAACAAAACAGTAGCAGCGACAGCATATTCGGTGATGGCTGCAAACCGTCAGCAAAAATAGCAGTAGCAGTGAGAAATCAGCAGCAACAGCGACAGCAGTTTCAGTGACAGGCAGAACTGTTACTAAAGAGGCAGCGTATCAGAGTATCGAGTTTTTTAGCATAATTTTTGCGACAGTTGGCAGATTATATATATATATATATATATATATATATATATATATATATATATATATAGGATTATATACTTATAGATAGATATATGTATATATATATATATTAGTATTAATATTGATGTAATGTATTCTTAATTGCTAATTTCTTTATATGTATAATACTTAGTATATGTATTATATATATATATATATATATATATATATATATATATATATATATATATATATATATATATATATATATATATATATATATATATATATATACGAGTAGTTAGTATAACAAGGTATTGGGAAATACCTTGAGAAACCAAGGTAATTGGGGATACCCAAGATATTGGATTTGGATATCAAGTTTGTGATTATTGTTGAGATACCAAGTTGGTTCAAAACTACGGTACCTATTTAATGTTGTAAGTCTATATTATTAATATTTGTTTGATATATATATATATATATATAGTGATATTTTACCTTAAAAATTACGTATCCGGAGATACGGTATCCTAACATTTAAGATGTGGTTTCTATGGCTTAGACTTTAGCATCTTGACACAATATTTGTGTTTGACTTGTGCAACCTAGAAATAGATAGTTGACCATAGTTGACCATAATTGACCTTAGTTTGACCATAGTTGACTTTTGACTTAGAATTGACTTGTTAACCTTAGAATTTACTAGTTTAACTTATTCTCTTTCTGGAACCTTGTATTGATGTTGTATTTCATATCTAGGTCTTCGAGGCACCGTGTCAGACATCTGTGAGACTATTCATTGGACTTCAGCGAGTACATTCTCTGATAGTTTCTCATTTATGATATCCTCTATGTTCATTGTATCTAGTGTAGATATTCATGTTTTTTTGACACGATGGTTACATGGATTGGTATATCCGGATCTCGTCATGAGATGTTATTCCTTGGTATATGGTATATCTTATGCAAGCCTTGTTCATTGATTATCTTGTACATGTACAGACACTGATTCTCGGGAAGACTAGCTATCTTCTTGGGGAATCTTGTGCTATAGCGTACCATGGTTGGATCTATTATACCAGTTGGGGTGGAGAGTATGTAGTGTAGATATGTAATCATACCCATCTAGTATCTTGAATAGTGTTAATCATACACTGCACGTATGATTAGCCAGGCCATAAATCTTGTATCTCTTGTATTAAGTTCCCAAGCCGATCGTATGTTAAAGCTAGTACTCACACATTTAGACATTAGTATTCTTGTTCATTGACATATTGCTCATTATTATATTATTTCCAGTATTTCCTTATTGTATATATATCTCTTGTATCTATTGTGCATCTTGTTTAATCACATCTATTTACTGTTACATAGTTTTTATCATTGATTAGGACTGCTGTTAGAGATGTACTCTTCTCCTTTCCTGACTGAATATATTTTTCCAGATGACACTGAGGAGTGGTACCCTACCTATTATGGACCTCAGGATGTTGTGGGTATACAGGCTGAGACCCTGGCTCAGGAGGGACTTATCCCAACTGAGACAGTTGACCCAGGAGTAGTATCTTCTTAGTATTCTTTGTACTGGATTTGTCTCTAGCTTATTTTTCTATTTCTTTCAGACTCATTGATGTATTATTTTAGTCTCATGAGTTATATTATGACTATTCTATTCTTTATCTGATTCGTGCTTTCCATCTTAGATTTATGATTGAGTATATTGTCATTGTTGGTGTTTTATTATATTGTTAGATAGATTATCCAAACAGCGTTCTACCGCCGATTCTGCGGCGTAGGCTGGGCATTGTTTCTGACTTGTACCCCTACATCGGGTGCGGGTCGTGACACGAAATGAGATGACAATGCAGAGGTTAGCTTCAAGGATAGGAGGCCAGAAGTGGTCTCATGCACAGAGCGGAGGAGGAGGACCAGCATAATGGATGTCAGCACCATCTTCTGGCATTCGCATTCATGACACAGCACCAAGGAGGCCAGTGGCATCGGCGGCCATATCAGCCAAGGCAACAACAACAACAATGATTGGGGGCCCCAGTCGGATGTACGTATTATGGCAAGGAAGGCCATACCAAGGATGTGTATAGGGCAGCACAAGGTTTATGCCTATAATATGGTAGTCCAGACCATCGGATCACCAATTGTTCGATGATACAAAGGATTGAAGGACCAGTACAGCAATTAGCCTTACCAGTAGTACGGGCAGTTCAGTACAGGGGACCAGCACTGGCAGTCAGGCCTTTGGCTCAGCGTCCATTATCGACGCAAACTCAGATGTACAACCTGCAGAGAAATCGACAATATGGACAGCAGAGGCCACAACTGTGTGTCCAAGGAAGGCAGCAACAAGGAACATAGCAAGGCCAAGGGCAAGATTTTACCCTATCTCTAGAGGAGACTTTGACATCAGGTGACGTGGTGGCAGGTAACATTCTCGTTACATCTTTTCCTTCCATAGCATTATTTGATTCGGGAGCATCCCATTCATGTGTATATACATGATTTATGACACGTATTGGATTGGAGTTCAAGGGATTGCCAAAGAGGCTGAATATACTCACTGGTAATGGTCTCGTAGGAGTTGATAGAGTATGTCTAGTGTGTTCAATCATAGTGTATGGACATTTATTACCTACAAGGTTGATCGAGTTTCCTATGGATAATTTTGACGTTATTCTAGGAATGGACTGGCTGAGAGACAGTCATGCGATGATCGATTACCGTAGGGGTAGAGTATTATATAACATTCTGGGCAAGGAAGAGTTTATCTTCAAAATATAGTGAGGGACCAGCATGAAGATGACATAGCAGCAGTAACGGGAATTGGGGATCAGCTTCCAAGAATAATTAAAGAATTTCTTGATATATTTTTGAAATATCTTTCAGGATTACCCCTTGTAAAATAGGAGGAGTTCTGCATAAAATTGAGGCCAAGAGCAGAACTAATTTCCAACAAGGTCTATCAGATGTCACTGATGGAACTCAACTAGCTATATCAACATATAGAAGAACTGAAGGCGAAGAAGTTTATTCAGGCTAGTGGATCACCATGGGGAGCACCAGTTCTTATAGTAAAGAAGAATGATGGGTCAACACGATTGTGTATCGACTCTAGGCAGCTGAATGCAGTAACAGTGAAGAACGAGTATCCATTACCTTGGATTGATGACTTGTTTAACCAATTGAGCGAAGCAAAAGTATTTTTCAAGATAGACCTTCGATTAGGATATTATCAAGTAAGGGTCCGGGAGCAAGATATACGAAGATAGATTCGATCTCGATATGGGCATTACAAATTTTTAGTTATGCCATTTGGATTGACTAATGCGCCAGCAATATTCATAGATTTGATAAATCATATCTTTATGCCATACCTAGATCAATTTGTAATGGTATTCATAGATGACATTCTTGTCTACCCTAACAGTGAAGAAGAGCATGAAGAACATCTTCAGAGAGTGTTACAAGTTTTAAGAGAGCATCAGTTGTATGTCAAGCTTAGTAAGTATGAATCCAGATTAGGTCATGTGTCATTCTTGGGGCATATCATCTCAGGAGCAAGAGTATCAGTGGACCCCAAGAAGGTCTAAGTAGTAGAGAATTGGCCAGTCCTGAAGATAGTACCAGAGGTGCAAAGTTTATTAGGGTTAGCGGAATATTATCGGAGGTTCATGGAAGACTTTGCATGGATTTCAGCACCAATGACTCATCTAACCCACAAGGAAGCAAAGTTTGTTTAGACGGCAAAGTGCCAAGCAGGATTTGAGAAGTTAAAAGAGAAACTAATATCAGCACCGATCGTTATGCTTCTATAAGGATTATGAGGGTTTAAAGTTTATTGCGATGTATCTGAAAAAGGACTCGGGCGTGTGTTGATGCAGCATAAGAAAGTGATAGCTTATGTGTATCATGACCCGCACCCGGTATAGGGGCACGAGAGCGTGGGTACGTCCAGCCTACGCCGCAGCATCGACGGTAGAACGTTGTCTAGGTCACAGTAATACTATATAACTAAACACCTATCAATGATATCCATCTCCATAAGGAGGACAATATATATCTCACAATATCTCACAATGTAAACTCAATCACAATAACTATAAAGTATAAGGCACGATAAAAGATGAGAGGAATGACATAGTTAAACACCATGTCTCAAACATAACGATAAATCACAGTCTAGCTGTCCAATATAAAGTCTCCACAAGTCTCAAACTAAACTTAATATAAGTCTAACATAAACTGAAACAAACCTCAATAAGTCTCGGATGCATAATATAAATACTATCTAGATGGCTGCAGGTAATATCTCATCTAAAGGAATAGTCTCCTCTAAGATCTCGGGTGTGTAGTCTGCATCTATACCCGGTCCATAGTATGTAGTACAGAACTCCTCAAGATCCTCTGGAAAAAATATCCAGTCAGGATTGGAACGAAGTACAAGCCCACATATATTGACAAAAACTATAACACAATATAAAGAAATACAAGACAGATAGGAATACTGGCAATAAGAAATACTGGAAATAAGGAAATGCTGGAATAAAGAAATACTGGAACATCATCATCAATATACATCTAGCAATGAATAGAAATACAAGTACACGCAAGAACAATGAACTGGTATGTAAGTGTGTACAAGAACAATAACTAGAACATGTGGAGATACTAGATCAATATACTAGAGATACATGTCAAGAATCATCTAACTAAGTGTGTGAAACATCAGCATATCATGTGATCGGCTTGGGACTGATAAGACTCATTATATTGATTAGCGATTATCCTTGTAAAGTCAGGCTAACCACATGTAACAGCGATAAGGGATGTAATGGCCAGGCTGTACCGACGTGAGGTGTGGGTGAGCTATGATGCATGTAAAATTGGGTATGATCACATAAGCTACTAATATTGCCCTATTTTCCCCAGCTAGCACGATGGATTCCAATCACAACTCCTCGTGACAGGTCTCAATGATGCCAACTCGTGTAAATAACAGTGTCAGAGTCATGTACGCTATACAACAAGAGTTATAAAGATAATCAACATAATGAAAACTGTCAGAGAATGTACTCGCCTGTGGTCCTTAGCTGGCATTACCAATGTCCGGGTTCTAAAGTGTCGTCTGCATAATCCAACAGTCCTATAGACATATCATAATACTGCATCAGGCATTACTCTAACACACAATCAATATAATGATCTCAAAGACTACGCTAGGGGTAGTCACGTCTGTCGTTGCTGTGCATAACAGACAGTCAATGGTACGGTCTTGCCAGTACGTCAGTGTACATATGGCAGTCTGCTATCATGCTACATGGTCACAGTTCGATGTAACTACGGGGTATCCGTGGTCACATTCAAGACATCTAGTACATATAATACATAGTACATAATATGAACTAACATATCTCATAATACTAATTAATTACACATATAATAGATATACATATATACATACTTAATCGAATTTATACTATGCACGTATATATACATATTTTAAACATGTACTAAGGATGCACATATAATACATATACGTATATTTTATACTAATTGAGAATTATACGATTCATATGCATGTACATTAATATTCATTAGTTACAATTATAATATATGTATTTATACTTAATAAAACTTATACCATGTGTATAAATATTAAATATATATACTGGGGGATACTTATAATACATATATATAGGTATGTATACCAATACTAGTACGTACATACATATTATACCGATACATACATATACTAATGCATAACATACGCACATGCGTATGTGTATGCATGCGAGATTGGGTTCATGTCAAACCTGTGCGCACGTGAACGGGCTGTTCGTCGAGATGAGCTACTGTCGTCTTCTTGCAGGCGGTTCAGTCGAGCGCAAAATCAGCGGGCAACTCGTCGTCTCGGTGCAGGCGAGCAGGGTCAGTTTTCAGGTGGTGTTTGGTCAGAGAACGGCGGGTTCAGGCGTTCGTGGGCCGTCGATCCGGTCGAGAAGGGTCCAGGCGGGGCTCAGGTACATCGGGGACGAGGGACCGGCCTCAGGCAATAACGGGGTGCTCGGCTCTGATCGAACACAGGCGGGGTTCTCCGGCTTCAGACGGACGCCGTCGAGTTGCAGTGGCTCCGACGTCAGCAGCGGTGCAAGCGAGCTCTCGGTTGTGAGTCGAGGCAAACGAGCGGGATGCTCCGGTCGTTGCTCTGCGGTTAGGACAGGGAAGAACGGGGAGAAGAGCGTGGGGAAGAGGACGAGGTCGACAGGGAATGGCGGCGGGGTCTCAGGCACTACTCCGGTGAGTCTCCGGTGGAGGGTGGCGGCAAAAACTGAGGGGGAGATGATGAACAGTGCGATGGGAAATAGAAATCGGCTGTGAGTTATTTTATGTTTAAGGGAAAAATTGAAGAAGGGAAAATGGGAATATTTATATACATGTAGAGGTTTGAGTTGACCTAGGAAAGTTGACTGGTCAACCCCTCTTGGGATTGGGCCTCTCATGTATGATTTCAAGGGGCCATGATTAAAATGGGTTCCAAATAAAGGTTAGGATTCAATTGGTTCAAGGTTTGGAGGGCCATGGTCTTAAGGAGGTTGGTGTTCAATTACACACTTCCCAAAAATCATGAAAAAATATAAATGAAGAAGAATTGGGTTTATTCATGTGTCGTGTCCAACAGGGTAGACACCTTAATGCACTTTTGCACAAAAGTGTCCAATAATAAAAAAATTGCACAAAATTGGATTTATTATTTAATTAATTAAATAAATTCAAGGGGATGTTCTAAATTTAATTAGAAGTACAAAGGGCTGAAATTAAGTGGAACACAAGTGATATGAATAAAGTAGACTCAGAATAGAATATTACTCTAATTTAGATTGCTCAAAATGGGTCGAGATTGTGTCTCCAATTTTGATTGGAACACACAAGGATACAAGGTTTGATTTATTAAGAATTAAATACAATCGGTTGCGACGAATGTTGTGCGTCTAAAATAAAATATAATAAGACATAATTATGAGTCACACAAGGATTAAAATAATAGTCTGGCACGTCTAGTACAAGGATGTAAAATCTGTTGGAAGACAAGGGCTAGTGTAGCGCTCTAATTATCGAACAACAGTAAAGTGCAACAATCAATTAAAATCATAATTATTTAGATATAATTAATTATCAAGAAATAATTTACATATTAATTATGAAAAGGCAAAAATACCCCTAATCTGAATGTGGGGGTGACAAGTCTACCCTCCTCAAAAGAATTTCGTCCTCGAAATTAAAATAAATTAGCACAAGAACAAACATTCAAACAAGGAATTATACCTCAAGTCTCGAAGAGATACGGATACTGCTCGCACATTTTGTCCTCTCTCTCCCAGGTTGACTCTCCTGGAGAGTGATGTCTCCATGCAACATGAACCAAAGGAATAGTCTGGTTCCGCAGTGCCTTCTCTCTATGATCCAAGATCTCAACGGGTTGTTCAGGATAGCTGAGTGTCGGTCCAACTTCGATCTCCGAGTAATCTAGTACGTGACTAGGATCGGCCACGTACCTTCTCAGCCGCGACACTTGGAACACGTCATGCACTCCATCTAGAGCAAGCGGCAAATCAATTCTATAGGCCACTGCACCGACCCTTGCAAGAATACTAAAGGGTCCGATGTATCATGGACTAAGTTTTTCTCCTCTGCCAAAACGAATCGTGCCCCGTGTCGGAGAAATTCGTAGGACCACCAAATCGCCAACCTAGAATAAACAATCTTAACACGCAATCTAAAACAAAATAATCAAAATAAAAACAAAACCAATACCTGAAACTCTAGGGGTCTACGGTGGCTATCGGCCCAATGTCGCTATCTGTCCTGCGCCACTCGCAGTCTGTCTCTGATAAGTTTTACCTTTTATGCTGCATCCATGACCATTTTTGGTCCTAACAAAGCTCCCTCTCCAATATCATCCCAAGATAATGGTGTACGACACCTTCGTCCATATAAAGCCTCGAATGGTGATATCTCAATGCTGGCCTGGTAGCTGTTGTTGTAAGCAAACTCTACTAGGTGTAGATGATCCTCCCAAGAACCTCCGAGATCCAAAATGCAAGTGCGTAGCATGTCTTCAAGAGTTCGAATAGTCCTTTCAGACTACTCGTCCGTCTGGGGGTTATATGCGGTACTAAACTTGAGGTGAGTGCCCAAGCTAGACTGCAGACTCCTCCAAAAATAGGAAGTAAAATGGCTATCCCGATGTGAGACAATATGCACAGGAACTCCATGTAATCTGACAATCTGCTGTATGTACATCTCTGCTAACTTCTTTATTGAAGTACCCACTTTGAATGGTAAAAAATGGGCTGATTTGGTCAATCTATCTACGATTACCCAAATTGTGTCCTTTCTACCGGGAGAACGTGGAAGTCCTGAAATGAAATCCATATTCACATGCTTCCACTTCCACTCTGGAATGGGTAAAGATTGAAGCAATCCTCCTGGCCTCTGTCGATCTGCTTTTACCTGTTGGCACACTAAGTATCGGGATACAAAGCGTGCTACTTCGCGCTTCATACCATACCACCATACATGCTCCCTCAAATCTCGATACATCTTGTTGGCTCTGGGATACATCGAGTACTGAAAGCGGTGTGCCTCTTGCAAAACTTCTTCGCGCAGCTCTCCACTTGGCACACACATCCTTGTGCCATATCGCAGAGACCCATCATCCGCAATACTGAAGTCCTCTATCAATCCTATCCGAACTTGTGCTCTAATATTCCTTAGAGTCTCATCATCATAGTACGCAGCTCTAATTTTGTCCATCAGCTCTGATCGTATCTGCAATCCCCACATCTGAATCTCAACTCCAAGAACTAGTACTTTAATTTCCAAGCTCTCAAGATCAGCTAATAAATGTCTATCCAAAGTCAAGCACATAGCCATCGGGTACCTGCTCAAGGCATCGGGGACTATGTTGGCCTTTCCTGGATGGTACTATAATGAGATATCAAAGTATTTTATCAACTCTAACCACCGTCTCTGTCTCATGTTTAGCTCCTTCTGTGTAAATACGTACTTCAAGCTCTTATGGTCTGTGAAGATTTCCACACGCTCTCCGTACAGATAGTATTTTTACAGCTTTAGGGCAAAGATAACTGATGCTAACTCCAAATCGTGAGTGGGGTAGTTCTTTTTATGAGGGCGTAATTGTCTTAAAGCATAGGCAATTACTTTCCTATGTTGTTGAAGAATGCATCCCAAACCTTTTCCTGAAGCATCACTATAGATAGTGAATCCACCTGTCCCTGATGGCAACGTCAAAACTGGTGCTGTCGTCAATCTTCTCTTTAGCTTATCGAAGGCGGCTTGACATTCTTCTGTCCAGACAAATTCCACATCTTTCTTGGTCAGCCTAGTTATTGGATCTGCAATATTGGAGAAGTCTTGTACAAATCTTCTGTAGTATCCTGCTAGTCCGAGAAAGCTCCTGATTTCAGCTACCGTACTGGGGATAGCCCATGACTCCACTGCTTTGATCTTCTTTGGGTTAACTGAAATTCCGTTACCCGTCACCATATGTCCAAGAAATTCAACCTTGTCAAGGAAGAACTCACACTTCAAAAGCTTCCCATACAACTTCTCTCTCCTGAGAGTCTCTAAGACCATCCTCAGGTGCTCTTCTGGGGTTTTCGAATATATTAGAATGTCGTCAATAAACACCACTACGAACTTGTCAAGGTACTGGTGGAATACCTTGTTCATCAAGTTCATAAATACTGTTGGTGCATTGGTTAAACCAAACGACATCACTGTAAATTCAAACTGGCCATATCTGGTCTGAAAGGCTGTCTTCGGTATGCCTTCCTTCTTTACCTTTACTTAGTGATAGCCTGACCTCAAGTCTATCTTTGAAAACATATTTGCTCTGCTCAATTGATCGAAAAGATCATCTATCCTCGGTAGCGGTATTTGTTCTTGATAGTGAGCTTGTTCAGAGCTTTATAATCGATACACATGCGTACCGTGCCGTCCTTCTTCGGTACGAATAATACCGGTGCTCCCCATGGTGATGAACTGGATCTAATAAAACCTTTGTCCTGCAGCTCCTCAACTTGCTTTTTCAGTTCTACTAACTCATTGTTGTTGACTCTATAGACATGTTGTGAAATAGGCTCCGCTCCTGGTATCAAGTCTATAGAGAATTCAACATCTCTATCTGGTGGCAAACCTGGCAACTCCTCTGGAAATACATCTAGGAACTCCGCTATAAGTGGATTTGGTAACTCCTCTTCTTCCATCCTGGCTCCGCAAAAAGTGCCTCTGCTCCGCTCCTCTGCTCCTCTGGCGATCTCAAACTCTGGCACTCCTGGTGGTCGAAATACTACTCTACCTCTGTGACAATCTATAATAGCTTGGTGTTTACTCAGCCAGTCCATTCTGAGTATAATGTCGTATCCCGGAAGTGACATGACGAGTAAACTCACGCTCAACTCTCGGTCTTCCAATGACACTCTCCTATCCTTACAACAATCACGGACTAGGATAATGCCTCCTCTTGTCATGATCTTGTAAATCTTATCTAATGGTTCTATTTCTAAACGATGCTTAAGGGCATAAGATACAGATACGAAACTATGGGAAGCACCAGAATCAAATAATGCAAGTGCTGGAATAGAATTGAGTAAAACTGAACCTGAAATTACGTCTCCAGCTGGCTCGGCCTCCTCAGTAGTCATGGCGTAAGCTGGTCCCTGTGGTGCTCCTCTCTACTGCTGCTGGTGCTGAGCAAACCTCTGCTGCTATGGTGGAAGTGGAGGTCCTCTCTGCTGGCCTCCTGGCACAATAGGTGCTCTGGCTGGTCCTCTCTGAGCTGCTGCTCCTCCCTAGCGAGTCTGAACAGCTGGACAGTCCCTTAACTGATGTGCTGATGATCCACATGACAAACAGGTACCCAACCTTTTCCTACAGATATCTTTTGTATGTCCTATCTTTCCGCAATTCGCACATAGGGCAATAGGCTGATTCTGTCTCTGTGGTTGTTATTGCTGAATATGTCCTCGAACTGGTGCCTGTTGCTGGTGTTGCTGCTGGTACGGCCTCTGTTGTTGTTGTTGTTGTTGAAAGTGTGGGCATTTGGCCGGTCCTGTATTACCACTGGCTCCTCTAGAAGTGTCACGTCCTTTCTTGGTTCTGAGGTCCAAGTCGTCTTCGGCAATCTGGGCATCCATCAGAATACCCTCAAATGTAGCGGTGCATCATCCCGAAGTACGAGACTTGATCTCTCTATTCAATCCCTTTCTGAATTTTTGTGCTCTGTCTCCTGGATCTCGAATCATCGATGGCGCAAATTGACTCAATCGGCAAAACTCTGCGGCATATTCATCGACTGACATGCCTCCTTGGATTAAGTCATGGAACTGACTTTCTAATGCTCCCAAGGCTACGTCAGAAAAGAATTTCTCCTTGAAGAGTTTCTTAAAGTCCTACAAGTAAGTCCTTCAGCAGCGAGTCTCGGCTCTGTAGGATACCATGTCAGCGCGATATCAAACATCTGACTGCCAGCGGCCTCTATCTGAAGAACCTCTGGGATCTGTGATAAGCGCAAGTTCCTCTCTATATCCTCTAACCAATCGTCAGCATAGAGTATTCCTTTTGTGCCTTTGAACTCTCGAGGCATCATCCTCTTAAAGTTCACTATGGTACCTGGCCTCTGTTGTTGTTGGCCATGATGTTACGGTTGTCGTGCTACTCTCTCCACAGCCTGGAGAGCCACCTGATGAGCATTCTCCATGCTTTCTCTTATTAGTTCTGTCTGCATCTGGTGTGTTTCTGCTTACACTCTCTGAGCCTCAGCTTGAACACGCTGAGCTTCTGCTGTTACTCTCTGGACCTCTAGCATGCCCTGCATCAGTACGAACATCTGTGCCCCATCAATGGGCACTCCTCCGGGAATCGGTGTCGGTGGTGGTGGAAGGTTGTCTGTCATAGCTGGGGCAATCCTCTGAATAGGTGGAGGAGGAATCATGTTAGCTGCAGATACTCCCACATGAACATAAGATGTAGGAGGAACTCCAGGTGTCTGTTCGTCAGATTGAGAGGTGGCAGACCACTCTGAATTTGATGCCCTCACTCTCATGGATCTAGTATTCGGCGGCATCCTGAATACAGATCAAAAGAATCAATGATAGGTACGATATTATCAAGGAAGGACAGAAAAGAAGCAATCAATTAGAATAGCATTGCGAAGATCAGAATCTTCTAGTGTGATTGAGCATACTCACTTCCTAAATCATATTTCCTATATCCTATCGCAGTCTCGTAGTAGTTCAACTAAGTTGTCGCACTACCGCGATATCGCACAATTTACAAAACTAGCCCTGCATGGGCCACTAATAAAAATGTGTCACGACCCGCACCCAGTATAGGGGCACGAGAGCGTGGGTACGTCCAGCCTACGCCACAGCATCGGCGGTAGAACGATGTCTAGGTCACAGTAATACTATATAACTAAACACCTGTCAATGATATCCATCTCCATAAGGAGGACAATGTACATTTCATAATATCTCACAATATAAACTTAATCACAACAACTAAAAAGTATAAGGCACGATAAAAGATGAGAGGAATGACATAGTTAAACACCATGCCTCAAACATAAAAATAAATCACAGTCTAGCTGTCCAACATAAAGTCTCCATAAGTCTCAAATTAAACTTAACATAAGTCTAACATAAACTAAAATAAACCTCAATAAGTCTCAGATGCATAATATAAATACTATCTAGATGGCTGCAGGTAATGTCTCATCTAAAGGAATAGTCTGCTCTAAGATCTCTGGTGTGTAGTCTGCATCTATACCCGGTCCATAGTGTATAGTACAGAACTCCTCAAGATCCTCTAGAAAAAATATCCAGTCAAGATTGGAACGAAGTACAAGCACTAACAGCAGTTCCACATATATTGACAAAAACTATAACACAGTGGAAAGAAATACAAGACAGACAGGAATACTGGCAATAAGAAATACGAGAAATAAGAAAATACTGGAATTAAGAATACTGGAACATCATCATTAATATACATCTAGCAATGAATAGAAATACAAGTACACGCAAGAACAATGAACTGGTATGTAAGTGTGTACAAGAACAATAACTAGAACATGTGGAGATGCTAGATCAATATACTAGAGATACATGTCAAGAATCATCTAACTAATTATGTGAAATATCAGCATATCATGTGATCGGCTTGGGACTGATAAGACTCATTACATTGATTAACGATCATCCTTATAAAGTCAGGCTAACCATATGTAACAGCGATGCGGCATATAATAGTCAGGCTGCACCGACGTGAGGTGTGGGTAAGCTATGATGCATGTAAAGTTGGGTATGATCACATAAGCTACTAATATTTCTCTGTTTTTCCCTATCTAGCACGATGGATTCCAATCATGACTCCTCGTGACAGGTCTCAATGATGCCAACTCGTGTAAATAACAGTGTCAGAGTCAAGTACGCTATACAACAAGAGTTATAGAGATAATCAACATAATGAAAATTGTCAGCGAATGTACTCGCCTGTGGTCCTTAGCTGGCAATACCAATGTCCGGGTTCCAAAGTATCGTCTGAATGATCCAACAGTCCTATAGACATATCATAATACTGCATCAGGCATTACTCTAACACACAATCAACATAATGATCTCAAAGACAACGCTAGGGGTGGTCACGTCTGTCGTTGCTGTGCATAACAGACAATCAATGGTACGGTCTTGCCAGTATGTCAGTGTACATATGGCAGTCTGCTATCATGCTACATGGTCACAGTTCGATGTAACTACGGGGTATCCGTGGTCACATTCAAGACATCTAGTACATATAATACATAGTACATAATATGAACTAACATTTCTCATAATACTAATTAATTACACATATAATAGATATACATATATAAATACTTAATCGAATTTATACTATGCACATATATATACATATTTTAAACATGTACTAGGGATCCACGTATAATACATATATGTATGTTTTATACTAATTGAGAATTATACGATTCATATGCATGTACATTAATATCCATTAGTTACAATTATAATATATGTATTTTTACTTAACAAAACTTATACCATGTGTATAAATATTAAATATATATACTGGGGATACTTATAATACATATATATAGGTATGTATACCAATACTAGTACGTACATACATATTATACCGATACATACATATACTAATGCATAACATACGTACATGCGTATGTGTACACATGCGAGATTGGATTCATGTCAAACCTGTGCGCACGTGAACAGGGTGTTCGTCGAGGTGAGCTAATGTCATCTTCTTGCAGGCGGTTCAGTCGAGCACAAAATCAGCGGGCAACTCGTCGTCTCGGTGCAGGCGAGCGGGGTCGGTTTCCAGGTGGTGTCTGGTCAGAGAACGGAGGGTTCAGGAGTTCGTAGGCCGTCGATCCGGTCAAGAAGGGTCCAGACGGGGCTCGGGTACAGCGGGGACAAGGGACCGGCCTCAGGCAATGGCGGCGTGCTCGGCTCTGATCAAACACAAGCAGGGTTCTCTGGCTTCAGACGGACGTCGGCGAGTTGCAGTGGCTCCGGCGTCAGCAGCGATGCAGGCGAGCTCTCGGTCGTGAGTCGAGGCAAATGAGCGGGATGCTCCGGTCGCTGCTCTGCGGTTTGGACAGGGAAGAACGGGGAGAAGAGCGTGGAGAAGAGGACAAGGTTGACAGGGAATGGCAGCGGGGTCTCAGGCACTACTCCGGTGAGTCTCTGATGGAGGGTGGCGGCTAAAACCGAGAGGGGGAGATGATGAACAGTGTGATGGGAAATAGAAATCGGCTATGAGTTATTTTAGGTTTAAGGGAAAATTTGAAGAAGGGAAAAAGGGAGTATTTATATACATGTAGAGGTTTGAGTTGACCTAGGAAAGTTGATTGGTCAACCCCTCATGGGATTGGGCCTCTCATGTATAATTTCAAGGGGCCATGATTAAAATGGGTTCCAAATAAAGGCTAGGATTCAATTGGTTCAAGGTTTGGAGGGCCATGGTCTTAAGGAGGTTGGTGTTCAATTACACGCTTCCCAAAAATCATGGAAAAATATAAATAAAGGAGAAATAGATTTATTCATGTGTCGTGTCCAACGGGGTGGACACCTTAATGCACTTTTGCACAAAAGTGCCCAATAATCAGAAAATTGCATAAAATTGGATTTATTCTTTAATTAAATAAATAAATGCAAGGCGGTGTTCTAAATTTAATTAGAAGTACAAATGACTAAAATTAAGTGGAACACAAGTATTATAAATAAAGTAGACTCAGAATAGAATATTATCCTAATTTGGATTGCTCAAAATGGGTCAAGATTATGTCTCCAATTTCGATTGGAACACACAAGGATACAAGGTTTGATTTATTAAGAATTAAATACAATCAATTACGACGAATGTTGTGCGTCTAAAATGAAACACAACAAGACATAATTATGAGTCACACAAGGATTAAAATAATAGTCTGGCACGTCTAGGACAAGGGTGTAAAATATATTGGAAGACAAGGGCTAGTGTAGCGCTCTAATTATCGAACAATGGTAAAGTGCAACAATCAATTAAAATCATAATTATTTAGATATAATTAATTATCAAGCAATCATTTATATATTAATTACAAAAAGACAAAAATACCCCTAACCTAGAATAAACAATCTTAACACGCAATCTAAAATAAAATAATCAAAATAAAAATAAAACCAATACCTAAAACTCTAGGGGTCTAAGGTGGCTATCGGCCCAATGTCGCTGTCTGTTCTGCGCCACTCGCAGTCTGTCGCTGATAAGTTTCACCTTTTCTGCTGCATCCACGGCCATTTCTGGTCCTAACAAAGCTCCTTCTCCAACATCATCCCAAGATAATGTTGTACGATACCTTCGTCCATATAAAGCCTCGAATGGTAACATCTCAATGCTGGCCTGGTAGCTGTTGTTGTAAGCAAACTCTACTAGGTGTAGATGATCCTCCCAAGAACCTCTGAGATCCAAAATGCAAGTGCGTAGCATGTCTTCAAAAGTCTGAATAGTCCTTTCAGACTGCCCGTCCATCTGGGAGTGATATGCGGTACTAAACTTGAGCTGAGTGCCCAAGCTAGACTGCAGACTCCTCCAAAAATGGGAAGTGAAACGTCTATCCCGATCTGAGACAATACTCACAGGAACTCCATGTAATCTGATAATCTGCTGTACGTACATCTCTGCTAACTTCTCTGTTGAAGTACCCACTTTGAATGGTAAGAAATGGGCTGATTTGGTCAACCTATCTACGATGACCCAAATCGCGTCCTTTCCTCTCGGAGAACGTGGAAGTCCTGAAACAAAATCCATAGTCACGTGCTCCCACTTCCACTCTGGAATGGGTAAAGGTTGAAGCAATCCTCTTGGCCTCTGTCGATCTGCTTTTACCTGTTGGCACACTAAGCATCGGGCTACAAAGCGTGCTACTTCACGCTTCATACCATACCACCATACATGCTCCCTCAAATCTCGATACATCTTGTTGGCTCGGGGATGCATCGAGTACTGAGAGCGGTGTGCCTCTTGCAAAACTTCTTCGCGCAGCTCTCCACTTGGCACACACATCCTCGTGCCATATCGCAGAGACCCATCATCCGCAATAGTAAAGTCCTCTATCAATCATGTCTGAACTTGTGCTCTAATATTCCTTAGAGTCTCATCATCATACTGCGCAGCTCTAATTCTGTCCATCAGCTCTGATCATATCTGTAATCCCTACATCTGAATCTCAACTCCTAGAACCAGTACTTTAATTCCCAAGCTCTCAAGATAAGCTAATAAATATCTATCTAAGTCAAGCATATAGCCATCGGATACCTGCTCAAGGCATCGGCGACTACGTTGGCCTTTCCTGGATGGTACTGTAATGAGATATCAAAGTATTTTATCAACTCTAACCACCGTCTCTGTCTCATGTTCAGCTCCTTCTTTGTAAACACGTACTTCAAGCTCTTGTGGTCTGTGAAGATTTTTATATGCTCTCAGTACAGATAGTGTTTTCACAGCTTTAGGGCAAAGATAACTGCTGCTAACTCCATATCGTGAGTGGGGTAGTTCTTTTTATGAAGGCGTAATTGTCTTGATGCTTTGGCAATTACTTTTCCATGTTGTTGAAGAACGCATCCCAAACCTTTTCCTGAAGCATTACTGTAGATAGTGAATCCACCTGTCCCTGATGGCAACGTCAAAACTGGTGCTGTCGTCAATCTCCTCTTTAGCTCATCGAATGCGGCTTGACATTCTTCTATCCAGACAAATTCCACATCTTTCTTGGTCAGCCTAGTCATTGGCTCTGCAATCTTGGAGAAGTCTTGTACAAATCTTCTGTAGTATCCTGCTAGTCTGAGAAAGCTCCTGATTTCAGCTACCGTACTGGGGGTAGCCCATGACTCCACTGCTTTGATCTTCTTTGGGTTAACTAAAATTTTGTTACCCATCACCATATGTCCAAGAAATTCAACCTTGTCAAGGAAGAACTCATACTTCAAAAGCTTCCCAAACAACTTCTTTCTCCTGAGAGTCTCTAAGACCATCCTCAGGTGCTCTTTATGCTCTTCTGGGGTCTTCGAATATATTAGAATATCGTCAATAAATACCACTACGAACTTGTCAAGGTACTGGTGGAATACCTTGTTCATCAAGTTCATAAATACTGCTGGTGCATTGGTTAAACCAAATGGCATCACTGTAAATTCAAACTGGCCATATCTGGTCTGAAAGGCTGTCTTCGGTATGTCTTCCTTCTTTACCTTTACCTGGTGATAGCCTGACCTCAAGTCTATCTTTGAAAACACCTTCGCTCCACTCAATTGATCAAAAATATCATCTATCCTCGGCAGCAGGTATTTGTTCTTGATAGTGAGGTTGTTCAGAGCTCTATAATCGATACACATGTGTACCGTAACGTCCTTCTTCGGTACGAATAATATCGGTGCTCCCCATGGCGATGAACTGGATCTAATAAAACCTTTGTCCTGCAGCTCCTTAACTTGCTTCTTCAGTTCTACCAACTCGTTGTTGTTAACTCTATAGACATGTTGCGAAATAGACTCCGCTCCTGGTATCAAGTCTATAGAGAATTCAACATCTCTATCTGGCGACAAACCTGGCAACTCCTCTGGAAATACATCTAAGAACTCCGCTATAAGTGGATGTGGTAACTCCTCTTCTTCCATCCTGGCTCCGCAAAAAGTGCCTCTGCTCTGCTCCTCTGCTCCTCTGGCGATCTCAAACTCTGGCTCTCCTGGTAGTCAAAATACTACTCTACCTCTGTGATAATCTATAGTAGCGTGGTGTTTACTCAGCCACTCCATTCTGAGTACAATATCGTATCCCGGAAGTGGCATGACGAGTAAACTCACGCCCAACTCTCGGTCTTCCAATGACACTCTTCGATCCTTACAACAATCACGGACTAGGATAATGCCTCCTTCTGTCATGATCTTGCAAGTCTTATCTAATGGTTCCATTTCTAAATGATGCTTAAGGACATAAGATACAGATACGAAACTATGGGAAGTGCCAGAATCAAATAATGCAAGTGCTGGAATAGAATCGAGTAAAACTAAACCTGAAATCACGTCTCCAGCTGGCTCGGCCTCCTCAGTAGTCATGGCGTAAGCTCGTCCCTGTGGTGCTCCTCTCTGCTACTGTTGGTGCTGAGCAAACCTATACTGCTGTGGTGGAAGTGGAGATCCTCTCTGCTGGCCTCATAGCACAATAGGTGCTCTGGCTGGTCCTCTCTGAGCTGCTGCTCCTCCCTGGCTAGTCTGAACAACTGGGCAGTCCCTCAGCTGATGTGCTGATGATCCACATGACAAATAGGTACCCAACCTTTTCCTGCAGATGTCTCTTGTATGTCCCATCTTTCTGCAATACGCACATGGGGCAATGGGCTGATTCTGTCTCTGTGGTTGTTGTTGCTGAATATGTCCTTGAACTGGTGCCAGTTGCTGCCATTATGTATACGCATGCCAGATTGGGTTCATATCAAACATGTGCGCACTTGAACGGGGTGTTCGTCGAGGTGAGCTACTGTCGTCTTCTTGCAGGCGGTTCAGTCGAGCGCAAAATCAGCGGGCAACTCGTCGTCTCGGTGCAGGCGAGCGGGGTTAGTTTCCAGGTAGTGTCTGGTCGGAGAACGGTGGGTTCAGGCGTTCGTGGGCCGTCGATCCGGTCGAGAAGGGTCCAGGAAGGCCTCAGGTACAGCGGGGATGAGGGAACGGCCTCAGGCAATGGCGGGGTGCTCGGCTCTGATCGAACACATGCGGGGTTCTCCGGCTTCAAACGGACGCCGTCGAGTTGAAGTGGCTCTGGTGTCAGCAGCGGTGCAGGCGAGCTCTCGATCGTGAGTCGAGGCAGACGAACGGGATGCTCCGGTCGCTGCTCTGCGGTTTGGACAGGGAAGAATGGGGAGAAGAGCATGGATAAGAGGACGAGGTCGATAGGGAATGGCGGCGGGTTCTCAGGCACTACTCCGGCGAATCTCCGGTGGAGGGTGGGGCGGAAACCGAGAGGGGGAGATGATGAACAGCGCGATGGGAAATATAAATCGGCTATGAGTTATTTTAGGTTTAGGGGAAAAATTGAAGAAGGGAAAAAGGAAATATTTATATACACGTAGAGGTTTGAGTTGACCTAGGAAAGTTGGCTGGTCAACCCCTCTTGGGATTGGGCCTCTCATGTATGATTTCAAGGGGCCATGATTAAAATGGGTTCCAAATAAAGGCTAGGATTCAATTGGTTCAAGGTTTGGAGGGCCATGGTCTTGAGGAGGTTGGTGTTCAATTACACACTTCCCAAAAATCATGTAAAAATATAAATGAAGGAAAAATGGGTTTATTTATGTGTCGTGTCCAACAGGGTGGACACCTTAATGCACTTTTGCACAAAAGTGTCCAATAATCGAAAAATTGCATAAAATTAGATTTATTGTTTAATTAATTAAATAAATGCAAGGGGGTGTTCTAAATTTAATTAGAAGTACAAATGACTGAAATTAAGTGGAACACAAGTGTTATGAATAAAGTAGACTCAGAATAGAATATTACCCTAATTTGGATTGCTCAAAATGGGTCAAGATTGTGTCTCAAATTTCGATTGGAACACACAAGGATACAAGGTTTGATTTATTAAGAATTAAATACAATCGGTTGCGACGAATGTTGTGCGTCTAAAATGAAACACAATAAGACATAATTATGAGTCACACAAGGATTAAAATAACAGTCTAGCACATCTAGGACAAGGGTGTGAAATATGTTGGAAGACAAGGGCTAGTGTAGCGCTCTAATTATCGAACAACGGTAAAGTACAACAATCAATTAAAATCACAATTATTTAGATATAATTAATTATCAAGCAGTCATTTACATATTAATTACGAAAAGACAAAAATACCCCAAATCTGAAATATGGGGGTGACAATGTGTCTCGACAGCTTCGATATTATAAGAAAAATTAACCAATACATGATTTGGAGTTAGCAGCAGTAGTATTTGTACTCAAGCTATGGAGCCACTACCTATATGGCGATCGGGTGGAGATATTCACAGATCATAAGAGTTTAAAGTACGTATTCACCCAGAAGGACCTGAACATGAGGCAGAGGAGGTAGCTAGAATTGTTTGGTGATTATGATATAGCACTTCAGTATCATCCAGGCAAGCAAAATATGGTGGTAGATGCTCTAAGTAGGAGAGGCAGCGCACTCAGAAGCACATATTAGAAGATCTTCGAGAGATGGGAATCAAGGTAGTGTTACCTCAAGGAGCGGGAATACTAGCCAGTCTTCAGATTCAGTCAACCTTGGTGGAGAGGATCAAGGCGGCTCAAGCAGAAGATTCTCAGATTCAGAAGCTTAGGACAGAATATGACTTAGGCCTTAGGAAGGAATTGAGGATTCACGAAGATGGAACACTTAGATTTAGAAACTGTCTTTGTGTTCCAAGTGGAGATATCAGACAGAATATAATGAACGAGGCACACAGTTCTCAATATTTTATTCATCTAGGAGGTACGAAGATGTAACATGATATTAAGTAACATTTCTGGTGGAACAAAATAAAAAGATAGATAGCTCAGTTTGTTTTACGATGTCTCATATGTCAGCCAGTAAAAGCAGAGCAGCAGATACTAGCATAATTATTGCAAACCCTGCCTATTCCAGAATAGAAGTGGGAACACATTACGATGGACTTTATGACCGGCTTACCTAGATCCCCTACTGGACATGATACAGTTTGGGTAATAGTATATCGACTCACGAAGGTGGCTCATTTTATTCCTTTTTGAGTAGCATAGTCCATAGATCAGTTAGCTGAGATGTATATGCGGCATATAGTGAGGCAGCACAGAGTTCCAGCAAGTAGTTCTAGCAAGTATAGTGTCATAACGTGATACCCGCTTTATGTCTCATTTTTGGAGAAGTTTATATGAGCAATTGGGTACTAAGTTAAGATTCAGTATCGCGTACCATCCTCAAACAGACGGCCAGTTAGAGAGGACAATACAAACATTAAAAGATATGCTGCAGGCTTGTACTTTAGACCTTGGTAGGTCTAGGAAATATTACCTTCACTTAGTAGAATTGTCATACAATAACAGTTATCAGGCCAACATACAAATGACTCCATTTGAGGCATTGTACGGAAGGAAGTGTAGGTCACCTTTAGCATGGGATGACATTAATGAATGGAAGATATTGGGGCTTGAGATAATCACACATACCATTGGAGTGGTTAAGAAGATTAGAGAGCGGATTAGAGTTACACAAGATCGTTATCGTTATTGGGCATATCAGCATCGTAGGCCGTTAGAATTTTTTGTCGGTGACCATGTATTTTTTTGAATTTTGCCTACCCATGGAGTCATTAGGTTTAGGGTTCGTAAAAAGCTTAGTCCGTGGTATGTTTGGACCATTCGATATTCTCGAGAGGGTAGGGGATGTTTCTTATCGTCTTACCCTTCCGCTTTTGCTACGTGAGGTGCATGATATCTTTCATGTGTCTTAGTTGCGTAGGTATGTCCCAGATTCGAGTCATATCCTCAATCACTCTGAGTTAGTCGTTGGTACCGACTTGACTTACGAGGAATGGTCCATGTCCATTTTGGATCAGAGAGAGAAAGTACTCAAGAACCGGACTATCCGTCTTGTTCGTATTGCTTGGGTGAGATCACTCTTTAGAAGAGTCAATGTGAGAGCATGAGGACGATATTCGATCTCGGTATCCGCACCTATTTGACTCATAAGGTTTTTTTTTTTTTGTATGCCTTCACATCTTTTATTCCATCATCGGTAAGCACTCATAAGGGATGAAGTTGCTTTGCTTCATTATAGGTGTTATTGTTATACTTGCTTATTTGTATGTATAGATTACTTGTAGATAATTGTTGCTTGGTTTGAAATTTCTAGCACTACCAAAATATAATGAAATAGCGATATTTTTAGAGATGTCAAAGTAAAACCTCGCTAATATTAAAGATTTCAGCACTCCAAAAATAAACGTTGCTATAAGTCGCTATAAGTCGCTGTTTGGCGATATATATTGACATTTATCGACTGTAATTCAGTTTTTTAAAAGAATAGTCGCTATAAGCTTATTTAAGGTCGCTAAATGTCACTGAATTTTATGATTTAGCGACGTTTAGCGACGTTAGTATTTTTTGATTTTAGCGACGTTTTTAGCGACGTCTATAACGTCGTAAAATATTTTTATTAGTGTCATCATAAGTTGACGTCGCTAAACGTTGCTAAAAATTTAATATAGGTTTCGATTCCCCCCTTTTGTCAAAATCTTCCTCCAATTTTTCAAAAACTCCCCCTTCCCCTCCCCCTCCGGCGAACTGCACCCTCCGACGTCCTCCACAGCGGGCTACTCCGGCGTCCCCCTCCTCCTCCTCCTCCTCCTCTAGGTAAACCCTAACTCTCTCTCTCTCTCACAGGACACGGCATAACACTGACACAGACACGAAACACACACATGACAGATACTAACACAGACACGAGACAAACACTGACACAAACACGACACAGACTATCACAGAGGGTATAAACCCTAACCCTAACCCGATCTCTCTCTCTCTCTCTCTCTCTCTCTCTCTCTCTCTCTCTCAGATGCATACGACATGGACATGACACACACACACTGATACAGACATGACACAGACTATCACAGAGGGTATAAACCCTAACCCTAACCCGATCCTCAAGAGACAACATATTACTACGAAGTTCTACTTAAGTAGGTTTAGTGCATGTTTGGGCCTTCCCATTAGAAGGATTATCTTGTAAGTAACTTTGGACCATGTTTTGGGGCCTTGCCCGTTTGAGGGGTCTAGGACAATCATCAAGCTTGCCCCCTAATATTGGTCGGCCTTGGCTTCAGCCCAAGTAGATTGATAAATTTGTCATGGTCAAGGTATTCGTCCTTAACACCCTAACCCTAACTTATATTTTATTTATTTAGATTGAGTTAGTGGTATTTGTGATTAACCACAATAAGGAAGGTTCAGCCGGTTCTTTTTTGCGAATCGGTTAGTTCGGTTTTGAACTCTTAAATTCTTGTTAAAGTTTACAACTTGACTTAATTAACAATCAACTTGGATAGTTACATTTGGGCCAATTTGTTTAATGACTTAAGTCTTGTAAAATTTAGGTTTAGAAGGATTTATATTAAAATTTGACAATAAAAATGACTTAAGTCTTCGTAGTAATTTGATTTATAGGCCGATACTTACAATGGATCCTCCCTAATCACCAATGCAAGGATCGTCTCTTGAGGATCCTCTACCTTATCGAAACCCAGCTCCACAACATATACATCTATGGTGGCAGTTTCTTGACTTAAGAAGCCTTCTCTAACTTGGTGTATAGGGCTTCAAATAGCAGGTATTGTTAGTACAAACACCAGATGTAAAGGGATGAGGTTGATAAAACATTCAAGGGCATTGTGTATCAAGTTAGAGTAGTTCTTACCTTCCTCCAGAGAATCGCACTGTATTTAATGATGAGTATATATGCTAGGACTAGGAGTATCAGTGCATGTATTGTATTTAACGATGAGTATATACTTGAATGATGTCTATTCATTTTTGCAGAAGTATCTAGAAATGGATATAAATTACTATATGCATCATCGTTCGTGGATGTACAACCGTCATTCTGATCACATATGTGGTGTACGGAATGAATTCATTGAGGGTGTATAGCAGTTCTTGCAGTTCGCCAAGGCGTTCCCTCAATACATGGATGGTACAAAAATTAAGTGTCTGTGTGAGAGATATCGCAACTTAAAATATCATTCAGAAGTGGAAGTGACATATCATTTGTATTCGAAGGGTTTCATGTCGAATTACTATCAGTAAACCGCGCACGGAGAACTTGTGTCTTTAGCATCGGAGTCGGAGCCTTATGTGGAGTCGTATATGTGTCACTACCATATCCTAAAGTAGGGATAATTTTATTATTTTATATATTATAAGTGTTGTGTGTATTTATTTTAAATAATTGCATGATGTGTATATATATATATATATATATATATATATATATATATATATATATATATATATATATTATATATAGTGTTTTTTAATGCATGGGTTAGTAGACTAGACCTAGAAGCCCACTAGATGAACCCCTAACCGAAAAATAAGATTATGGATTTTAGTTTGTATTATTTGGGATTAATTATTGAGGATTATAATTAATTACCATGATTTTATTTAATTGTTGTGCCTTACCGTTGCTTCGATATTTGGAGCGCTATCCTAGATTTTGCCTTCTAACAAATTTTACACCCTTGTCCTAGACGTGCCCGTCTTCCATTCTGACAATTGTGTAACTCATAAATATGCTCTCTTGTTGTAAATTCCCTCGACCAAAATTTAGGCCTACTTAAGTTTAGATAGAGAGACTAGGGCTAGTTTGAATCCAATTAGAAGTAGAATATTGTGTTTTAGATGATTTTACAATATTTATATCACTTAGTGCACCTTACTGTTGCTTCAATAATTGGAGCACTGCACTAGCCATTGCCTTCCTATAAATTTTATACCCTTATCCTAGACGTGCCAGTCTTCTATTCTGATTCTTATGTAACTCATAACTATGTCCATTTGTGCTTCATTTTAGTCGCACAATATTCGTCGCAAACGATTATATTTAATTTTATATAAATCTAACTTTGTATCTTTGTGTGTTCCAATCGAAATTGGAGACACAATCTTGACCCATTTTGTGCTACCCAAATTATGGAAATATTCTATCCTGAGTCTTCTATTCCATGACACTTGTGTTCCACCTAATTTTAATCCATTATACTTCCAATTAATTTTAGAACACCAATTGTATTAATTTTAATTAAATTAAACCAAACCCCCATTTATATCCTCAAGACTCATACTAAATACCATACACCCTTTTTAGCTAATACATCACATCAAACATGGTGTTTCCCCTCATTAAATCCAAAAAAAACTAATTTCTATGCAATTTTCCAATTATTGGGGACTTTATTGCAAAAGTGCAATGATATGTCACCATCCTATTGGTCAAGACCAATGAAGAAAATAACCCGTCCCTTTGACCGTTCAACTCTCTCTCCCTCTCTCCTCCTTTTGGTTTGATATTCCCCTTCATATTAAACCTAGGCCACTCATTCAAATGGAGCCATCCTTACCACACACACCATTATATATATATATATATATATATATATATATATATATATATATATATATATATATATATATATATATATATAACAAACCCCATCCCAAGATGTACTTGATCGGCCCTAATCCCTAGGTAGTCAACACCCTCTTCTTCCTCATGCAAACTCCTCCATTATTTCTACATCACCTCCACCTATATCCAATAACCATAAACCCTAAACTATTTTTTTTCATCACCCTCATAGCCTCCCCATCCAGCAGACCCTCATCCTCGCCGGACCGCCAACTCCGGCCATACCCTACCGTCGGAGCCGTTTGAACTAAACTACCCCGCCAGGCAGCACCACAGTCCCTCGGCCCCGCCTGAAATATGACAGTCACCACTACCATCCTGTTGACCCGACCGCCTGGATCCCGACCTCGCCTGGGCACGACCGTCCTGTCAGCAGCTTCCTCCTCCGCGTCCTTCCCACTTTGTCGTCGACCTCGCCGAGAGGTGCAGCCTGAGCAGCCCGATGTGCACCGCCTGACCGATACCCCGGAACAGCCTCCGGTCACCTTTCCCGATCGGCATCCCGCCCAAAGCAGTCCCGCCGGAGCACCACCTTCCCGACCTCGACTGTCCTCCTCCTCGCCAGATTTTTCGTACAGCCATCACCATTAACACCACCCCCCTACCATCACGACACAGCCACCAGCACCTCTCCTCCCTGCTCTCTCCCCCTCATCGACTGAGTACAGTCGACTCGACCACCCACTGAACCACAAACCCGCGGCCGAGCAGCCCTCACCTGACCGTTCCCCTCATCGTTTCCGTTGACCTCCCCCTGTTCATCATCATCACCTTCATCATCATCACCATTATCCTCACCATCATTATCATCATCATCGTTGTCATCATTGTCATCATCGTCGACCCCGTACGTGCACACCAAGGTTAAAACATGTCTCTCTTCTTTCATTTTATGTATGCTTGAGTGAATAACATTTGGGTTAGCATACTTAGTGATATTTGGTTGATTTCAGACCGTGTCAGCAAACCAATGACTAGTGTGCATATACGTACGCGTATGTGTATAATAAGTAAATTGGTATATATATACATATATTGTATAAGTAATTAAATGCTAAGTAATAGTTATGACTATAATGTGCTTATTTGCGGTATGACCATAGGTGTTAACTGTGGATATCCCGTATTTACAGTTGACCGTGTGACCCAGAAAATTTGTGTGTTGACTGTCTGATTTTGCACAGCATTTGAAGATGTGACACCCGTGCAGTTAGACGCATACTTGGCCCTGTTAATTGACCAGTGTCACCCCTAGCGCACCCTCTGAGTCAGTATAATTATGGTTGTGTATGTGCTAGTGTAATGACTGATGCTGTATTATCTTATATTATATGTATATAAGACCATTAGATTGTTCTGCGAGACTTTAGGAGCAGGTTATTGGTACTATGCAGCTTTCTTGTCAAGAAAGTATACCTTGCCATTGTACTATGATTTATATTCCATATGATGCATGCATTTTATTTCTATCTATTAGTTTATATATTTTAACTGCTATATAAGCTGTGTGTCCAAGGATAACTTGGGTGCAACGACGGTGACGTCGTATTCTGTTTTATTATATATATGCATGTGGACCTAGTTTATGAGACCACCCTATTATCATGAGACTTTCTTATATTCCATTGGTCATGATACATCTGTTACATGAGTATGAGTCTCATGTAGGATACGAACTTGCGTGACGGGTTTGGCCACCTGTACGTATGGGACATACGATAGGAAATAACTATTGTTAGAATTTGCATGCTAGGAGACTTGGCAATTATTAGAGGTATTATCGTGTCATGGATATGACATGCTTAGAGCATGGGGTGGGAAGAACTACAAGTAAGGCATTTGGGCTCCTTTGCACTTTCCTTTTTGTAATACGTACGCTTCGCCGAAGATGCACGATCGTGATGACCCTTATATTACCTGGAGGCCTCTGTCGTTCAAAACACGACATGCTTTGTAGGCCCCTGATTCTCTGAGAGAATCATGCCAATCCTATTTATGGCCAGATAGCCCACGTGTCAGAAAGTTGTTCTCAAAATACATTCACATAGATGGTTAGGCGACCCTTGGATGTTTATTCTTCAGTACTTTATTGCCATGCTTCTATGTATCTTATTATGTCCCTCTGAGGACCTGATCCCTTTTCAGGTGTAGACGATCATGATTATTCGTAGGAGCGCGAATCAGGACTTGCTACTTATCTTTCGAGGATGTCTTCTCTTCGAGTCTCATTGTTCATTAGTTGATATTATTATTGTGGTTACTTTTATATTCTAGTTTGGCAGTGGATTTGTTTCCACCCGACTATTATTCTTTGATACTTTATATTAAGATTTAGTTATATAGTTGATTGGTTATTTATTCATTTATATTTGATTCTGTGGATGAGATTTAGTTATGTCCCGTGACTTGTGATAAATTTATACCACTTGTAAATTATTGTTATTCATAATACAGCGTACGTATGTGTTATAGTTTCCATATATTGGAGTCTCCATATACATACGGCTGACATGGTTACGTATTCCTAGTCCTAGGTATTTTGGGACTGGGGCGTGATACTTGTGCTTCATTTTAGTCGCACAATATTCGTTACGGACGTTTATTTTTAATTCTAAATAAATTCAACTTTGTATCCTTGTGTGTTCCAATCGAATTTGAAGACACAACCTTGACCCATTTTGTGCAACCCAAATTATGATAATATTCTATTCTGAGTCTTCTACGTCCATGATACTTGTGTCTCACCTAATTTTAATCCCATGTACTTCCAATTAATTTTAGAACACCCTTTACATTAATTTTAATTAAATTGGTGTAAGGACCCAACTTAACCCAAAACTACATCCAACACCAAACCAAACTCTCATTTACACCCTCAAGACTCATACTAAACACCACACAACCTTTTTAACCATTGCATCACACCAAACATGGTATTTTTCCTCATTAAATCCTAAAAACCCACTTTTGTATAATTTTCCAATTGTTGGAGACTTTATTACAAAATTACAATGAGGTGTCACCATCCTATTGGTCAAGGCACATGAAGAAATTACCCCCTCCCTCATTGACCGGTCCTCTCTCTCTCTCTCTCTCTCTCTCTCTCTCTCTCTCTCTCTCTCTCTCTCTCTCTCTTCCTTTTTGTTGTGCATTTTTCTCCATATTTAATCATGGCCCTCCATTTAAATGGAGCAACATCCTAACCACCCACACTTCCTATATATATCACACATCATAACCCTTTTTCCCAAAGCAACCCCATCCCAATGTGTACTTGGGCGGCCCAAATCCCTAGGGCTACATCACCATTTTCTCCCTACATATATATACCCAAATTTTTCTATATAAATTATCATCACCTCCACCTACATCAAACCCCACACCCGAACCCTAGCAACCAACCTCAATTTCATCCTCCTCCGTCGGAGCCCTGCAGTAGCCTCCCTCCGGTGATGACCCATCAGATCCTCCCATCTCCCCCGTCGAACTCTATGGAACCCCGCCATTGACAGCAGCCATGACTCATCTTCCCCGAGCTCCGAGCAGCCAACCTCCCTCCGAGCACTTTTTGACCTCGTCTTGCTCCGGCCACCCCCCGAGCAGTGCACCTACAAGCATCACGACTAACACCACAGTTCACCGCCACCATTAAACACCATCGTCAATACCCTCACCGCCGGACGACGAGCAGCCCAGCCCGCCTGAACCCCATCACCTTCCCGACTTTCCCATGCCTCACCCGCCGGACCCCGACTACACAGTAGCCTCGACTCATCCCACACGACTTCATCTCTACCTCTTCCTTGTTCTCTCACCCTCACCGAAGCAACCCTACTACGACCAACCCTCTTATATCTCCTCCTCCTCATTATCATCATCATCACATTCATCATTATCACCTTCATCATCATCATTATCATCCACATCATCATCATCAACATCATCGTCATTATCACCACCCTCTCCGGAGCTCGAGCACCCTCTTCGATCACACGCACCCCGAGGTTCAAACATGTCCCCTCCTCTTTCATAGTTGTGTATATATGCTTGTGTGAATGCTAATAGGGATTAGAATTTGCTTTATGACAGTTTAGTGACAAAGGACCCTGTGTCGGTGAACCTAGTGACTAGTGTGCATGTGCATGTATATATGATAATTAATTAGTATATATACATTGTGTGGTAATCAATTGCTAGTACTATGTGTGACTGTATATATATATACTGTATGACCCTAAGTATTAACTGTGGATATCCCGTATTTGTATTTGACTGTATAACCATGAGTATTATTGAACTTTCTGCCTTGTGTATACCGACGTACTGGCTAGACATGTGTTAGTTTGACTGTCTAATTATGTACCATATTTGAGGACATGACACCCATGCAGTTAGACGCGCATTTGACCCTGCTAATTGACCAGTGTCATACCTAGCGTAGCCCCTAATATCAGTGTAATTGTGTTTGTGTGTGCTAGTGTAACGACTGATGTTATATTGTATTATATTATATGTTTATAGGACCATTGGATTGTCCTACGAGACTTCAGGAGTAGGATATTAGTATTACTAGCTAAGGACCCCAAGCGAGTACATTCTCTGATAGTTTCTTGTTTATGATATCCTCTATGTTTATTTTATTTAGTGTAGATATCCCTATTTTTTGACACGATGGTTACACGGATTGGTATATCCGGATCTCGTCATGAGATGTTATTGCTTTTATATAGTGTATCTTGTGCAAGTCTTATTTTATTGATTATCTTGTACATATACAGACACTGATTCTCGAGGAGATTTGCTACCTTCCTAGAGAATCCCATGCCATAGCATACCATGGTTGGATCCACTATACCATTCTGGGGTGGGGACTATTTTAGTGTAGATATATGATCATACCCTTCATGTACAAGTCTTATTTTCATGTTAGTGTTGGCCATACACCGCACGTATGACTAACCAGGCCATTATTCATGTACAAGTTCCCAAGCCGATCACATGTTAAAGCTAGTACTCACACACTTAGTCATTAGTATTCTTGTTCATTGTCATATTGTTCATTCTTGTATTTATTTCCAGTATTTCTTTTATTGTGTATCTCTTGTACATATATATGCATATTGTATATTTACATCTATTTATTGCTACATAGTTTATATCATTGATTTAGAACTGCTATTAGAGATGTACTTTATTCCATCATGACTGGAAATATTTTTTCAGACTGCGACTTAGAGGACTGGTGTCCGACATTGTATGGACCACATGGAGAGTAGCTGCAGCCTTGGATCTTGTAGTTCAATTATAATTCCGGAAGGTCTAGCCAGGATCGCTAGTTATTCAGATTAGTTTCTTTTAGCAGTTTATGGTACCGGATTTATTTTCGGCATACTTTGAGATTTGGAGGTTATTGTTTGCAGGTTAGACAATTTTGTTATTTAGACTTGTGATTGTATTTTATTTATTTCTTCGATATCTTATCGTGCTCTAGTTCTGTGATTGAGTATTTTTTATATTATATTGTGATATCTGTGTCTCCTTATGGAGTTGGATATTCGTGAGAGATTGATTAGATAGTATTATGACCTAGACAACATTCTATCGCCGATGCTGCGGCGTAGGCTGGACGTACCCACGTACTCGTGCCCCTGTTCCGGGTGCGGGTCGTGACAATATAGATGTCCATGACCATGCTGCTTACGACGACGGGTGGATGAACATGGTTTTTGATGCGACGGGGCCTAGTTTTTATCTGGACAATCATGATGCAGCTAAGGAGGCACCAAATACCAATTCTACGAATTTCATGGAGTTGCTAGAGAATACAATGACTCCATTATATCCTGGTTGTGAAGATCATTCACCGTTGGAGGTGGTTACAAGATTGTTGAGCATCAAGACCGATTTTAACATGTCATAAGAATATTATAACCAACTGATAGATTTGATTATAGAGATCTTACCAGAGGGTGCAAAGTTGCCTAAAGACTTCTACCGATCTAAGAGGATGGTAAGATCACTCCGGATGGGATACGAAATAATTGATGCATATCACAACGGGTGCATGTTGTACTACAAAGATGACAAGGATAAAGATGCGTGCAAATTCTGTGGTGTTGATCGCTACAAGGCCACTGGAAGAGGAAAGTCTGTCGGTGCAAAGAAGCCTACTTAATGTACTACTTGTTTTTGACGTCGCGGTTGCAGAGGTTGTTTATGGTGAAGGAGACTGCAGAACATATGTGTTGGCATAGGCGGAAACAGATCGAAGGAGTATTGGATCATCCATTCGATGGAGAAGCATGAAAGCACTTTAATCGAGAGTATCTAGATTTTGCTTCAGATTCGCGTGATGTCAGATTGGGGCTCTCCTCCGACGGTTTTACCCCATTCGGACTTTTGGGCTCCCAGTATTCGTGTTGGCCTGTGATCGTCACTCCGTACAATCTACCGTCTTGGATGTACATGAAGACTTCCAGTATTCAGGTCCAAACAATCCGAAGAGGAACATCGATGTATATTTATAGCCTTTGATAGATAAGTTAAATCAGCTGTGGGAAGTAGGTGCCAACACGTACGATGTTTCCAGAAAGTAGAATTTTCAGATGAGGGCAGCACTTTTGTGGACCATCATCGACTTTTTGACCTTTAAAATATTATTGGGATGGAGCACTCATGATCGTCTCTCATATCCTTATTGCATGGACCGCGGTAAGACTTTTCGTTTGAAACACGGAGACAAACCGTGCTTCTTCGATTGTCATCGATAATTTTTGCCGAAGGATCATCCGTACCAGAAAAATAGGAATGCTTTTCGTACGGGCGTTGTGGAGAAGGATAATCCACCGCCAAGGTGGCCCGGATACACGATATGGGAAGAGGTAAAAGATTTACCAAGTTCTATTGAAGTGCTTGATAAGGGATACAAGTGTGACGGATTTGGTCGTACCCATAACTGGACGAAGAGGAGTATATTCGGGGATTTGTCATATTGGAGCACCAATCTGATCAGACATAACCTTGATATCATGCATATCGATAAGAATGTGTTTGATAACATAATTAATACTGTAATGGAGGTAAAGAGGAAGACGAAAGATAATCCGAAGGCCAGGTTAGACTTAGAAGAAATATGTAGACGTCCTACGTTAAATTTGATAGAGGAGAAAAATAGAAAGTTAAAGCAGCCTAAGTCTGTTTTCTCACTGGAGAAGAAGGATAAAGGGAGACTTTGTAGGTGGATTCATGGTCTAAAAAATTTAGACGGGTACATGTCAAACTTGAGAAGATGCGTCGACCTCAAGGAGAACAAACTGGCGGGTATGAAGAGCCACGATTGTCACGTATTCATGGAAAGGTTAATTCCGATTCTATTTCGGGAATTCTTACCGTATGTCGTTTGAGATCCATTAACAGAGCTCAGCATATTCTTCAGTGATCTTTGTTCTACTAAGTTGCTTGTCGATCGTCTAGAAAATCAAGAGAAGGACATTACGGTAACACTGTGCAAGCTCAAGAAGGTATTTCCTCCTAGATTCTTCGACTCTATGGAGCATTTTCTAATTCATCTTTCCTATGAGGCACATGTTAGAGGTCATGTCGGTTATTGGTGGATGTACCCCTTCGAGCGGCATCTGAATCACCTAAAGAGAAAGGTAAAAAATAAGACACGGGTTGAGGGCTCTATTTGTGAAGCTTATGTTCTCAAGGAGATTACAAACTTTTGCTCGATGTATTTCAAATCTCATGTTGCTACTAATAGAACGAGAGCTCCGAGAAATAAGGACGGATATCAGGAATCTAATGATGCAATACTGAAAGTATTCAATGCGTCCGGAAAGCCTTCAGGGAAAATAAAGAAGAGATATTTGAACGACAACGAGCTAAGGGCTGCTCAATTGTATATATTACTTAATTACGATGAGTATGAAGTGGAGAAGTTAGAGGGGTAAGTAATTAATACATCCACATTTATGCCATATCAATGTAATAGTATAAGATATTATTATGCTACTAATCAGCGGTTGCTTCGTTATTTTTCAGCACATATAATGATGAGATGAGGTCGGTTAGACCCTACATAACATACGAAGAAGTAGAACAAGAAATGAGATGCCATTTTCCTTCTTAGTAGAGCACATATATAAGAAGCTTGGTAATTACTTTTTCTGTATGCACTTGCACAATAAATAACTTACTATTGCTACTTTGGTATTTAGGTCGATGGTCTAATAACACCCGAGACTGAATCTATTAGAACTCTAGCCAAGGGACTAATTATTGCCGTCAAAATATGGCCAAGTTACTGTGTGAATAGGTTTAGGTTCAAGTCAAGAAATACTCTGATCAGAGACAGCTTTCTGGATCTTGATTCACGAAAAATAGTTGTTTGTGTATCAAATCTTCGAACTACAAAGACGTCGATCCAGGCAATAATTTCTTTGGCATCTTACGAGAGATTATGGAGTTAACATATAATTATTTTATAGAAACTGCTAAGATCATGCTATTCAAGTGTGAATGGTTCGATCTGATTCAAGATCAAGGTTGGAAAATTGACAAGCACGGTCTTGTGGATATAAACTACAAGCGTGGATATCAAGGCTACGAATCATTTATCCTATCAAGTCAGGCTCAGCTCGTGTACTTAATAACTTATCCTAGACGGGGGACAGCGAGGTCGGATTGGTGGGCAGTATACAAGACTAAAGCTATAAATACCTTTGACGTTGACGAAATAGCTTATTAGGAGGATGAGCTACCTCTTATAACAAATATTGTAGATGTGAACTCAACAGAAGTTACTTATTACAGGACTAATAATATAGAAGATGTAGAATTATTCGAAGAGGAAGACGAAGATGAAGATGAAGTAGATGAAAGTGAAGATGAGGAGGAAGAGGAAGAGGAGGACGAGGAAGGTGAACAAGTTAAATTTTCTGAAGATGATTGAAAATAAAATATTTTTCCTGTAGAATGTACTATATTTTGACTGTAGAATGTACTATTTTGACAAAGATATGTATTATATTTTGACTCTGGAATGTACTATCCATTTAGACTTATGACACCACTAGTTATTTACTGTGTAATTCTATGAATGTTGTGAGATATGCATAATATTTTGACTGTAGAAAGTACTATATATTTTTGTATTTCTTTATTCATTATATGTTGTTATTAGGTATGACAGGACGACACGGAGGGTTCGGCAGGTCCCGAGGTAGACGGAGGCTCCTCCGGTACTGCCTACTGTTAGTTCTGGATCCTCGTCGCCTAGTACTCCAGTATATCGACCAGTCACATCTCCGACTGCGACGACGTTACATGGCATCACTCCTAGGATGAGTAGTTCTAGGCCTGATAGTACTCCCTCGTCCAGCATTCCTCCTACTGACGGAACCATGGAGACAAATAAGCATATGGAGGAGGTCGAGCCGACGTCATCCCAGCATCAGCTAGATCCTCCATACGCACCTCCGGAGGAGACGAGGACAAAGATTTGGGATGATGGTACAAAGTAAGTCAATTAGATGGTTTAGCATCATATATATCGTGTATTTCTTTATTCATCATATATTGACTTTTTCGATAAAAATAATTATCACTGTATAGATATCGTCCATCGTCGGTACAGAGACGCCTGGGCCTCTTTCTGAGGAACAACTATGGTGGCCCTTGGATCAACTACTCTGAAGCTCCGAAGAAGAGGAAGGCATTCTGGTTTGCGTACTTCAAGGTAAAAGTATATTATATCAATCATCTAATTTATGCATATTATATAACTTACTAAATTAATTATTATAGCAAACGTATTTCTATCCTCCGTACCGGGCCGAGTTGATCGAGCAGATATTTTCTATCGTTACCGCCAAGCTGATCCGTGATGCTCTGGATGACCAGAAGGCTCGTGATTGTATTGGAAAACCGATCCAAGGTTGGATCACGCCTGAGTAGTGGACTACGATGAGGGCTAGATTTGACGATTTGAGGTACAAGGAAAGGTTTGAGAAAGCCAAGGCGGCTAGGCAGAAGGAAGCAAACTGGCATGGTGGCTCGATTCCGAAGACAGAATATTTTTGTCGTTTGGTATGTTTTTTATTTCAGATATATTATTTTAATGCAAGTACGATAAAATGGTAGTAGGATAAAATGTTTAATTTTAGTACTAAATAATATATTTTTAATAGGTACAGAGGGGTGAGGATGTAAACATGGTGACCGTCTTCCTGGCTACCCATCGAAAGGGCAAAAATCTCATTGATGGGAGGGCCTCGCAGACCTATGTAAGTATTACTTTACTTTGTGTTAATTTAATATAACTTAGGCAATTATCGAGTATCCAAACTTTTCTAGGCTGAGTATCTTAGGCTGCGTGAGCGGGCGACTGATAGTGCACCTACAGCGGGAGAGACTGGTACTTTCTCGCAGCCCTCTCCAGCTCCGTCGGTGGACGAGCTGTGGGTGACCGCCGCTGATGGTCTCCAGAGGGGTACGTACTATGGTACGGGATCCTATGGCGCCCTTGTTGCGACACAGTCATCTAGGGCCTCCCTGACAAGTGCGCATTCTCCACAGCCCTCGCAGTCATTGGCCCGAGTCCAGGAGACCGTTGACCGTCAGATTGCGTCTCTTCGTGATGAGTTGCTGCGAATGATAGAGGAGCAGCCCCTGTCCCAGCCGCAGGCGGACGATGCGACGCTCATCGCACGATTTGATATGCTCGAGCGCAGCATCATGAAGCTCCGGGATATGACAGTTGATCTTAGAGCGTCGACAGAGTACAGCGTGACAGAGCTGCAGGCATCGCAGCTGTCCTTAGGCGAGAGGCTGACGATGATGTAGGATCAATGGTTCATAGCAGTACGAGGCTGTTATCTACCATGGATTCATACAACCATAGACAAGCAGAGTTAGAGCAGATACGTCCTCCTGGTGCGCCTTCAACGACACAGACTCCACCGATGTCACTACCTTCTCCATCGACATTGGTATCGATTTTACAGGAGCAGTATGATCTGTTCTTATCCCTGATGCGTGCCGGTGGCCATCCTCTTGCAGATCCGCAGTAGTCCTAGTTATGACCGTTTATTGATTGTTTGTGTTTCAGACCTATGATATTTGGTCATTTATGAATATTCTTTATTTTTTAGGCATTCAGACATTATTTCTTGTATTCTTTAGGACGAGGCTTTCAGACTCAGTTGTGTGGATATTTGTTGTATTTTTACGACATAATTTTCTCCTGACTCGGTTTGTAATCTCAATGTTTCATTTTCTTCAAATTTTATTATATTATTTATATTATATGTATGTTAATTTATCGATATTGAGTGTTTAACCGAAGGGGTCGTCGAACCCAGCAAATTCAACGGAGGGTTGCTCCGGGTCTATTTGTACAATTGTGAATTCATAAACTGAAGGTAGAATGGTTTGGAAACAATTCAATATTTATTTATTTTATTTTTTTACTGTATCTTTAGCAACATTTTTAGCGACATTTTGCGACGTTTATATATGTCGCTAAATACGTCGCTAAAAACGTCGTTATCCACGTTGCTAAAAATGTCGTTGTCCGTCTCAAATATGCTGACATGGCAGTATTTCCAGGTCAATATAACGTCGCTAAATGAGTCGCACAACATCGCTAAAAAGAAAAAAACTTAGAGACATATAGCGACAAACAACACGTCGCTAATTTAGCAACGTTGC
This sequence comes from Iris macrosiphon, assembly GCA_036927795.1. Lineage (NCBI taxonomy): Eukaryota > Viridiplantae > Streptophyta > Magnoliopsida > Asparagales > Iridaceae > Iris > Iris macrosiphon. Next base: position 103,133,887 of record JAYESA010000019.1, on the reverse strand, counting down.
GTCGCTACACGTCGCTAATATAGCGACGCATTTATGTCACTGGAAAATATCAAAATAGCGACGTTTTGCGACATTTTTTCGGTCAGCGACTAGCTTAAAGGCGACTTCAACGTAACGTCGCTACAGACGTCGCTAAAATTATTTAGCAATATTTTTTGGCCATTTAGCAACATTTCATGACGTCGCTAATTTGACTTATTATGGTAGTGTAGCTAGCCTTGAGTTTGAATTTTGATGACAAAAATTTTCTAAGGTGGGTAGAGATGTCACTCCCCGTTCTCAATATACGTATTTTGAGAGTAATTATTTTCTTGATAGCGTAGTTATATGTTGTAGAGAGACTAAACCCATTCTTTGGTTCACTTGGCTCTTAGTTTATTTATTTGGTTTGGTTTTATCATGAGTTGAACCCATGGTCCAAACCTCAAATCCTCCATATATAATCCAACTTCACTCTCTCTCCCTTTATTTTTTCTCTTCCATTCTCTTTCTTAGGTTTTCCTCTCCCCCTCCATAGGCAAGTACATATTACAAGAAATGGAAAAACTCTTTATATTTTTGTTCCATTATGTTCCTTATATGTTTCCCCATACATTTAGAACTTGGTATTTTTGGATTTGGTGGATGGATTAGTGTAGATCTAAGTTTTAAGTTTTAAGATTTTCTTTGTCTTCGTGAATGTTCTTTGGTTTTGGTCTCTTAAAACTTAATATTTTCAAAAAATTATTATTCTATGTTGATGAGTACTTGATTTTGAGTAGTTTAGAACTTTACTTTGCTGAATTTGGACTTTGTTTGAGGTTTCTGTGGAAGAAACAAGGTATGGGCTTCGGAGCTTTTTTGTGGCCAAACTTGCTGAATTGGGACGAAGGAGCTCCATGTGCCCAGCAGATTGCATGCGGCCTAGACTTCTCACCCAAAAAATTTTATGCAGCCATCTTGTTGAACGCATGGAATAGATTTATACACATGCGTCCCTTGGCCAAATGCTTGAAACTTGAACGAATAAAATTTTCTCTAAGTCCCAAAAGATTTTATGCGGCCAAGTTTGCATGCGGCCCAGAGGAGCATACGGCCTAATCGACCATCCGGCCAGGAATTATGCATCCCTCTTCTTCTGGACGCATAACTACTGACTGACTCGGTACAACTTTTCCTACATTTGCCTTTTCTTCTGACCACTTTTATTGTTTGTCACATTAGTCACTTTTTTTACTTGACTTATATTTATTATTTGTCAAATCACACGTTTCCCAAATATTAGACTTTTCTCTGTCTATGAGGCCTTGACTTTATGCGGCCTTGACCCTATGCGGCCTCGATGTTATGCGGCACCTTGTTATGCGTCTTTCCTCCTATGCACCTATTATTTCTTACTCACTTTGGTCACTTGATTGGTTTAATGTGGATATTGATTGAACGATTATGATGCTATGTGTTAACTTAAAAATGACTTGTATGACCCAGATGTGACCATATGCTAAATGACTAAGCACCTGGCATGAGCCTGTAGATATGGCCCTATGTGTACTTACTTGCTGATTATGCTACTTTTTCTGGATTATCTTATTATACGTTGGACAAAATAAGGGGCGTAGTTCAACTCGAGGGAGGGTCTGCAATCCTGGTCCTTATTTGGTTTAAGGATTGTGGATCTAATCTCGAGGGGTTCTCGTACTACTCTTATTTTATCTATCGATATAATAAAGTAAAAAATTATTGTGATCATTATTTTCTTGTCCATAACCTTGATATTAGAACTTATTCCTGTCCGGGCTATTGTATCCGTACTGATACACTTGATCGCACCAAGAGTGCTACTCGATATATAGTAAGCTGTCAAGCCATATACACTTGCTATGTGATATATGTAATTATTTTCTTGTACGGATCTGGTAGTTGGACAGTGACTTTAACCGTGACTTGATAGTATTGATTGTTGCATCATACTTGGTTGAATCCAAATTTAACTTTAAGAGACAATGTGGATTCATATCAAGAGTGCCCGTACTTAAAGTACGACATTTAAGAAGGAATGTTCATGTGACCACGGTATAAGATTCTAAATCACCTAGGGTTAAGTAGGCAACTTAATTTATAAAGCATTGGGAGAAAACGGTATCTCGAGATCGTACATGTCGAACCACCCTAAGTTAGCTGGGAGTAAAGGCTGGCCACCAAGGTACTGTATATCATCCGCACTAGTAGAGTGAAGTATCTGACTTTCTTATAAGTCAAGCCAGTGTCTTTCCTATAGAAAGCCTGGAACTGCTACTAATCATTAAATTGGCTCAGGGCCCTTGTAAGGGACTGGTGTATCATATATTCTTGCTTGTATATCATTGGTTCAGCCAGCCCTGCTCGATTATTGCATGATCTAGGATACTTATATATTGTATTACTAGGATAACTCAGAGATCGCATATCAAGTCATAACCCATGTTTGGCCGTTAAATCTGTTTTAGTTAGAGAAGTGGACCGTTGTAACATGAAAGTCCAACTCATATCCTTGTTTGGTTGTTGAGTTGCGTTGTTGTGTTACAATAGAACACGGATCGAAGCTACTTATTATAACTATGTTATTTTACTTAATATTATATCCCTTCTTGTGTATTGTGCCTTCTGTTGAGTGGAATTAGGGATATAGACTGTTGTGGCATGATAGTTCAACTCATGTCCTTGTTTGATTGTTGGGTTGAGCTATTGTGTTACGATAGAATATGGATTAAAACTATGATGCAGTTATTCTAGCTTGACCATAATCAAGGGACGTATTCTATCTTGATGTGATACGTCACTTTCTGTCCTTGTTTGGTGAAGGGGTATCGTGTCATGTCATAGATGGTACATATGCCATTGATTATTGGTTAAGCATCTCATGTTATAGAACTGGTTTTGTTTCTTCATTTCATGCTTCCTTTGTGGTACTTGCTATTTGGGATCTGACCCCACTGGTTTTGCATGGCCAGGTTTAGAGCCAGCACCTAAGGATGAAGCGTATATCTTCCTCACTGATGGCATGCACCAGAAGGATGGTTGCTGAGGGTCACGAGTGGGTTACTTCATTTACTGCTCGTCTTTTGTAAACTATAATTTTTTGGACGTTTAAACAACCGACACCTGTTAGTCGGATAATCTGGACACTAGTTCCCTACATGACTGTAATATATTCAGACTACAGCTGACTCACTGTCATGTATACTTTTGTTTGTGTATCTGTCATATCACTTGTATTTGCTAGATCTCTAGAATATTTTGATTCGGCGTTGGGAACGCCTTACTGCTTATTCTAAAATATTATATGTTATTTCTACTTGTTTGAATGATTGATATATAGAAGTTCTTGACCCTAGAAGACTTGATTGTAATATGCACCCCATTGCCTCTAGACAGCCTTAACATATTGCGGGTTACTTCGATATTCCGTAAGGTGTGGTTGGCTGAGTCATTCCTCCGTTCTCTACTATTCTGGATCTGGGGTGTGACAACTCTGCTAAACCATTTTGGGTATGAACATGAGGGATGGAATATTTAACTTATATTTTTAGGGAAGCACAATAATCATCAAAATTATGAAAAGTGAACTCAGCTGCATTATCAAGTCGAATCGTTCTAACATGTTGGTCAGAAAAATGAGTCTTAAGATTAATCAACTGAGAAAGCAGCTTGGAGAAGGCAAAATTTCTAGATGAGACTAAGAAAATATTTGACCATTGACTAGAAGCATCTATTAGAATCATAAAATACCTGAAAGGTCCGCTAGCAGGATCAATTGGTCCGTAAATATAGTCTTGTATTCTCTGAAGTGCAGGTCTTGTAATGAGTTTACCCTATGAACAAGCTACACAAATATTCAATAAGAAAGGAAAGGCTTTGGTATGATAAATTATGCCCATTGGTATTGTTGATGACCTATCTCAACATAGTCGATCCTGGATGACCCAATCTGTCATGCCAAAGGATTAGATTCCTTGGATCATTTAGCCTTTTACTAGTTATGGGGTGATATTCTACTACCTTCAGAGTAGTTTGATCTCCGAAGAGATTAACTTGCACTTTTCTAATATGAGCTTATTGATTCCAACATTAGAGGTGATACTAAGATACTCTTTGATATCATCGTTCATGGTTTCAACATGAAACTCATTCATTCAAATATCTCTAAAGCTGAGTAAATTTTTATTAGATCTACTAGAGAATAATGTATTTCGAATGACTAAGTGTGTTCCATTTGGCAATACAATATCGGCCTTACCATAACCTTTTATAATCTGCACGGGTCCAACAATGGTGGTCACCTTGGCAGTGTTAGGCATATGTTGTGAAAAACTTCCTAGTTTTTAATATAATGTGAGTTGTTGCACTATCTATCAATCATATGCCATCATCATTATCCATACCTTTCAAAAACAAAATTAATATATATTAATATACTACTAAATGGTTAAACTTGGCATATTGTCAATTATTACAACTTGAACTAAATCTAAATGAAACTGCTTCAAAGAAAGTAAACTACCTAGACTATTGATCATATAATGACCAATTTATTCAAAGTAAAAACTAAATAAACTTAGATAAGCATACAATAACTATTCATTGACTTCGCCTATCATGGCGTTGAACTGGTCTTCCGAAATTGCATTTTCATCCTTATCTTGGAAGAAATTATTAAAATCCATGTGTGTTGTACCCTCCATGAGATTAGTCCCCACACCCTTTGAGGCTTCATACTCGTCCACTTTCTTTTGTGAGGTACGACAGTTTTGCATCCAATGACCAGCTCTTCCAGAACGTTTACAAATATTAATTGGAGCAGCTGGATTAGAAATTTGGGCATTGTTTCTTCGAGGATTAAATTATTTATTTTATTTTGAACCGTGTATCATTCCTTGGACCCGGATTGTAGCCATTTATTTGGCTTCCACGACGTCCATGCCCTCTACCTCTGTGATTTTTTCGACCCCTAGTATTGGTCACATTTTTTCGAGCACTCACTTCAGCTTGAATTAGTGCAGACCCAGTTGGTCTACTAGTGTGGTTTTTGATTAATAACTCATTGTTTTTCTTAGCCACGAGTAAGACAGCAATGAGTTCGGAATACTTCTTAAAAATTTTCTTCCTATACGTCTGTCGTAGGGTCATATTAGTCGCATAAAATATGGTGACTGTTTTCTCTCGCATGGAATGCTCTGTCACTTCTTCACCATATAACTTCAATTGTGAAGTAATCCTGAACATAGCTAAATTATAGGCTGCAATTGTCTTATAATCTTGGAAACGTAGATTGAGCCATTCATGGAGTGCACTTGGTAGTATGACTATTTTCTGGTGATCATATCTCTCAGCTAGAGAATTCTATAACACCAAGGGGTCCTTGACTGTTAAGTACCCAGCCTTGAGATCATCATGAATATAATGTCTTAGAAAAATTAAAGCCTTCGCTTTATCTTGTGCAGATATTGGCTTATCAGCCACAATTGCGTCACCTAAACTTTTGGCTTAAAGGTGCAATTCAGCATCCAATCTCCAATTGAAAAAGTTCTGGCCTTCTAAGTTTAGAGGCTTGAAATCATGCTTTATGAGGCTCGACATATTGCTGTATAAGATCAATAATAACAAGTTAACATAAGAACTTGCTAAATCACCAAATAATTCATGTTCATGGTGTATACTTCAAATAATGATGTTTTAGAAGTCTATTTGTACCAAACAAATCTTGTTCATGGTATGCTTCGAACAATGATTATGTTTAAGAAGTCTTTCAAAAATACCACATATGGTAACAATGATGTTCCAGAAGTCTTATATATATAGACCAAACAATTCATGTTCATGGTCATCAGATCTCTGATAGTTTTGATATGAATGTATTAACATAAAATAAAAAAAAAAAAAAAATAATAACTAAGCGTTCTCTCCGAGAGATCTATATGTGATTAACATCGGAGTGTTATCAAAGTTAACTAAAAGAAGTCAGATGAATGGATAAAAATTATTTTTTTTGCCCTAGCGGTATGCCAAGAGATGTATAAACATCAACATTAGGTTGCGTCTAGGGTATGCATATGCAGAAGAAAAAAAAAACATAAATAACCATACCTATTACCGAAGTGGAGAATCCGCAAATGACGACTTCACTGAGATACTCTCACTTATTTTCTCCCGTTAGAGCTTCGTACTGATAACGTGTTAGAATAAACGTAGAAGAAGGAAAAAAAAATAGGAGAGAAGATCTCTTATTAGTGTAATCACATAGTGGAAGAAAAATACATTATTTATACAACATAATGAAGGTGTAATACTAATCTCTAATCAATTTGAGACTAAAAATAAAGTGACAATTCAACCCTTTAGTAACCCACGTTGTAACAGTCAAAGTAAAAAAGAGATTCTAATACTAGGTTTTTTAACCCTCATCTTTCCACGACATCAAGGCTTCCAAATTGCACCTTTTAGGTAACTCAAAGATAGCTAAAACCTTATACACATTTCCTCAAACAGAATGCACTTAATACACCATCATTCTCATCATCCAAGTATTCTCCCATCAACTATGGAGCATATGAAATTTTATACAAAGTTTTATGACTGAATGTCAATCTGACGTCAATTTCTACGTTCTTCAAAATTGTTAGCCAATGTAGCAAAATTCATAAAAGGACCCATGCTGTAAAACTTAGATGACTAATTGGTATGTAAGTAGACGTAGCTTTTGTATTACAATTTAAACTCACAAAATAAAAAAATTCTCCTCCTAGACTATAAAAAAATTTGGACAGATAACACACTGCACTTGAGACATAAGAAGCAAAAAAAAGGTCCAGATATAAGCAAACTACCACCAACAATACTTTCAACTAAACAGAAGGGACAGATAAATGTTATGCAAAGGATTTATTAAATTCAAATAGCTAACTTTTTTGCAGTTTGGAAATTTCTCATCACCAAACAGACATTTGCTCAAACACGTTGTAGTCAACATTAACATCCCCGGTTGGCCAATCATCAAATATTACAAGCAGAGCAACAAAAAAGGAGCCATTTTGTATGACATGAAGCACCATAACAAGCCCCAAAACTATGTTCATTATGCTTAAAATAAAGCCAAAAACTAACCAAGCAACTAGAACAACTACACGTATGTATTTGATAGGGAAGAATCTATACGCATCTCATGTATTATTTAGCACATTCCAATTGCAAAATATACCCTATTTTAAATGAATAAAATTAACATAAATATTAAGTACACCCCACCAAATGACCAAAATATCATTTTCTATTATAACCTAAAATCAATCATCATTTCTAAACACACCCTACATCTTTACAACCGGTTCTCTCTCTACCCTCATCTCTCCAAATCCAACTGGTCTCCTCTCTTCAAGCATCCTAATTAATTCAAAATGAATATTATTTTCGTTGAAGATCACTGCTAGAATTTCGAATCCCTTAATTTTTTTTTAAAACGAAACAAATTTTGAAAAAAATTTGAGTGTATTCACAGTTATGTTCAAACCTGGTCTGTCGAGTGCACAGAATAGTGTTCGACCCACGACAATCGAACATTGTTGTACAGATTTGACCATAGTGTGTCGAACGAAAAATCACATGTTCGGTCCTTATATTCAACAAATACAGATCGGACACTAACCAACATGTTCAATAATTACTTGTTCGACCTCTGCCAGTCGAACTGCTACTGAAATATTCGACCAATACAAGTAGAACAAACAGTAATCCGTTCTACTAGTATTGATTGTGCTCATCGCAAATTTTTTTTTTTCCAACACTTCTCATACACTACTTCAAATCAAAAAATCACATAAAAAAATAATATATATTGTGTCTTTGAAATGGACTTTCTTCTCCATGATATCTTCTTCACAATTTCAATATAAAATTTTAGAGTTTTTAGATTTTTGGATTAAATTAGATAAGATAAAAATTAAATAAGAAAAAAGAATATAACTAATGTGTAGGAGGAAGACTGATAGAGTATATTTAGTAGATTATGTGGATATATAAATTTTTTAACATAAATCTATTTTCCAACTTAAGTTATATAGAATACACTTAGTTAGCCAGACCCATTTGATAGGCCAACATATCAAAAAAAATGATCAATTAAAGGAAACAATTCATCTAATAACCAATTTCTCAAACATGTTACACTTAACAAATCAAGAGCATTAACAAATCGACATTACAAGCAACAATACAATTAAAAAAGGGGCCATTTTTATGATATCAAGCACAACAAGAAGCAATATATTAACATTCATTCATTATGATTAAAATAGAGCCACAAACCAAAAACTAGAAGCAAGAGTTAAGGAAATAAAGTTAAGACATGCAATCAAAAATCCTCATCCATCTTGAACTCATGGATCGTTCCTGTGCCATTCCCGTTCAAGCTGTTCATCACTGACGCCTTCTGGTACTCCCCGACCCTCTTCTCAAAGAAATTGGTCTTCCCTTGCAGACTAATGAGCTCCATCCAATCAAACGGATTCGAAGCCCCATACATCTTCCCATAGCCCAACGCCCCCAAAAGCCGATCCGCCACAAACTCAATATACTGCCCCATCAAATCCTCGTTCATCCCCACCAGCTTCACCGGCAGTGCGTCGGTCACAAACTCCCTCTCAATGTCAACAGCATCAGCAACGATCCCCCGCACTTTCTCCTCCGAGAGCTTGTTATTGAGGAGGGAGTAGAGCAGACAAGCAAAGTCACAGTGCAGCCCCTCGTCCCGCGAGATGAGCTCGTTGGAGAAGGTGAGGCCGGGCATGAGGCCGCGCTTCTTGAGCCAGAAGATGGCGCAGAAGCTGCCAGAGAAGAAGATGCCCTCAATGCAGGCAAAGGCAACAAGGCGCTCGGCAAAGGCGTCAGCGCTGTCGATCCAGCGGAGGGCCCAGTCGGCCTTGCGGGCAACACAGGGGACGGTCTCGATGGCAGAGAAGAGGCGGGCCTTCTCGTGGGGGTCGTCGATGTAGGTTTCAAGGAGGAGGGAGTACATCTCGGAGTGGATGTTCTCGATGGCGATCTGGAAGCCATAAAAGGCACGGGCCTCGGCGAGGTGGACGTCGGACATAAAGCGGGCGGCAAGGTTCTCTAGGACGATGCCGTCGGAGGCGGCGAAGAAGGCGAGGACGTGGGTGACGAAGCGGCGCTCGTCGGGGGAGAGGACGTCGCGCCAGTGGGGGAGGTCGGAGGAGAGATCGACCTCCTCAGCGGTCCAGAAGGAGGCCTCGGCCTTCTTGTACATCTCCCAGATCTGGGGGTACTTGATGGGGAACATGCAGAAGCGGTCCGGGGAGGGGGTCAGCAGCGGCTCCATCGCCATAGCCGGCATCCTTCCTTGGAGAGCTAGCAGGGGTATTTTGGGAAGGATGAGAAAGAAGAGGAGGAGGAGGGGGTGATGATGATGAGTGAAAGTGTGGGTTTGGAGGAATTTTTATAGGGAGAGGTTTTGAGGGGGAAGATTTTGAAATTTGGAGGATTTTGAAGAGGGTTCTTCCGGGGAAAGGAGAGAGGGTGTGGGGACACCGGACCGTGAGGTTACCGCTCGCTGTATTTTTCTTTAATTGGGGGAGTTTGGGTTTGAATTTTAGCGCGGAGTAAGGGGGGAAAGAATGAAAATTTTTTTTCACTGGAATTTGGCGGGAGATTTAGTGGGCGCGTGGGGATCACGTGCCATGTAGGAGGTGGCCTCGTGGAGGGGACGGGTGGTGTGTGTGGTAATGTGGTTTCCGTCTCTCTCACGAGCCGGTTACGTGGTTAAAAATATACCTGTGGTTCCTTGGGCTGGAATTTGGTGTTAGATAAAGGAAGCCCGGCGGTGCAGATAATTTAGGATCTATTTGCATACGTTTTCACAAATTTTTATTGTTAATTTTTTTTTTTTTTTAAAGTTACAAAGTAGTTTTTATAGTTTTATAAATTTTGACTTACATTTGGTTACTTACGTCTTAAAATAATTTTAACAAATAAAGTTTAAATTTTCTGTTTTGTAAAATAATTTTTAAAATAAAATTTTATAAAACATATGTAGTTGTGTAAAAAAATATTGTTTGCGATCAGTACTTCTCCTTCGACTTCTCCGACGTCGATGGATTTTCTTAGCACAATCGAACAAAATACCATATATGACGGTATATTTTTAACCACGTAACCGCAGGAGGTGGCCATAGTGTTTTAAAAATCAACTGAAGATCGACCCGGACAAGGCACTAGGTTGGATCAAACCGGTTCAACCAGTTGGTTCAACTAGTGGTTTAACCATTGGGTTAATCTAAGTGGCCCAAGTTTAAACCCTTATGGACACTGATTTTTACAAAAATATTCATTTACAATCGATTTTTGAAAAAATAGTGAGTCAACATTGAACCGGACCGAAAAAGTTACCGGTTCATGGTTCAACCGGTTGAACCAACCGGTCCGGTCCTGTTTAAAAACACTGGGTGGCCTCGTGAAGGGAACCAGTGGTGTGTGTGTGGTCTCTCTCATCTCATGTAACCACCTAAAATTAGGGCTATGAGTATTTTTGTCTTTTCACTAGAGGTTGCTAATTATATTGTTATGCTTAATTAAGATGTTAGTTAGAATTAATTAGTGCTAGTTTCCATGGATAGAATATTATCTTCTAGAATACTTAGATACCCTCTCATAACTAATTAGGTTTCTTCCTAACAAAAAATGTTCCATTCATACTAGATCTATAATTCATGGGAGAGAGTAGAGGGGCAAACTTATCATCTTTCCACCCTCACCCAACCCTAATAGTGGCCGGCCCTATTGGAGGAGTATTCCACTTCATTTTTCCACCAACTAATCATTATTCTTCCCCAAACTTCTTCTTCTTCAAGCCACTTTCATTTCTTACTAATTTTCATTCCAAACCACTCAATTTTCACATATTCACATTCCCATGAAGACCTAGAGCATTGGAGCGCAAGGAGGATCATTGGAGAGGAGCCAAACTAGGAGGATCGTGTCCAATTCACTCTCATTGTATCCAATTTGGTAGAGTTTCATTAGGATCCAACTCTTAATAAGTAAATTCACTTTTTCTACGAATTTCTATGTTAGAAATTCAAATTGAACCTATAGGAACCTACCAATAGTTAGATCAAACATCATAGGTAGTGAATTAGGTGGTAAAGAGCCTATTCTTAGTTGATACATTTATTTTTATAGGCCATTTGGTGGAGTTACGAATTTGTGTCCACCAAGTATTTGTGTGTGGTTCTACAAAAAAATAGGCATTTGTTTTTATAGGCCTTATGGTCCTACAAAAAATAGGTATTGACCTAGTTTTATCCTACTGAGCTAGAAACCTAAAATAGAGTTACTTAGATTATTTTTGATTCCAAATCACCTATTAACATGAAAATTCGTATAGATTATTTGGGCTCTGATACAAATTCTAACTTGTACCACCGGCTTCGGACGACAGGCAAGTACTTTACAATTATGGATTTACCTTTACATGATAAATGATATTATTCTTTCTTACTAGTTGTCTGGACACTATGATATTGTGCACATGGATAGGTTATCTTGATTCATTATTGAGTTAAAAATGTGTTGTGACATTGTGATCATCCGAGTTTTGATACATGAGCCCGAGTTGTGATGCGTTTATTGTATCATGACCCGTGAGTCTCCGTGTTGTGATTCGAGACTATTCGTATTCGCGACATGTGTTTATCCGTATCATGGTTCAGGATTATCTGTTCTTTGAGAGTAGTGACTATCTATATCACTACAAGAAAATTAATTTTTACCAACATTTTATAAACGTCTAAAAAAAGGTCAAAAACATTGGCATAGGAATTTATGACATTTTTTCAACGTTTTCAACAAACGTAGTCGTCGTCGCAGTCGAAAATTTATGACATTTTAGATAAACGTCGGTATAAGTAAAGGCAATGTTTGCAACAACGCTTAATAAACGTCGAGAATTGTGTAATAATAGGTAATAATTTTCTAACATTTTAGCAAAAACGTCAAAAACTAAACTTATTTTCCAACCTTTTGCAAAAATGTTAGAATTTGCTTTCCCAGCCTTTTCCTAAAAAAATTCCAACTTTTTTACATAAACGTTGGTATAAGTAAATCCATTAAAAATATAATTTGAATATATTAGTCATGCACTTGTATTCAACCAGCTTCCTAATGAGTAATTAAACCACACTCCAATTAATATTATAAGTTCAACAGTATATAATTTATAAATAAAGTTTTATTGATCAACATACATCATTTTACTATACAATCGAGTTTAACAAAAAAAAACAAGTCAAATTTGGTTGCAGTGGCGTTCCATCTGAGAGATCTTCCTTGAACTGCAGGTACTTGGACAAGGTCATCTCTTCCACATATCTATAATGTTGACCCCGGTATCCAACAAAAGCCAGTAATCAATACTAGTTTGCAAAACATAGGAATAATTTCTGAAAATTACCAAAATCAATAAAAAAAATATGGGATAAAGGCTTGTTACTATTGTTGTACCAAGATCAATGAACCACAAACTAGTGCACCAATTTTTTTTTAGCAATAATTATACCAGTTGCTTTCTATTTTATTTTGTGATTCTTGATCAATATTATCCACAATCATGGTAAATAATTGGTGTTAAATAGAAGATAGATGGTTCTCTTGAGATAGAAGGGTCTAAAGATCATCCAAAGATGAATGATATTAATGCAGAAAAAATATGAAAGTACCTGAAGTAAAAAGGAGCCTCAAGTCTAATAATGATTAAAAGCATTTAAAAGAAAAAAAAATTATCTATCACATGTAAACCAATCGTCAACGGTGAGTACTATTTCATTCAATTTCAAAACTACTAAGAAATAACACATACAATACATAAAATAACTAAAATTATGCCTAAATATACAAAATTATTTTTTCTAAAATTTTAATAATTATTTTCTTTCTGATACCAAAAAAATCGATACTTTCATTCGAAACTATTGATACTGCCGACCCCAATACTCATAAGAAGGTCTGATACAAATTCCGATACTGTGAACCTTGATCGTAACGTAAAGGAGGCATAAAGCCAGTAGAAGCTATATAGAAAGAATTAAACTTTTATATGCATTATCTTCAAGTCTTTGCATTCAACTTGCTATTTTGTAGAGTAGAAAGTCTCACAGGTAAGATATATGTGTTTGCGATAGACAAAGATTTATACGAACTTTTGTATTACAAACTATTAAAAGAAAAAAAAGTACAAATAATCTTAAACAAGAATCTAAGTACAATTGATTCTGGCCCGGGAAGTATACATGTAGAGATCTGATCTGCAGATGATTACTTTACTCCTTGGACCACACGACGATGAAGAAATACAAGGATGCTGTAAAAAACTTGAAGAGTTGGACAATGAGAAAGCTTTGGCAACAATGGCACGACAAGCTTCTATTTCCCTTCTTCTATTCTTGAACTTCAAAGACTTGAAATTACAGCATCTGTAACGTACACAATGATCCTATATTTATAGGATTTCAGAGTAGTTATGACAGTGTGCTCATGATAATCCGTACGGTGCGCACACTTTTGGGGGGATGATATCCTACGATCTAGTGAGTGAGTGCACAAATTGCTGCCTTCTTGACACGTGGCTTCCTACACGAGGAAAGTGTAGGTCATGGGATAATTATTTATACATGTTTCAAGAGGAACATGTCATGTAGGACACATAATTATAACTTTTCTTGGTCAGTTAGGATCGTAGGCGCACTTTAGAAGTGGTATGGAGACTGACGCACTTTTGGAAATATTTGATATACAAGCGCTTTTTTGAAGAAGTAGCCGTGATGGCGCACTTTTGAATAAATAGCCATGATGGCGCACTTTTGAAGAAGTAGCCATGATGTCGCAATTTTTAGGAAATTGGTCGTGATGGCGCACTTTTGAAGAAGTAGCCATGATGACACTTTTGAGAAAATTGGCCGTAATGGCTCACTTTTGAAGAAGTAGCTGTGATGGCACACTTTTATGAAGTTGGCCTTACATCACACTTTTGAAGAAGTAGCCATGATGGCGCACTTTTGAAGAAGTAGCCATGATGGCACACTTTTGAAGAAGTGGACATGATGGCGTACTTTTGAGGAATTTGGCCGTGATGTCGCACGTTTGAAGAAGTAGCCATAATGACGCACTTTTGAGAAAATTGGCCATGATGGCGCACTTTTGAAGAAGTAGCCGTGATGGCGCACTTTTGAAGAAGTGGCCATGATGGCGTACTTTTAAGAAATTTGGCCGTAATGGCGCACTTTTGAAGAAGTAGCCATGATGGCGTAGTTTAAGAAGTTGCCCTTATGGCGCACTTTTAAGAAGTTGGCCGTGATGGCGCACTTTTGAAGAAGTGCCTTATGACGGACTTTTGAAGAAGTAGCTTCATACTGGCTGCTAAACGACAACCTGGGTCTGAGTGTCGTAGCTCAGCTGTAATGATGGTTTCTGACATCCTCGACCGCTGTTCAGTTGTCAGATTCATCGTATTTAATGCTTAGGGGAGAAAGCAGACAGGAGATTTGTGCATCTGGCATTGTTGATGAAAACAACTTGAAAGTGTGCCATCCTTTTAAACAGAGAAAAAGTGCGCCATTCTACCTATGTTTAGTTTATTTGTAGGAAACTATGCCATCTTCAAGAGGCGCACTTTGTATGCTTCTATAAGACCCCCTTCAAAGTTTTTGAATTTGTCCAGAAGAATTCAAAATACTTTGAATTAGAAGCATACAAGTTGTTGAGATATTTATGCATGCACTCTGGGCAGAATCCCAATAATGATGCTGACGTGGCTAATTAGCATGATTAATGTGTGGGATTCGAAGAGTAGCCGCTGAAGAGTTTTTCCCCAAATCTATAAATACACGAGTTGAGAAGAGAGAGAACTTTTCTACTGCTCTCAATCTCAATCTCTTTGTCTTCTTCTTCCTCGAGCAACAACAATGGCCCCCAAGCAGACTCAGGCGACCAAGAAAGACAACAAGGGGAAGGGATTGGCCTCATCTTCTCGAACAACAATAATGAGGCCGCCGACGAGGTCGACGGTGGCTCAGCTCGTTGGAGAGCTACTCAACATGCCGTCGTCGAGAGTAGCATCAGGGGCTGTAGCACACCCTCCACTGATAGGCACGAAGACTGACTTTTTCTTTCTTAATCTTTCTACTCCACTTGAGTGAAATCTATCTTATATTTTTTCTTGTTTTATTTTCTTGTAAGTTTCTCAATAAAAATAAATTAAAACTTTTAGCTTTTCAAAAAACAATTGTTTGTTGTGGACCCAATTATGTATTGTGCATCTAACATTATATACTAATAATAGGTTAGAGTGGAAAAAAAAATCAGAGGTAATATGGACGTGATATATTTTCGAACGGGATCCCACCGAATATATCTGCTCAAAGGTAATATGGACATGACAAAATATAATTCTGTGGAGGATTTGGTGGATTTGTCACTCATAGCGTACTAATGCTGAATACAAATGACAAATTTTATAGGATATAATACTAACAGAGGTGCTTGCTAGTTTACTCTACCGAAAAAAGAAAGAGTAGTTCAAGGGCAAACTATTGTCTTCTCTTTTGGAGATAATAAATGGGATATGATTCAGAGGTAATATAGACATGAATCACATTAAACTTATTGACTGGTGAAGAAACATGTAAGATTATTTTCAGCCCAACTGGGGATCAGGAATATGATATCCTTAAAACAACTTGGCTTTAAGAATGGGATATTTTTATTGGAGAGAATTGCTTAGATGATCTCAACGAGAATGTTCCATTGGATCTGAGTAGTATTGTCCCACTGGGGAACTTTGAGGACCCATTACCCATGTCTTATTCAAGAATGAATATAGATAATAGTTCGAGATGCCATGTAGGTTATGAGATTTAGAAAAATGTACTTGATGTACATGTTATTCTGTTGGAGATAGAGAAGAATATGTCATACCTAGACATAATATTTCTTAAAGAATTTACCTTTGATAGGCATCATTATCAAATCTCCATTAGGCTTAACGAGCCAGTAGGCTCCGTTGAAGAATATTGTCTCCACCACATAAGGACCTTCTATGAGACTAGTCTCACAGTATTCGTATTTTATGCGGATACGTATTTTATGCTAATTATTACATTTTATTGGATCTCGAGGAAGCCCAAAAATTCTCAAAATTGAAACTTTACTATTTGACCTTTATACCGAACGTATACTACAGTATACCGACGGTATACTATCCGGCATATATTTGTTTCACTTTTGAGATATTTTTGAGATATTTTTTGAAATATTTTTGTAATATTTATCTATAAATAGTACTTGATATATTTTATTTTCCTCTTTTTATTTCTCTCTCCTCTCTTCTTCATCTCTCTCTCAAGCTTGAAAGCATGGTCTTGAGACCCGGAGTGTGGTTTCTGAACTCTTTCGTGGTGGTAGACTAGAAGATTAGGCTGGGGTTTGGCAAGTACATCTTGTCAATTTTGTGAACTTCTTTTACTTTCAGTTATTTTACTTTCCTGGAGCTTGGTTATTGTTATTTTGCTTAGATTTACTTTACTATTAGTATTCATATCGTAATTTCTAGCCTAATGACCGTCTTGGTTTTATTTTCTGGTAGAATCTCGTTCCGTCCCTTTTTGGTAACTCAGTAATGGAGATGCTACCGGGGTTGTGATCTTGAGTTTTAGTCCATATTGTGATATGGGACTTATCCTAGACTTGACTTCTTGTTAGACTTGGTTCTGGTAATTTTTGGAATTGATTTGGGTCCCAAAAATTAACCTTGATTTAACATATTTATTCTTGGAAACCGGCATACCGACGGTATACTAAGTATACCAACGGTATACCGATTTTGACTGACCTTATTTCTAGATATTTTTATGTGAAGCCTATCGACATACCAATGGTATACTAGGTTGTGCCGACGGTATTCCGATCTTACCGACATTGTTAGATATTCGTCTTGGCTGGCATACTGGGCTGTGCCGATGGTATACCTATTTGTGGAACTTTATTTTTCAATAATTTTTTGCCTACTTGGAACGGTATACCACTACTATAATATAGTATACCGATGGTATATCGATTTGTTGGAATCCAGAACTTGCTGTATTTTTCCTATTTATGGACCAGTGTACCGATAGTGTACTGGACTGTACCAACGATATACCGATCGTGCCTTTCTTTAGGAATTCTTGGGTTTTTTGTGATTTTATGTTGAAACTTCTGTGTTTTGCTTGGACACGCAATGACTTGAACTGATTTGGACATGAACCTACATATCTTTACTCGATTTCACCCAGCTTTGCCCGGCTACATGTGGTGACATGATTGACTGGACTTGACTTGGCATGACTTTACATGACTTCATCGGACTTGACTTGGCATGACTTTATATGGTTTTATCGGACATGACTTAACTTGGTTTCACTTGGTTTCATATGGTTGGACATGGCTTCACATGGTTGTACATGACATCACTTGGTTTTATGTGGCTTGGTTGTTGTCGTGGCTTACATGAGCCTGTTTGTGTAATATATATTGAAACTGGACTATATTACTGTTAGAACTTGATTTATCGACATCATGTCTAGGATGGATTATGCAAAATTTTATACCAAGATTAATACAAGAAAATGCTAAGAATTAAACAACTAGTGATTCACATAGTTCATGGCTAGAGATTTTCCTAAATTGCATGCAGTCCTATTTACCCACAGCAAAGAAGTGGATTTATATGGCTTTATGGAGTGGATTTACATGGCCTAATTGTATGATTTTTCTGGTCTCAACGTGCGCCAATGGGTATCCCAGATAAACTGCAGGGGCATGCGATTAGAATAAACTCTAGCATCGCGTTGCATTACAAATGTTAATAATTAAGGATTGTGATAACTCTAGTTAGTTAAAGTATCAAGCCGTACTTATATGATTTGTCGTGATTTATGTGTGATGATTAGTCTAGGATTTACATGATCACACATTTATCTTCTTCACTTGTTATTCTTATTTCTCATCAGTTCAGGATATGTCTCATTGCAGGTTTTCAGTATTTATTTCACCTAGAGATTATTTACTTTCAGACTTTACTTTCAGTATTTGCATTGCTTGTGTTGTTGGTTTAAGTTCCTAGATTAGCTTCCTTTGTGGTACTTATTATTTTGGGGTCTGACCCCACTGGTTTTGCATGACCAGATCCAGTAGTCGTACCAGAGGATCTTTCGCATCTTCCCGAGCATGGTGATCACTCGGAGCACCAGACCGCTTGAGTGTGTTCCCTTACTTCCCCGCTCTATTGTACATTTTTCTTTTATTGGCGTTTAGCCACCGAGCACGTATTTAGCTGTCACGCCCCAGTCCTAAAATATGCGGGACCAGATATGTGGCAATGGCCAGCTGGTATGACTCCGTAGGGCTTTCCAATTTAATGGATCCGACGAAGTACACTTACGCTGTCCATGGTCAAGTGATCAAGCTAATTATCTATATCTATCAACTATCTATCTCTCAATCCATATGACAGGAATAAAAAGAAAGGTAAATATGACTACTAGTTTGTAGCCTAATAATCATACTTTTCGAATAGACTCGAAGTAAATAACATGAGTGTACAAAAACTAAGTAGATACAAATAACAGGACGAAGCATATACATATACACGAAAGGATACCTGTAAGGAAATGGGCACTCATCAACCATCCAACAAAAGATCTCTGTGTCCAACTCAGCTAACCTGGCAGGGGACCAAGTCCTCAGTGGGACGTAACAAGATACAATGGTATATGCCAAAATATAAATACTATGCAAAATAAATAGGGTAACCTAACCATCTATGTGAATACAATTTGAGGATAACTTTGGTACGTATGGGTAGGCGTAGGCATAGATAACTGCCATAACGTCCCATCGAATGCGGCTTCTGCTAAATAAACACCAACGCTTCGAAGAACGCTGGTAGGCTATATATATATATATATATATATATAAGCCTAACTTTTTGTCGGAAGTAGCATATGATAAAGGGATATCATAAATCTCTGTAGATCCATATACACTACAGTTACCAATGTTGTATGCCCCATATGCCTACTAGTTGTCCTCCCAGCCCAATGCATATGTCCAAGTCATATACACAACGTGAACATCACGTAACTACAATGCCAGTCCAGGATTCTAATGCTAAAAACTATGTACGGTACCGACATACGTGTCGAATGTACCGATAGCCAATGGGATATGATAACATGCATCAACATGAATGTGTCGTGAGTAAAACGTGTCAGGGTCCTAGAAAAATATCAGAATACCACCCAAATTTTTTGTGTGTCACTATATCTAGGTTAATGCATTATCTACTAATCAACGTATTCGTTGACTACACCCGAGTCATACTCAGATGCTCATAATTATACTATAGTATCTAGAGAAGAACCATATGATGTAAACAATTTAATTTGTACAGTTAAACAAGGTGGCATGGTATCTTGCCTGGAATTCCAAGCTGCAATGGAAAGAACTTATTCTGGCATCCAAGTCAGAATAATCCTAAGAGCCTTTATATATATATAGTAATATCATATCAATCACTATAACACGGTTCACTAAGCATGCACAAGAGTACAACTATTGTATGTCATTAATCATTAGGCAATTAGGGTCTAAATTAATCAAGGGTATAACTTACACAATGCCATCAGTTATTTAGAGTCTAAATTAATTAGGGGTTCTTACTAAGTAGGTTGGCTAAGGTTCACTAGTCAAGAACCAAGAAAGTGTGTAAACACCAAGCCTACTTGTCACATAATATCATCAAGTCCTCTAAATGTACAACTTCTCTTATAACATAAATATGGTGTCACCCTCACTTTTCTAGCTAGGGGTAGTTTGGTAATTTAGCATGAGTATTTAATTTTAGAAATATAATATTGAATAATTGTGTGATGATTGTATTATTTATTTAATTAAGATAAACTATAATTTTTATGACTAGTATTAATTAGTCATTAGAGAGTTGTGTTAATTAGTTAGTTAGAGAGACTAGACAATAATTAAACTTGTCACATATGGACCTACTTAGATTTGCCATGACAAATAGTGAGCCCAACTTAAACCCAAGCCCATTAGTCATTCCACTAATTAAATTAAGAAGGATTAGTGTAATTACAATTACATAGAGACTTCCAAGTATATCCATCCTTAATTATTCCTCATAATGCATCATGTAGGAAGAAACTTGGACTTTTGATATTGTTTGAGGGAGGGGGAAGAGTCCGGCCACATGAAGAGGGGGGTTCTTCTCTTCTCTCTCTCTCTCTCCTAATTTGTATTTTATTTTGCTTCCAAATTCTAGATTCCCAATTTTCTAATTTTTCTTCATTGATTTTTTATATAATGCACCACCAATTCTTTCTCAAATTCATCACTCTTGGAGCCTTGGAGCTTGGAGAAGCAAGGAGCACAAGGAGGAGAAGCTTTGGAGCTAGCGATCGTGTTCGGATCGTGTCCAATTATATTTTCATTGAGAATCCATCTCCCAATTAGTAATACTTGAATTTTCCTCTTATTATAGCTTCTTAATCATGTATTTGACCATTAGGAATGACCCCATGGCATATGACTACCTATATGAACAAGTTCACGGCTATTTGGCTTTGTATTATGAGTTCTATAAGATAATTTGTGTGTATATTGGGGGAATTACGAATTTGACACATCAATTGTATATCATGAGACCAATTAGATCTAATTAGACTTAGATCGGGGTTATGAAACTAGGTACGTGTCCATAAATAGATACGTATAGACCGTATCACTGTATTTTGTGATACGATATGATATAAGGCCAATTTTGAGTGATTTACATGAATTCTCTTCATTATATGTTGTAATGACTTCTAATAGTTATAATTATATATATATGGCTTATGGAATAATCAATTATGGAAAATAAAGAGTTTGGCACCTCAATGGGTTGAGTATCATAAATATCCTAGTTGGTGCACTATAGGTATTTATTTAAATACCTCAATCTATATATGTATGTGTGTGTGTGTATAGTTAGTGATATATATAGATATATATAGGTGTGTCTGTGTGTATTAGTGACTGTGTGAGGCTGTGAGAGTTGTGTGTGAGTGAGTGTCGAGTGGCAGTGGCAGACTTGAGATGTGCATACAAGCTATGGGAGGTCGGATTTTGCATATAGCAGTAACAATATCAGCAATTACAATCACTAGGAGCAGCAAACATCAGCAACTGCCATAGAGAAGTAGCAGTGAGAAGCAAGAGCAGCAGTATGCATTGTAATAGGAAGTACAACAACAACATGCAGTTGTGGTAGCAGCATGCTCGAGCAGATCAGCAAGCTATGTAGCAACAAGTAGTTTTCAGCATCAGCAACTGCAGCAGCAATGCAGTATCAGGAGTGCAGCAGCAAGCATTAGCAGCAAGCTACACAATAAGAGCACACAACAAGAGCACACAGCAAGAGCAGCAAACTATACAACAAGTGCAGCAATCTTGAATGCAATAGCAATGTGCAGCAGCAGCATTAATAATATGCATTAGTAGCTAGAGCAGTGACAACAAGTAGGGTGTGAGAGATTGGTGCATAAAGTAATGGTGAGTATCAAGGGGGATACTCAAGGAGCTGGGGTTTGTATGTATGCATGATAGGGTACAGTGCATGGGTTCTCGAGTGAAGAACTCCAGGCAGAACACTGGAAGTTCTGTGATCAAGTGTGGCATACCTTAGACTAAGGCATGTTAGTTCAGAGCTAAGACAGTGAGATATGAGAGGGAATATCTAGAACTGATCAGTGAGTATTTGAGACTGATTTGTGTGTATCAGTTTATTAACCTGTGCACTGAGCATTCAGGAATATAGGGATGGAGATCATGTTGAGGTTGACTAACACTAAGGGGAGATATCAGTTATTAGTTAGTATCTTGATATTAGTTAATATAGAACTATTACCTTTTAGTATAGTTAGTATAGGCTAGTGTTATCAGTCATTGTTTAGTAGGTATCAATCATTAGTTATCAATTAGAATATTATACTAGTTAGTGTATATTAGAGTATCAATTAGTGTATTAGGAAGTTAGTGATATGTTAGTATCATTTCTAAGTTATTTTATTTAGTTATACTAGTTAATATATTTTAGATATAATCAATATACTCTATTATATATATATATATATATATATATATATATATATATATATATATATATATATATATATATATATATATATATATACTTAAGTCTATTGGTTAGATTAACTAATGCCCTTGAGTTTTGACTTAGAAATTGGTGTATGACCTGGAAATGGCCTAAAAAGCATACTTTGACTCATTTAGCATGATTATCATTTTATTACACTCATTTTGACATGACATTCGTATTTAGGTGATTGTGATACCAGCTTGGGCATCGAGAGACACTATTTGCTCAGGACCAGAGGCGAGTATATTTTTCTGTTTGTTTTTATTTCATAATAGTATATATATCGAATGTTCTAGAATTGTATACTTGATTCTGACACAGTGGTTTCACGGACTGGTACTACATGGATCCTATCAGGAGATGTTATCCCTTACCGTATTCAGCGGGTACTCCTTTACATGTATTTCATCGTGTGTATCAGGTATTAATTTAGTGTACTTCGTGTTCAGTGTGTCCATATTCGTGTTCGTAACGTGTCATGATTGGATCAATTGGTATTGGTTGGAGATGGGGGAATAGGAGTTGATTATGTTATCAAGCCCTAGTGTATTCATGTATATGTCGATTACATACCATACGTGTAATCGAGTTACCATATTATATTCGTGTTCAACCTAAACCGATCACATAATAAACTTGTATTCTATGGCACATTAGCTAGATTTTAGTTATTTTTATTATATTGCAGATATTCTATAGTATGTACTTCATTCCAGTACATTACATGTTAACTCTAGTTTATTTTATTCTGTTGTTTAGTTATCTTGTATTCTTTTTTATTATCTATTATATATGCTCGATTATGCATTTGGAACGGCTTTCAGAGATATGTACTTCGCTCTAATCCTGACTGAATTTTTTTTTTAGATGATTGGCTCATAGACCAGTATCCCACATACTACGGACCACAGGACGATATTTCATTAGAGGTTGCTCATTTAGAGCAAGAGGACTTAATACCAGAGCCTTAGGAGGTTTAGATTATTGTTAGACTTGTATTAGACTTTTATTGAGGATATTGGCATGTATATATTATTTTTGACTTGTGGATGTATTGTGACTCTTTTCCTTCGTTATTTCATATCGTGCTTATCTTCCTTAGTTGCATTATAATTGAGTATAGTTTACATTTATCAGATACCAATTTGTTCCTCCGTTTAGAGTGGAGATGATTGACAGGTACCATGTATATATTGTTTGAGATGTCTAGATAGTAGAGTTGACCCAAACAGCGTTCTATCGCTGATGCTGCGGCGTAGGCTGGACGTACCTGTGCCCGAATATTTAGGTGTGGGTCATGACACATTTTTAGTGGTGGCCCATGCAGGTCTGTCTAGAGTCGCAAGTAGAGCGATATCGTAGTAGTTCTCACCTAGAGTACTACTACGAGCCTACTGTAGGATATATGATTTAGGCTGAGAGTATACTCAATCATAAATAGGAAACACTTCCAATATCAGTTTTGATATCCTTCTCTATTAGAATATTTTTTTTACTTTGAATAAAATTTGTCCTTCATTGATGATATCGTATCTTACTCAATAATGATTTCTTTGTTCAATCAATCTTCAAGATGCCGTCGAAGACGCGTTCCCAGCGCCCAGACGCAATATCAGCGAGGTCGATCACTTTATCGCTTATGAGGGAAGCACCAGCATATGCTGTTCCAGCACCTACATTCCAGAGTTCAGCTTCATCAATCTAGGTGAGCATTTTTGCAGCAGCTTTTGGAGGTGCTCCACCTCCGGTACAGAGGGAAGCACCAACAGTTTCAGGGGATCTTCCACCCCCACCATCCGCAGTCGATCAGACACAGATGTTTGCGTTCTTTCAGCAGATGATGGAGGCGCAAAAGCATCAATCAGAGGTTATGAGACAGGGTATTGAAAATGCTCATCAAATTATGCTCACAGCAGTCGAGAGAGTCGCCTTAGTCCAGCTACAGATGGCACCACCTCCGTTTACCCAACAACAGCTGAGGTCGGGGACTATCATATATTTCAAGAGGATAGGGCCGAAGGACTTTAAAGGCACTGAAGGGATTATATATGTTGAGGAATGGATAGAAGACATTGAGCGAAACCTGCGACTGTCACATATTTTAGAGAGGTTGCAGATAGAGGCCGCAGGGAGCATGATGTTCGACATTGCGTTGACTTGGTTTAGGATGGACCCCAGGATCTCATCACCAGGACTTACTTGGGAAGCTTTTAAAGAACTCTTCAAGGAAAAATTCTTTCCAGATGTGTTTGACGTCTCTAGAGAGCTAGTTTTAGTACCTCATTCAGGGAGATATGAAAGTAGATGAGAGAGTATTGCAGATTAGGCCATTTTATGGCAGGGCAGGCCCCCAGAGAAAGAGCCAAAAAGTTCAAGAAGGGCCTAAACAGGAAGATCAAATCACATACGAATGGAGATCCCACCGCTACTTTTGAGGAGATCTTGAGGCAGGCACAACGGCCAGAGGACTAGAGCTTGGTTCTAAGAGGATAAGAGACATAGGAGGATCCATTACCAATATGGTTCAAATGAAGAGGCCTCACTTTCAGCAGCAGCACCAGAGACACTTTCAGCAGCCAAGGCAGCAGTATCATGGACCAGCTAGAGTGTCGGTATAGCAGATGTACCAGATCCAGAGGCCAACTATTTCTTGCATATTCTGTAAGAAGCAAGGACATGGATGGGATGCATGCAGGATGAGATTGGGCTAGTACTTATTTTGCAAATCAGGAGACCATCAGTTGAGGGCTTGTCCTAAAGCTCCAGTTCGTCCAGCTCAGGGTAGAGTACAGGCACAGAGAGAACCCACGAGACTACCAGCAGGACAACAGAAATGACCTCCTCTACCACTACAACAATATTAGTTCGCTCAGCACCAGCAGTAGCAGAGAGGTACCCAGCGACATAGGCGATCTTTTGCCTTGACCGTAGAGGAGGAGGACCCAGTTGGTGATGTTATCTCTGGTTCAATCTATCTTGATTCTTTTCCAGCTTATACTTTATTTGATTCTGGTGCTTTACATAGTTTTGTATTTGTATCTTTTGCTCTGAAATATCACCTTGAGACTGAACCATTGGCGAGGATTTGCAAGATCACGACCGGGGGTGGCATTATCCTAGTCAGTGATGTTTACAAAGACTAAAGAGTTTCTTTGGGAGGCCAAGAGTTAAGCGTGTGTCTACTCGTAATGCCACTTTTTAGATACGGTATAGTACTCATAATAGATTGGTTGAGTAGGCACCATGCTTGTATCGATTGTCGAGGAGACAGAGTTTTTTTCAAGCGCCAGGAGAGCCAGAGTTTGAGTTCGTCAGAGGAACAGCAGAGCAGGGCCAAGGAGACTTCTGTGGAGCTTTGGTAAAAGAGTAGGAGCCGCCACATCTATTGATTGCAGAGTATATGGACGTCTTTCCAGAGTAGTTGCCAAGGTTGCCACCAGACAGAGATTTGAAGTTCTCTATAGACTTGGTGCCAGGCGCAGAGCCAATATCACAGCACATATATAGGGTAAACAACAACGAACTGGCGGAGTTGAAGAAGCAGGTGGATGAGTTACAGGACAAAGGCTTCATCTGCTCCAGTTCATCACCGTGGGGTACTTCGTTATTATTTGTACCGAAGAAGGATGGGTCAGTATGTATGTGTATCGACTACAGGGTACTCAACAACCTCACTATCAAGAATAAATACTCGTTGCCGTGAATTGATGATTTATTTGATCAGTTGAGCGGGGTGAAGGTATTCTCAAAGATAGACTTGAGGTCAGGGTCCACCAGGTGAAAGCTATGAAGAAAGACATTCCGAAGATAGCTTTCGGGACTCGGTATGGGCAGTTTGAGTTCTTGGTGATACCGTTTGGGTTGACCAATGCCCCGACGGTATTCATGAACCTGATAAATAAGGTATTTCATCAGTACTTGGATCATTTTGTGGTAGTATTCATTGATGATATACTGATATATTTGAAGACCTCAGAGGAGCATGAGAAGCACCTGAGGATAGTTCTGGAGACACTCAGGAAGGAGAAGTTATATGGCAAGCTTTCGAAGTGTGAGTTATTCCTTGATAAGGTTAAATTTCTTGGGCATGTAATTATAGGAGACGAGATATCAGTAGACCCGAACAAGATATCAGCAGTTGAGTCGTGGTCTACCCCGAGTTCAGTGGTGGAGAACAGGAGTTTTCTTGGACTAGTAGGCTATTATCGGAGATTTATTCAAAAAAAATCAGGATTACGGAGCTAATGATTAGACTAACCAGGAAGGATGTGGAGTTTGTCTGGACTGAGGATTGTCAGTCTGCTTTTGAGAAGCTAAAGAAGAGATTGACTACAGCTCCAATATTGACATTGCCATCAGGGACAGGAGAATTTTTATATATAGTGATGCATCAGGTAAGGGTTTGGGTTGTATGTTACAGCAGAATGAGAAGGTGATTGCCTATGCTTTATGACAATTATCCCCGCATGAGAAGAATTACCCTACACATGACTTGAAGTTGGCAGCAGTTATTTTTGTTCTTAAACTATGGAAGCACTACTTGTATGGAGAGCGAGTAGAGATCTTTACAGATCTTAAGAGCTTGAAGTATGTCTTTACACAAAAAGAGCTCAATATGAGGCAGCGGTAGTGGTTAGAGTTGATGAAGGACTTTGACATTGCTTTGCAGTACCATCTAGGGAAGGCCAACATAGTCGTGGATGCCTTGAGCAGGTATCCAGTGGCTATGTATTTTATGAGGTACAGACATTTATTAGACGATCTTGATAGCTTGGATATTGAGGTATTAGTTCCTGGAGTTCTAGCATAGATGTGGGGACTTCAGGTATAGTCAGAGTTGATAGACCGGATCAGAGCCGCAAAGTTCGAGGATGAGTCTCTGAGGAGCATCAGAGCGCAGGTCCGGATGAGATTGGCAGAGAACTTCAGTATTGTAGATGATGGATCATTGCAATATAGTACCAGATTGTGTATGCTGAGTGGAGCATTACGCGAGAAGATTCTTCAAGAGGCGCATCGATCTTATTACTCTATGCATCCAGGTGCCAACAAGATGTATAGGGACATAAGAGAGCATGTTTGGTGGTATGGTATGAAGCGGGAGGTGGCTAGCTTCGTATCTAGATGCTTGGTATATGAGCAGGTAAAGGTAGAGAGACAGAGGACAGGAGGATTGCTTCAGCCTTTACCTATTCCAGAGTAAAAATGGAAGCATGTGACGATAGATTTTGTATCGAGGCTTTTGCGTTCTCCAGAAGATAAAGATGCAATTTGGGTCATCGTAGACAGGTTGGCCAAATTAGCCCACTTTCTGCCATTCAAAGTGGGTACGTCTAAGGAGAAGCTCGCGGAGATATATGTGTGTTAGTTAGTCTTATTGTATGGAGTTCTTGTGAGCATAGTCTCAGATCGGGATAGTTGCTTTATATCCCACTTCTGGAGGAGTTTGCAGGCTAGCTTGGGCACTCAGCTCAAGTTCAGTACCGCATATCACCCTCAGACAGACGGGCAGTCGGAAAGGACTATCCAGACTCTCGATGATATGCTATGCACTTGTGTTTTGGATTTTGGAGGCTCTTGGAAGGATCATCTTTATTTGGTAGAGTTTTCTTACAATAACAGCTACCAAGCCAGTATCGAGATGTCACCATTTGAGGTATTATATGGACGGAGATGTCATACTCTGTTATCATGGGATAATGTTGGTGAAAGAGCCTTATTGGGATCAAAGATGGTCGTGGATGCAGCTGAGAAGGTGAAGCTCATCAGGGATAGACTTCGAGTGGCGCCAGACAGACATCGATATTGGGCCGATAGCCATCGAAGACCATTAGAGTTTGAGGTATAGATTTTGTTTGTATTGCTTGTGATTGCTTATTTTTGTTAGAGTGATAAGGCTGTATTTTGTACTAGGTTGGCAATCTGGTTTTCTTGAGGATTTCTCTGACATGAGATATGATTCATTTTGATGGAGGCAAAAAGCTTAGTCCACGGTATATCGGACCTTCCAGTGTTCTTGAGAGGGTCGGTACAGTATCCTACGAACTAGATTTGTCGCCTGTATTAGAGAGAGTGCACAACGTATTCCACATGTTATAGTTAAGATGGTACGTGGCAGATCCTAGCCATGTACTAGATCACTCAGAGATCGAGGTTGGTCCGACTCTCTGCTATCAAGAAGAGCTGGTGAAGAATTTGGACCGCAGGGAGAAGGTGCTACAAAACCAGACGATTCCTTTGGTGCATGTTGCGTGGAGGCATCATTCGCCAGGAGAGAGTACCTAGGAGCGAGAGGTCGAGATGCGCGAGTGATATCCTTATTTGTTTGAGCCATGAGGTATAATTCCTTCTTGCTTGTATTGATTGCTTTTGGTAGTTAGTTTAATCCTTAATTTCGAGGACAAATTTTTTTCTAAGGTAGGTAGGATTGTCACCCTCACTTTTCTAGCTAGGGATAGTTTGGTAATTTGGCATGGGTATTTAATTTTAGAAATATAATATTGAATAATTGTGTGATGATTGTATTATTTATTTAATTAAGATAAACTATAATTTTATGACTAGTATTAATTAGTCATTAGAGACTTGTGTTAATTAGTTAGTTAGAGAGACTAGACAATAATTAGACTTGTCACATATGGACCTACTTAGATTTGTCATGACAAATAGTGAGCCCAACTTGGACCCAAGCCCATTAGTCATTCTACTAATTAAATTAAGAACGATTAGTGTAATTACAATTAGTTAGAGACTATCAAATATATCCATCCTTAATTATTTCTCATAATGCATCATGTAGGGGCAACTTGGACTTTTGATATTGCTTGAGGGAGGGGGAAGAGACCGGCCACATGAAGGGGGTCAATCTCTTCTAATTTGGATTTTCTACAATATTTTTATATATAGTGATACAAATTAGGAGCAAAATAAAATACAAATGAGGATTGTCAGTCTTCTCTCTCTCTCCTAATTTGTATTTTATTTTGCTTCCAAATTCTAGATCCCCAATTTTCTAATTTTTCTCTATTGATTTTCTACATAATTCACCATCATTTCCTTTTCAAATTCATTACTCTTGGAGCCTTTGATCTTGTAGAAGCAAGGAGCACAAGGAGGAGAAGCTTTGGAGCTAGAGATCGTGTCCGGATCGTATCTAATTGCATTTTTATGGAGAATCCATCTCTCAATTCGTAATTCCTGAATTTTTTACTTATTATAGCTTCTTAATCATGCATTTGACCATTAGGAATGATCCCATGGCATAGGACTACCTATAGGAACAAGTTCTAGGCTATTTGGCTTTGTATTATGAGTTCTATAAGATAATTTGTGTGTATATTGGGAGAATTATGAATTTGACACATCAATTGTGTGTCATGAGACCAATTAAATCTAATTAGACTTAGATCGGGGTTATGGGACTAGGTACGTGTCCATAATTGGATATGTATAGACCGTATTATGGTATTTTACAATACGGTGTGATACAAGACCAATTTTGATTAATTTACATGAATTCTTTTCATTATATATTGTAATGACTTCTAATAGTTGTATATATATATATATATATATATATATATATATATATATATATATATATATATATATATATATATATATATATATATATATATGGCTTGAGGGAATATTCAATTATGGAAAATAGAGAGTTTGGCACCTCAATGGGTTGAGTATCATAGATATCCTAGTTGGTGCACTATAGGTATTTGTTTAAATGCCTCAATCTATATATGTATATGTATATATGTGTGTGCGTGTGTGTGTGTGTGTATGGTTAGTGATATATATAGATATATATAGGTGTGTCTGTGTGTATTAGTGATTGTGTGAGGTTGTGAGAGTTGTGTGTGAGTGAGTGTCGAGTGGCAGTGGCAGACTTGAGATGTGTATATAAGCTATGGGAGGCCGGGTTTTGCACATAGCAGTAGCAGTATCAGCAATTGCAGCAGCTAGAAGCAGCAAATATCAGCAACTGCCATAGAGCAGTAGTAGTGAGCAGCAAAAGCAGCAATATGCATTACATTAGGCAGTGTAGCAGCAACATACAGTTGTGGCAGCAACATGCTTGAGTAGCAGCATGCTCGAGCAGAACAGCAAGCTATGTAGCAGCAAGCAGTTTTCAGTATCAGCAACTGCAACAACAGTGCAGTATCAGGCAGTGCAGCAGTAAGCATTAGCAGCAAGCTATACAACAAAAGCACACAGCAAGAGCAGCAAGCTATACAACAAGTACAACCATCTCGAATACAATAACAATGTGCAGCAGCAGCATTAGCAGTATGCATTAGTAGCTAAAGCAATGACAACAAGTGGGTATAAAAGATTGGTCCACAAAGTGATGGTGAGTATCAAGGGGGATACTCAATAAGCTAGGGTTTGGATGTATGCAGGATAGGATACAGTGCATGGGTGCTCAAGTGAAGAACTCCAGGTAGAATACTGGAATTTCTGTGATCAAGTGTGGCATACCTTAGACTAAGGTATGTTAGTTCAGAGCTAAGATAGTGAGATATGAGAGGGAATATCTGGAACTGATCAGCGAGTATTTGAGACTGATTTGTATGTATCAATTTATTAACCTATGCACTAAGCATTCGGGTATATGGGGATGGAGATCATGTTGAGGTTGACTAATAGTAAGGGGAGGTATCAGTTATTAGTTAGTATCTTGATATTAGTTAATATATAACTATTACCCTTTAGTATAGTTAGTATAGTCTAGTGTTATCAGTCATTGTTTAGTAGGTATCAGTCATTAGTTATCAATTAGAATATTATACTAGTTAGTGTATATTAGAGTATCAATTAGTGTATTAGGAAGTTAGTGATATGTTAGTATCATTTCTAAGTTAGTTTATTTAGTTATACTAGTTAATATATTTTATATATAATCAATGTACTCTATTATTTAGTATATATATATATATATATATATATATATATATATATATATATATATATATATATATATATATATATATATATACTTAAGTCTATTGGTTAGATTAACTAATGCCCTTGAGTTTTGACTTAGAAATTGGTGTATGGCCTAAAAATGGCCTAGAAAGCATACTTTGACTCTTATAGCATGATTATCATTTTATTACATCCATTTTGACATGACATTCCTATTTAGGTGATTGTGATACCAGCCTGGGCATCGAGAGACACCCTTTGCTCAGGACCAGAGGCGAGTGCATTTTTTGTTGGTTTTTATTTCATAATAGTGTATATATCGCATGTTCTAGAACTGTATACTTGATTCTGACACAGTGGTTTCACGGACTGGTACTACATGGATCATGTCAGGAGATGTTATCCCTTACCATGTTCTGCGGGTACTCCTTTATATATATTTTATCGTGTGTATCGGGTATTGATTTAGTGTACTTCGTGTTCACATACTGCTCATGTTCAGTGTGCCCATATTCGTGTTCGTAACGTATCGTGATTTGATCCATTAGTATTAGTTAGGGATGGGAGAATATGAGTTGATTATGTGATCAAGCCCCAATGTATTCGTGTACATGTTGATTACATACCACACGTGTAATCGAGTTACCATATTGTATTCGTGTTCAACCTAAATCGATCACATAATAAACTTGTATTCCATGGCACATTAGTTAGATTTCAGTTATTTCTATTATACTGCAGATATTCTATAGTATGTTCTTCATTCCAGTACTTTACCTATTAATACTTGTTCATTTTATTCTGTTGTTTAGTTATCTTATATTCTTTTCTATTATCTGTTATATATGCTCGATTATGCATTTGGAACGGCTTTCAGAGGTATGTACTTTGCTCCAATACTGACTGGATATATTTTTTAGATGATTGGCTCATAGACCAGTATCCCATATACTACAGACTACAGGACGTCGTTTCATTTAAGGATACTCATTTAGAGCAGGAGGACTTAGTACCAGAGCCCGAGGAGGTTTAGATTATTGTTAGACTTGTATTAGACTTTTATTGAGGATATTGACATATATATATTATTTCAGACTTGTGGATGTATTGTGACTCTTTTAATTCGTTATTCTATATTATGCTTATCTTTCTTAGTTGCATTATGTTTGAGTATAGTTTATATTTATTAGATACCAATTTGTTCCTCCTTTTGGAGTAGAGATGATTAACAGGTACCATGTATATATTATTTGAGATGTTTATATAATAGAGTTGACACAAACAGAGGTTCTACCACTGAAGCTGCAGCGTAGGCTGGACGTACCCACGTACTCATGCTCGAATATCCGGGTGCGGGTCATGACACATGGTTATAACAAAGTTCATGTAGGTACTAGGTGTCCACATACTAGGTTTCCATATACAATATATCATCAACCTTGCTATTCACTAAGTGTCATACTATGTCAGCTAACCTAGGGTTCATTTTGTCTATTAAAATATAAACATATAAGAATTAACAATAGGTCAAGTTAGGGTCATCACAAACAATCATATACTCTATTCCTCAATTATATTCATTCATCCAACTATATACAACTCTTTGTGTACTACAAAATATCAAGTATACAATGAGAAGTCAAATATGAATTTATAATAAGATCATGGCATATACCTCATTCCTAACTTTTATTTGTCATGAAACATGTGTGCAAACACTACTACAACTAGTGCACAACCCTAAAATAATATATTCTACATTCTAACATAGTATTTATAAACAATAAAACTATCTAGCACAAAATATAGATAAAGTGCACTACTAGTTGCACAACATTTAATCATGTCTCAACCATGTATTTATTTATATATAATACCCTAAACAAAACTTATATATTCTGAATTTAGTCATAATTGGAGTAAAAATCATATTTTGCAAGTGGTTGCTTGGATTTTAGATTATGGAAAACTGAATAGGACAACAAGTGCATAAATAATATTCAAGTCTAGACATGAGAAGTAGTAAGTGTTCTTGGTATAATATCATAAAAAATATAAATATAAAGTTAGTAAAATTTAAGAGGAATGTGAAGTATATGTAGAGAGAGTTGAGTAGGTAGAGTTTGAGCTTTTACCAAAGTGAAACAGGAAGGCAAAAGAGGCCTGTGCACTGCTTGCACAAATCTATCCAGATTTGGACACTTCGGCTCGTAGCTGCTGTCCGGGGCTTCAAAACATTTCTCCAAGTATTGTGGGGCTTAGAGAGATTAGGTGAGAGGTAGAGGATGATGATAGAATGGTTGTTTAAGGGATTTTTGTACTGAAAGTGGTGACAACAAGGTATTGAAGTGGTATTATTGCTGGCAGGTTCAGTAGGATATCTTCTGTTTGAAGGGGGTATTTGGGGGAGTCGTAGGATAATTTATGTTCTAATTTGTAAAATAAAACTTGCTAATAAGAGGTAGGGAAGAAGATTTGGGTACTTTTGTGGTGGTTTGGAGGCTATAGAGGTAGTAGAGTAGCCTGAGAAGAGGATACACTGAATTCAGATTCAGTCTGCTCACCTCTGATGGAGGGCTATTTTGAGGAATATAGAGTGAGTTTTGATGGAAGTTTTGTGAAGAGAAAGTGATAAAGACAGGGAGAGAAAGTATCATACAAAATTTGAGAGAAAGATACTTACTGTTGAGGGAGATAGGACCAGATTGGTGGGGGTGTTACTGAATTTGGATTCAGCCTGGATATGGTTGGATAGATGGAGGTGTGGAGGGATATGGAGAAGGAATTTGGAGATGGTTTGTTAAGAGAAAATATGAGGAAGAGAGTTAGGAAGAAGTGTTTTTTTAGGTGGTTTGAATGGAGGAGGTAAAGAGAGGGGGATTTTGGATAACCTAATGGGGAGGAGAAGAGTTTGGAGTTACAACTTTTGCTAGTAGGGAGAGAAAAAGTTTGGGGGTTACATACTTTGGTGTGAGTGGGGAGATAAAAGGAGGGGGGGGGGGTTATATGCTGAGTTTACTATTCTTAAAATAGGTTTTGGTGTATGGACTATTGTGTTTGATGTTTTGTGAGTTTAAAAAGGGTGTTTGGAGTTCTACTTGACCACTTAATTAGGTTTTTAAGGTTGGGTTTATGGGTTGGCTCTAGGTTGAGTCAAATTAAGCTCAAAGGGTTCAATGTATCACATCTATTAAATTAGCATATAAAATATATAAAAATAGATATGACCCAAAGGATTAGGTTAGGGTAGTCGCAATGTAGATTAGTGTCAAATATTTTGTTGTAGGAATCTGGTCAGTATTCTGTATTAGAAATCCAAGCTACGGTCACTAGGTGGAAAGTTAAGATTTTATGACGCATAAGTGTCGAGAATGTTGTGTAGACAAAAATAGAATACAAAAGTGTGAGTTTGAGAGTGAAACTAGGGTCAGGATTGAAGATTGTTCTGTCTGGATTAAGAGTGTGAAAGTTGTTGGTCAGAAAGGGCTAGTATAGTGTTCCAAATATTGAAACTATAGTAAGGTGCATCAAAGATATCATAATTGACGTATGTATAATATCTCCATTTTCTTAACCCAAATTATTCCAAAATAAATTATAATATCACACTAAACTATATATACCTAAATTTGGGCGAGGGGGTTTATAATCTATCCACCTTAGAAAAAAATTTATTCTCGAAATTCAAAATCAATCTCTCAACCACAACTCATCATATCTCTAAATATATAAACACAACTTGGTACTTATCCCTACCTACTCTCTTAATCTTAAACTTTCATATACATACAGTTTAATCATCTAAGGAATTTGGTCCTCTAATCCTATTTTACTATCCATATATTTCTATATTATTATTATTATTATCCTAATCATCATCTAGAAAATTATCACCTATAAACCTACGTTACTCAAGGAGGTCGCAACACAATCTCAATTTAAATCTTCCAATATCTATAAAGGAAATAATCTCATACCTTTACTCTCGAAGGAGTGCATGGGTTAGGCACTAAAATCTTATAAGCATAAAATCCTGAATGCCACCTATGTAGTATATAAATTTCTTATTGTGCAGCTAAGATGGTTACTATCTCAACATTCTTTCCTGGGTACATCGTCATCCACCTATATTATCCACAATAAAATCCTCCAGCCTAACTTCGTATAATCGCTCTTAGCAGCAATAAGTCCAATCTAACCAGTCAATCATACATAGTCTAGAAGCTCAACTCAAATCAATTCCAAAGAGAAATACATATAATAAAATACAACATAAGCCTATATTGAAATACATAGTACAAAATAAAAAAAATATATAAAAATTATGTAATAGATATCTATTCAATCATTCTAAATACCTTAGATAAAAATATAACCAATGCAATAATGAGAATAAGATTTCTAAATCCAAAAATCCATCGACTAGGGTAAATGGAAAATAGGTTCCCATATCATCACCTACTACTAAAGATTTGGTCTAGCAATCTCATACCCTATTAGTCAAAAATTTAAATCCCTGGCCCTAAGCAGTTTATGTGTAAACTCATAATATTCACCTATCATTCATATAAGACTTCTACCTTCCATTTACACTCCCCTACCCATGTGTAAATCTATAATCTAAGGGTATTGTGGTAATCCTCTGTAGAATGACTAACAAGTCAGTATGTGATCTGAACCTGTGTTTAGTTCCTTGAAATTCCTATCACTTCGAGTCTGATCAACAATTTTTATTCGCACTAAATCCTCAAAATTTTAAAAGAATTATAATTCATAAATACTAAAATTATTATCCCTCAAATCCATATCACAATTCCTTCTCCTTGGATTATGCGACTATAATATATTTCCCTTATCATTTGTTTCCTACACACCTTCATATTCTTCTAGTATGTTAATCTTGTTTTCCACTATAAGCTTCGCCAATCATTGCCCTGTACTTTCCGCTTCGTAGTATAGATCTTCTAGGTAACTATCGAGTGATTAAATTTTTAGTCCTTCCTAGATCATTCTCTTAATTTAAAATGCTCAAGGTCAGGTACTCCTCGTGAATCTTTTCTTGTTACCATTCTAACTTGTTCACCTTGAATATGAGGTTTCTCCTAGTTTATTTCATGTATAACCACATCCAAAACTACACTGGTACCAGCTTGTTATAACTTGCCATCCATTATAGGTAATTCACTATATCTAACTCAAGACTATAACCTCTATCAAAACTCTCATCCTTCAACATATTTTCTTTATCACATATACTGGCTTATCTACCTAAGTTATCAATGGTGAAACTCACGAGTCCAATTAACACTGGCAAACCAAATAAGTCAAGTACATCTAACTTAATTTTGAAAACTATACCACATTACTCAAGTTATCTATTTATTCAATTATTAGGTCTAGCAATCTACCTATCTATTTAGTTCATCCCTCATCAATAATTTAAAGGGGTAGTAAGATCTAGGTTAATACTGACAGTCATAAGAAAATTAGAGATTTAACCACTATGGTCTGCCACATAAAGTTCTATTTTCTTAAGGTCATAATATCATTCCTTGTATCCCCACCAAGTGCCACAATTATTCCCTAGCATCTACCTATGTATTCCATAAAGTATTCCAAAGCATTAAATTAAACCATCTTTCTAATTTCTAATACTTCAAAATTACTGCTATCTTAAGAAATGGGTATGGTTAGTTCTAGGCCTCTACTTCTATGTCTAATTCTTATGCCAACCAATCTATACTAGCTCTAACATCTAGAAAAAACCTATCAACCTTCTCTACTATGGGTAACAATCTTTTCAAAACTTTATATCAAGCATGTCTTCTTCTGCCTTAACGAGGATCTGCTTCTAGAGGGAATCTTCGCGTACGAACATCTATCTCTCCAAAATAGGGGGAGATGAGAAAAAATGATAATGATATCGAGGGGAATGAACAAATGCAATTATGAAGTTCTACAAGAGGAGTTTTTAAAATCAGTTATGGATTGAGATCTTATTCAACATTAATCCTAACTTGCAGGCTCCTTCGCTACAGTAACTTAACCGAAATGATATGCTCTGACCTGCATGGGACACTACAAAAACTATGTCTCGTCCCAGTACTAAAACATACGGGACCAGACACGTGGCAATGGCCAGCTGGCACGACTCCGTAGGGCTTTCCAATTTAATAGACCCGATAAAGTGCACTTACGCTGTCCATGGTCAAGTGATCAAGATAATTATCTATATCTATCAACTATCTATCTCTCAATCCATATGACATGAATAAAAAGAAAGGTAAATATGACTACTAGTCTGCAACCTAATCATCATACTTTTCGAATAGACTCGAAGTAAATAGCACGAGTGTACAAAAACTAAGCAGATACAAATAATAGGACAAAGCATATACATATACATGAAAGGATGATACCTGTAAGGAAATGAACACTCATCAACCATCCAGAAAAAGATCTCGGTGTCCAACTCAGCTAACCTGGCAGGGGACCAAGTCCTTAGTAGACGTAACAAGATACAAATGGTACATGCTGAAATGTAAATACTGTGTAAAATAAATAGGATAACCTAAGCATCTATGTGAATTCAATTTGAGATCAACTTTGGTACGTATAGGTAGGCGTAGGCATAGATAACTGCCATAACGTTCCATCAAATGCGACTTCTGCTAAATAAATACCAACGCTCCGAAGAACGCTGGTAGGCTGCATATATATATATATATATATATATATATATAAACAAGCCTAACTCTCCGTCGAAAGTGGCATATAATAAAGGGATATCATCAATCTTTGTAGATCTATAGACACTACAGTTACCGATATTGTGTGTCCCATGCGCCCACTAGTTGTCTACCCCGTCTAATGCATATGTCCAAGTCATATACACAATGTGAACATCACATAACTATAATGTCAGTTCAATATTCTAATGCCAACAACTATGTATGGTACCGACATACGTGTCGAACGCACCGATAGCCAGTCGGATACGATAACACGCATCAACATGAATGTGTCATGAGTAAAATGTGTCAGGGTCCTGGGGAAATATCAGAATACCTCCCAAAACTTTGGTATGTCACTATATCTCGATTAATGCATTATCTACTCATCAACGTATTCATTGACTGCACCCGAGTCATACTCAGACACTCATAATTATACTATAGTATCTTGAGAAGAACCATATAATGCGAATAATTTAATTTGTACAATAAAATAAGATAACAAGGTATCTGGCCTAGAACTCCAAGCTGCAATGGAAAGAACTTGTTCTGGCATCCGAGTCTGAACAATCCCAAGAGCCTATATATATATATATATATATATATATATATATATATATATATATATATATATATATATATAGTAATATCATATCAGTCACTATGACACGGTTCACTAAGCATGCACAAGAGTACAACTACTCTACGTCATTAATTATTAGACAATTAGGGTCTAAATTAATCAAGGATACAACTTACACAATGCCATCAGTTATTTAGAGTCTAAATTAATTAGGAGTTCTAACTAAGTAGGTTGGCTAAGGTTCACTTGTCAAGGACCAAGAAAGTATGTAAACACCAAGCCTACTAGTCATATAACATCATCAAATCCTCTAAATATACAACTTCTTATATAATATAAACATGGTTATAAATGAAGGTTCATGTAGGTACTAGGTATCCTCATACTATATTTTCATAAACAACATATCATCAACCTTGCTATTCACTAAGTGTCATACTATGTCAGCTAACCTAGGGTTTATTTTATCTATTAAAATATAAACACATGAGCATTAACAATAGGTCAAGTTAGGGTCATCACAAATAATCACATACTCTATTCCTCAAGTATATTCATTCATCTAACTATATACAACTCTCTTTGTACTACAAAATATCAAGTATACAATGACAAGTCAAATATAAATTTATAATAAGATCATGGCATATACCTCATTCCTAACTTGTATTTCTCATGAAACATGTATGCAAACACTAATATAACTAGTGCATAACCCTATCATGGTATCTTCTATATTCTAGCATAGTATTTATAAACAATAAAACTATCTAGCACAAAACCTAGGCAAAGTGCACTACTAGTTGCACAACATTTAATCATATCTCAACCATGCATTTATTTATATATAACACCATAAAAAAAACTTATATATTCTAAAATTTAGTGACAATTGGAGTAAAAATTATATTTTGCAAGTGGTTGCTTGGATTTTAGATCATGGCAAAGTGAATAGGACAACAAGTGCATAAATAAGATTCAAGTCTAGACATGAGAAGTAGTAAGTGTTCTTGATGTAATATCATGCAAAATATGAATAGAAAGTTAGTAAATTTAAGAGGGATATGAAGTACATATAGAGAGGGTTGAGTAGGTGAATTTTGATCTCTTACCAAAGTGAAATGGGAAGGCAAAAGAGGACTGTGCACTGCTTGCACAAATCTGTCCAAATTTGGATATTTTGGCTCGTAGCT
Organism: Iris macrosiphon; assembly: GCA_036927795.1. Lineage (NCBI taxonomy): Eukaryota > Viridiplantae > Streptophyta > Magnoliopsida > Asparagales > Iridaceae > Iris > Iris macrosiphon. The sequence continues at coordinate 103,094,164 of JAYESA010000019.1, read as the reverse complement.
GCTGTCCGGGGCTTCAAAACATTTCTCCAAGTGCTGTGGGGCTTAAAAATATTATGGTAGAGGTATAGTATGAGGATATGATAGTTTTTGAAGGGTTTTTGGTGCTGGAAGTGGTGGCAACAAGGTATTGAAGTGGTACTATTGCTGGCAGGTTCAACATGGTGTCTTCGGTTTATAGGGGATATTTGGGGGAGTTGTGGGGTGATTTAGGTGCTGAGTTATAAAGAAAATTTGTTAAGGAGAAGTAGGAAAAAAGAGATTTGGGTCATATAGTGGTGTTTTGGAGGCTATAGAGGTGGTGGAGTGGCCCGAGTAGAGGATACACTGAATTCGGATTCAGCCTGGATACCTCTGATGGAGAGTTGTTTTGGGGAACTTAGAGTGAGTTTAGATGGAAGATTTGTGAAGAGAAAGTGATAAGAACAGGGAGAGAAAGAAGCATACAAAATTTGAGAGAAATATACTTGCTGTGGAGGAAGATAGGGTCATATTGGTGGGGGTATTGCTAAATTCGGATTCAGCCTGGGTAAGGTTGGATAGATGAATGTGTGGAGTGAGATGGAGAAGGAATTTAGAGATGGATTGTTAAGAGAAAATTTGAGGAAGAGAGTTAGGAAGAAGTATTCTTCAGGTGGTTTTAATAAGGGAGGTGAAGAGAGGGGGGTTATGGACAGCCTAGTGGGGAAAAAAAGTTACAACTTTTGCTAATGGGGAGAGGAAGAGTTTGGGGGTTACATACTTTGGTGTGAGTGGGGAGATGAAAGGAGAGGGGGAGGGGGGAGGGGTTATATTCTGAATTTATTCTTCTAAAAATAGGTTTTGGTGTATGTACTTTTGTGTTTGGTGTTTTGTGAGTTTAGAGAGGGAGTTTGGTGTTCTACTTGACCACTTAATTAGGTTTTTGAGGTTGGGTTTGTGGGTTGGCTCTAGGTTGAGTCAAATTAAGCTCAAAGGGTTCAATGTATCACATCTATTAAATTAGAATATAAAATATATAAAAATAGATGTGACCCAAAGGATTAGGTTAGGGTAGTCTCAATGTAGGTTAGTGTCAGACATTTGGTTGTAGAAATCTGGTCAGTGTTCTGCATCAGAAATCCAAGTTACGGTCACTAGGTGGAAAGTTGAGATTTTATGACACATAAGTGTCGAGAATGTTGTGTTGATAAAAATAGAATACAAAAGTGTGAGTTGAGAGTGAAACTAGGGTCATGATTGAAGATTGGTCTGTCTGGATTAAGAGTGTGAAAGTTGTTGGTCAGCAATGACTAGTATAGTGTTCCAAATATTAAAACTATATTAAGGTGCATCAAAAATATCATAATTGAAGTATTTATAATAACTCCATTTTCTGACCCTAATTATTCTAAAATAAATTATAATATCATACTAAACTGTATATACCTAAATTTGCGTGAGGGAGTTTACATTAGCTAATGTTTTGGATTGCTCTGTTAGCCTACGAGCATTTGCATGATTGGCATATCCTAGGGTTGATCATGTATGACATAGATTCTAGCTAGTTTACTCATTTTGTGTTTACTGGCATCATGATCATCTGTATATTATAGTTTGTGACGCTTTACTATTTTATTTCAGCTGATCTTATATCTTATTACTATACATGTTGTTCCAATGATTAAGACACTAGATTGTTGGACCTAGGCTTGACTATTGGATTGTAGTAGTGACCTCTCATGTCTGACAGCTTTATCGTATATGCGGAGTACCGAAGTGCTCTAAGTATACGTAGCTGACATTGTCATTCTGGCTTTCCAGTATTCTGGTTCTAAGGCGTGACACAATTTTAGTGGTGGCCCATGCAGGTCTGTCTAAGCGAATTATGTCTGTCTGAGCAGATTTGATCTGGTTTTTGCAAATTTGTGGGGGTTGTTGCTATTGCTAGATGTCTCAATCCTAAACTATTCCCCTTGATCCCTAGTTATTTTTCTCCTTCCCTTATTCTTGATCTGATATCTGCTTATTTGTTGATCTATCTTGTTCTTCAATTGACTCTTGTGTTAACTTTTAGGGACACTGTTCCTGTTACTACCGGCCAGATGGATCGAGTGCATCTCGAGGAGGGTCAGTATTCGATAGCCTCGCATAATCCTGGAGATCAGCCTTTGCATTCAGGGGCATAGTCCAAAGTAGATCCCGAGGCAGATCGGCCAGTAGTACCGGCCCAGCAGGCAGCACCTGTGCACCCAGTTCAGCCCGAGTAGCCAGAGGGTCTTACCCGAGCACTGATGTACGTCCTTCGAGGATTCATGACGATCCAGCAGCACCAGAGTGATGTACTTACTCAGTCGGTCCAGACAACATTGGAGCTAGGTGGTTCTTAGATCCATAATTCTGCGACTAGCTTCAGGCGACTCAGTCCTCCGTTCTTTTTGGGCACAGAGGACGCAATTTTGTCCGATGTGTGGCTGTAGGACACTGAGGCCATCCTGGAGGCAGGTGGGACTCCGGCTAGAGAGCGAGTAGTTGTAGTGAGACTACAGTTGTTAGAAATGGCCCGTGACTGGTGGGCAGCGCATGAGGTTTCCTTCATAGCCCCGATTATGTGGGAAGTTTTTACTGAGAGGTTTCAGGCGAGGTACTTTGACACGGTAACACATTATGAGCTTCAGCAGAGGTTTAACAACCTTAGACAGGAGGACAGGACCGTCGGCAGCTACGCGTCAGAGTTTGCGAGACTTAGTCGGTTTGCTCCCCCCTTGGTAGCGATCGAGTTGGAGAGGGCAAGGAGGTTCCAGCAGGAACTTAATTTAGAGATTATCTTGGCAGTGGAGCAACATGAGTTTCAGACTTTCGATGCGATAATGTGGGCAGCCAGAAGTTTTGAGTATACCTCACAGAGGATCACAGATCGAGTTGGGGGCCAGAAGAGGCCCCATATTTTAGGAGAATCATCGTCCCAATCATCAGCACCGGCTCCAGTAATTCGAGCCTTGACAATTAGATCATCGAGGAGGACAACATTATCTCAATAGTCATCCCAGACGCGCCCTCAACAAAGGAAGTCACCCTCTTCTTCTTTCCACAGTTATTTTTATTACGGTAAACCTGGATATATTATATCAGAGTGCTGTAGGGTACAAAAATTGTGCTTGGCATATGGGGCATCAGACCACCAGATCAGAGCATGCCCTAGGAAGAACCAGACTGAATCTTCATCAGTCCAATTCACAGTTCGGCCAGCAGTACCGTAGTATAGGGCACCAGCACCAGTACATCAACAGCAGGTTCAGAGGCCCTTGCCTCCATAGGCTCAGGTATTCCAGTAGAGGCTACAACAGTATGTGCAGGCCTAAGTGAAGCCTCGAGGTCAGCAACAGAGAGGACCAGCACCTGGGGGAGAGGGTCAAGCATTATTGCTATCGATGGCGAAGGCCTTAACAACAGGAGAGGTGGTAACATGTACCATTCTCGTCCACTTTCATTCATCTTCAACTTTATTTGATTTTGGTGCATCGTATTCATTTATATCTGCATGATTTATGACACGAGTTATATTAGAGTCATATTCCTTACATGTAAGGTTGAATATACTTACTGGTATTGGTCTCGTGGGAGTAGATAGAGTATATCCCTCATGTAGAGTTATAGTATGCGGGAGAGTTTCCTGCGAGGCTGATAGAGTTTTCTATGGGCGATTATAATATTGTTCTTGGGATGGATTGGTTGAGTGTAAGCTACACGACAATAGATTGCCATAGTGGCAATGTTATCTTTCGTGTACCTGGTAGAGAGGAGGTCTCATTCTTAAGAGGTGTAGTAGATTCACCGGAGGTTACATTGATGATGGCAAATGCCGAGGTGGCACAATTTCCTAGGATAGTTTGAGTTTCCTAACGTATTTTTCGATGAGCTACCAAGTATACCACTAGTTAGAGACGTGGAGTTCTACATTGATTTGCTCTCGGGAGTAGAGCCAGTTTTAGAGAGAGTTTACAGGATGTCACCATCTGAGTTGGAGATCTTGTATCGGATGATTTAGGAGTTGAGAGACAAGGGTTTTATTAGACCTAGAGCATCTCCTTGGGGAGCCCTATTACTTCTTGTTAAAAATAAGGATGGTTTATTACATTTAGTTATTGATTATAGAATACTAAATACGACAACCATTAAGAACAAGTATTCCTTGCCCATGATAGATGATTTGTTTTATCAGCTCAGTGGGGCAACTATATTTTCTAAGATCAATTTACGGTCTGGGTATCATCAGATCAGAGTTAGAAAGCAGGATATACCCAGGACGACGTTCAGATCTAGATATGGTAATTAGGAATTCCTAGTTATGCCATTTGGAGCGACCAATACACCAGCTATATTTATGTCTCTCATAAATAACATCTTCATGTCTTACTTAGACCAGTTTGTGATAGTGTTCATTGATGATCTTGGTATACAGTCGGAGTGAGGAAGAGCATGCGCAGCATCTTCGCATAGTTCTTCAGATTCTAGGAGAGCAGCAGCTGTACGCGAAGTTCAGTAAGTATGAGTTCTGGCTTGATCATATATCATTCTTGGGACATATCATTTCTGGTGGAGGAGTTGAGGTAGATCCCAAGAAGGTAGCGGCTATTAAGAGTTGGCCAGTACCCCGTACAGTTTTAGATGTGCACAGTTTTTTGGGTCTAACATGTTACTATAGGAGGTTTGTGGCAGACTTTGCGAGGATCTCTGCACCCTTGACATGGCTGACGTATAAGGATGTGTGCTTTGAGTGTTCAGATGCTTGTCAGACTTCTTTTGAGAAGCTCAAGCGGAGTTTGATTTTGGCTCATATCCTGACACTACCAGTAGGACCAAGTGGGTTCTCAGTTTATTGTGATGCTTCAGTAGTGGGACTAGGATATGTCCTTATGTAGCATGGCATAGTGATTGCTTATGCGTCTCAGCAGCTTCGAGACCATGAGAAGTGTTATTCGACGCATAATCTTGAGTTGGCAGCAGTAGTATTTGCACTTAAGATATGGAGGCATTACCTATATTATGATCGAGTGGAGATCTTCATATACCACAAGAGCTTGAGATATATGTTCACACAGAAGGAACTCAACATGCGTCAGAGGAGGTAGCTCGAGTTATTGTCATACTATGATCTTGACCTTTAGTGTCATCCAGGGAAGGCCAATATCGTAGCAGATGCCTTGAGCAGGAGAGAGGAGCTTACTTTTTGACAGAGCAATTCAATATTTTGGAGGATCTGTCGAAGATGGGTATCAAAATATGTCACGACCCGCACCCGGTGTAGGGGTACGAGTAGTAAACAACATCTAGCCTACGCCACAGCATCGACGGTAGAACGCTGTATGGATAAACTATCTATCTAGAAATAATAATTATCAAGATATATAATGCCACCAATGAAGTATAAATACTCAATCACAGATCTATAAGATGGAACAATCGCACAAATATGATATAAAGAACTGAAGAGTCAAATATAACTCACCAGGCAAAATAATATTCAATGAGTCATCAAATATAATAAGAAATACTAATGTCAAATGCTGGAGACAAATTCAGTACAATAAACCTATCTACTGAGCTATAGGTAATGGGTCGTCTGTCTCAACCGGAATGAGTCCCTCCTAAGCTAAAGTCTCTGGCTCTAAGCCAACTACGTCCTGAGGCCCATAGTGAGTGGGATAATACTCCTCAGTTCACCTAGAAAAAATATATCCAGTCAGGAAAGGAGCAAAGTACACCTCTAACAACTGTTCTAATAAATAATAAAAACTATGTAACAGTAAATAGAGTGAATATACAAGATGCAATATGCAAGTACGAGAGATATACAAAATAGGAATACTGGAATTAAATACAAGAAATAAGCATCATAAAAATGGGCAAGAAATACTACTACTATATGAGTGAGTACCATCTTCAACATGTGATCGGCTTGGAAACTTGCACAAGAATTAAGGCCTGGTTAATCATATGTGCGGTGTATGATCAACACTCATAAGGACATGCGCAAGGAGGGATATGATCACATATCTACACTAATACTCCCAATCCCGACTAGTATAGTGGATCCAACCATGGTACATTATGACACGGGATTCACTGGGTAGGTAGCTAGTCTCTCCAATAATCAATGTCTATACATGTACAAGAAGAACGAGGAACAAGGCTTGTACAAGATACACCATAAATACCAAGAAATAACATCTTATGACGAGATTCGGATATACCAATCCGTGTAATCATCGTGTCAAAAAATCAAGGATATCTACACTAAATAAAAAAAAAATAGAGGATATCATAAATAGAAAACTATCAGAGAATGTACTTGCCTGAAATCTGGTGAACAATATCAAAGATGTCCAAAATGGTGCCTCGAAGACCTAAATATGGAATATTATATCAATACAAGATTTTGGAATGAATACAAGTTAAACTAGTCAAAGTCTAGGTCATAAAGCTATTTCTAGTTCAAAACAGTCAAACTAGGTCAACTCTGGGTCAAACTAGTCAAACTTGGTCAAACTAGCTATTTCTAGGTTGTATGAGTCCATCTCTAGGATATTGGGTCCATACACTATGTAACTTGGCTATACTAGCTATATGATACTAGTACTATACCGTATCGTAAGATACGTAAAAGTGTATATATAAAAATATTCTATAAGTTATACAAATATACTACATACTAGTATTCCTAGTTAAACTAGTACTCATGGAATACCTTGACTTTGAACCAACTTGGTATCGCACTAGCTATCCTCATCTTGATACCCATACCCAATATATACAATTACCTTGGTATCATAATAATACTTACTAACTTATCAAACTAAGACAACTAACTAGCAAAGGTTTATAGATGCACCCATCTATATATAATTAAGTATCTAACATACCTCACTTACCAATATCTAACTTATACCATAAACTAACTTATAACAAAAATACCACTTAACATATATTACCAATTACTAACACATACCCTCTTCTAACATATAACTCACACAACAACATATAACCATATATCAAATACTAACTTCTTGCTAATATCTAACTCCAATCACTAACACACATAAACTTATCTCCAACTAACAACTAACTTAAATACTAACTATACAACTCCAACCTAGAAACCCGACCCCCTTACCATGGTAGCTGGTACTACTAGCAGCCTTGCTGCTGCTGCTGCCCCTACCAGCATTGCTGCTGCTGCTACTTGCCCGACCTCATTATTTTGTTGGTGACAGTAGCAACCCAATCCTCACACACCTTGCTATATGTTGCTCACCTCCAGGCCTACTGCTAATGTGGTTCACCATAACCTGACCTCCTATACTCCCAAGACTGATACAACATTCACCAATGCACAAGATATGTGACAGTCCTCCCCCAAAGACGGACACTAAGATAAACAACACAAAAACTTATATAAATATTAATATATATCACCACAACACATACAATAGTTGCATACTCACCTCACAGCCTATCAGTGATCTCAATTCAGTCTCCATATGTGCAACAGTCCCCAACTCCTATATACCCAATACACACTCCAACACATCAATACCTAGTATAAATATAGAAGGATGATTATATAATTAATATATATATATATATATATATATATATATATATATATATATATATATATATATATATATATATATATAACTCATATGCAATATTTAACTAGCTACACACAAGTCCAATTGAATTAGAATTCAAAAACACAAAGACGTGGAGTGCATCGCACCCGTATCACACTCAATCTATGATACGCTTGCGATACAGCTCTACTACACTACCAAACATATCCCGAAGGACACGAGCAAGTCTAGAATCATAATTAGAAGTACTACAAAAAGCAAGCTACTCATCTACGTGCCCGTATCAAGATATGACATGCTCAAACCCCGTATCAAAGGAAAAAATCTCCAAAATCAACCCATATCACCAAATTATCATGATACGGCCAACACGTATCCAATTGTGGACACAACACTAGTCTCACACAACCAAACATATGTCAATTTGGTCTAATTGACCTATTGACAAACACATGATATGCCAATCTCGGAATTTTTCCAAAATTGGCACAAAATATACCATAACTTCTTCCATAGGCCTCCTATGAACCTAATTCCACTTTATATGGGTATCCTTAGTACATAGGAGGGTTCCTAATGATTAAAATATAGATTTAGAGTCTAATTAGGGAGAAAAAACTAAATTTTACCTATTGGAAGATGGATTCCCAATGCAAGTCTTCAAATGAGTGTCAAGAGCCTACAACTTGTGCTCATTCCTCCTCTTTGTAGATCCTTGCCTCCTTCTTATTCCAATAGCCTCCAATGGTGAATAGAGAAAGAATTGAAAAATCATTTAGGTAGGAATTGGGGTAGAAGGAATTTGGAAAAAAATTTCTAGATCTAGAATTGAGATGAATGGATGAAGAGAGAGAGAGAGAGAGAGAGAGAGAGAGAGAGAGAGAGAGTCTCTCTCTCCTCTCCCCTATGGCTGGCCTTGCCCCTTTCTCCAAGTCACTATAAAAAGTCTATAATACCCCTTTGGACTTGTCATGAAAGAGTTAATTAAGGATAGAATGTTCTAATCCAAATAGTTTAACTAATTAAGTCATCCTCCTAATGAATGGGCTTGTTTGCGGGGCTCAAATCTAGCTAGAATTAATGTTGGTCTATGAGTCCAATCTAAACTAGTTAGGTCCACTAATACAAGTCCAAAATTTATAACATCTAACAATAAATAAATAAATATACAATATGCACAATATTTAATTAATTATAAAATGACCAAAATACCCATTCCTAGAAAATATGGTAGTGACAAGTCTACCCCCCTTAAAATAATTTTATCCTCAAAATTTAAAGACGAAACTACCTCCATAAAATAGAACAAAATCAGGAAATAACTTATCTCAAGATACAAATAAATATGGGTAACTCTCTCATATTTTATCCTTCCTTTCCTAGGTAGACTCACCCGGAGAGTGATGCCTCCATGCGACGCATACCAAGGAAATGATCTGGTTCCTCAGCACCTTCTCTCTCTGATCCAGAATCTCAACTGGATGCTTTGGATAGCTAAGAGTAGGGCCCACCTCTATCTCCGAGTGATCCAATACGTGACTAGGATCCACCACATACCGTCTCAACTGTGATACATGAAACACGTTGTGCACTCCCCCTAATGCAAGTGGCAAGTCTAGTCTGTAAGCAACTACACAGACCCTCTCGAGAATATTGAAGGGTCCGATGAATCGCGGACTAAGCTTTCCGCCTCCACCGAAACAAATTGTGCCTCGTATCGTAGAAATTCTCAAAAATACCAGACCTCCAACCTAGAACAAAATACAACCTTAAGAACTTAATCTATAAAAAACAACCAATATCAACACAAAACAAAAATCTAAAACTATACTTCAAACTCCAAAGGCCTCCGGTGGCTATCGGCCCAATGCCGCTGTCTGTCCTGTGCCACCTGAAGTCTGTCTCTGATCAACTTAACCTTCTTTGCTGCATCCACAATCATCTCTGGCCCTAGCAAAGCTCTTTCTACAACATCGTCCCATGACAAGGGAGTACGATATCTCCGACCGTACAGAGCCTCAAATGGTAAAATCTTTATACTAGCCTGGTAGCTGTTATTGTAAGCAAATTCTACCAAATGGAGATAGTCCTCCCAAGATCCCCCAAAATCTAGTACACAGGTCCGTAGCATATCCTCGAGAGTCTGAATGGTCCTCTTTGACTGCCCATCTGTCTAGGGGGGATATGTAGTACTGAACTTGAGCTGGGTGCCCAAACTAGCCTGTAAACTCCTCTAGAAATGAGAAGTGAAATGACTATCCTGATCTGAGACTATACTGACAGGAACCCTATGTATCTTGATGATCTGTCTCACATACATCTCTGCCAGCTTCTCCGTAGACAAACCCACCTTGAAAGGCAAAAAGTGGGCCGACTTGGTCAACCTGTCAACGATGACCGAAATTGCGTCTTTTTCTTCTAGAGATCGTGGAAGTTCGGCCAAAAAACCTATGGTAATGTGTTCCCACTTCCACTCTGGAATGGATAATGGTTGAAGTAAACCACCTGGCCTCTGCCTCTCGGCTTTCACTTGATGGCACACTAAGCATCTGGATAAAAACTGTGCCACCTTCATCTTTATGCCATACCACCACACACTCTCTCACATATCTCGATATATCTTGTTGGCACCTAGATACATGGAATACTGAGAGCAATATAATTCTTGCAATACCTCCTCACGCAGATCCCCACTAGGCACACTGTCATGCCCCAGTCCCAAAATACCGAGGGACTAGCCACGTGGCAATGGCCAGCAACACACTCTAACGGGCAAACCCAATTTAATGGACCCATCAAAGTGTACTTAAGCTGTAAAACATCAATAAAGGTCTACTAAACATGTCACATTCTAATCTCATCTATGGAATATAAATACGAACAATATCAGCATAATGAAATATAAACCAACATCAAGTCTTAATAGAGTATCTCGGGGAACAACCCGATAATATGTCTGATACAACAATTCAAAAGAGTCTAATAACAGCAAAGACTGAGTATAGATAAAATAGATACTCAGGTGAAATCCTCGGCCATCACCTCGTCCGCAGGTATTGGTTCAGCTCCAGTGTCAGCTCCTGCTCCTATCCCGTATACGTCAGGATAGATCTCCTCTGCTATACCTGGGGACATAATCCAGATCCAGGTCCTCAGGGGACATAGCAAGGTATAAGAATAACTCAAGCCAAAATAAATGCAGAACAATAATGAATGAATCAATAAGGTAAACTATGTAACCAGCTATGTGAAATGCAAGTGAGAGTATCACTAGTACTCAGGCTGAGACCACTACAAGCTCTATGTCGGGGAGCCGGTAGCAGTAATATCACGTAATGTGCCTAGCTCTGATATAGAGTCTACAGCCTCACAATAATAAATATATATAAAATCATCATGTAGCCTGTATGTCTCTCCCTACCCAATGTAATCACATACCTCATGTCTACTACGTCTCATGTCCAAGTCACGCAAGATTATGACCTCTAACTGATGCAGCAAGTCATAATAATAGCTAAGCATATGTAATATCTATGTCACGAATCCTGTAACCTATACAGAATCACCATGAATATCTCAGGACGATTCTGCCTCATGAACAGTGTCAAGTGTCCTATGGTATGACGTACTCGATAATCAAGCACGAAGATATATAGGGTCGCGATATCAATCTCTAGTGACGTTAAACATCTTCGCGTACGGCGTTGGCACCCAAATATTATTTGGATGCTAAGCAATGTCACACGGTCCTAGGTTGAACATATATATCACAGAAATAGATAAAGAGAATAATATGAAATAATTTACTGCAAGTATGACCAGGTACACTTGCCTGGGGTTTGAATACCAATAGTTGCTCCGGTATCCAAGGGATTTTCAAGTTCTCTGCCAGATGCTGAAATAAATACTACTATCATGCTCAGAAGATATAAAATAGCTAGAATTGTCTGTCCGTAAGTCCAATTTGGACATAGGGGCAAAATTGACACATTTTGGTCAAAGCGGGGTCCACATGTGGCCCACTTTGCACCGAAAAATGTGCCAGAGACAAAATTCTCCAAATTCGTCAAACTTAGTGTCCACAAGTCCAGAACGATGATACGAACCCAACGGAATGTCCAGAACTAGATTCTGATGTGCCGATCACAAAATCGCCCGCCAAGTGGAGCCGTGGGGCCCACGATACGTTATTTTGTCAACGTTCTCAGAATCGAACCAAACTTGGGTCACAGGACCAGCGTATCGCTATGAGTCCGATGGCGTAAGTTTTGTTTTGAAATCACGAGCACACACAAAGTTACAACGAGTTTTATAACTGGACCGATACAGGGCGTTGTCGACGGATATGCATTGATTCCGGTGTGCACGCACATCCAAATCAACTTTCGTAAAATTATATATGTCTGTATTAACGGTGCGCACCTTTTTGTGAAATTTGCACACGACCAAGTCACCTCGTTTAGTGGGGCGCACCCAGTTCCAGAAAAAATTGGGTTTTAAATAACCAAAATTTTGGTCAATTTTACCCTCGAATATATTACAATCTACAACACAATAAAATAAACTATTTACATGGTTTAAATCTTGGTTATGTTATCCAAATTATTGTTCAGGTAAACTTTAGAAATAATTAACAGGTTGCACATAAAATGGTCGTGAACTTGGGGAGTTCGGAACCAATTTCTGATTTTCAGAAATAAGGGATTTTTTCCTGTTTTTGCGTCGCGGTTTACGACCGACACAGGACGCGATACCCCGAACTGATTGTACTGGGTTCAGGGGGTCACACAGGGAACGTGTCGTAGTTGACCGTTCGAAAAACAACGTGACGAGGAGAGTGAAATTCTTACCTGAACAGGGGTCAGAATCGACTAAAATACACGTGCTCGGGGCGGCGCGACGACTGTGTTCGGTCGTCGTGGTAGGGTTGCTGGCAGCGACGGTGTCTTCTAACTGCTGGCTGCTCGGGGTGGTCATCGACGGAGTTTGTCAGCGGGTCGTCGGCGGATGGGAGACGTGGCGGAGGCGCCGGAAAAGTGGAAGCGGTGGTGAAGTGGTTTGGGGACAGCGGTGGGGGTTCGTCGGATTTATATAAGCTTGGCCGCGGCGGTTGCAGGGAGATAGAAAGTTGGCCGGCGACGGAAGGTGAAGCGAGGGGTCACCGAGGGGAGGTTAACGGGTCAGCGGCTGCAAGTAAAACGGCCGCCGGTTGGGGAGTCGACACATGCAACGGTCGAAATTCAATTTCTACCGTTACTGTAGAAATTGGGTTAACGGGTTAGGTCGGTGGGTCGAGTTTGGATGCAGGTCCGAATACGACCCACTACGGTTTGGGTTGGTTTGGTTTAATTAGTTTAAACCGGTTCGGTTCGGTTTAGGTTGGTTTATTTTGGTTTATTTAATAACTTTATTTTTAGGTCTTTAAAAATAGTTTTTGGGTCCAATAAATTCCAAAAAAATTACACTATGTCTAATTATTTATTTTATACTCAAAAATATTATTTTTATAATATTTTAATATTTAATTTAATACTTTAAAAATATTTGATTCAGAAGAACATTTATTTTAATTAGTTAAAAATTTCAGAAAAATTTTGAAAATTTATTTTTAATTTTTAAAAAATCTAGATGTTTACACACACATAATCTAGTATCATGCCGCAAAGAACTATCCTCAGCAATGGTGAAATCATCCTCTAATTCTGCTCTCATCTGAGCACTGATGCTCCTCAAAGATACATCCTTATATTGGACTGCCTTGATCCTGTCCATCAACTCTGAGTGTATCTGCAATCCTGTAAACACCCAGATTTTTCAGAATTTAAAAATAAATTTTCAAAAATTTTTTGTGATTTTTCACTAATTAAAATCAAGGTATTCTGGTTTTAAATAATTTTAAATGTTTTTATTAAATATTAAAATATTATGAAAATAATATTTTTTGGTGTAAATTAAAATATTAGACATAGGATAATTTTTTCTGGAATTTATTGGATCCCAGAACCATTTTTAAAGACCTAAAAACAAAGTAATTTTTTAAACCCAAAATAAACCAAAATAAACCCGGTTTAATTCTGAACCGAACCAACCCAGACCGGCCCAAAGTCCTGAACCGGGCCTAAACCCTAGCGGGTCGGATCCGGACCCGAATCCAGAACCCGACCCGCAACCCGACCCGACCCTTGCTACAGTAATCCCCTAATTCACGACGTCCCCGCGACTGTCCGCATCCCCGGCCGCCCGCTTCCCCCGCCGACGGCCGCCGACGGTTTCGACCCCGCCGTCTCCCCGCTGTCCGCTCGTCTTTCCAGCACCGCTCGGTCTACCCGTTCCTGCAACCGCCGACCGTCCACCTACCTACCAGCCGGTCGTCGCCCTTATAAAACCCTGCTACCATCGCTTCTCCACCTTCTCTCCACCCCTTCGAGCAGCCACCGTCATCCCCGCCATCTTCAGCCACCGAGTCACCGTCATCCCCGCCATCCCCTGACTCTGCCACACTCGAACCCTAACCCAGCCACCACCAGCTCCGGTGAAGACCTCCCTCATCCGCTAGAGCTCTGGCGAACCCGACGACCCCACCATCGTTGACCCGAGCTGCCTCCGCCATGCCCTAGCCGCCGCCGCCGCCAGCAAGCCCCGTCGGCCGAGTGTCGCGCCACCTCGTGGAAACGCGTATTCGGAGCCCTGTTCAGGTGACTATTTCTCTCTTCTCGTTACCCCATTTTCTGTTTCGTCTGCTGTGACGCGTAGACTGTATGACCCTTTCGATACCCGTGCAACTTGTTCGGGGTATCGCGTCCTGTGGCGGTCGCAAACTGTGACCCAAAATCAGGAAAATAAATACCCTATCTTTCCCCAGAACTGGGTGCGCCCCGCTAAACGGGACAACTTGGTCGTGTGTGAACTTCACCGAAAGGTGTGCGCCGTTAATACGGACGTGTAGAATTTCGTGAAAGTTGATTTGGATGTGCGTGCACACCGGAATCAACGCGTATCCGTCGACAACACCCTGTATCGGTCCTATTCTGGAACTTATTTTAACTTCGTGTATAAATGTCGTATCGAAATGAAACTTGAGCCATCGGACTCGTAGCAATACGCTGGTCCTGTGACCCAAGTTTGGTTCAATTCTGAGAACGTTGACAAAATTGCGTATCGTGGGCTCCATGGCTCCACTTGACGGGCGACTTTGTGATCGGCACATCAGAATCCAGTTCTGGATATTCCGTTGGGTTCATATCGTCGTTCTGGACTTGTAGACACTAAGTTTGACGAATTTGGAGAACATTGTCTCGGCACATTTTTCGGTGCGAAGCGGGCCACATGTGGACCCCGCTTTGACCAGAAACTGTCACTTTTGCCCCTGTGTCCAAATTGGACTTATGGACAGGCAATTTTAGCTATTTGATATCTTCTGAACCTGATGGTAATGTTCATTTCCGTATTCGGGGGAGTAACTGCAGATCCCGCTGATACCAGAGCAGCAGTTGGAGCCAGGATCACAGGCAAGTGTACCTTGTCATATTTGAGCATTTGTTTATACTATTCTCTTAATTTATTACTGTATTATCTCTGATCAACCTAGGACCGTGTGACAATACTTAGCATCCGAATAATATTCGGGTGATAACACTGTACACAGAGTTGTGTAATGTCACCTAGACATGGATATCGAGACCCTATACATTCTCGTGCTTGCCTTATCAAGTACGTCATGTCTTAGGACACCTGACACTATTCATAAGACAGAATCTTCCTGAGATATTCATGGTAATTCTGTATAGGTTACAAGTTTCATGACATATAATTTATACATGCTTAGATATCATTATGACTTGCTGCATTAGATATGATCTTGTGTGACATGGACATGAGACATCGTGGACATGAGACGTGTGATTACATTGGGTAGGGAGTGTCACGACCCGCACCCGGTTTAGGGGCACGAGTGCGTGGGTACGTCCAGCCTACGCCGCAGCATCGGCGGTAGAACGCTGTCTAGGTCGAGTACTATCTAAACAATCTCACGCTAGTATCCCACTCCATACGGAGACTCGGATAATACTATAAAAATATTAACAACATACTCAATCACAACTACAGCACGATAGGAATTTGAAGAAATAAAGAATACAACACAAGTCTAATGACAACATAATCATACCTGCAATCAGTAACATCCAATCCCCAATGTCAGAAACAAGTCCACTAAGGTCACAGTCTGGAAAAATATTTTCCAGTCAGGAAGGAGCAAAGTACATCTCTAAATAGCAGTTCTATATAAATGACATAAACTATGTAGCAGTTCTAGATGGAAATATACCAGATGCATGTATAGGTACGAGAAATGTACAATGAAAGAAATACTGGAAATACTGTAAGTAGCTGCAGGAAAAGAAACAATATGTCCATGAGCAAGAATCCTATGACTAAGTGTGTGAGTACTAGCTTTAACATGTGATCGGCTTGGGAACTTGATCAGGCTGGTTACATGTGATTAGCTATGATTCACGAAGGTCAGGCTAACCGTTGGTTAGCTATGATGCATGTAGAGGTCAGGCTAATCACACGTAACAGCTATGAGGCACGGAGATGGTCAGGCCGCACCCGACGTGAGATGTGGGGTGAGCTATGATGCATGAAAAGTTGGGTATGATCACATATCTACACTAAAATACTCCCCAAACCCCCGACTGGTATAGTAGATCCAATCATGGTACGCTATGGCACGGGATTCCCTAGGGAGGTAGCAAATCTCCCCGGGTCTCAGTGTCTGTACATGCACAAGATATCAAGGAAACAAGTCTTGTACAAGCTACACCATGAATAAGGAATAACATCTCATGACGAGATCCGTGTATACCAATCCGTGTAACCATCGTGTCAAGATCATGTATATCTACACTAGATACAGTGAACATAGGAGATATCATAAATTAGAAACTAATCAGAGAATGTACTCGCCTTGGGTCCTTAGCTGGTATTGTCAATGTCCTGTCCCAGAGTATCGTCTGGAGGAACCAACAGTCCTAAAAATATATCACACAGCAAACCATATTTGCATCAGATGCTACACCAACACAGTCTAAAAACACTGGCCTCAGGGCCATGCCAGGCAGGGCACTAGTCAACTAGGGTCATCGGGTAGGGATATACATAAATATACCCATCTTAATTAACATATGTACTTACAATATATGTATCAAATTAAATACATATACAAAACATTAATTGTATGCCCAAGATATATATATATATATATATATATACATTTATACCATTCATTAATATTAATACATATAAATACTAATACACAAATTTAATTTATACTAGTATACCTTTTTTCTAAATACATATTATATAAAAATAACCCAATACATATATATATATATATATATATATATATATATATATATATATATATATATATATATATATATATATATACATATATATATACCAATTTAAATTAAAATACATACATATAAAATTAATTTAAATACATACTTATACCTATTCATTAGTTAGATACACACATATACATATTTATTAGTTAGATACACACATATACTTATACTCTTCCATATACATTACATTAAACATAGAGAAGGAGGGAAGAGGGGAGGAGCCTCACAGAGGTGGTGGTGCCGGAGTTGGGAGGTGATGATGGCGGTGGAGAGTGGAGCGTGGTGAGTGACCGGAGTCGATGGCTGCCGGACTGGACTGACAGCAGGAAGAGGCCCGCCGGGGTGTGCTCGGTCGGAGCAGTTGGTGCTGGAGAGGCTGTCGGTTTGGGGTTGCACAGCCGGAGTGCGAGACTCGGATGCCGGACTGTCGAGTCGGAGTTGGTAGCCGGGGTCGGGCTCGAGACTCGGCCGGAGCTGGCTGGGTGGTTACAGGCGGGGTGGAGCTAGGTCGCCTGCCGGAGTAATGCGGGGAGGACAGGAGTTAAGGAGCTAGGAGGAGCAGCGTCCTGGAGGGAATGCTCCGAAGGAGTAGTCTAAGAGTGACTCTATATTAGGTTCGTTAAATGTGATCCAATATTTCACTCTGTCACCAAATTCTCTGAAGCAGATGTCAGCATAAGCTGTGAAATCCTCCACGATTCTCGGGCTTAAGAGTCCTTCGTATTCATCGTCAAGTGCTTGCGGGAGGTCAAGGTGATGCAAGGTAACATGTGGTTCTATACTGTAGCTTATGACTTCATTGATCAAATTGTTGTAGTACTCCAAGCCTTTGGGTTCACAGGTCCTCGTCCATCTGGAATAAGTCGAGACCAGGATATTGAGAATCGGTAGGCATCCAAGCCCATCTCATGCATCAACTTTACATCTTCCTTGTATTTGTGATACTGGTCTGCTGTTATGTCTGCTGTCAACAATTTTTCCGGCATGTGCAAAGGTGTCCCATATGCTGGGTTTCCTTCCGTCTTCTGCAGCTGCTCCTTCTGCCTGGTAAGCTGATGTTCCAGCACCAAATATGAAGCCATCCGGGAATCATCTCTGGTCAAGGCGGCCGGAGTTCAGTGGGGTCGATGGGGGAGGTCGGCTCGAACCGCCGGAGTTGCAGTGGCCGAGTCAGGAGATGCTCGGGCTGAAGGTGGATCCGGTGGAGAGGAGATGGTAACAGTAGTGATGGTGGTGAATGGTTTGTGAAGGTTTTTCCCCCCTCCTTCCTGTTTGAATTTCAAAAGAAGAAGAAGGAGAAGAAAGGAAGAAGAAGAAAGGAGGAAGAAGAGAAGTGAAGGAGATTGAAAAAGAAAATGAAGGAGAAAGGAAGAATGAAAGTGGAGGCTACGGTTGAAGAGAGGAAATGTGGGGGCTTGTGAGGAGGTGGGGAAACCTAGGTTTTTTTTTCCTAGGGATTAGGGTTTGATGGGACATGACATATATATGGAGAGAGGGTGTAGAATCAAGGGTTGTGATTGACCCCCTTTAAATGAGGGGTCCAGATTTGACATGAAGGAAATTGTTTTCATGTAAAGTAGAGTGGGGGAAAAATGCAATTTGGTCCACAAATAAATAACCTTTCCATTTGGTCTTGGACAATGGGGTGACGACACCTACAATTGAATAATTGCAACCTAGCCCCTTAAATTCGGGAAATTGCACAAACACATAAAATGACAAAAATTTTGCGGGCAATTCGGTGTCCGGTGTTTTGTAGGGTCAGGGGGCTCTGTAAGATCGGTATGGGCTCAATTAGCAGGGCACTGGAATTAAATTGGAATTTCAGAATCGGTAAAAATAGTATCCTCAATTTAATTAGAAAAAATACAAGTTGTGTTCAAAAATTAATTAGGAGTACATGGGGCCAAAATCAGGTCAGGTCATCAATACCAATAATGAAGAAGACTCAGAACAGAATATTACCCTAATTTGGGCCGCATAAAAAATAGGTCAAGATTGCCTCCAATTTCAATTGGAACGCACAACGATACAAAAAATAGGAATTTATTAAATAACGTCCGCGACGATTTTTGTGCGGCTAGAAATAATGCACAGGGAGCATAATTATGAGTTGCAAAAATAGCAGAATGGAAGGCGGGCATGTCTAGGGCAAGATTATGAAATTTGTTGGAAGACAAAGGTCAGAATACTGCTCCAATATCGAAGCAAAGGCAATGCGCAATAATAAAATAAAATACGGTAATTAATTACAATCTCCAATAAATAAATCTAATTAAAACAATTAAATACAAAATTTCATACTTCAGACAGGTATTCATCTACTGGCTTCTAGGTCAAGTCTGCTAGTTCAAAATAAATGGGCACTGCATATAATAATATTTAATTTACACATCACACATTTATTTAAATCAAATATACTATCATGCAACTAATTAATTGTAACTACCATAATATTAAATAGTGTAAAAAGTCGAAAATACCCCTGTTTTCGGAATGTGGTAGTGACAAGTCTACCCACCTTAAAAGAATTTCGTCCTCGAAATTTAAAATCCTCAAAGTAGCATTTATTCATACACATTATTATTTCCCTCAATTTAAATTCATCAACCACGAATCAATTAATAGTCCACAAGGTCTTTTCACAATTGTTAAAAATTCTGATATTATTTCATTTCTGAAAAATCCTCGAAATGAAATCAAAGTCTATTTTTATCAAGAAAATTCCTTGAAAGTTTTAGTTAGTAATTCAATACTCAGAATTTAATATCCACTCCTCAAATTTGATTTAATCCATGCACATATATAATTATAATCTCGTCCCACAAGTTTTGAATTCAAATATTAGTCCATCAAAATTTCCTTCCTCAAAATACTTGACAATACGATACTTAAGGATTTTCCAAATGCGACATTCAAATATAACATTTTAAAAATTTCCATAACTTGCAATCAAATAATTTTATTGATAATCCCCCAAATTTCCAAACTTTTATAACCCATTTAATCATGTCATAATCTTCCTGGAATTAATACATCATAAATTCCGTCATGTTAAATTCTTGACCCTTTATTTAAATCAATGTTCCTCGAAATTTTTTTCCACATAATATGCAACGATGTAATACTTATGAAATCTCCAATACAATATTCAAGATATAAGTTCATAACTTACAGTCCAATAATATATCGATGGCCTTCTTAAATTCCTCAAATTCAATGATAAATCCAATCATTTCATAATCTTCTTAAAATCAATGATTTAACAAAACTTCAATTATGCCATATTAAATTCCCAACTCTTTATTTAATTTAATATTTTTCCTCAAAATTTTAAGGCACCTTGTCTCTCTTTGTCAAGTCATAACTTCTTCGTTAATCTTTGTCATGGTCAAACCTCGATAATCATGGCCCAAGGAAATCTTTCCTACAATCATACAACATGCAATCTAGGGGGAAATATGTATGGTCATGGTGTCTCTTGTCATGGTGTTTCAGTCTCTGTATCAGGGGTACTACTAACTATATTATAACAAGAAATCATGCATACAAGCTACGGTACTAAGGTATCAATCAATCAGAAGACAAAAGGAACAGGAGGAAAGAAAAGGAAGAACCTGCTAACATATTACTTGCAGTATCTTCTATCTCTAACATAATCATAGGTCAAATGATGCATGTAAAGTTTGATACCTCTATCTCTTTAGGTACCACACTCTACTACAAGCATACTCACTGCTAGCTTCCTTACCTACTGCAATAGTTGATACTAGTTATTCTTATCACTCAAGTGCATATCAATTGCAACACACTATACTAAGTACTGCTCTCTCTAATACAACCCGAGATTGACACCCAAGTCAGTTGGCAGTGAGATCTCAATCATACTCAAGTCATCAGATCCTTACACATGTATATCATCTACTCACATATTAATATTCATATCTCTCATCTACCATAAAATCAATCCTCAAAATAATCGTCAAGGTTTAACTTCTCGATCAACTTAAAAATGAATTGTATATACCTCCTCCTCCAAATTAGATACTCAACATCGAAACAAAATTTAATCACTTCTAAAATCTTTGTAGCCTTGACCATGTTTATTGAATCATTATTTGAAATCCTCAAAATTTTAATGATACAATCTCAACTCTTCAATAATTCCCAAAGTTAAAATTCATTTCCACTCTTTAATTTATAAATCCACAAATATACATATAAGTGCTCACGGTCTCTAATACTCGAGGTGCATTCAATACCTCTATTGTCTACAACTGTGTACTAAATTGTACTGCCCGAATCACTTGTACTATTACCTCCAATGATCAAGGTTATCATCACATGTATTTTCTTCCATGATTTTTAATCTATATTAACTGGTATATCATCCGATTATCATCACGCAGAGTGCTTACTGTTTTGAGCGTCATTCTCGACTAACCCTCGAAATAGAACCATTATCACTCTTGGTATTATATCACTAGCTTCATTAATGGATCATCTCATCAAGCTCATTATAACTCATGATTACATGTATCTTCTATAACACTCATTTTTCTTATTCTCATGGGCAAGTATATGGTTCTCATCTCAATTGATGTATATGTATTTCCCTTTAACCTTTAAAGCCTATTGAACTAATCCATGATACGCTTCACCATCTTCATTACCTATTCCGATATTTTTCTTCTCATGACATCTCATTATTACTCCTCATGCATATATATTTCTTTACCTTTAACACACCCGATCTAAATCATCAAATTGAACGTCATGCTCCATTAATCCTTAACACAATTCCTTGATACCTAATTGTTTACATATATCACTCAATTACATAATCATGATTATCCAAGACGGGTAATTGGCTCTGATACTAACTCTGAGAACTATCACTGATACTCTATACTCTCCTTCTAATCATAGTCTCTAATGACACTTATCCTAGAACCATTGCTACAAGGTATTATGCTATGGTTAACTCTAGATTAAAGTCTACTGCTCACATGTTCAACTAAGAAACACTTACAAACTCATAAGTCACACTCAGTCAAACTAATACAAGACACAACCAAAATTGTAAGTCACTAATTATCATACTAACAAGGAATCCTCAAAGAAAATAAGCTCAAAAGGAACTGGATCAAGGACGGAGGTATCTTTACTGCTAGTAAAGAAAAGAAGCGATGGAACAAAGTCCTGGAATAACATAAATAGATAAGTCTTGAGATGATACTTTAAGAACCAATTTAAGATACGACCTGATAATCATACACGTCTGTCTGAAATCATGACACTCAGAATCCTCGCCACGCCAGTAAGCATAGATGCGATAAACGACAGGTTCCGTAACTAAGGTATGTAACCCTATAATCATGTCATCTAGAATACTCGCCACGCCAACCGGTATGGCTGCGAGAAACTCTAAATCTCATAACTAAAGTATGTACATCCAAGTTAGGTTCCTACGTTCTCGTCACGATAACTAATATGGCTGCGATAATCTCTAGGTTCCATAACTAAAGTAGACGTTTTACCTTTCTCACTGTCCTCATCAATATATGTCATCAGATGATACCGTAAATTTTAGCCCGTAAAATTCATCTCGATATGAAATTAACTCAATAACGATACCAAGAATTAACAACTGGTCAACAAGAATTAAACTCAACGATGATACCAAGATTTTAATTTAATAACTGATCAACAAGAATCAAGTTCAATAACAACAAGCGAGAGCAGACGAAAACAAGGAAAAAGATTTAAATTGGAAATTATAATAAGATTCTCAAGGGGTCGTCCCAGGAATCTCTCAAATAATTTATGATTGAGTATCCTCTCTCATCCTAGTATCCTATGTCCTATATTCTATCGCAGGCATGCAGGAGTACAACTAAGACGTCGCACTACTACGACATCGCACAACTAGCGAAGTCTGACCTTCATGGGCCACCACTAAAAATGTGTCACGACCCGCACCCGGTTTAGGGGCACGAGTGCGTGGGTACGTCCAGCCTACGTCGCAGCATCGGCGGTAGAACGCTGTATAGGTCGAGTACTATCTAAACAATCTCACGCTAGTATCCCACTCCATACGAAGACTCGGATAATACTATAAAAATATTAACAACATACTCAATCACAACTACAGCACGATAGGAATTTGAAGAAATAAAGAATACAACACAAGTCTAATGACAACATAATCATACCTGCAATCAGTAACATCCAATCCCCAATGTCAGAAACAAGTCCACTAAGGTCACAGTCTGGAAAAATATTTTCCAGTCAGGAAGGAGCAAAGTACATCTCTAAATAGCAGTTCTATATAAATGACATAAACTATGTAGCAGTTCTAGATGGAAATATACCAGATGCATGTATAGGTACGAGAAATGTACAATAAAAGAAATACTGGAAATACTGTAAGTAGCTGCAGGAAAAGAAACAATATGTCCATGAGCAAGAATCCTATGACTAAGTGTGTGAGTACTAGCTTTAACATATGATCGGCTTGAGAACTTGATCAGGCTGGTTACATGTGATTAGCTATGATTCACGAAGGTCAGGCTAACCGTTGGTTAGCTATGATGCATGTAGAGGTCAGGCTAATCACACGTAACAGCTATGAGGCACGGAGATGGTCAGGCCGCACCCGACGTGAGATGTGGGGTGAGCTATGATGCATGAAAAGTTGGGTATGATCACATATCTACACTAAAATACTCCCCAAACCCCCGACTGGTATAGTAGATCCAATCATGGTACGCTATGGCACGGGATTTCCTAGGGAGGTAGCAAATCTCCCCGGGTCTCAGTGTTTGTACATGCACAAGATATCAAGAAAACAAGTCTTGTACAAGCTACACCATGAATAAGGAATAACATCTCATGACGAGATGCGTGTATACCAATCCGTGTAACCATCGTGTCAAGATCATGTATATCTACACTAGATACAGTGAACATAGGAGATATCATAAATTAGAAACTAATCAGAGAATGTACTCGCCTTGGGTCCTTAGCTGGTATTGTCAATGTCCTGTCCCAGAGTATCGTCTGGAGGAACCAACAGTCCTAAAAATATATCACACAGCAAACCACATTTGCATCAGATGCTACACCAACACAGTCTAAAAACACTGGCCTCAGGGCCATGCCAGGCAGGGCACTAGTCAACTAGGGTCATCGGGTAGGGATATACATAAATATACCCATCTTAATTAACATATGTACTTACAATATATGTATCAAATTAAATACATATACAAAACATTAATTGTATGCCCAAGATATATATATATATATATATACATTTATACCATTCATTAATATTAATACATATAAATACTAATACACAAATTTAATTTATACTAGTATACCTTTTTTCTAAATACATATTATATAAAAATAACCCAATACATATATATATATATATATATATATATATATATATATATATATATATATACATATATATATACCAATTTAAATTAAAATACATACATATAAAATTAATTTAAATACATACTTATACCTATTCATTAGTTAGATACACACATATACATATTTATTAGTTAGATACACACATATACTTATACTCTTCCATATACATTACATTAAACATAGAGAAGGAGGGAAGAGGGGATGAGCCTCACAGAGATGGTGGTGCCGGAGTTGGGAGGTGATAATGGCGGTGGAGAGTGGAGCGTGGTGAGTGACCGGAGTCGATGGCTGCCGGACTGGACTGACAGCAGGAAGAGGCCCGCCGGGGTGTGCTCGGTCGGAGCAGTTGGTGCTGGAGAGGCTGTCGGTTTGGGGTTGCACAGCCGGAGTGCGAGACTCGGATGCCGGACTGTCGAGTCGGAGTTGGTAGCCGGGGTCGGGCTCGAGACTCGGCCGGAGCTGGCCGGGTGGTTACAGGCGGGGTGGAGCTAGGTCGCCTGCCGGAGTAATGCGGGGAGGACCGGAGTTAAGGAGCTAGGAGGAGCAGCGTCCTGGAGGGAATGCTCCGAAGGAGTAGTCTAAGAGTGACTCTATATTAGGTTCGTTAAATGTGATCCAATATTTCACTCTGTCACCAAATTCTCTGAAGCAGATGTCAGCATAAGCTGTGAAATCCTCCACGATTCTGGGGCTTAAGAGTCCTTCGTATTCATCGTCAAGTGCTTGCGGGAGGTCAAGGTGATGCAAGGTAACATGTGGTTCTATACTGTAGCTTAGGACTTCATTGATCAAATTGTTGTAGTACTCCAAGCCTTTGGGTTCACAGGTCCTCGTCCATCTGGAATAAGTCGAGACCAGGATATTGAGAATCGGTAGGCATCCAAGCCCATCTCATGCATCAACTTTACATCTTCCTTGTATTTGTGATACTGGTCTGCTGTTATGTCTGCTGTCAACAATTTTTCCGGCATGTGCAAAGGTGTCCCATATGCTGGGTTTTCTTTCGTCTTCTGCAGCTGCTCCTTCTGCCTGGTAAGCTGATGTTCCAACGCCAAATATGAAGCCATCCGGGAATCATCTCTGGTCAAGGCGGCCGGAGTTCAGTGGGGTCGATGGGGGAGGTCGGCTCGAACCGCCGGAGTTGCAGTGGCCGAGTCAGGAGATGCTCGGGCTGAAGGTGGATCCGGTGGAGAGGAGATGGTAACAGTGGTGATGGTGGTGAATGGTTTGTGAAGGTTTTTCCCCCCTCCTTCCTGTTTGAATTTCAAAAGAAGAAGAAGGAGAAGAAAGGAAGAAGAAGAAAGGAGGAAGAAGAGAAGTGAAGGAGATTGAAAAAGAAAATGAAGGAGAAAGGAAGAATGAAAGTGGAGGCTACGGTTGAAGAGAGGAAATATGGGGGCTTGTGAGGAGGTGGGGAAACCTAGGTTTTTTTTTTTCTAGGGATTAGGGTTTGATGGGACATGACATATATATGGAGAGAGGGTGTAGAATCAAGGGTTGTGATTGACCCCCTTTAAATGAGGGGTCCAGATTTGACATGAAGGAAATTATTTTCATGTAAAGTAGAGTGGGGGAAAAATACAATTTGGTCCACAAATAAATAACCTTTCCATTTGGTCTTGGACAATGGGGTGACGACACCTACAATTGAATAATTGCAACCTAGCCCCTTAAATTCGGAAAATTGCACAAACACATAAAATGACGAAAATTTTGTGGGCGATTCGGTGTCCGGTGTTTTGTAGGGTCAGGGGGCTCTGTAAGATCGGTATGGGCTCAATTAGCAGGGCACTGGAATTAAATTGGAATTTCAGAATCGGTAAAAATAGTATCCTCAATTTAATTAGAAAAAAATGCAAGTTGTGTTCAAAAATTAATTAGGAGTACATGGGGCCAAAATCAGGTCAGGTCATCAATACCAATAATGAAGAAGACTCAGAACAGAATATTACCCTAATTTGGGCCGCACGAAAAATAGGTCAAGATTGCCTCCAATTTCAATTGGAACGCACAACAATACAAAAATAGGAATTTATTAAATAACGTCCGCGACGATTTTTGTGCGGCTAGAAATAATGCACAGGGAGCATAATTATGAGTTGCAAAAATAGCAGAATGGAAGGCGGGCATGTCTAGGGCAAGATTGTGAAATTTGTTGGAAGACAAAGGTCAGAATACTGCTCCAATATCGAAGCAAAGGCAATGCGCAATAATAAAATAAAATACGGTAATTAATTACAATCTCCAATAAATAAATCTAATTAAAACAATTAAATACAAAATTTCATACTTCAGACAGGTATTCATCTACTGGCTTCTAGGTCAAGTCTGCTAGTTCAAAATAAATGGGCACTGCATATAATAATATTTAATTTACACATCACACATTTATTTAAATCAAATATACTATCATGCAACTAATTAATTGTAACTACCATAATATTAAATAGTGTAAAAAGTCGAAAATACCCCTGTTTTCGGAATGTGTTAGTGACAGGAAGAGACACACATGCTACATGCTGATTTTATATATAAATTTATTACTGTGCCATAGGCCCACTACAGAGTAAATTACATAGTATATCTGCTACAGGCTCCCCGACACAGAGCTTGTGGTAGTCTCAGCCTAAGTCTTGTGATGCTCTCATCTTGCATTTCACATAGATGGTTACATAGTTTACCCTATTATTTCATTTACTATTTTACTGTATTTATTATGGCTTGAGTTATTCTTGTATCTTGCTATATCCCCTGAGGACCTGGATTCGGATTATGTCCCCAGGAATAGCAGACGAGATCTATCCCGAGGTATACGGGACATGAGCATTAACAGGAGCAGAAGTAGGAACATGAGCAGTCATTGGAGCAGTACCAGAACTCGAGAACGAAGTGATCGTCGAGGATTTCTCCTAAGTATATGCTTTATCCATACTCAGTATTTATTGTTGTTATCTTTATTCTTGTATCTTGACTATTGTATCAAAACTTATTATCGGGTTGTTCCCCGAGTTACGTTTTATTGAGATTTGATACTGCTTTATACTCTGATATTGTTGTATTCATTTCTGTGGATAAGATTAGTATATTAGACCTTATTATTGTTTTACAACTTAAGTACATCCTGATGGGTCCATTAAATTGGGTTTATCCATCGGTGTGTGCTGCTGGCCATTGCCACGTGTCTAGTCCCTCGATATTTTGGGACTGGGGCGTGACATAGTTTTTGTGGTGGCCCATACAGGTCAACGACTAAATTGTTCGGTTTCAACTTAGAAATCGAGCAAGCCTACAATAAGAATAGGATAAGGATCTCATCCACTTGCTTGAATCATTCTTGAACACTATCAGATTCGAATCAATTTCTTGACTTGCATCCTGCCTTGATTCTTGTGCGCCTTTTATTATTTATTTTGGATGCAGAGTAATGGATCCATGAGCAAATGATGAGACTCCTGCAAGATCACCACAAGATGCTGTGGTAACCAACGAAGATGAAGTAATACTAGTGGATGGAGGTCAATCAGCACACTGAAGCAGTCAAGCGAATCAGCATGCCTCGAGAATCTAGCAAGATGATAGCCCGCCTCCACCGTAGTTTACTCCACCAATGCCCATATTCCCACAAGGGCAGGCTATGGATGGGCAACAGATATTTCAAATGATCTACGCAATGATGTAAGATCAACAACAGATTCAACATGAGGCTCTACTTCACAGCCTAACAATCGCACTGGAGCAGGCGAATCTACCAGCACGACGGCCAACGACGGGCTCTATCACCGATTTTTGCCAGCTGAAGCCTCGTAACTTTTCAGGCAAGGAGGAGTCCACTGAAGTTCCAACATCAATTAGAAGCAGCTAAGCTTCCAAGGGAACGTTGGATGACTGTCGTCCGGATGCAGTTTACGGACAATGTACATCACTGGTGGCTATCTGAGGAGACACGGCTCGGACCAGACCGAGTCACTTGGGAAGAGTTTTTTAGACTCTTTCAGGAGATGTACATTCCAGCTATTGCTCGGTCAGAACTTTAGGACAAGTTCAATCGCCCCACTCAAGACAATATGACAATGGAAGAGTACAACTCAGAGTTTATTCGTCTGAGTCGCTTCGCCCCTACCTTGATCCCGACAGAAGAAAAGAAGGCTGAGAAGTTCTTCGACGGACTAAACTTCGAGCTACAGAGACTGATCGGATCCGTTGCACCTACTTCTTACTCGGACATTCTTGCTGCAGACCGACGCATGAAGCGCATCACCAGGAGAGAGACCAGCCTGAAGCGGCCTTCCACGTCAGCACCAGCCAGAGTACCACAGAAAGAAGCAGCAAAGAGACCTCATATGTACCAGCCACCCAGAGCATCTCCGCAGATACTACCTACATGTCAATACTGTGGCAAGATAGGCCATATTGAGAGGGAATGCAGACGCAAGTTAGGATTATGCTTGATTTGCGGATCCAATCAACACTTAGCTAAGGATTGTCCTGAGCATCGAGAGGGAGCACTAATGTTAAACAGACAAGCTTTACCAGCAGCAAGGCCAATTTATCTAGTATTGGGAGCACCACAGACGGGAGTTGGAGGAGTCAGACCACCAGCCCCAGGAGGGTATCAGTCGAGGCCACCCTTGGCACCACAAGCAGCACTCTTCCAGCAGGCCCAGCAGCAGCAGAGGAATCCACTACGAGGACGCGGACAAACTTTTGCGATGACCTTGGAGGACGCGCAAACTCATGGAGTAGCAAATGCACGTAAGTTATTCATAGATGCATTGATTTAGCTCGTGCCTGTTAGTTCGTGACCTTAGCCTTAAACCTAGTAATTTTGAACTTGTTAATAATTGATAACCTAGTTTTTCTAAAAGCTGTAGTTTTCTTGCTTTAACTAGATTTTCTTCACTCTTGAATTGGCATAACTTTTATTGCTTAGGAAAATAATGTTTTACATTCCCTAGGTGTTTTGCTTAACCCTCATCCTTTGATTCTCCTTGATCATGTTTCTTTGATTGTGTCGTGCTCCGAACTTGTTTTGCAAACTGTGTCATCTCTGCTGACTGGTTATTTCTTTGTTTGCGAGGACGCAATCATCTTAAGGGGGTAAATTATAAGCCCCAGATTTTTCAGAATTTAAAAATAAATTTTTGGATTTTTTAGAATTTTTTAGAATTTTCTGTGATTTTTTACTAATTAAAATAAAGGTATTTTAGTTTTAAATAATTTTAAATGTTTTTATTAAATATTAAAATATTATAAAAATAATATTTTTGGGTGTAAAATAAAATATTAGATATAGGATAATTTTTTCTGGAATTTATTGGACCCCAGAAGCATTTTTAAAGACCTAAAAACTAAGTAATTTATTAAACCCAAAATAAACCAAAATAAATCCGGTTTAATTCTGAACCGAACCAACCCAGACCGGCCCAAAGTCCTGAACCAGGCCAAAACCCTAGCGGGTCAGATCCGGACCCGAATCCAGAACCCGACCCGCAACCCGACCCGACCCTTGCTACAGTAATCCCCTAATTCACGATGACCCCGCGACTGTCCGCATCCCCGGCCGCCCGCTTCCTCCGCCGACGGTTTCGACCCCGCTGTCTCCCCGCTGTTCGCTCATCTTTCCAGCACCGCTCGGTCTCCCCGTTCCCGCAACCGTCGACCGTCCACCTACCTACCAGCCGGCCGTCGCCCTTATAAAACCCCGCTACCACCGCTTCTCCACCTCCTCTCCACCCCTTCGAGCAGCCACCGTCGTCCCCGCCATCTTCAGCCACCGAGCCACCGTCGACCCCGCAACTGGCCTTCCCTCTCCACCCCGAGCCCCGACGATCCCCTGACTCCGCCACCCTCGAACCCTAACCCAGCCACCACCAGCTCCGGTTAAGACCCCCCGTCCTCCGCTAGAGCTCTAGCGAACCTGACGACCCCACCACCGCTGACCCGAGCCGCCTCCGCCATGCCCTAGCCGCCGCCGTCGCCAGTAAGCACCGTCGGCCGAGTGTCGCGCCACCTCGTGGAAACGTGCATTCTGAGCCCTGTTCAGGTGACTGTTTCTCTCTCCTCGCTGCCCCATTTTCTGTTCCATATGTTGTGACGTGTAGACTGCATGACCCTTTCGATACCCGTGTAACTTATTCGGGGTATCGCGTTCTGTGGCGGTCGCAAACTGTGACCCAAAATCAGGAAAATAAATACCCTGTCTTTCCCCGAAACTGGGTGCGCCCTGCTAAACGGGACGACTTGGTCGTGTACGGACTTTACCGCGCGCCGTTAATACGGACGTGTGGGATTTTGCGAAAGTTGATTTGGATGTGCGTGCACACCAAAATCAACGCGTATCCGTCGACAACACCCCGTATCGGCCCTGTTCTGGAACTCGTTGTAACTTCGTGTACGCACGTCGTATCAAAATGAAACTTATGCCATCGGACTCGTAGCAATACACTGGTCCTGTGACCCAAGTTTGGTTCGATTATGAGAACGTTGACAAAATCGCGTATCGTGGGCCCCACGGCTCCACTTGACGGGCGATTTTGTGATCGGCACATCGAAATCCAGTTATGGATATTCTGTTAGATTCATATCATCGTTCTGGACTTGTAGACACTAAGTTTGACCAATTTGGAGAACATTGTCTCGAGCACATTTTTTGGTGTGAAGCGGGCCATACGTGGACCCCGCTTTGACCAGAAACTGTCACTTTTGCCCCTGTGTCCAAATTGGACTTATGGACAGGCAATTCTAGCTATTTGATATCTTCTGAACCAGATGGTAACGTTCATTTCAGCATTCGGGGGAGTAACTGCAGATCCTGCTGATACCAGAGCAGCAGTTGGAGCTAGGATCACAGGCAAGCGTACCTTGCCATACTTGCAACATTTGTTTATACTATTCTCTTGATTTATTACTGCATTATCTCTGATCAACCTAGGACCATGTCATAATACTTAGCGTCTGAATAATATTCGGGTGACAACACTGTACTCAGAGTTGTGTAATGTCACCTAGACATAGATATCGAGGCCCTATACATTCTCGTGCTTGCTTTATCAAGTACGTCATGCCTCAGGACACCTGAAACTATTCATGAGACCGAATCTTCCTGAGATATTCATGGTGATTCTGTATAGGTTACAGGTTTCATGATATATACTTTATACATGCTTAGATATCATTATGACTTGCTGTATTAGATATGATCTTGCGTGACATGGACATGAGACATCGTGGACATGAGACGTGTGATTACATTGG
This sequence comes from Iris macrosiphon, assembly GCA_036927795.1. Classification (NCBI taxonomy): domain Eukaryota; kingdom Viridiplantae; phylum Streptophyta; class Magnoliopsida; order Asparagales; family Iridaceae; genus Iris; species Iris macrosiphon. Next base: position 103,062,459 of record JAYESA010000019.1, on the reverse strand, counting down.
GTGGGGAGAGACACACAGGCTACAGGCTGATTTTATATATAAATTTATTATGGTGCCATAGGCCCACTACATAGTAAATTACATAGTAAATTACATAGTATATCTACTACAAGCTCCCCGACACAGAGCTTGTGGTAGTCTCAGACCAAGTCTAGTAATGCTCTCATCTTGTATTTCACATAGATGGTTACATAGTTTACCCTATTATTTCATTTACTATTTTACTGCATTTATTATGGCTTGAGTTATTCTTGTACCTTGCTATGTCCCTTGAGGACCTGGATCCGGATTATGTCCCCAGGAATAGCAGACGAGATCTATCCCGAGGTATATGGGACATGAGCATTAGCAGGAGCAGAAGCAGGAATATGAGCAGTCATTGGAGCAGTACCAGAACTCGAGAATGAGGTAATCACCGAGGATTTCTTCTGAGTATATGCTTTATCCATACTCAGTATTTGCTGTTGTTATCTTTATTCTTATATCTTGACTATTGTATCAAAACTTATTATCAGGTTGTTCCCCGAGTTACGTTTTATTGAGATTTGATATTGCTTTATACTCTGATATTGTTGTATTCATTTCTATGGATGAGATTAGTATATTAGACCTTATTGTTGTTTTACAGCTTAAGTACATCCTGATGGGTCCATTAAATTGGATTTGCCCATCGGTGTGTGCTGCTGGCCATTGCCACGTGTCTAGTCCCTCGATATTTTGGGACTGGAGCATGATAAACCCCTACATCTGCATGGCTAAACCAGGGACTATCACCTCAATGCCCAAGCTTTCTAGATCCTCCAACAAATATAGGTCATGCATAAAAAATATACCTACTAGATTCCTGCTCAAGACATTGGCAACTATATTGGCTTTTTTCAGATGATACTGTAAGGATATGTCAAAATCCTTCATCAGTTCCAGCCACCGACGTTGCCTCATATTCAGCTCCTTTTGAGTGAAAATGTACTTTAAGCTTTTGTGATATATGAAGATCACCACACGCTTTTCGTACAAATAGTATTTTCACAACTTCAAGGCAAACTTGACTGCTGCTAACTCCAAATCGTGGGTATGATAGTTTTTCTCATGAGGTCATAATTGCCTAGATGCATAGGCAATCACTTTTCTATTCTGCTGAAGAATACAATCCAGCTTATTTCCCAATGCATCACTATAGATAGTGAAACCTCCAAACACAGATGGCAACGTCAAAATGGGAGCAGACGCCAATCTAGTCTTTAATTCTTCAAAAGCAACCTAGCATTCCTCTGTCCAAACAAACTCCATGTCCTTCTTGGTGAGTCTGGTCATCGACTCGGCAATCCTCGAAAAATCTTGCACAAACTTCTTGTAGTAACCTGTCAGACCCAAGAAACTCTTGATCTCTGCCACTGAACTTGGGGTCTTCCAAGACTCTACTACTGTGATCTTTTTTGGATCTACTGAAATCCCATCAGTAGTCACAATATATCCAAAGAACTCCACCTTGTCTAGGAAGAACTCATACTTAGATAGCTTTTCGTACAACTTCTCATTCCTCAGCATATTCAACACAACCCACAAAAGCTCCTTGTGCTCCTCTGGTATCTTCGAGTATATGAGTATGTCATCGATGAACACCACCACGAACTTGCCAAGGTACTGGTATAATACCTTGTTCATCAAATTCATAAATACCATCGAGGCATTAGTCAACCCAAATGGCATCACCATGAACTCATACTGGCCATACTGAGTCATAAAAGCAGTCTTCGGAGTGTCCTCCGGCTTTATTTTTATCTGGTGGTAGCCTGATCTTAAGTCTATCTTGGAAAATACCTTGGCTCCACTCAACTGATCGAACAGATCATCAATCCATGGCAATGAGTATTTATTCTTGATAGTGAGATTATTTAATGCTCTGTAATCAATGCACATGCACACTGATCCATCTTTCTTTCGTACAAACAATACCAGGGCTCCCCATGGTGAAGAACTGTATCTGATAAACCCTTTATCTTGCAGTTCATCCACTTGCTTCTTCAGCTTGACCAGGTCGATATTGTTCACTCTATAGATATGCTGTAAAATTGGCTCTGCACCTGGCACCAAGTCTATAGAGAACTCAATATCTCTATCTGGCGATAATTCTGGCAATTTCTCAGAAAATACATCCAAGAACTCTGCAATCAAAGGATGCGGCATCTCCTTGTCTTCCACCATAGTTCCACAGATAATGCATTTTCTCTTCTCTGCAACTCCTCTAGCAAACTCAAACTCTGGCTCTCCTGGCAGGCTAAACAAAACTCTAACTCCTCTGGAATCTATATTAGCATGGTGTCTAGTTAACCAATCCATCCCGAGTATAATATCGTAGCTCATAAGTGGTATTATAAGTAGACACGCACTCAGCTCCCGGCCTCCCAGAGTAACTCTCCGATCCTTACAAATATCACTAACCAGGATAATGCCTCCCCCGGTCATGATCTTGCAAGTCCTAAGCAAAGGGTCAGCTACCAAATGATGCTTCAGTGCAAAAGAAACAGATACAAAACTATGAGAAGCACTGTAGAAGCATGAAAAATACGCTGGGAGGAGCTACGCAGCATACTAATGCAGAGCAGCGTAAACGGAGGCCTTCAGAGCCATCAAGCGTGCAACAGAGCTTTTTTCCGCTAAACATAGCATAAAGTATAAGCTCAAAGGACCATCTGCGTAAGTGCAGTACATCCAAGCTGCTCCAGCGTAGACAGGGTTCTTCATCGCCTCCAAGGCGTAAAACTCATCAGCTCTCAAAGCAGCGTTAAAGCGTACGAGGAACACTTCGTCTTCCCCGAAATGAACCTGTCAAGTTACGCAATGAACCTGACCTCTGACTTCTGACAAAAAGTGCTGCACGGCTACCCAGACGACGGCTGGAAACGAGGACAGATCCCTCGGGATGCGTACCACAGTATGATGGCGGATCTCTGCATTTAATGCAGAGGATTTGGTTAAAATATCACCGAACCGTCGTTTACTGAAGTCCCCTCAGCGTAAATCGCTCTTTCGCGTACAAGGAAATACGCTGCCTTATTTTACACAGGCAAACATGAGTTGTTTTACGCTCCGCAGTAGACAAACCGCCTGCCGCATCAAAAGCTGTACTTCGTACGGGGCTCGAGGCACGTCTCTACGTCTAATTGCACAGAGCGGTGACAGTTTCTCTCAAGGCACGTCTTTGCGACGGATGCACAGAAGGGCTGCAGACCTTCAAAATACGCCTCCGCATTTAATGCACAAGATGGTGGCAAATCTCTGCAAGAGATTTGATTATATCTTCAAAAGCCGTAATTTCGGCTAAGACGTCCACATCAGCACTCTGGCACGGTACGCAGCGGCTTCTACGCCCATTCAGGATCTGTGCTCACGCGGCTTCTACGCCCACTCAGTCTCTACGACCACTCGGCCTCTACGACTATTCGGCTTCTGCGCCTATTCGGCTTCTATGCCTGTTCGGCTTCTATGCCTGTTCGGCTTCTATGCCTATTCGGCTTCTATGCCTACTTGGCTTCTACGCCAGGGTGACAGTCATTTGGCTTCTACGCCAACCTCTTCTACACAAGGGATACCTACCTACGTGGCTTCTACGCCGTGATCTTCGCAGCAGATATACGCGTTTTGTCCCCTTAGTTGGACACGCATCACATGCTCACTCAAAAGGTCATCTATACGCAGGCATTGGTTATTTTAACAGTTGTGTAAAAGGGTGCTGTACTTTCCATTCCTCGGTTTTTACACCGACGGAGTGGTCACTGTCACCAAAACTCTATAAATAGAGACCCCTATCAATGGGGAAAAAGGTCAAAAAATTGGTCAAGAAAACCAATACCAGATCAAGAGGTCAAAACTTTGAAAGAAGAATCGAACAAGGAGAGAAACTTCCAACTTGAAGATCGAACAAGGTCGAAACTTGGAAAAGAGAGGTCAAGAGAGAGAGAGAGAGAGAGAGAGAGAGAGGGAGAGAGGAATCCGGAGCTCAGGCAAAGAGTAGGGATCGACGACTTTGGCATCGTGCATCCACCCTCCTCTGCAACCTTCGAAGCTGCTACCTGTCTTCCACGGCACTTCTTCAACATCGTATGGTCCAAGGGCTAAAGTGATCGACTGCAGATCAGACACCTATAGCAATTTATACCCAGATTAAATAAATTGTACTCCCACATCCTCGTATAGGATTAAATTGTACAAGTTTATTTGTAAACCAAAGGGCGCGGGTTTCGTATAAACCCCGTCATTGAAATACACTTTCATTCTTTCGTTTAATACCACAAACAAGATGGCGACTTTGCTGGGGACGTCTTTCTCTTCTGATGAGGAAGTAATTGCTTAACACGATACGGTATCTGTAGGAACCGTGAAGAAGACACTGGTCGTTCATTTTGACCAGTCTGCCTACGAAGACATACTTCGAACCGGGGGTAGCTCTCACCCTCTCTCCGTCCAAGACAACAGGAAGCTGCGCAAGGTGTGGATGCCCAAGACATCCTCCGCCGTTCCTGTGGACTCTCCGATCTCTCCGATCTCTCCGACCAATGAGGTTGTAGCATCGCTCCCTCCGTGCCCCGCACGTAAAATTCAGTCTCCTGCTACGCGCGGTACAGACGAAACTTCGGGCAAAGCCTCAGCGCTGACCCAGAAGAATCCACTGCGCTCTACGCATAGAAATCAGTCTCCTGCTACGCGCGGTACAGACGAAACTTCGGGCAAAGCCTCAGCGCTAACCCAGAAGAATCTACTGCACTTTACGCGTAGGAATTAGTCTCCCGCTCCGTGCGGTACAGACAAAACTTCTGATGGTGCCTCAACGCCAAATCGAAAGTACAGATCACGCTCCACGCGCAAGACAACATCTGACCTCTACGGTGAACCAGATGAGCGCTGTGATCTCCGCAAGGGAAAGCAAGCGGCGGAGTACTCAACTTCTCGGCCTTTACGCCAGCAAGGGAACAGTCTGCCTACCCTCCGAATTACGCGAGAAGCCGATGGCCGACTGAGGGCCTCTCCAGCTTTACGCCAGTCTGAGCAAATCTCCAAATTATGCCAGGCAAAGTCCCTCGGCATAAAACAAGCTCATTTTGCGGGAAGACACCCCCCAGGGGGTTATCCGCCACCGAGATGGCCAACCTGTTGTATACAGGTGGCACAGGGAAAACCATGGTGCCCAACCTCCGCATACCCGCTGATAGGAACAGAAGAAACAAGCCTTCGTCTTCCTCTTCGGCAACTCCTCCTGACCTGCGCAAATATCTAATCCTGAAGCGTAAAGAGAGGGGACCTTCCAACATGTCTATTACGCCTCCTAGCGAGCACTATTATAATAGTCATAAGGTTGTGATTAATTGCTGCTGTTCTAAAGCAAAACGATCGGTTTTCGACCGGTTGAGCTACTCTCTGTCTTTCCAGGAAGAGGAACCCGCGCATGCATCTGTGAACATGGCTTCACACATACGTAGAGGAGGGTCGAGCTCAAGACGTCATCCCTCCAGGCCTCCGAGCCAAAGGAGGTTCAGTGAGCTCCTCAAGAACGCTGAAGCCGGGGTATTCCAAAACACTCGTGCGAGGTCACGACAACCAGCTTCGTCCTCTTTTGATTCCGACGCTGGGGGTCGCCAAGCCCCCGAATCAGAGGCAGAAAGTGTAGAGTCGACTTCTACAGCGACCTATACTAATCCTTCAATGACACCCAGGGAGATGGGAGTTTACGCCATTGAAGATGAATGCGAGGAAGCTTCGCCATCAGGGAATGCGGAACAACGCATCACTATACTGGAGACATCTCTGAAACAAATGCAATCTATGATGGAGAACATGCACCAGATGATGCTAAATCAGCACGCAACTGCCATAGCTCAAGCATCGGTCCCGCCAACTCAGATACGCGTGGGGGTGGATTTACCACTATCCAACCCGAGCCAAGAGCCTGCTCTAGATCAAGGGTCAGCAGTTCCTCCGCTTCCTCACTCAGAGAATGCCTTACCTCCCGCTGGAGTTACGATACAACCAACTCCGCGCCACTCCGTAGCCCCGCTTCCGACTGAAAATCCGATACAGGCAGTACGGGAGTTGAAAGCCCAGTTCGACGCCTTGAAGCACAAAGATCAGCTCAAGAAACTGGGAATCAACCAGCCCTACCCAGCTATCTGGGAGGAGGTCCCTTTCCCGCTGAGGTACAAACCTCAGACTATGGCCCTGTTCGAGAAAAAAACATCACCAAGTCAGTACATGAACTATTTCAGTATGATGACGGTGTTGCTACAAGGGAACGACGCCCTCCTCACTTGGGTGTTCAAAGGCTGTCTCTCAGGAGTAGCCTATCAGTGGTACCGTAGCTTGGCGGACAACTACATTACTTCCTTCGAGGACTTCAGAGCTTTATTCTTCACGCGATTCTACGAGGGAGGAATGGACATGTCTATGTCCTCTCTCATCGAAGTCAAGCAGAAGAAAAAGGAGGACGTTCGCATCTTCATCGAACGTTTTCGTCAGGCCACCTTACAGATGCCTCCAGGAGTTCCAGACTCTACATTGGTAGACATTTGCAGAAAAAACCTTCTTTCCATGGTCTCGGTGTTCACAGGACCGTATCAATTCCATGATTGGCCCTCGTTCATCATCTCGGCAGTAGCCGCCGAAGATAATAGTCGCAAGGCGTGCGACAATGACATCATGATCTCCGCCTCTGACAGAGGCAAGAGGTCATCTCCTGGCAGCGACCATCCTCGTGGTCCCAAAGGGAAAGAAGCCCTGGCAATCAATACTTCCAGACCAAAGATTGCGGCAACCACGCAAATGAGACCCGGGACTTCCAGGCCCGTCGAAGTCTACTCTTTCGACGACGACGATATCCCAAGTATATTCGAGTGTCTCGTCAAGAGTGGCAAGATCACCCTTCCAGAGCTGAGGCGACCCCAGGAAGTCGACAATACTAATGACCCCAAATACTGCATCTTCCACAAATACGTACACCACCCAACAAAGGCGTGTTACATACTGAAAAGGAAGATCCAGGGGTTAATCGATGCTAAAGCCATCACTCTGTACAACACCGAGAAGACGGTCACTGCCAACATGATCTCTTTGCAGTTTGGCAATCTGCCTCCCCAAGAGGTCCCAGATGGTGTTGTACCTATCTCCCGGACAACGATGAACATCGTCAATCTTCCTCCAACTAGGGATCAAAACCGCGACCTGGTACCCCTAACTACCCGTCAAGGCAAGATTATGTGGGTTCATCCAGATTTGGTGTCAGAGTTCGAGGAAGAGACTGAGGCTACTAAGCCTATATCCAAAAAGAGCTCCAAATGCAGGCCATGCCATATGGTCGCGACTTCTTCGGCATCAGACGAAGACGAGGTATTTGCTGCAACCCGTTCAGGGAAGGCCTACCTCAACGACTACGGAGCAAGTCAAGACCATTCTTGCTGTACGTTCGAGCGATGGATCATTCGCTAGGAGCTCTTCTCGCACAGAAGAACGACATGGGTCATGAACAGGCTATCTACTACCTCAGCAGGATGATGGTCGGAGCCGAACACCGGTATAACCCAGTGAAGAAAGAATGCTTGGCTCTGATGTTCGCTATCCAGAAGACGCGGCACTATGTCGCCGGACAGACTATTCATATCATCTCCAGGATCAACCCTCTTCGAGTACTGATGAGCAAGCCAAGTGCTCTTAATTTCCGACTCGCAACTTGGGCGATGCTATTAACACCATATGACATGGTATACGTACCGCAGAAGTCCATCAAAGGCCAAGCATTGGCCGACTTCCTAGCTGCTCATCCGATCCCGGAGGCCTCCAAATTATACGAGGACATTCCCGACGAAGTTGCAGAATGTAATTCCGCAATAGAAAGTGACGCATGGCAACTCTTCTTCGATGGTGCCTCCAGAACCGGTCCTAGGGGAAACATCGTTTCAGGAGTAGGAGTCGTCCTGGTCACTCCTGATCAGCTCGTCATCTACCGAGCATATTCTCTTAGCGAGCCCTGCTCCAATAATGTGGCAGAGTACAACACTCTGCTAATCGGGCTTCAAGTCGCCAAAGAGCTGGGGGTCGAGTCCCTGGAATCTTTCGGTGATTCTCTGCTTATCGTCAGTCAAGTCAGAGGGATATATGAAGTCCGGAATCCAGACCTCATCCCCTATCACCAAGCAGCTGTCGAGATAGCCATGACATTCAAAGGGTTCTTCCTAGAGCATGTACCTCGATCTCAGAATCTGGAAGCTGATGCACTAGCCAGTCTAGTTGCAGATTTAGCCACTCCTATAAGAAGGCAGTATTCGGTAATCCTTCTTAACAGAGATTTATTCTGTATGAAGAACAACTTTCACATAGAACGCAGCTGCGCTGTGAACACAGATCCCCCTAGAAGAGACTAGAGAAGTCCTTTTATAGATTTTGTCGCATACGAAATCTTGTCGGAGGACCCAAAGAAGCAGTGTCCGTCAAAAGACGATCATTACGCTTCTACTATGATGCATCTTCACAATGCCTATATCGTCGGACCTACGACGGACTGCTATTAAGATGTCTGTCTGAAGACGAAGCACAACAGATTATCCGGGAAGCTCACGACGGCGTATGCGGAGCGCATCAACCCGGTCTTAAGCTACATGATCACATCAGGAGAATGGGCTATTACTGGCCTACTATGATCGTAGATGCAATATGGTATGTAAGACAATGCAGAGCCTGTCAGGTTCATGCAGACTTCATACATCAACCGTCTGAACATCTACATCCTACGGTCGCATCCTGGCCTTTCGAAGCATGGGGTATGGATATCATCGGTCATATTCACCTGTCTTCTTCCACGGGTCACCGGTTCATACTGGCCATCACGGATTACTTCTCTAAATAGGCAGAGGCGATCCCTCTTGCTGAGGTGAAGGTATCTAATGTGATCAGCTTCATCAAGTATCACGTCATTTATCGCTTCGGGGTACCCCGGAGGATAATTCACGACAATGGGCCTCAGTTCATCAGCCAAGCGTTTCATCGATTTTGCGATAAAAATCGGATACACAATATTGCCTCTACGGCATATTATCCAGCTGCTAATGGTTTGGCGGAAGCTTTCAAAAAAACCATTATCAAACTCTTGAAGAAGTTCGTCTCTTCAAACAAGAGAGATTGGAATGAGAAGCTGGCAAATGTCTCTGGGCATACCACACAACGGTACGAGCCCCGACAGGTTGCACCCCATTCTCGCTGGTCTACGAAAGCGAAGCAGTTCTCCCCATTGAAATCCAGATCCCGTCACTCAGGATAGTCGTAACTAATGAGCTGACTCGAGAAAAGAATGACCTGTTAAGGCTCCAAGAGCTAGAAGGATTAGACGAGAAACGCCTCCAAGCTCAGCAGCGCATCGCGCTCTACCAAGCACGCATTTCCAAAACTTTCAATCATAAAGTAAAGGAAAGAGTGTTCAAAGTCGGCGAGCTAGTTCTAGCCGTAAGAAGGCCGATGATTCTTACTCACAGAAGTAAAGGCAAATTCCAGCCCAAGTGGGAAGGCCCTTATGTGATCGAGACAACGTTCTCAAACGGCGCCTACAGGATAGCCCAACCTAATAGAGACCTGTTAATGGCTCCTATCAACGGCAAATTCCTGAAAAGGTACTATGCTTAATCTCCCCTGCTCGAGTGGAATATAGCGAGGATCTCAATTCTGACAAAACTACTTCCAGAACACAATTAGTTGGGTTATATTCTATCATGTCCGTATGACCTCTGAACAGATATGTCCTGCTAAAAGTTTATCGAGAGTTTATCACGTCCATACTACCTCTGATATCACTCTCGCCTAAAAAACTGTCATTTACATTCCGAAATGATAGGTCCACAAAGTCAGAAAAGATTCGCTTTATTTTATTCCCGATAAAAGCAGAATTACATAGGGAAAGCAAAGAGAAGAAGGGGTACATCATTGCGGGGGAGCGGTCAGATCGCGAATCAGCCGCTCCAGTGCAGTTATCTTCTCATTCCTGAAAACCAAGGCGTCGGCGCGAGCCCGCTCCAGCCGTGCCTCGGGATTGTTCGTAAGGGTCAGCTCAGCCCTTGCCCGAAGAGAGCCCGCACGAGCAGCTTCTGCACGCTCCAAATCCCGTCGTGCTGCGCTCAGTCGACCAGTCGCTACATCTAGACCCGCCAACGACTGAGAAGCCTACTCCTCTGCCAGAGCGAGTTTTTTCCTTCAGCTTGCGGGCCCTCGTTGCGTTCCCTTCGTGCTCGGATTGGAGCTTCGTCTCAAGAGCGAGAGCCTCTTCCACGACAGCTTTTCTTTTATCCATCTCCAGCTTATGTGTTCTGATGGAGTTGTCTAGGCTTTCCAGCTGTGTAGAAAGTTATGCAGTCATGAGGTCGTATCTGGCCTGGACCTCAGCATCAAAGCTGCCCCGAGTCAGCTGCAAGTATTCGTTAATGGGTTGCTCTAAACCATTAACCACCACTTCCACGGCGTCAGCTACCCCAGGATCGCCGAACTCCCTGACAGCTGTTTGTGGTATTAAACGAAAGAATAAAAGTGTATTTCAATGACAGGGTTTATACGAGACCCGTGCCCTTTGGTTTACAAACAAACTTGTACAATTCGATCCTATACGAGGATGCGGGAGTATAATTTATTTAATCTGGGTATAAATTGCTATAGGTGTCTGATCTGCGGTCGATCACTTTAGCCCTTGGACTACACGATGTTGAAGAAGTGCCGTGGAAGACAGGATGCAGCTTCGGAGGTTGCGAAGGAGGGTGGATGCGCGATGCTGAAGGTCGTCGCTCCCTATTCCTTGCCTGAGCTCTGTATTCTTCTCTCTCTCTCTGTCTCTCCCTCTTGATCTCCGATTCGGTGACCTTGTTCGATCCTTCTTTCAAAGTTTCGAGCTTTGATCTGATATTGGTATTCTTGGCCAAATTTTCTAACCTGGTTCGATCTTCCAAATTGTCGACCTTGTTCCCCATTGATAGGGGTCTCTATTTATAGAGTTTTGGTGACAGTGACCACTCCATCGGTGTAACAACCGAGGAGTGGAAAGTACAGCACCCTTTTACACAACGGTTAAAGTAACCAATGCCTACGTATAGATGATCTTTTGAATGAGCGTGTGACGCGGGTCCAACTAAGGGGACACAACGCATACAATTGCTACTAAGATCACGGCGTAAAAGCCACGTAGGTAGGTATCCATTGTGTAGAAGAGGTTGGCGTAGAAGCCAAATGTCTGTCACCTTGGCGTAGAAGCCAAATAGGCATAGAAGCCGAGTAGGCGTGGAAGCCGAGTAGTCGTAGAGAGTGAGGGGGCGTGGAAGCCGAGCAGGCATAGAAGCCGAACAGGCATAGAAGCCGAGTAGGCGTGGAAGCCGAGCAGGCATAGAAGCCGAACATGCATAGAAGCCGAGTAAGCGTGGAAGCCGAGCAGTCGTAGAGACTGAGGGGGCACGGAAGCCGTAGGAGCACAGATCCTGAATGGGCGTAGAAGCCGCTGCGTACCGTGCCAGGGTGCTGATGTGGATGTCTTTAGCCGGAATTATGGCTTTTGGAGATCAAATCTTTGGCAGAGATTTGCCATCATCCTGTGCATTAAATGCGGAGACGTGCCTTGAGGGGAAACTGTCACCACTCTGTGCGTTTTGACGGAGAGACGTGCCTTGAGGGGACACTGTCACCGCTCTGTGTGCTTTGGCGAAGAGACGTGCCTCGAGGGGACACTGTCACCGCTCTGTGTGCTTTGGCGGAGAGACATGCCTCGAGCCCTGTACGAAGTGCAGCTTTTGACGTGGCAGACGGTTTGTCTTCTGCGGAGCGTAAAACAGCCCATGTTTGCCTGTATAAAACAAGGCAGCGTATTCTCTTTGCACGCGAAAGAGCGGTTTATGCCGGGGGTCTTTTAGTAAGCTCAGGTTTGGTGATATTTTAACCAAATCCTCTGCATTAAATGCTGAGATCCGCTATCATACTATGGAGCACGTCCCGAGGGGTCTGCCCCCGTTCCCAGCCGTCGTTTGGGTAGCTGTACAGCACTTTTTGTCAGGAGTCAGAGGTCAGGTTTACTGCGTGACTGGACAGTTTCTTTTCGGGAATACGAAGCGTTCCTCGTACGCTTTAACGCTGCTTTGAGAGCGGCTGGGTTTTACGCCATGGAGGCGATGAAGAACCCTGTTTTACGCTGGATGGCTCTGAAGGCCTCTGCCTACGCTGCTCTGTATCAAGACGCTGCGTAGATCTTCCAAGTATTTTTTTTCATGCTTCTACAAGACCCCCTTCAAAGCTTTTAAATTTCTCGGAATTTGAAACACTTTGAATGAAGCATGAACGGCCCCTCGTAACTCGAAACGTTTCTGAATAGAGCGTTGAAACGGTCGATGCTGACTTTATGGCAGATTTATTGGGGACCGCTGTGATCTTTTTTGCCTATAACAGGCTGGGGGGGTGAACCTGTCTTCACCACATTCCCATTGTCATGCAGAGATGATCGCCGGAGTTCGTCGGATCGATCTGAGGAAGAAGGAGATCATGTTCTTCCAGCATGTAGGGAGCCATAAAAGACGGCATCTTTGAGCAAGTGTCCACTGCAACGATGGATCATGGAAGGACATCTTAGCCTCCCTTGCTCGGGATAATCAGCAACTTTGTATGGCGTTTCCCTAGGAGAGAGGAAGGGTCGTATTGGCCCACAGCGGCTGGCATGCTGTGTATCTTCCTCTGAGATCCCCGCGGACGAGATTAGACAAACTGTAATCTATCGTCCCCAATCGAGTTGGACTTAAAGAAGCCTCAACTGGATCGGCCATGGCGAATGGAGGATCTTCTTGTTCATGACTGTGGTAGTCGATGAACAGACCTCGAAGAAGAGGAAGACCTTCACCCATGTGAGAACCTGTCAGTACAGCTTCTGGGCGATCTTCGGACGATGATGGGGGGACTCCTTTATAGACGGAGTTTCCCTCAGATGTAATCATGAGAAATAGAGAAAAACCCTTGTAGATTGGATTTCTCTCATATGTAATCATGATTTTAATCTTTACTAAAATCGTCTTCTTCTCCATATGATCGTCTTGCCATACGTTGCTTGTGAAGTCTGAATATGTGCAGCTTCGACACGTCTGAATCTTTATGCTGACTCTGATAGAAAGAGTATTAGGCCCTGTCCTTTATGCATAGCGGATAGTCCATAGAATGCTGCTGAGCACTTTGAACATTTAGAACTGTCCTGTTGCTAGGACTGCGTAGAATTTCTGAACTGTTGCCTCTCTGATGAGCGGAATTTTGTTTTGTTCAGAATTCGTCTTCAAGAATGATCTCTCGAAACTCCCTTGGAACAGGGTCGAGGTTTTTGGCTGTCAAACTGAGTTGCCACTTTGATAGACGAGATGTTCAGACTGGAATCTGGATGAACCTCCAGTTTTCTGGACCCGAGAGGAGTAATTTCTCAATGTTTGAACTCTGCATACTTCGGGTACTTGGGGATGCTTTGGGTCAAGAACGAGTATCTTCTGTGTGAACTCTTTGCACTTGACCGCCTTGGGGACTGTTTGGATATGCGGAAAGTCGTGGAGCGGGAAATCATGTCTGTAGCCTCTTGAGCGTAAAACACCATCGAGCGTGAAATCGTAAACTTGTGGTTCCTGAGCGTGAAGTCGTAGGTTTGTTGCCTCTCGAGCATAGAATGCTATTGAGCACAAAGGCATCCGGGCAAGAAAAACCATAGACTTGTAGCTGTCGAACGTAAAGCCGTTAGATTCGTAGCTGTCGAGCGTAGAAAAGCTCCTTTTAGCGTAGGACTGTAGATCTGTAGCCTATGAGCGTAGAACACCATCGAGCGTGAAATCGTAGACCTGTGATTCCTGAGCGTGAAGTCGTAGGTTTGTTGCCTCTCGAGCACAAAGGCATCCGGGCAAGAAAAACCATAGACTTGTAGCTGTCGAACGTAAAGCCGTTAGATTCGTAGCTGTCGAGCGTAGAAAAGCTCCTTTAGCGTAGAACTGTTTGATTTGTAGCTCCTGAAAAGAAAATTTCTTCGAGCGTGAGGTTTGCGGATCTGTTGCTGCTGAGCGTAAACTGAGCGCCACCGAGCGTGAGATCGTCGATTTGGTATCTGCTGAGCGTAAAGTTGTGGATTTGTGGCCTCTCGAGCATAAAAGCTACCGAGCACAAAGGCATCCGGGCGTAAAACCATAGACTTGTAGCTTGCGAGCGTAAAACCGTAGATCCGTTGCTGTCGAGCGTAGAAAGCTCATTTAGCGTAGAACCCGCTGAACCGTCTTGTACGAAAAAAAAAACCTTTCGAATTCGCTGACTGTCCGTCTTCCAAGGGTAGTGGGCTGACGTAGCATCCAATCATGATCAACTATTAATTGCGAGATTTGGTTAGGGTCTCGAGGGGTTCATCCGAGGATTCGAGGAGTCGACCCGGACTGTATATATATCCCCAGCTTCTGGAAAGAAAAACTTTTCATCTGTCTTTTGCGAAAGAGAGCTTTCGACTGTTCGAGTTTTTCTTCGTTCTTTTTCCGAGCACTTCGAGTCTTTCAGAAATGGCGTCGAAACAAACCCCCTCCGCTAAGGGAAAGAGCATAGGTTCTTCTTCTCATTCTTCTGTCCCGGCGAGGGAATCTCCGGTCGGGCAAGGTGAACTTCCCTCTGAGGGGAGCATCCCGCCGACGACTAGCGCTCCCGGCTTTAGAGGTAGAACTTTTTGGGATGACACAAACGACAAAAAATCCTTCGCACACGTTGAACGTGACTGCGCTAGGTCGTCTTCTATGCTGATAGCCTCTTTTGAGGAAGATGACGCACGGAGGCATTTTTATCTTTTACGCCCACATTTCTAATGTGTCAGCGTAAAGACTCCGTATTTTCGTAGCTCTGGGCGTAAATAGCTCGGGCTACCAAAAATTGGCGTATTTTGTAAAATTTGAATTTTACGTTTGTGGAGGAGACTTCCGGCGTAAGGTGACCAAATTTGTACAATCTTGGCGTAAAGCACAGACTGTGGTTTCCTTGGTCTGTGTGTTTGCGCCAGACTTGTAATGACCTATCTTCTTTGCATTATCTTGTAGTTGATCTGGGTGAGTCCCCATTGGCTGAGGTGATGGGCTCCGCTGCGGGGATGCTGCACTCGAACTATCTGGAGGATCTGTCCCATGTGGCATTTCCCATCTCTGGACCCCAGTATCCTGAGGGAAGGGAGCTCCTGATATCGGCCCAGGGTGAGCGAATGCTGTTGAGTATGATCAACGGTGAACCCTTGGTACGTGTAGATGGGGAGCGGTACATAAAGCCGGCTTTCCTTTTCGGGGACATGATTGATAAACAGTCCCAGACGAAGCCCAAGAGGGAGCCTTGGGTTTTCCCTGCCGGGGATTTGGTCTTGTACCTGCCGACGATGCCGAGGGATTATCCCATCTCGGCCTTCTCCCATATGATGCATCCCAGGAAGATGTCTTGGAAGCTGACTCCTGATCTTCACGGGAAGCCGGGGAAGATCTTTCATCTGAAAGGCGCTGACCAGGGGTCGTTTGTTAGTCGCCCTTCTGGCGTTGTGACGCTGTTCCGAGAACTGTGCCCGGGCAGTGTTCCAAGTGAAGATAGCTCGGTGATCCAGCCGATCCAATTGCCGACCTTCTGCAACGACTTCATGGGTCGAGGTGGGGTATATCCCAAGGAGAATCCCCGGTACAATGGGTGGATTGCCCCAACGAACTCCCGATGGAGATGCCTAGTTGACTGGGCCTTAAAGCACTTCCAGAGAGAGTTGGAGGGCATCAGACTATATGCCGCTGTGAGTGCGATGAGCGTCGGGCTGCCTCCGAACCCTAATTTATTCCTGGCACTGATGGAGCGGTACATTCCGCTCACCGGGACCTTCGCCACTCCACTAGGGGAGTTGGGGTTGGCCCTTCATGAGATGGCAGTTGTCTCGAGACTGCCGATGGAGGATACCCCATATGAAGAGTACGTTCCCACCAACCGGGAGTTGGGGGATTTGGACCCTCGGGTGGCGGAAGTATATCAGGAGCTGATGTGTCAGTACTTTGCGTGCACCGCTTTTTATAACGAGTCTTCTGATTTGGCTCATACCACAAAGTGGATGTCTTACCTCTTCTTCCACCGAGCCAGGGCCGCCAGGTCGGAGAAAGCCTCGGGTGGTAAGAAAGAGCCCGTGAACTGCTTGGGCGTCCTCAGTGCCCAGGTTGTGGAGACTCTTATGGAGGAGGCTGAAGCTCCGGATCAGATTCTTATAGAGGGGGTAGGAAAGTACCCGGAAGGCACTAAGGCCTGTAGTTACTTGAGGCGTTGCCGCAGGCCTTTGTCTAAGGAGGCCCAGCTGGCTGGTTTCCTCTCCATATGGCTGCGTCAAGTAGTGGTGCCGGGCACCGCGTCCGCAGACCGCATTCACTGCAACATCCTATGGCCGGCAGTGCGCCTGGTGTTTGGGGCAAGACTGGGCTTGCTTCCTGCCATGGTGTGCCATATACAGGCTGGCTTGAGGGCCATGACAGATAGGTTGCTCGTTGATGAAGCTCGGCGGGAGAGCTTCCCTAGGGTGGAATTACCATACTTGTACTTGATGGGATGGTTAATTCTCCACAATTCTCGGGTTATGTCACCCGGTTCCGACAGCAGCTCAGGGGGTGTATTCCTATTGAATTACAGGGATTCCTCCTGGAATGTGAATACAGTTTTAGACTGTCGGCTGGTTTTGAACCTCAGCCATGGCTGGAAGATCCTTTGTACTCCCCCTCCTGTGCATCGCAACCAGTCAGGGCTGTGGCTCGAGGATTCAGGTCGAGGGAAGACCGTTCTTTCTCCGGAGGCATTTAATTGGTTGGTCTGTATTAGACCTTCCCATCTGCTGTATAGGAGCGAAGACCATTGCTTCTTCGAGCCCTACCTGCCTAGTCGGTTTGCCAGGCAGTTCGGGTACGACCAGTTGCATGTGGGCAACGCTGTCACCAGCTTCAGGTCCAGGGGTGGACTCATTGATGGAGCTAGAGGGTGGCGATATTTTATCATGGGTTGTACGGGGGCAATTTTTATCGTGCCGGTCGTTACAACCTCCACGGAGCTGCGCATCCTTCACTCCTACGTCCAGTTTTATGTGGCGGTTAACACTTTCCACCACGATTTCGACAGGCGTGGGAGCTTCAGGGTGCCTTCTGCCAAGCCTGGGGGAAGGGTCGAAGTCCCCTCGGTTTCTTCTGACGAGGGGGAGGAATCTGGTACTCCGGATGAGCCTCTGGTGTCGTTGCCGAGGTGTGTAGTGCCTCTGCCGGCGGGGGCCCTGGTAGTCTCTTCCGGGAAGTGACGGGCTTCTGCTCCGAAGGAAGCTTCCCTTCGTAAGAGGAGGAGGGAGACGGTTGCTCGTCCTCTCCGTTTTCCTGGTGTTGAGGTTCCCGGGAATGAGCCTGCATCTCCCTGTATCAGGGATGATTCTTTGGCCGGAGGTTCCTCGCCTTTCAGAGGGGGACCTTCTACAGTTCTGGCTGGCGGCGTCGGAGAGTCCTCGCTAGAGGCTGCTGTCGCTGCGGCTGCTCCAAGCAGCGGAGCGGGATTGCCTGCGTGGCCCCAACAGATGGGAGAATCTTCCCTGAGGTCAGTAGCAGGCGGAGTTACTCCTGCGTTAGCGAGCGCGCCTAGCGAGACTCCGGCTGATGAACCTCGACCGCATCTCGGGGAAGGCTTGACCGAACTCTTGGCGATATCGGTCGGCCCACCTCCTTCTCCAGGTATGACAGTTCGTATCGCGTCATTAAGGCATGGCTTAGCTATATCTGCTGCAGATGCGTCGTATATGCCGTTGGTTCCGGGTAAATGTTGTTTCGATGTCTCCTCCTAGGAGGATTACCACTGTGTTTGACATTTTGTCCTTTTTTTAGGGGATGACGTCCACGGGGAGCATGGCGTTGAAGTGCCTTCCGGCTTTGTTCTGGCTCCTGGCGGTGACGTGGAGGCGCCGGATTTTGAGGCAGGAGTGTCTTCGGGGGCTAGCTCGCCCGGGGAGGTTTCGTCATCTCAAGGGAAGGACGAACCTGTCATCGTGACCTCGCCTGTTGCGAGTATGCCGATGACTTCGATTGTCGCCATCGCACCTTCTTCGGGCGTGCCACCTGTTGAGGCGGCAGTGGCTACCTCGTCTGCAATTGTGGCCGCTCCGGGCACTCAGTCGGGTTTAGTCGCGTTGATCGAGCAGCATTCCAGCCTCGTCTACACTGGCTTAAAAATGATGATACCGATGGTGTTGGCGAAGAACCTTGACTTCGAGCTCCTGAAGAAGACTTCTCAGCTTTCGATCGAGGTTGTCAGGGGGCTTGGCAATCCTGGAGTGGCTGACGCTCTGGAGGCGGTGGTTAATGGTTTAGAGCAACCCATTAACGAATACTTGCAGCGGACTGAGGGCATCCTTGATGCTGATGTCCAGGCTCGGTATGACCTCATGTCTGAGCGGTTCGCTACAAAGCTTGAAAGCCCAGACAACTCTATCCAGACGCATAAGCTGGAGATGGATAGGAGAAGAGCTGTTGTGGAAGAAGCCCTTGTCGTTGAGATGCAGTGTCGATCCGAGCATGAAGGGAATGCGGCGAGGGTCTCCAAGCTACGGGAAAAACTTGCTCGGGCAGAAGAGTGGGCTTCCCAGTCGTTGGCAGGTTTGGAGGTAGCGACTGGTCGACTGAGCGAAGCGCGACGGGACCTGGATCGTACGGAAGCTGCCCGTACGGGCTATCTTCGGGCAAGGGCTAATCTGACCCTTACGCATACTCCGAAGGCACGGCTGGAGCAGGCTCGCGCCGATGCTTTGGCCCTTAGGAATGAGAGGATAGCTGCACTGGAGCGGCAGATTCATGGCCTGATTACTCCGCCATCTTGATGTACCCCTTTCTATGTAATTCTGCCTTCTTCGGGAATGAATAACAGCGACTCTTTTCTGACTGTTGTGGACCCATCATCTCGGAATGTAAATGACAGGTTAGGTGAGAGTGATATCAGAGGTAGTATGGACGTGATAAACTCTCGATAAACTTCTTAGCGGGACATATCTATTCAGAGGTCATGCGGACATGATAGAGTGTAACCCAACTAATTATGTTTTTTTTTGGAAGTAGTTTTGTCAGAATCGAGGTCTTTGCTATTTTCCTCTTTGAGCAGGAGAGATTAGGCATAGTACCTTTTCAGGAATTTGCCGTTGATAGGAGCCATTAACAGATCTTCGTTGGGCTGGGCTATCCTGTAGGCGCTGTTTGAGAACGTTGTCTCGATCACATAAGGGCCTTCCCATTTGGGCTGGAATTTGCCTTTACTTCTGTGAGTTAGGATCATCGGCCTTCTCACGGCTAGAACTAGCTCGCCGACTTTGAACACTCTTTCCTTTACTTTATGATTGAAAGCTTTGGAAATGCGTGCTTGGTAGAGCACGATGCGCTGCTGAGCTTGGAGGCATTTCTCGTCTAATCCTTCCAGCTCTTGGAGCCTCAACAGGTCATTCTTTTCTCGAGTCAGCTCACTAGTCACGGCTATTCGGAGCGACGGGATCTGGATTTCGATAGAAAGGATCACCTCGCTTCCGTAGACTAGTGAAAAGGGGGTACAACCTGTTGGTGTTCGTACCGTTGTGCGGTATGCCCAGAGACATTCGCCCAGCTTCTCGTTCCAGTCTTTTTTGTTTGAAGAAACAAACTTCTTCAGGAGCTTGATAATGGTTTTGTTGAAGGCTTCCGCCAAACCATTAGCAGCTGGATAATATGCCGTAGAGACAATGTTGTGTATCCGGTTATTATCGCAAAACCGATGAAACGCTTGGCTGATGAACTGAGGTCCATTGTCGTAGATTATCCTTCGGGGTGTCCCAAAGCGATAAATGACATGGTGCTTGATGAAGCTGATTACGTCAGACGCCTTTACTTCAGCCAGAGGGATTGCTTTGGCCCATTTGGAAAAGTAATCTGTGATGGCCAGTATGAACCGGTGGCCTCTGGAGGAAGACGGGTGAATGGGCCCAACGATATCCATACCCCAGGCTTCGAAGGGCCAGGATGCAATCGTAGGATGTAGATATTCAGACGGTTGATGTATGAAGTCTGCATGGACCTGGCAGGCCCTGTATCGTTTTGCATAGCTGATCGCGTCTGTGATCATAGTGGGCCAGTAATAGCCCATTCTCCTGATGCGGTCTTGCAGCTTAGGACCGGGCTGATGCGCTCCGCATACGCCGTCGTGAGCTTCACGGATAATCTGATGTGCCTCGGCGCCAGCGAGACATCTTAACAGCAGTCCGTCGTAGGTCCGACGATACAGGTATTGTGAAGATGCATCGAAGTAGAAGCGTAACGATCGTCTCTTGACGGATACTGCTTCTTTGGGGTCCTCTGGCAAGATTCCTTATGCCACGAAATCTATGAAGGGACTCGTCCAATCTCTTGTAGGAGGATCGGCGTTTACAGCGTAGCTGCGTTCTAGGTAACAGCTGTTCTTCACACAGAATAAATCTCTGTTAAGAAGGATTACCGAATCCTACCTTCTTATAAGGGTGGCTAAGTCCGCAGCTAGGCTGGCCAGGGCATCAGCTTCCAGATTCTGAGATCGAGGTACATGCTCTAGGAAGAACCCTTTGAACGTCATGGCTATCTCGACCGTTGCTTGGTGATAGGGGATGAGGTCTGGATTTCGGACTTCGTATAACCCCCTGACTTGGTTGACGATGAGAAGAGAATCGCTGAAAGCTTCCAGGGATTCCACCCCCAGCTCTTTAGCGACTTGGAGCCCGATTAGCAGGGCGTTGTATTCTGCCACATTGTTGGAGCAGGGCTCGCTAAGAGAATATGCTCGGTAGATGACGAGCTGATCTGGAGTAACTAGGACGACTCCTACTCCTGAAACGACGTTTCCCTTAGGACCGACTCTGGAGGCGCCATCGAAGAATAGTTGCCATACGTCACTTTCTCTTGCAAAATTACATTCCGCAACTTCATCGGGGATGTCTTCGTATAGTTTGGAGGTCTCCGGGATTGGATGAGCTGCTAGGAAGTCGGCCAGTGCTTGGCCTTTGATGGACTTCTATGGGACATAGACCATGTCATATGGCGTCAGTAGCATTGCCCAAGTTGCGAGTCGGGAGTTAAGGGCACTTGGCTTGCTCATCAGCACCCGGAGAGGGTTGATCCTGGAGATGATATGAATAGTCTGGCCGACGACGTAGTATCGCATCTTCTGGACAGCAAACATCAGAGCCAAGCATTCCTTCTCCACTGGGTTGTACCGGTGTTCGGCCCCGACCATCATCCTGCTGAGGTAGTAGATAGCCTGTTCATGACCCGCATTGTTCTTCTGTGCAAGGAGAGCTCCTAGCGAATGATCCATTGCCCGGACGTACAGCAAGAAGGGTTTTCCCATGACGGGAGACATCAGAACTGGTGGACTGGTTAGGTAGCGCTTGATATCCCCAAACGCTTGCTGGCAGGTTTTGTCCCATATGAAGGACACACCTTTCTTCATGAGGTGAGAGAAGGGCTGATATCTCCCCGAGAGGTTGGATATGAATCGCCGGATGTAAGCCTGACGTCCTTGGAACCCCCTGAGTTCCCTCAGATTACGGGGTGGTCGCATTGCTATGATCGCCTGGACTTTGTCAGGGTCTACTTCGATGCCTCTGGCGGTAATGACAAATCCCAGGAATTTGCCACTGGATACCCCCAGAAAGGACTTTGTAGGGTTCATCTTGAGTTGATGCTGGCGCATTAACTCGAATACCGCCCTCAGGTCTCGAACGTGATCACCTTTGAGGCGGCTTTTGACAGCTATGTCGTCCACGTAATATTCCACTGTCTTGCGTAACTGCTCACGGAATATGTTACTCATAGCTCATTGGTATGTAGCCCCGGCGTTCTTTAATCCGAAGGGCATGACCGTATAGCAATATACCCCCAGTGGTGTCCGAAAGGCAGTGTGCTTTTCGTCTTCCGGATGCATCTTGATCTGATTGTATCCCGAGAACCCGTCCATAAAAGACATACGCTCGAAGCCACAGGTGTTGTCGATCATGATGTCCGTGATGGGAAGGGGGAATTTAACTTTTGGGCAGGCCGCATTCAGATCTCGGTAGTCGATGTAGATACGTACCTTCCCATTTTTTTTCATGACTGGGACAACGTTGGCGACCCAGTCGGGATATTGTTCTTCCCGGATGAAACCGCAGGTTATCAACTTCTTGACTTCGTCCTCGATGGCGTCCATCATATCCGGGAGAAACCGACGTTGGTGTTGTTTCACTGGCTTTGAATCGGTCGAAATATTGAGCTTATGAGTAGCTACCCTCGGGTCTAGGCCTGGCATGTCCTCATAACCCCATGCAAAGACGTCGACATATTCCTTTATCAGCTGTATGATCTCTTCTTTTTCGACTGGGGGAAGATTGTTACTGACAAATATTGGCTTTGGTGAGAGCTCACCCCCAACATTGACTTGGATAACTTCATCCTTGGTGGGAGGTTCTCTCTGCTCGAAGCGAAATTCCCACTGTGTATCCATTTGTTGAGCCCAGGGGTCGTTCTCGAACGTCTCCGTATCCTGTTCCTCAATTTCTGAGGGGCTTGTCATCACCATATTCACTGATAGTGTTAGTTTGAGAACATCAGGTGAGTCGGAGGACGACGAGCTGCTCTGGGAAGGTAGAAAGGGGTCCTCATCTGGCTTGGAAGTTGCGAGGGAGGTGGCATACCCCAACCCGAGACGAGTCTGTCGATAGCGGGGGTCGCCGTGCGGCGGCGTCCGTCTGCCTCTTCCGTAGTTGAGGCCTGGCTTCCGCTTCAAGTCGTAGCCCATATTTTGCATGATCCTTTGCGCTTGCGGGCTGTATTGGCGAACCTGTACTTTCCCGGTATCGTCATCGAAAGGATCTTCCTGGACAGTCGGTTGATTCCGCATGCGACCAAAGATTATTGAATGCTGACTGCTGCAGGTAGGCGGGACAATGAAGATAGAATCCTCATGTGGCCCATATGCTGTGACGACGTCGGATGGTGACGTTACTTCCCAGACATACGGACGGTAGGAGTTTATAGCTTCTAAGAACTTTTGAGCCATTGCTTCTACCTCGTCATGTGGAGTGGGTTCATGTTTCGGAATCTGAGTACCGACGTACCGGAAAAGAGGATGTTTATTATCATCTGGAACTCCGTTCCTGGTGGCATTTACATCAGTCGGCCGCTGGTTGCGCCGAAGGTTGATGACTATGGGTGGAGGCTTCTGGTTCAAAGTGATTACTAGAGGATCACCCCCTTCTTATGACTTGGTCTTTCTTAGGTGAACAGCCGTAGGTTCTATGGCTTTTGGACGAGCGGTTCGTCCTTTCACTCTGATTGACAGTGGTAGTGTGGCAGAGGGCTCTTCGGGCTCCCGGTGGGATTCCTTCTTCGCCACTCCTGGCACTTCTTCCGTGTGGTCATGGGAATACAACACGGCATCAGAATAGTAGGATTCTACTCCTTTAAACGGGTTTAGGTCAGCCACCTCCGTTTGTACGGTTCCTTGTGTGTCTACATATTTAAGGCCTTGATGTAGGGTTGAAGGAACGATGTTGTGGTCGTGGATCCATGGTCTTCCCAGCAAAATGTTGTAGGATACCTCTGAATCGATGACGTAACATGTGGCCACTGATCTAAGGTTGTCGATCTGGACTCTCAAGCGAATCTTCCCTAATGGTTTACTCCTTCCGACGTTAAAACCCACGATTGTAGTGGTAGTGTAAGCCAGCTCGCTGGTAGGAATTCTCAGTGGCCCGAGCAGACTGCGAGGGATGATGCTGATCGACGATCCCGGATCTATGTGAATTCGGTCGACCTCCATGGAACCGACGTACCCGGTATAATAGAGGGGCCTGTCATGTCTATTATGTTTTAATAGCATGTCGTCTTGAGTGAAAGTGATATTCGGGACCACCTCCATCACGCTGTGGCATTGAGGACATGCCACTGGTTCCTCGTCGGGGTACTTGAGCTGGGTCAAGTATACTTCCGTCTGCATTAGTGCTTCACTCAGGGCTAGACGAGCATCGGGGGAGAGCCTGAGTAGCTCGAAGATGGACAACCTGGCTGGCGTATTGGCCAGTTGGGCCAGGATGTCAAATTTGTACGGCTTCTCTAAACCTTTGCTCGGAATGTTTTTCACAGGTTTGTCGAAGCGTACTTCTTTCTGTTTTGCCTTTTCCGCCGGAGTAGGTTTCGCAGAGCTGATGCTTGGCACGACGGGATCTTGCTCTGACGGTTTGGTAGCTGGAGCGTCAGCCGGCGCACCTTCCTGATTTGCTCCGTCGTTGTCGAGGTAGGCCCTCCCTGAACGGGTTGCGACAAGTACCTCGTCTCCGTCTGATGTAGAAGAAGTTGTGACCATGTAGCATGATCTGTATTTAGGATTCTTCTTGGGGGTAGCCCTGTTTGCCTTGGTCTTTTCCTCGAGATCCGACACCAAATCTCGGTGAACCCACATAATCTCGCCCCGCCGGATAGTTAGGGGCACCAGGTTGTGACCTTGATCCCTAGCAGGGGGAAGGTTAACGAGGTTTATCGTTGCCCGGGAGATAGGTGTAACACCATCAGGGACCTTTTGGGGAGGCAAATTGCCAAACTGCAGAGATATCATGTTGGCCGTGACCGTTTTCTCGGTGTTGTGCAGAGTGATGGCCTTAGCATCGATCAACCCCTGGATCTTCCTTTTTAGTACATAGCACGCCTTTGTCGGGTGGTGTACGTATCTGTGGAAGATGCAGTATTTTGGGTCGTCAGTATTGCCGACCTCCTGGGGCCGCCTTAGTTCTGGGAGGGTGATCTTGCCACTTTTGACGAGACATTCGAAGATACTTGGGATATCGTCGTCGTCAAAAGAGTAGACTTCGACGGGCCTCGGAGCCCCCAATTTTGCTTGGGCGGTCGCCGCAATCTTTGGCCTGGCCGTGTTGATTGCTAGTGCTTCCTTCCCTTTGGGACCACGATGATGGTCGCTGCCAGGGGATGACCTCTTGCTTCTGTCAGAGGCGGAGATCATGATGCCATTGTCGCGCGCCTTGCGACTGTTGTCTTCGGCTGCTACCGCCGAGAGGATGAACGAGGGCCAATCATGGAACTGATATGGTCCTGTGAACACCGAGACCACGGGAAGGAGGTTCTTCCTGCAAATGTCCACCAATGCTGAGTCTGGAACTCTTGGAGGCATCTGTAAGGTGGCCTGACGAAAGCGTTCGATGAAGATGCGAACGTCTTCCTTTTCCTTCTGCTTGACTTCGATGAGAGAGGACATAGACATGTCCATTCCTCCCTCATAAAATCGTGTAAAGAATAGAGCTTTGAAATCCTCGAAGGAAGTAATGCAGTTGTCCGCCAAGCTACGGTACCACTGATAGGCTACTCCTGAGAGGCAGCCTTTGAACACCCGAGTGAGGAGGGCATCGTTCCCTTGTAGCAGCACCGTCATCATACTAAAATAGTTCATGTATTGGCTTGGTAATATTTTTCCCTCGAACAGAGCCATCGCCTGAGGTTTGTATTTTGGAGGGAAATGGACCTCTTCTCAGGTAGCTGGGTACGGCTGGTTGA
Organism: Iris macrosiphon; assembly: GCA_036927795.1. Classification (NCBI taxonomy): domain Eukaryota; kingdom Viridiplantae; phylum Streptophyta; class Magnoliopsida; order Asparagales; family Iridaceae; genus Iris; species Iris macrosiphon. The sequence goes on along the minus strand of JAYESA010000019.1, from coordinate 103,036,852 downwards.
TTCCCAGTTTCTTGAGCTGATCTTTGTGCTTCAAGGCATCGAACTGGGCTTTCAACTCCCGGACCGCCTGCATCGGATTTTTCGTTGGAAGCGGAGGAACTGCTGACTCTTGATCTAGAGCAGGTTCTTGGCTTGGGCTGGATGGTGGCAAGTCCACCCCCACATGTATCTGAGTTGGCGGAACCAATGCTTGAGCCATGGCGGTTGTGTGCTGAGTTAGCATCATCTGGTGCATATTCTCCATTACGGATTGCATTTGTTTCAGTGACGTCTCCAGGTCAGTGATGCGTTATTCTGCGTCTCCTGATGGCGACGCTCCCTCGCGTTCGTCTTCGATGGCGTAAGCTCCCATTTCTCTGGGCGTCGTCGAAGGGTAAGTATAGGTCGCTGCAGAAGTCGACTCTATACTCTCGGCATCTGATCTGGGAGATCGGCGACCCCCAGCGTCGGAATCAGACGAGTACGGAGCTGGTTGCTGTGACCTTGCACGGGTATTTTGGAATACCCCAGCTTCAGCGTTCCTGCGGAGGTCTTCGAATTTTCTCTGGCTTGGAGATCCAGAGGGAAGGCGCTTTGAGCTCGACCCTCTTCTAGGTATGCATGAAGCCATGTTCACGGACGCATACGCGCGCTCCTCTTCCGGGAAAGATTGAGAGTAGTTCAATCGGTCGAAGACCAATCGTTTTGCTTTAGAACAGTAGCAGTCAATCACAATCTTATGACTATTACAACATTGTTCCCTAGGGGGCATAATAGACATGTTGGAAGGTCCCCTCTCCTTACGCTTCTGATTAGGCATTCGCGTAGGTCAGGAGTAGCAATTTGAGCTTGTTTTGCGCCGTGGGACTTACCCAGGCGTGATTTGGAGATTCGCTCAGACAGGCGTAAAGCTAAAGAGGTGTTCAGTCGACCGTCGTCTTCCCGCGTAATCCGGAGGATAGGCAGATTACTTCTTCGCTGGTGTAACGGCCGAGGAGTTGAGTACTCGCCTGCTTGCTTCCTCTTGCGGAGATCACGGTGCTCATCTGGTTCGTCGTAGAGGTCAGATGTCGTCTTGCGCGTGGAGCGTGATCTGTTCTTCCGATTTGGCGTTGAGGCACCGTCGGAAGTTTTGTCTGTACCGCACGTAGCGGAAGACAGGTTCCTACGCGTGGAGCGCAGGGGATACTTCTGGGTCAGCGCTGAGGCTTTGCCCAAAGTTTTGTCTGTACCGCACGTAGCGGGAGACTGATTTCTGCACGTGTAGCGCAGTGGATACTCCTGGGTTAGCGCTGAGGCTTTACCAGAAGTTTTGTCTGTACCGCGCGTAGCGGGAGACTGATTTCTACGCGTATAGCGCAGTGGATACTCCTGGGTTAGCGCTGAGGCTTTACCAGAAGTTTTGTCTGTACCGCCCATAGCGGGAGACTGAATTTTACATGCGGGGCACGGAGGGAGCGATGCTACCATCTCATTGGTCGAAGAGATCGGAGAGATCGGAGAGTCCACATGAACAGTGGAGGATGTCTTGGGCATCCACACTTTGCGTAGCTTCCTGTTGTCTTGGACGGAGAGAGAGTGAGAGCTACCCCCAGTCCGAAGCATGTCTTCATAGGCAGACTGGTCGAAATGAACGACCAGTGTCTTCTTCACGGTTCCTACAGATACCGCATCGTGTTGAGCAATTACTTCCTCATCAGAAGAGAAAGACGTCCCCAGCAGAGTCGCTATCTTGTTTGTGGTATTAAACGAAAGAATGAAAGTGTATTTCAATGACATGGTTTATACGAGACCCGTGCCCTTTGGTTTACAAACAAACTTGTACAATTCGATCCTATACGAGGATGCAGGAGTACAATTTATTTAATCTGGGTATAAATTGCTATAGGTGTCTGATCTGCGGTCGATCACTTTAGCCCTTGGACTACACGATGTTGAAGAAGTGCCGTGGAAGACAGGATACAGCTTCGGAGGTTGCGAAGGAGGGTGGATGCGCGATGCTGAAGGTCGTCGCTCCCTATTCCTTGCCTGAGCTCTGTATTCTTCTCTCTCTCTCTGTCTCTCCCTCTTGATCTCCGGTTCGGTGACCTTGTTCGATCCTTCTTTCAAAGTTTCGAGCTTTGATCTGATATTGGTATTCTTGGCCAAATTTTCTGACCTGGTTCGATCTTCCAAATTGTCGACCTTGTTCCCCATTGATAGGGGTCTTTATTTATAGAGTTTTGGTGACAGTGACCACTCCATCGGTGTAACAACCGAGGAGTAGAAAGTACAGCACCCTTTTACACAACGGTTAAAGTAACCAATGCCTACGTATAGATGATCTTTTGAATGAGCGTGTGACGCGGGTCCAACTAAGGGGACACAACGCGTACAATTGCTACTAAGATCACGGCGCAAAAGCCACATAGGTAGGTATCCATTGTATAGAAGAGGTTGGCGTAGAAGCCAAATGTCTGTCACCTTGGCGTAGAAGCCAAATAGGCATAGAAGCCGAGTAGGCGTGGAAGCCGAGTAGTCGTAGAGAGTGAGGGGGCGTGGAAGCCGAGCAGGCATAGAAGCCGAACAGGCATAGAAGCCGAGTAGGCGTGGAAGCCGAGCAGGCATAGAAGCCGAACAGGCATAGAAGCCGAGTAGGCGTGGAAGCCGAGCAGTCGTAGAGACTGAGGGGGCACGGAAGCCGTAGGAGCACAGATCCTGAATGGGCGTAGAAGCCACTGCGTACCGTGCCAGGGTGCTGATGTGGACGTCTTTAGCCGAAATTACGGCTTTTGGAGATCAAATCTTTGGCAGAGATTTGCCATCATCCTGTGCATTAAATGCGAAGACGTGCCTTGAGGGGAAACTGTCACCGCTCTGTGCGTTTTGACGGAGAGACGTGCCTTGAGGGCACACTGTCACCGCTCTGTGTGCTTTAGCGGAGAAACGTGCCTCGAGGGGACACTGTCACCGCTCTGTGTGCTTTGGCGGAGAGACGTGCCTCGAGCCCTGTACGAAGCGCAGCTTTTGACGTGGCAGGCGGTTTGTCTTCTGCGGAGCGTAAAACAGCCCATGTTTGCCTGTGTAAAACAAGGCAGCGTGTTCTCTTTGCACGCGAAAGAGCGGTTTATGCCGGGGTTTTTTTAGTAAGCGCCATTTTGGTGATATTTTAACCAAATCCTCTACATTAAATGCTGAGATCCGCCATATACTATGGAGCGCGTCCCGAGGGGTCTGCCCCCGTTCCCAGCCGTCGTTTGGGTAGCTGTGCAACACTTTTTGTCAGGAGTCAGAGGTCAGGTTTACTGCGTGACTGGACAGTTTCTTTTCGGGAATACGAAGCGTTCCTCGTACGCTTTAACGCTGCTTTGAGAGCGGCTGGGTTTTACGCCACGGAGGCGATGAAGAACCCTGTTTTACGCTGGATGGCTCTGAAGGCCTCTGCCTACGCTGCTCTGTATCAAGACGCTGCGTAGATCTTCCAAGCATTTTTTTTCATGCTTCTACAACAGCCCCGATCGAAAACTGAGAAGTTTTCCTTAGGCGCTCGAAATCTAGACCCTTCGCCAACACCATTGATATCATCGTCTTCAAACCGGTATAAAAGAGGCTGGTATGTTGCTCGGTCAGCGCAACTAGATCCGATTGAACGCCAGGAGTGGCCGCGATGTCAGCAAGTCCCCCGCCAGGAATGACTGCAGACGAGGTGGCTACAGCCTCCGCCTCGACGGGTGGTGTGATCGAAGGAGGTGCAACGACGACGGTCGAAGTCATCGGCATACTCACAAGAGGCGAGGTTACGATGACAGGCTCATCCTCCTCTCGAGGTGACGAAACCACTCCAGGTGAGCTAGCCCCCGAAGGTATTTCCTCCTCGAAGTCGAAAGCCCCCATATCATCGCCAGGAGCCGGAGCAGAGCCAGAAGGTGCTTCAACTCTGTACTCCCCGTGGACGCCATCCCCTGAGAAAAGGACCAGAAAGTTGATATCAATATGATGGTAATCTTTCTAAAAGGAGACACAAAGACGATATTTACCCGGAGCCAACGGTATATATGGTGCATCTGCAGCCGATGTAGCTAAACCACGCCTTAATGACGCAATGCGAACTGTCATACCTAGAGAAGGAGGTGGGCCGACCGACATCGCCAAGAGTTCCGTCAAGCCTTCACCAAGACGTGCTCACCGACATGCAGTCGAGGTTCGTCAGCTGGAATCTCGCTAGGCGTGCTCACCGACACGGCGGGAGTTTTATCCGTTGCTGGTCTAGGGAAAGATTCTTCCATCTGCCTCGGCCACGCAGGCAATCTCGTTCCACTACCTGGAGCAGTGGCAGCGACAGCAACCTCTAGCAAAGATTCTCCGACACCGCCAGCCAGAACTGTAGAAGGTCCCTCTCTAAAAGGCGAGGAACCTCCAGCCAAAGAATCATCCCTGATATGGGGAGATGCAGGCTCACTCCCGGGAGCCTCAACACCAAGAATGCGGAGAGGACGAGCAACCGTCTCCTTCCTCCTCTTACGAAGAGAAGCTTCCTTCGGAGTAGAAGCCCGTCGCTTCCCAGAAGAGACTACCAAAGCCCCCGCAGGCGGAGGCACTTCACACCTCGGCACCGACACCAGAGGCTCATCCGGAGTACCAGACTCCTCACCCTCGTCAGAAGAAACCGAGGGGACTACAACTCTTCCCCCAGGCTTGGGAGAAGGCACCCTGAAGCTTCTACGCATGTCAAAATCATGATGGAAGGTGTTAATCGCTACATAGAACTGGGCGTAAGAATGGAGGATACGGAGCTCCGTGGAGATTGTAACGACCGGCACAATGAAGATTGCTCCCGTGCAACCCATGATAAAATATCGCCACCCTCTGGCTCCAACAATGAGTCCACCCCTGGACCTGAAGCTGGTGACGGCATTGCCCACGTGCAACTGATCGTACCCAAATTGCCTGGCAAACCGACTAGGCAAGTAGGGCTCGAAGAAGCAATGGTCTTCGCTTCTGTACAGCAGATGGGAGGGTCTATTGCAGACCAACCAATTGAAAGCTTCCGGAGAAAGATCGGTCTTCTCTCCACCCGAATCCTCAAGCCTCATCCCTGACTGATTACGATGCACGGAGGGGACGACGCAGAGGAGCTTCCAGCCGTGACTGAGGTTCAGCACCAGTCGACAGTCCAAAGTTTTGGTCACATTCCAGGGAGAGTCCTTATAGTTCAGCAAGAAATTACCCCCCGAGCTGCTACCAGAGCTGGAAGACATCACCCGGGGGTTGTGGAGAATTAACCATCCCATCAAGTATAGGTATGGTAATTCCACCCGGGGAAAACTCTCACGCCGAGCTTCATCGACGAGCAACCCATCAGTCATGGCTCTCAGGCCAGCCTGTATACGGCACACCATGGCAGGAAGCAAGCCCAGTCTTGCCCCGAACACCAGGCGCACTGCCTGCCACAGGATGTTCCGGTGAATGCGGTCCGCGAACGCAGTACCGGGCACTACTACTCGACGTAGCCATATCGAGAGGAAACCGGCCAGCTGGGCTTCCTTAGACAGAGGCCTGCGGCAGAGCCTCAAGTAACTATAGGCCTTAGTGCCTTCGGGATACTTTCCTACCCTCTCAACGAGAATCTGATATGGAGCTTTAGCCTCCTCCATAAGATCCTCGATGACCTGGGAACTGAACACGCCCAAACAGTTCACGGGCTCATTCTTGCCCTCCGAGGCTTTCTTCGACTTGGCGGCTGGCTCGGTGGAAGAAGAGGTAGGACATCCACTTGGTGGTGTGAGCCAAATCAGAAGGCTCGTTATAAAAAGCGGTGCACGCGAAGTATTGACACATCAGCTCCTGATATACTTCCGCCACCCGAGCGTCCAAGTCCCCCAACTCCCGGTTGGTGGGAACATACTCTTCAAATGGGGTATCCCTCATCGGCAGTCTCGAGACAACTGCCATCTCATGGAGGGCCAATCCCAGCTCCCCCAGTGGAGTGGCGAAGGTCCCAGTGAGCGAAATATATCGCTCCATCAGTGCCAAGAACAGATTAGGGTTGGGAGGCAACCCAACGCTCGTCGCACTCACAACGGCATACAGTCCGATGCCCTCCAGCTCTCTTCGAAAGTGCTTCAAGGCCTAGTTAACTAGGAAGTCCATCGGAGGTTTGTTGGGGTGATCCACCCATTGCACCGAGGATTCTCCTTGGGATATACCCCACCTCGTCCCATAAAGTCATTATAGAAGGTCGACAATTGGACCGGCTGGATCACTGAGCTGTCTTCACTCGGGATACTGCCCGGGTACAGTCCCCTGAACAATGTCATAATGCCGGAAGGGCGACTGACAAACGACCCCTAGTCAGCCCCTTTCAGATGAAAGATCTTCCCCGGCTTTCCGTGAAGATCGGGAGTCAGCGTCCACGACATCCTCCTGCGATGCGTCGCATGGAAGAAAGCCGAGATGGGATAATCCCTCGACATCGTTGGCAGATACAAGACCAAATTCCCGGCAAGAAAAACCCAGGGTTCCCTCTTGGGCTTCGTTTGGGACTGTTTGTCAATCATGTCCCCAAAGAGGAAAGCCGGCTTTATGTACTGCTCCCCGTCGACGTAGGTCAGGGGCTCTCCGTTGATCATATTCAGCAGCGTCCGCTCGCCCTGAGCCGATATCAAAAATCTCCTTCCCTCAGGATACTGGGGTCCGAAGATGGGAAATGCCACATGGGACAGATCCTCCAGATAGTTCGAGTGCAGCATCCCGGCAGCGAAACCCATCACCTCGGCCAGTGGAGACTCACCCAAATCAACTGCAAAAGTGCAAGGAAAATATGTCATTACAAATCTTGCACAAACGTACAGACCAAAGAAACGACAGTCTGTGCTCTACGCCAGGATTGTACGAATTTGGTCATTTTACGCCGGAAGTCCCCTCCACAAGCGTAAAACTCAAATTTTACGATATACGCCAATTTTCGGTAGCCAGAGCTTTTACGCTCGGAACTACGAAAATATAGAGTTTTTACGCTGGCACATTAGAAATGTGGGCGTAAAAGATGAAAACGCCTCCGTGCATCATCTTCCTCAAAGAGGCTATCAGCACAGAAGACGACCTAGCGCGGTCACGTTCAATGTGTGCGAAGGATTTTTCATCGTTTTTGTCACCCCAAAGGCTCTACCTCTAAGATCGGGTGCGCTGCTCGTCGGCGGGATACTTTGCTCAGAAGGAAGTTTACCTTGCCCGACCGAAGACTCTCTCGCTGGGGCAGGAGAATGAGAAGGAGAACCTATGCTCTTTCCCTTAGCGGAGGGGGTTTGTTTCGACGCCATTTCTGAAGACTCGAAGTGCTCGGAGAAGGAACGAAGAAAAACTCGAACAGTCGAAAGCTCTCTTTCGCAGAAGACGGATAAAAAGTTTTTCTCTCAAAAAACTTGGGATATATATAGAGTTCGAGTCGACTCCTCGAATCCTCGGACGGACTCCTCGAGACCCTAACCAAATCTCACAATTAATAGTTGGTTATAATTGGATGCCAGGTCAGCCCACTACTATCGAAAGACGGACAGTCAGCGAATTCGAAAAATTCTTCGCACAAAGCAGTTCTGTGGTTTCTACGCTAAAGGAGCTTTCTACGCTCGACAGCAACAGATCTACGGTTTTACGCTCGCAAGCTATAAGTCTATGGTTTTTTGCCCGGATGCCTTTGTGCTCGGTAGCTTTTACACTCGAGAGGCAACAAACCTACGACTTTACGCTCAGCAGATACCAAATCGATGATCTCACGCTCGGTGGCGCTCAGTTTACGCTCAGAAGCAACAGATTCGCCAAACTTCACGCTTGGAGAAATTTTCTTTTCAGGAGCTACAGATCTACAGTTCTACGCTAAAGGAGCTTTCTACGCTCGACAGCTACGAATCTACGGCTTTACGTTCGACAGCTATAAGTCTATGATTTTACGCCCGGATGTCTTTGTGCTCGATAGCTTTTATGCTCGAGAGGCTACAAACCTACGACTTCACGCTCAGGAACCGCAAGTCTATGATTTCACGCTTGATGGTGTTCTACGCTCACAAGCTATAGATCTCCAGTCCTACGCTAAAGGAGCTTTCTACGCTCGACAGCTATGAATCTACGACTTTACTTTCGACAGCTATAAGTCTATGGTTTTATGCCCTGATGCCTTTGTGCTCGGTAGCTTTTATGCTTGAGAGGCTACAAACCTACGACTTCACGCTCAGGAACCACAAGTCTACGATTTCACGCTCGATGGTATTTTACGCCCAGAGGCTACAGACTGATGATTTCACGCTCCACGACTTTTCGCATATCCGAACAGTCCCCGAAGCGGTCAATTACAAAGAGTTCCCACAGAAGATACTCGTTCTTGACCCCAAAGTATCCCAAGTACCCGAAACATACAGAGTTCAAACATTGAGAAATTACTCTTCTCGGGTCCAAAATTGGAGGTTCATCCAGACTCCAGTCTGAACATCTCGTCTATCAAGATGGCAAACTCAGTTTTGACAGCCAAAAATCCTCGACCCTGTTCCAAAGGAGTTTCGAGAGATCATTCTTGAAGACAAAGTCTGAACAAAATTTTTGCTCATCAGAAGCAGCAGTTCAGAGCTCTACGCGGTCCCTCAGTCCTAGCAACAGGACAGTTCTAAATGTTCAAAATGCTTAAACAATATTCTATGGACTATTCGTTATGCGTAAAGGACAGGGCCTGATACTCTTTCTATCAGAGTCAGCGTAAAGAATCAGAAGTGTCGAAGCTACACATATTCAGACTTCACAGCCAACGTATGGCAAGATGATCATATGAAGAAGACAATTTTATTAAAAATCAAAATCATGATTACATATGAGGGAAATCCAATCTATAAGGGTTTTTCTCTATTTTTTATGATTACATCTGAGGGAAACTCCGTCTACAAAGGAGATACCCCCTCGTCGTCTGAAGATCGCCCAGAATCTGTTCTGACAGGTTCTCGCATGGGTGGAGATCTTCCTCTTCTTCGAAGATAGTTCATCGACTACCACAGTCATGAACAAGAAGATCCTCCATACGCCATGGTCGATCCAGTTGAGGCTTCTTTAACCCAACTCGATCGAGGACGACAGATTACAGTTTGTCTAATCTCGTCCGCGGGGGTCTCAGGAGAAGAGATACAGCTTGCCAGCCGTGTGGTGAAATATGATCCTTCCCTCCTCCTGGAAGAACCACCATACAAAGTTGCTGATTATCCCGAGCAAGGGAGGCTAAGATATCCTTCCATGATCCATCGTTGCAGTGGACACTTGCTCGAAGATGCCGTCTTTTTCGGCTCCCTACATGTCGGAAGAACATGATCTCCTTCTTCCTCAGGTTGACCCGACGAACTCCGGCGATCATCTCTGCATGGTGAGGGGAATGTGGGGAGAACAGGTTAACCCTCCAGCCTTTTTATAGGCAAAAGAGATCACAGCGATCCCCAATAAATCTGCCATAAAGTCCGCATCGACCGTTTTCAACGCTCTATTCAGAAACGTTTCGAGTTACGAGGGGCCGTTCATGCTTCATTCAAAGCGTTTCAAATTCCGAGGAATTTAAAAGCTTTGAAGGGGGTCTTGTAGAAGCATGAAAAATACGCTGGGAGGAGCTACGCAGCATACTAATGCAGAGCAGCGTAAACGGAGACCTTCAGAGCCATCAAGCGTGCAACAGAGCTTTTTTCGCTAAACATAGAGTAAAGTATAAGCTCAAAGGACCATCCGCGTAAGTGCAGTACGTCCAAGCCGCTCCAGCGTAGACAGGGTTCTTCATCGCCTCCATGGCATAAAACTCATCCGCTCTCAAAGCAGCGTTAAAGCGTACGAGGAACGCTTCGTCTTCCCCGAAATGAACCTGTCAAGTCACGCAGTGAACCTGACCTCTGACTCCTGACAAAAAGTGCTGCACGGCTACCCAGACGACGGCTGGAAACGAGGACAGACCCCTCGGGACGCGCACCACAGTATGATGGCTGATCTCTGCATTTAATGCAGAGGATTTGGTTAAAATATCACCGAACCGTCGTTTACTGAAGTCCCCTCAGCGTAAACCACTCTTTCGCGTACAAGGGAATACGCTGCCTTATTTTACACAGGCAAACATGAGCTATTTTATGCTCCGCAGTAGACAAACCGCCTGCCGCGTCAAAAGTTGCACTTCGTACGGGGCTCGAGGCACGTCTCTACGTCTAATTGCACAGTGCGGTGACAGTTTCTCTTAAGGCACATCTCTGCGACGGATGCACAGAAGGGCTGCAGACCTTCAAAACACGCCTCCGCATTTAATGCACAAGATGGTGGCAAATCTCTGCAAGAGATTTGATTATATCTTTAAAAGTCGTAATTCCGGCTAAGACGTCCACATCAGCACTCTGGCACGGTACGCAGCGGCTTCTACGCCCATTCAGGATCTGTGCTCACGCGGCTTCTACGCCCACTCAGTCTCTACGACCACTCGGCCTCTACGACCATTCGGCTTCTGCGCCTATTCGACTTCTATGCCTGTTCGGCTTCTATGCCTGTTCGGCTTCTATGCCTACTTGGCTTCTACGTCAGGGTGACAGTCATTTGGCTTCTACGCCAACCTCTTCTACACAAGGGATACCTACCTACGTGGCTTCTACGCCGTGATCTTTGCAGCAGATATACCCATTTTGTCCCCTTAGTTGGACACGCGTCACATGCTCACTCAAAAGGTCATCTATACGCAGGCATTGGTTATTTTAACCGTTGTGTAAAAGGGTGCTGTACTTTTCACTCCTCAGTTTCTACACCGACGGAGTGGTCACTGTCACCAAAACTTTATAAATAGAGACCCCTATCAATGGGGAAAAAGGTCGAAAAATTGGTCAAGAAAACCAATACCAGATCAAGAGGTCGAAACTTTGAAAGAAGAATCGAACAAGGAGAGAAACTTCCAACTTGAAGATCGAACAAGGTCAAAACTTGGAAAGAGAGGTCAAGAGAGAAAGAGAGAGAGGGAGAGAGGAATCCGGAGCTCAGGCAAAGAGTAGGGATCGACGACTTTGGCATCGTGCATCCACCCTCCTCTGCAACCTTCGAAGCTGCTACCTGTCTTCCACATCACTTTTTTAACATCGTGTGGTCCAAGGGCTAAAGTGATCGACTGCAGATCAGATACCTATAGCAATTTATATCCAGATTAAATAAATTGTACTCCCACATCCTCGTATAGGATTAAATTGTACAAGTTTGTTTGTAAACCAAAGGGCGCGGGTTTCGTATAAACCCCGTCATTGAAATACACTTTCATTCTTTCGTTTAATAACACAAACAAGCACCACTATTAAATAATGCTAAAGCTAGAATAGAATCAAGGAGAACAGAACCTGCGATGACATCTTCAGTGGGCTCAGCTTCCTCAATCATCATAGCAAATGCTCATCCCTGAGGTGTACCCTCCCTGATATTGGTGCTGGGCATAACACTGCTGCTGGGTTGAAAGTGGTTATCCCCTTGGCTGTACTGCAGGTGGCCTCACCTGTGTTCTTTGAGCTGGAGCTGCTCCCTGAACTGCACAACGAGGGTTGGTAGGATAATCCCTCAGCTGATGTCCTTCGGTACCACAATAAAGACAAGCTCCCAGCCTTTTTCTGCAAACTTTCCAGATGTGGTTGGGCTTCTTGCAGAAGTGGCTGGAAGCTTGATATGACTGTCTCTGCTGCTGTTGTGGTACATGGTGAACCGGTGCCCTAGCTGGAGTCTGATGTTGTTATGGCTACTAAAAAGGACTAGACTGGAAATAAAGATGCTTAGCAGGCTCTGTGCTGCTTCTAGCCCCCAAAAAAGAATTGTGGTCTCTCTTGTATTTCAAGCTCAATTCCCGTTCAACCTTGCGTGCCTCTGCAAGTATCTCCGAATACGTCTCATAAAAAGGCGGAATGAGGATCTTTACTTCCTAGTTTAGACCCTCACAGAAGCAGATAGCACGAACCTCTGGCTCTCTCAACAAATACTTCGCAAATCAGCTCAGCCTACCGAACTCTGTGGCATACTCCTCCACGGATATGCTCCCCTGAGTAAGGTCCTCAAACTGCCTCCCCAAATACAATCTGTCTGCCCGAGCAAAGCACTTCTTCTTGAAGAGATCCTTGAACACCTCCCAAGACTGCCCCACATCAGCAAGAAGTGGCTCATTCTTGAACCAAGTGCGGGCAATGTCGAATAGCTGAAGTCCTACTGCCTCAACCTTCAGATCCTCAGCAAGACGAGACACCCTCATGAGACGGTTGATATCCTTGAGCTAATCATCAGCATAAATGATGCACTCGATTCCCTTGAAGACCCGAGGTTCCAGCTTCTTAATGTCCTAGATATTACCCGACCGAAGTTGGACAACCTACGGAGCAACCTGCTGCTAAACCAGAGCTCCTCTCTCTACTACAACAAGGGCAAGCTAATGAGCACTCTCAATACCCTACCATAACACGTCGGTCTGCCTCTGGTGAGCCTCTGACTGGGCCCTCTGAGCCTCTATCATCTCATAAAATAATGCGAACACCTGAGTCACATCTATCAGCATGGAAGGTGGAGGTAAAAGTCCCTCAAATATAGCTAGAACAGTCCTCTGAGCTGGAGATGGACCCCCGAACGCAACTGATACGCTAATCACCGAAGAAGTGACTGGTGCAGGCCCTCGAGAAGTCACAGATCTCTCAGAAACTGCTCCTTTCTGCTGTGATCGAGTCATAGACGATATCCTGAGGTAAAGTAAAAGAAAAGAATTAATATGGCACATGATATAATGTATTCAAAAAATGACAGTTAAAGATCAAATATCAATATCAAGGAAGAATATTTAAAATAAATAATAGACTTTTTTTCTAGATGTGATTTAGTATTCTCAGCCTATAGCCTATATCTGATATCCTAAAATAGTCTCATAATAGTACTCAAATCAGAGCACCACTACGAATAACACTAATTGTGACCTTGATGACCTGCATGTGCTACCACTAAAAATATGTCACGACCCGCACCCGGTGTAAGAGCGCGAGTAGTGAACAACATCCAGCCTACACTGTAGCATCGACGGAAGAACGCTATTTGGATAAACTATCTATCTAGCAATAATGATCATCAAGATCTATAATGCCACCAATAAAGTATAAATAATCAATCATAGATCTATAAGATAGAACAATCGCACGAATATGATATAAAGAACTAAATAGTCAAATATAACTCACTAGGCAAAATAATATCTAATAAATCATCAAATATAATAAAGAAATACTAGTGTCAAATGCCGGAGACAAATCCAGTACAATAAACCTATCTACTGAGCTACAGGTAATGGGTCGTCTGTCTCAACCGGAATGAGTCCCTCCTGAGCTAAAGTCTCTGGCTCTAAGCCAACTACGTCCTGAGGCCCATTGTGAGTGGGATAATACTCCTTAGTGTCACCTAGGAAAAATATATCCAATCAGGAAAGGAGCAAAGTACACCTCTAACAACAGTTCTAATAAATAATAAAAACTATGTAACAGTAAATAAAGTGAATATACAAGATGCAATATGCAAGTACGAGAGATATACAAAATAGGAATACTGGAATTAAATACAAAAAATGAGCATCATGAAAATGGGCAAGAAATACTACTACTATGTGAGTGAGTACCAGTTTTAACATATGATCGGCTTGGAAACTTGCACAAGGATTAGGGCCTTGTTAATCATATGTGCGGTGTATGATCAATACTCACAAGGATATGCACAAGGAGGGGTATGATCACATATCTACACTAACACTCACTACCCCGACTGGTATAGTGGATCCAACCATGATAGTTTATGACATAGGATTCACTGGGTAGGTAGCTAGTCTCCCCAAGAATCAATATCTGTACATGTACAAGAAGAATGAGGAATAAGGCTTATACAAGATACACTATAAATAACAAGGAATAACATCTCATGACGAGATCTGGATATACCAATCCGTATAACCATCGTGTCAAGAAATCAGTGATATCTACACTAAATACGAGAAACATAGAGGATATCATAAATAAGAAACTACCAGAGAATGTACTTGCCTGGAATCCGATGAACAATTTCAAAGATGTCTAAAATGGTGCCCCAGAGACCTAAATATGGAATATTATATCAATACAAGGTTTTTGAAAGAATACAAGTTAAACTAGTAAAAGTCTAGGCCGTAAAGCCATTTCTAGGTCAAAATAGAAAAACTAGGTTAACTCTGGGTCAAACTAGTCAAACTTGGTCAAACTAGATATTTCTAGGTTGTATGAGTCAATCTCTAGGATATTGGGTTCATACACTATATAAGTAGGCTATACTAGCTGTAGGATACTAGTACTATACCGTATCGTAAGATACGTAAATGTATATATATAAAAAAATTCTATAAGTTATACAAATATACTACATACTAGTATTCCTAGTTAAACTAGTACTAATGGAATACCTTGGCTTTGAACCAACTTGGTATCGCACTAGCTATCCTCATCTTGATACCCATACCCAATATCTACAATTACCTTGGTATCACAAGTAATACTTACTAACTTATCAAACTAAGACAACTAACTAGCTAAGGTTTATAGATGCACCCATATATATATAAATAAGTATCTAACATACCTCACTTACCAATATCTAACTTATACCATATACTAACTTATAACAAAAATACCACTTAACATATATTACCAAATACTAACACATACCCTCTTCTAACATATAACTCACACAACAACATATAACCATATATCAAATACTAACTTCTTACTAATATCTAACTCCGATCACTAACACACATAAACTTATCTCCAACTAACAACTAACTTAAATACTAACTACACAACTCCAACCTACAAACTCGACCCCCTTACCATGGTAGCTGCTACTACTAGCATCCTTGCTTCTGCTACTGCCCCTAGCAGCATTGCTGCTACTGCTACTTTCCTGACCCCTTCATTATGTTGCTGACAGTAGCAACCCAACCCTCACATACCTTGTTGTGTGTTGCTCACCTCCAGACCTACTGTTAATGTGGTTCACCACAACCTGACCTCCCATACTCCCAAGACTGATATAACATTCACTAATGCACAATATATGTGACTGTCCTCCCCCAAAGACGGACACTAAGATGAACAAAACAAAAACTTATATAAATATTAATATTTATATCACCACAACACATAATAGTTGCACTTACCTCACAGTCTATCAGAGATCTCAATTCAGTCTCCATATGTGCAACAGTTCCCAACTCCTATATACCCAATACACACTCCAACACATTAATACCTAATATAAATATAGATAGATAGATGATTATATATATATATATATATATATATATATATATATATATATATATACATAACTCATATGCAATATTTAAATAGCTACACACAAGTCCAATTGAATTAGAATGCAAAATACAAACACGTGGAGTGCATCGCACCCGTATCACACTCAATCTATGATACGCTTGCGATACGGCTCAACCACACCACCAAACATATTTTGAAGGACACGAGCAAGTCTAGAATCATAATTAGAAGTGCTATGAAGAGCAAGCTACTCATATATGTGCCCGTGTCAAGATATGACATGCTCAAACTGTCATGCCCCGATCTCCCGCAGGCAATCGGCCGTTCCCGCTAGGCGGGAATCACCCTCGCCAGCGCTCCCGCGGAACGATCGCTTAACCCATCCGGGCGTGATGCCGCATGAGCGTGATCCACGCCCGTGCAAGGCCATGGTTCATTGGCTGGCGGCAAGAGTTCTAAGCTATAGAGTCGCACAGATTGCCCGAGTGCAGCGGAGTCATGAACGCATAGGCGATCGGTAACAGGTTCACTGAGTCGACAATATAGCGGAAGCATCGAAACAAGTAAAGTAATCTCTTTATTGATATGAAACATGTATTACAGGCGGCGTATAGCCGAGATTACAAGTCGCTCAAGCCTCTCTCTCTGAAACAGTAAAAGCGTGCCAAGTGGCTACAACTGTGGAATGATTTGTACAGGCGATGGTCAGGCGATGTTCACAACTTATGTCTTATATATATATATATATATGCTTCAGTCCCGGACGCACCGTTGCAAGGCTACAGAGGGAACTCCTGGCCTTAGCACGCACGTTGGAGGCATCCGCACCGAACGAGGTTCTCCCGCACCCTGCATATCAAACTGGTGGATTATCAGTACATTGAATGCACTGGTGGGGAAGCTACTCGCCCGCTCGACAAATCCAAACACGTAATACAGGTTCCGTGCACAACTATTAAGTTGTCTTTCTAGTTGCCTTAGGATCAGTTTCATGCAAACGTTGAATAGCCTAACGTGTCGGGCAGTGCGCCGTACGATGTTTGAGGGAACACGGCGAGACTTACCAACTTACCATTTATCCTTCCCTGTCCAAGGCAAACATTGTTAATTTAAGCAGGGGCATGTATAAACATTCAGGAGGCATAGCATATGCAAACACGAGTACTTATTTCGAGATCGTTCATGTGTTCAGTTTATTTGTTTCATACGATACAGTATCTCGCACGCGGATAGCTGCTAAGCGAGGATGAATGGTTTATCTTTTGTTTACAAGCAAGCATGCAATAAGTTAGGTACAAGGTGATCACTGGCGTATGCCATAATGGACACTAGTCTGTGACGAAGATGGTTTGCTACGTGCAAGAACGTTATGCGCCGCATACCACCCTGTCCTAGTACGTGAGACTAAACGTTAGTTCCGTCCGGAGCCGGAACGGTGCCAGTGCCCCAGCAGCCGCCCGCAGGAACTATACCTTGTGCACAAGTTGTCCGTGATCGAACAATAACATTTATTCGCCCGAAGGCTACGTGATTATCACCCGTAGGCTACGTGCGCCCGTAGGCTACGTGACTATCGCCCGTAGGCTACGTGAATATCGCCCGTAGGCTACGTGCGCCCGTAGGCTACGTGATTATCGCCCGGAGGCTACGTGAGTACAAGACAAGCAGTAGCATGATTCATTTATATTGCATCTACGTTCCATTCATGCGTTCAGGATTGCTTAAACATTGCACAATATAATAACGTTAGACATTCATAAGCAGACAAGCATGCGTTTCTAAGGGACACAAGTAAACACGATTGTTCGGACCCGAAGGTAAGCCGAGAGATGAAACCGTTAAGGAACTTAGCATGCGAGGGTCTGTATATAAGCAGTATTTCATTTCCATGTTCTAGCAAGCAATACAAGTTGGGATTATTCCCTTAGCTAGGTGCGTTGGATTTATTAGCATGCAGGGGATGAATCACCTAGCGACTAGCATGAACATTCTAGATTTTATGTGTGCTTGCTAAGCAAAGACAAGTTCACCGTAGCCACCCACCTTAGCGATGATTCGCCTCGGTAGAGCGATACATCTGAGCGAGCCTCTGAAAGTCCAAGCCGGATTCCTGTAGGGGCAAGTCTGGATATCCTTTGCTTCTCCTTTGAGGCAAAGCGGGTCGGGACAGCTGCACGATTGCCGATTGAGACGGCAGTCCGCTTGAGCGGAACGGGGTGTTACATCCTACCCAACTTAGAAAAAGTCTCGTCCTCGAGACTTACTAAAGGCAAGCAGTAATTTAGGGTTGAGGCAATCCTAGACAAGTTGTTTGTACTTGTTTCATTTGGATATTCACTTGTACAAGCGTCGATCTTAGCATATCGCTTAGACTGGATCGTGCGCACTTTCGAAGTGTACTTCTAGCGTGAACACGTCAACCAGCTCAGTGATAGCGAAGTCTTAGCACTCGAGTTTCACCTTTTCTTAAGCCTTGGATGGTGCACTAGTTCAAGGCATCCCTCGAATAGATACATTCAACCAAACTTAGGGTTAGCGAAAATCGGACAAGCTACTAGCGGTACTCTCAAGGGTTCGCACAGGTTGGCACAAAGGCCACTTGCAGCATACAACCAGACAAGCAAGCATAACATTCAAAACGCATTTTGAAAGTATTTAGACATATTGTTGGAACATCCCATCGAGGCATTGAGAGCGAGCGTGCACATAACCCACGAACGAGCTTTCGAAATAGAGATATCGAATCGAAGTCTAAAGGCGTAGAAGCCAGGCTCTGATACCATTCTGTCACGCCCCGATCTCCCGCAGGCAATCGGCCGTTCCCGCTAGGCGGGAATCACCCTCGCCAGTGCTCCCGCGGAACGATCGCTTAACCCATCCGGGCGTGATGCCGCACGAGCGTGATCCACGCCCGTGCAAGGCCATGGTTCATTGGCTGGTGGCAAGAGTTCTAAGCCACAGAGTCGCACAGATTGTCCGAGTGCAGCGGAGTCATGAACGCATAGGCGATCGGTAACAGGTTCACTGAGTCAACAATATAGCGGAAGCATCGAAACAAGTAAAGTAATCTCTTTATTGATATGAAACATGTATTACAGGCGGCGTATAGCCGAGATTACAAGTCGCTCAAGCCTCTCTCTCTGAAACAGTAAAAGCGTGCCAAGTGGCTACAACTGTGGAATGATTTGTACAGGCGATGGTCAGGCGATGTTCACAACTTATGTCTTATATATATATATATATATATATATATATATATGCTTCAGTCCCGGACGCACCGTTGCAAGGCTACAGAGGAAACTCCTGGCCTTAGCACGCACGTTGGAGGCATCCGCACCGAACGAGGTTCTCCCGCACCCTGCATATCAAACTGGTGGATTATCAGTACATTGAATGCACTGGTGGGGAAGCTACTCGCCCGCTCGACAAATCCAAACACGTAATACAGGTTCCGTGCACAACTATTAAGTTGTCTTTCTAGTTGCCTTAGGATCAGTTTCATGCAAACGTTGAATAGCCTAACGTGTCGGGCAGTGCGCCGTGCGATGTTTGAGGGAACACGGCGAGACTTACCAACTTACCATTTATCCTTCCCTGTCCAAGGCAAACATTATTAATTTAAGCAGGGGCATGTATAAACATTCAGGAGGCATAGCATATGCAAACACGAGTACTTATTTTGAGATCGTTCATGTGTTCAGTTTATTTGTTTCATACGATACAGTATCTAGCACGCGGATAGCCGCTAAGCGAGGATGAATGGTTTATCTTTCGTTTACAAGCAAGCATGCAACAAGTTAGGTACAAGGTGATCACTGGCGTATGCCATAATGGACACTAGTCTGTGACGAAGATGGTTTGCTACGTGCAAGAACATTAGGTGCCGCATACCACCCTGTCCTAGTACGTGAGACTAAACGTTAGTTCCGTCCGGAGCCGGAACGGTGCCAGTGCCCCAGCAGCCGCCCGCAGGAACTATACCTTGTGCACAAGTTGTCCGTGATCGAACAATAACATTTATTCGCCCGAAGGCTACGTGATTATCATCCGTAGGCTACGTGCGCCCGTAGGCTACGTGACTATCGCCCGTAGGCTACGTGAATATCGCCCGTAGGCTACGTGCGCCCGTAGGCTACGTGATTATCGCCCGGAGGCTACGTGAGTACAAGACAAGCAGCAGCATGATTCATTTATATTGCATCTACGTTCCATTCATGCGTTCAGGATTGCTTAAACATTGCACAATATAATAACGTTAGACATTCATAAGCAGACAAGCATGCGTTTCTAAGGGACACAAGTAAACACGATTGCTCGGACCCGAAGGTAAGCCGAGAGATGAAACCGTTAAGG
Organism: Iris macrosiphon; assembly: GCA_036927795.1. Classification (NCBI taxonomy): domain Eukaryota; kingdom Viridiplantae; phylum Streptophyta; class Magnoliopsida; order Asparagales; family Iridaceae; genus Iris; species Iris macrosiphon. The sequence continues at coordinate 103,017,191 of JAYESA010000019.1, read as the reverse complement.
GACTTAGCATGCAAGGGTCTGTATATAAGCAGTATTTCATTTCCATGTTCTAGCAAGCAATACAAGTTGGGATTATTCCCTTAGCTAGGTGCGTTGGATTTATTAGCATGCAGGGGGTGAATCACCTAGCAACTAGTATGAACATTCCAGATTTTATGTGTGCTGGCTAAGCAAAGACAAGTTCACCGTAGCCACCCACCTTAGCGATGAGTCGCCTCGGTAGAGCGATACGTCTGAGCGAGCCTCTGAAAGTCCAAGCCGGATTCCTGTAGGGGCAAGTATGGATATCCTTTGCTTCTCCTTTGAGGCAAAGCGGGTCGGGACAGCTGCACGATTGCCGATTGAGATGGTAGTCCGCTTGAGCGGAACGGGGTGTTACACAAACCCCCGTGTCAAAGAAAAAACCTCTAAAATCAACTCATATCACCAAATTGTCATGATACGGCCTACACGTATCCAATTGTGGATACGACACTAGTCTCACACAACCAAACATATGTCAATTTGGACTAATTGACTATTAACAAATACATGATGTGCCAATCGTGGAATTCCCCCTAAATTGGCACAAAATACATCATAACTTCTTTCATAGGCCTCCTATGAACCTAATTCCATTTTCTATGGTAGCCTTAGTATATGGGAGAATTTCTAATGATTAAAATACAGATTTAAAGTCTAATTAGACAGAGAAAACTGAATTGTACCTATCGAAAGATGAATTTCTAATGCAAGTCTCAAAATGAGTGTCAAGAGCCTTCAACTTGTGCTCCTTCCTCTTTCTTGTGGCTCCTTACCTCCTCCTTGTTCCAATAGCCTCCAATAGTGAATAGAGAAGGAATTAGAAGAGAATTTGGGTAGGAATAGGTATAGGGATGAAGGAATTTGGAAAGAAAAATTCTAGATCTAGAATTGAGATGAATGGATGAAGCGAGAGAGAGAGAGAGAGAGAGAGAGAGAGAGAGAGAGTCTCTCTCCTCTCCCCTATGGCTGGCCTTGCCCCCTTCTCTAAGTCACTATAAAAAGTATAAAATACCCCTTGAGGCTTATCATGAAGATATTAATTAAGAAGAGAATGTTCTAATCCAAATGGTTTAACTAATTAAGTCATCCTCCTAATGAATGGGCTTGTTTGTTGGGCTCAAATCCAACTAGAATTAATGTTGGTCTATAAGTCTAATCTAAAATAGTTAGGTCGACTAACAAAAGTCTAAAATCAATTATAACATCTAACAATAAATAAATAATACAATAAATAACTATACAATATGTACAATATTTAATTAATTATAAAATGACCAAAATAATCTTTCCTAGAAAATGTGGTAGTGACAAGATAATATTACCTGGTGATACCGATTTGATGGCGAGTCTGCAGGATCAATCTTCTATAGTTGAGAGAATTATAGTAGAGCAGACTAGTGACGTCAGACTTCAGCGGCTCAGATCAGAGTGTGAGTCTGGACGCAGATCAGAGTTGAGCATTCATGAAGATGAAACTCTCAAGTTTAGGAGTCGACTTTGTGTGCCGAGAGGAGATATCTGGCATAAGATATGTCAGAGCCCCAAAGTTCCCAATACTCAGTGCATCCAGGAGGGATGCATATGTATCAGGATATTCGTCAACACTTCTGGTGGAATGCTATGAAGAGAAAGATAACTCGGTTCTTTTCTTAGTATTTAGTCTATCAGCAGGTCAAGGATGAACATTAGAGACCGGACAGACTACTTCAGCCTTTACCAATTCTGGAGTGGAAGTAGGACCATATTACTATAGAATTTATGACCGGTCTTCCTAGATCCCTGTCTGGCAGACATGCTATATGGGTTATAGTAGATCGACTCACGAAGGTTATTCACTTTCTTTTAAAGTGGGCTAGTCTACAAAGAAGCTAGCTGAGATGTACATGAGACAGATAGTCAGATTACATGGCATGCCAGTCAGCATAGTCTCAGATAGAGATTTGCGGTTCATGTCTCACTTTTGGCAGAGCCTATAGCAGAGTTTGGGTACTAGGTTGAAGTTAAGTTCAGCCTACCATCGGCAAATAGATGGGCAGTCAGAGCGTACTATTTAGACTTTAGAGGATATGATTCGAGCTTGTACACTTGACTTCGGTGGATCTTGGGAGGATCACTTGCATATAGTAGAGTTCTACTATAACAACAGCTTCCAGACGAGCATTCAGACGGAACACTGCGAGGCTTTGTATGGTAGGAGATGCAGATTACCGTTATCTTAGGATGACATTGACGAGAGGCAGCTGCTTGGTCTAGAGATGATTGCTCAGTCAGTTGGAGTGATCATGCAGATTAGAAAGCAACTCAGAGTGGCTTAGGATTGCCAACGTCATTGGGCATATCAATACCGTCGTCATCTTGAGTTCTCTGTCGACTACCATAAATTTATGAGAATTTTGCCTACATATGGAGTTATCAGATTTGTAATACGGGAAAATCTTAGTCCCAGATATATAGTCCCGTTCGATATTCTCGAGCGAGTTGGAGACGTATCATATCATCTAACTCTTCCCCCATCACTTCATGAGGTACATGACATCTTTCATGTATCTTAGTTGTGCCGGTATATTTCAAACTCGAGCCATATCCTGGATTATACTGAGTTGTTCATTGGTACCGATCTATCATATGAGAAGAGGTTTTGTCTATTTTGGACCAGAGGAAGAAGGTTCTCAAGAATTGGACTATCAGGTTAGTTCGTGTTGCTTGGGGACATCACTCACTGGGTGAGTCGATGTAGGAGCGCGAGGACGATATGCGTACCCATTATCTATTTCTTTTTGACTTGAGAGGTATACTTATTCGTATACTCGTGTCATATCTTAGCCTGTGCATGTAATTGATTGTTAGTTTATCTGTTATGTTTGTTATTTTTACCTTCTGATTCCTTGTTGCTGCCCAGGAAATTTTATGCTCACATGCGTTTCTTGTTTATTTTCGATTTCAAGCTGGCTTTCTTGGATTTTCTTGTTAATGAATTTTGGATCCTTATAGAAATTCTACGGATAAAATTTTTCTAAGGAGGGGAGAGTTGTGAGACCCGTCTCACAGTATTCGTATTTTATGCGGATACGTATTTTATGCAAATTATTACATTTTATTGGATCTTGAGGAAACCCAAAAATTCTCAAAATTAAAACTTTACTAATTGACCTGTATACCGACGGTATACTACAGTATACCGACGGTATACTGCTTGACAAATATTTGTTTCACTTTCGAGATATTTTTGAGATATTTTTTGAGATATTTTCGTGATATTTTTCGATAAATAGTACTCGATATATTTTATTTTTCTCTTTCTATTTTTCTCTCCTCTCTTCTTCATCTCTCTTTCGAGTTTAGAAGCATGGTTTGAGACCTGGAGTGTGATTTTTGAACTCCTTTTTGGTGGTAGACTAGAAGATTAGGCTGGGAACTCGCGTTAGGCAAGTACATCTTGTCGATTTCGTGAACTTCTTTTACTTCCAGTTATTTTACTTTCTTGGAGCTTGGTTATTTTTATTTTGCTTAGATTTACTTTACTATTAGAATTTATATTGTGATTTCTAGCCTAGTGATCGTCTCGATTTTGTTTTCTGGTAAAATCTCGTTCTGTCCTTTTTGGTAACTCGGTAACGGAGACGCTATCGGAGTTATGACTGTGAGTTTTAGTCCATATTGTGAGATGGGACTTATCATAGAGTTGACTTCTTGTCAGACTCAATTCTAGTTATTTTTGGGGTTAATTTGGGTCCCGAAAATCAGCCTTGATTTAACTATATATATTCTTGGAAACTGACATACCGACGGTATACTACAGTATACCGATGATATACCAATTTTGACCGACCTTATTTTTAGATATTTTTATGTGAACTATATCGGCATACCGAAGGTGTATTGGGTTGTGCTGACGGTATACCGATCTTGCCGACATTGTTAGATATTCGTCTTGGACGATATACTAGACTGTGCCGACGGTATACCGATTTGTGGAACTTTGTTTTTCAGTAACTTTTTGCCTACTTGGAATGATATACCGATGGTATACTATAGTATACCAACGATATACCAATTTATTGGAATCCAGAACTTGTTGTATTTTTTTTATCTCTGGACTGGTGTGCTGATTGTATACTGTACTGTACCGATGGTATACCAATCATGCCTTTCTTTAGGATTTTTTGGTTTTTCGTGATTTTATGTTGAGACTTCTGGCTTTTGCTTGGACACATGATGACTTGACCTGATTTGGAAATGAACCTACATGACTTTACTCGATTTTACCAGGCTTTGCTTGGCTACACATGATGACATGATTGACTTGACTTGACTTGGCATGACTTTACATGGCTTCATCAGAATTGACTACATGGTTTCATCGAACATGACTTGACTTGGTTTGACTTAGTTTTATCTGGTTAGACATGGCTGCACAGGATTGGACATGGCATCACTTGGTTTTATGTGGCTTGGTTGTTATCGTAGCTTACATGAGTCCGTTTGTGCAATGTATATTAAAACTGGACTATATTACTGTTAGAACTTGATTTATCGGCATCATGTCTAGGATGGATTATGCGGAATGCCATACCCAAATTCATACAAGAAAATGCTAAGGATTAAACAACTAGAGATTCACATAGTTCATAGATAAGGATTTTTCTAGATTGCATGCAGTCCCGGTTACCCACAACAAAGAAGTAGATTTACATGGCTTTATCGAGTGGATTTACATGACTTTATTATATGATTTTCCTGGTCTCAACATGCGCCAATGGGTATCCCGGACGGACTGCAGGGGCATGCGATCAGAAGAAACTCTAGTATCGCGTTGCATTACAAATGTTAGTAATTAAAGATTATGATAACCCTATTTAGTTAAATATCAAGCCATATTTATATGATTTGCCGTGATTGATGAGTGATGATTAGTCTAGGATTTACATGATCATACATTTATCTTCTGTACTTATTATTTCTTATTGCTTATCAATTTAGGATATGTCTTCTTGCAAATTTTTAGTATTTATTTCATCCAGAGATAATTTACTTTCAGCCTTTACTTTTAGTATTTGCATTGCTTGTGTTGTTGGTTTAAGTTCCTAGATTGACTTTCTTTCTAGTACTTGCTATTTTGGGGTCTAACCTTACTGGTTTTGCATGACCAAATCCAGTAGCCGCACTAGAGGATCTTTCGCATCTTCTCGAGCATGGTGACCACCCGGAGCACCAGACCGCTTGAGTAGGTTCCTTTACTTCCCTGCTCTATTGTACATTCTTCTTTTGTTGGCATTTAGCCACCGAGCACGTATTTAGCTCATATTTTATATTTATCTATTAGTCTACAGGCATTTGTATGATTGGCATATCCTAGGGTTGATCATCTATGACATAGACTCTAGCTAGTTTACTCATTTTGTGTTTACTAGCATCATGATCATCTGTATATTATAGTTTGGGACGCTTTACTATTTTATTTTAGCTGATCTTTCATCTTATTACTATACATGTTGTTCCTGTGATTGAGACACTAGGTTGTTGAACCTAGGCTTGACTGTTGGATTGTAGTAGCGACCCCTCATATCTTACAACTTTACCGTATATGCGGAGTACCAAAGTGCTCTAAGTATACATAGCTAGCCTTGTCAGTCTTGCTTTCTAGTATTCTGGCTCTGGGACGTGAAACCTTCCCATTTTGCTTAGAATTTGCCTTTGCTCTTATGGGTTGTGATCATAGGTCTCTTTACTTTAAGAACCAATTCACCGAACTGGAATATTCTTTCCTTAACTTTTTGATTGAAAGCTCTGGAAATGCGTGCTAGGTATAGCTTAATATGCTGTTAAGCGTGTAGACACTTTTTATCCAAGGATTCTAACTCTTAAAGTCTCAAATGATTATTATTCTTTACTGTTAGCTCATTAGCAATATTTACCCTGAAAGAGAGAATCTGGATCTCGAGTAGAAGCACCGTTTCATATCCATAGACTAAGAAGAATGGTGTGCAACTGTTAGAGTTTGGACTATCGTACAATAAGCACATAAGCATTCTCCGAGTTTCTCACTCCAATCATGCTTGTTGGATGAGACAAATTTCTTCAGTAGCTTGATTATAGTTTTGTTGAAATCCTCTGCTAAACCGTTGGCAGCTGGATTGTAGGCCGTAGATGCTATATTCTAGATTCGATTCATGTCACAGAACCGATAAAATGCTTGGCTGAAGAATTATGGCCCATTGTCATGTATTATCCTTCGGGGAACACCGAAATAATAGATAACATGGTGTTTGACGAAGCTAATTACGTTGGACGCTTTTACTTCTATGAGCGAGACTTCTTCTGCCCATTTGGAGAAGTTATCAGTTTTTGCAAGTATGAACTAATGTCCTCTAGAAGAAGATGGGCTGATTGGACCAATAATATCCATCCCCATGCTTCAAAGGCCAGGAGACAGCTGTAGGGTGTAATGCCCTGCTCCATGGAAAGATATTATACTGGAATTATAGATGGATTAGACCGATGGAATACAAGTGGTACAGGAAATTGAGATATTTGGTGTGAGGATGCTGTTTTGCTTAACTTGGCCGGATAGGATATCTTATACGGCGTGGTTCAAATGTATGATTATGCCAAGTTAGAAGACTATGCATCGCGTTAGATCATTCATGTGGGATCGTGGTATGGAAATAATATTTATAAAAGTGAGCGGATCTGTCCCTTCTCCTCTACTCCTTCCACACAATGATAATGATGCTTTATGGTCAATGCTACTGAAAGTAATAAAACACATGAATAATGAATTGCTAGTACTATTGATATATGAATGCTATAAAGTAAGTCTGCCATGAGAAAGAAGTAATATTATACAATTTACTTTACATACTGGTAACACTGAGAATAGAACATTGAACATCGATACAGGTATAAGTGCATTAGTGCAAGTAACTATGAAAAAAATGCTTTATATGCGAGTATAATTGTGGTTTGGTACCACCGGGCCACGATAAGGTCTGTAAGTTGGGACCTACGGGTCATCAACCGATATGAGAATGAGCAAAAGATGAAGGATCAATAATGCGAGGCTTTACATATATTTTTTACCATACAATTTATGCTTAGGTTTTATTTTTATAGTCGTTGCATAGTCAGGGACAACTTGTGCACAAGGTTTGGTAAGTTTTCTCGAACGAGATGCATTGGGGCACCGGGATCATTCGGCCTAGGAGGAAATATAGTGCTTTGGTAGCACTGGGTATAAACAAAATATTCATTAGGGATCGCAACCTCATAAATGGTACTTCGTACGCTCTTCGAAGTCCTATATGGCATATCCCTCATGGTGCGAAAGCATATGACCAATGACCCTCATGTAGTCAGGCTGCACACTAACGAGAATATTTATACAGGCTTAACATTATCTCGGTTAAGAATGATTCGTATTAATTATGCTGTGGTTAGTCCTTGTTTTACAGGGATACGATGAGTGGACTGTTGGTAAGAATCGTCGTTAGGTGATATGTACATATTTTACATATATTCAATCTATCCTACTGTTTCCAAAGTATTTTTTATTATGCTGCTTAATACTCTGATCATTGAAATGAACCTATTTCCTAATAGAAAGATTACTAAGTTAATATGCATGCTCTTCACATAAATACTTAGTATCAGTTTAGACTAGTGGGCTAGTTTCTGCTCACCAGTACACGATATGTACTGACCCACGTTTGTGGGCATCCCCGGGTACTCAACATTGGGGAGTGACTGGAACAATTTTGAGGCATCAAAGCATTGTTGGGGCATACAGATGCTCTTCTTCCATTGGAGGCATCTTCTATTATAAAGGGCATAATGCATGGAACGATGTAATTTAGTTGTATCAGTGAGAGTGTAAGCCAAGATGGCAAATATCAATGTAAGCCAAATGGGCCAAGTATTAGTTGTATTTGAGAGCTTTGTAATTCTTTTGTAAGCCATGTACTCAATTATCATTATCAATAAAGAGAAGCTTTTTATTATATTCATTTTGGCTTCAATTTATCTTCTTATCTTCGCTACGATATCATTATTTCTGAGATATACCATGCCTTGTCTATCTTCTTGCCTTGTACATGTGCAATCTAGGCTTGTACGGTATCACGTCCGTGGCTACTTTCAGTTCTTCGGGACTGGGGCATGACAAATTGGTATTAGAGCATGGTTTATGCGTCCTTGGACTGGGCAAGTTCTAAATCAAAGTTGCTTCCATGATTACTCAATGATGCCTCTGTGGATACTCAAAGTTGCACTAGTGACTATTCAGAGTTTTTTTTCGTGATTAGTCACAGTAGCCTCAGTACGTATTCAAAGTTGCCTTCTGCGAGTATTCAAAGTCGCTTATGCAATTATCGAATTTATATCTGTGATCATTCTTTGTTGCTTCCGCTATTGTTCGAAAGTGTTTTCACAATCGAGAATATTTGACTGCTTGGTTATACTCACTGAATATTCCATACAATGAGCTTAAATATTATGATGCCCTAATTATTATAATTCCTGATTTACAAATGATACCAAGAACCCAATTATGATTCGATGCCATAGATAACTAACTTATCATTAATATTTCGTATGTGGAAATGAAAGAAATTAATATGTATGCTATAATCATGGAGAATTTTGCATAAAAAATTTTAATAGAGGAAATCAACGATAAACTTGAGTTGATTCATGTACGATGGCGGGATGGTATTTTATATCTGAGTATGAGAATCATTTTATAGCATAAAATTCTACCATGTGAAGGTAATACGGGATGGATGTTAGATCTGTGTAAGAACGGTGTGATAGTCAGGAAATAGTTTTGATTTGAGTGGTATATGCCTCTACCCTCTTAGTGATGTATGTGCAGTGACCCTTCCATAAGTGATAGTATTGAGCACACTTTGAGAATGGTGTAGTACCGAGACTTAGTCGGGGATGATGCCTTATTGTATGCGGTGAGATTGTCCCTTAGGTATTTTAGATTATGTATCAACATCGGACCCTTGATAGTTGGATTTGAGTTTTCAACATTAGACCCTCGATAGCTTAATGTTATATGGGGTAGCAAGAAAGTGAGAATGTATGTGATGGATGACTTAGCTGGGAACAACGAGTTGGATTATATGGTTAGATGGTGGCTTAAATATGCAGGAAATTTTTTTTAAATTTTAGCATTGACGATCGAATATTACTATCGATAAACAAGTTGGATCATATATCCAGTGAGATTGGTTGGAACTAATTGGGAATCACAAGCAGGATATTATGTTGGTTACCTAAGTTTGGAAGTTCTTTGAAGTTAATTAAAGATGGACTGAGTAAGTAAAAAACTATTTTCTTTGACCTTAGGTGTGTAGCAATTACTACATGCCTAACTTAAAAATGGTAGCAGTCGTGAAGTGGGAATACTTAAACCTAACGATTGGTAAATAATATTTAATCAACATTTGAACTTGTAGGATTGCAAGTAACTAATCGATGACCATTATTATCTGGCAATATATGAAAGTTTGTAAAGAGGCTTCGATTGATGGAATACTAATAAAGCTTGAGGTCTAGCACGTTGGGATAAATACTATCGACGAGAAGTTTTGTCGCATCAGTAACAGTTGGTTAGCAGAAACCTTAGTTGCTTGGGTAATAATTGATTGACAGATATAATTGATCAAATTATTAATATGGGGTGATCCCTAGCTTGGTTGGTTGACCAATATACCGAGTACGTGAATAATTATCGAAGGTGGTTAAGCAAGATAAAATTCCATGAGACATTGATGAGGTGATGCAATTAAGTTGATGGTTAATGCGAATAAAAGTTGACCGTATCAAAATAAAGTTGGCAAAAGTATGTTCAACGGAAGGAATCAGAAGAAAGATATTTTTATTATATTGGTTGGGTGATATTATGGGTTATAAATTATTTGGATGATATTGTACACACAAATACATAATATGAATGTAGAGAAAGTAAGAGCAAGGATCAAGAATAATATACTAGTAAAGGTGATCGATCAGAATTTAATTTTGTGTTAGTTACCTTATACCATAGATAAATCAGATGCACGAGAATTTAAGAACGATATATTGGTACAACTAGAGGAGGACTATAAAATAAAAAAATAAAACAATATGAGAGAGTAATTCAGATTTTGAATGTTGGTGATTTACTTGATGGTTATAAGATTTGAGCATGTAGTTCTAGATTGACTTTGTCGGTTGGGGTACGTCTAGAATGAACCTTTAATTGAGGTAGACCCTTAAAAGATTGACCATGGGTAGATAGATCGGACCCAGAATGTTGAATGTCCCTTATTTGTGGGTAGGTCAATGGTAGTGCAATTGTGGTTCGAGTTGGTAATAAGATTGGGTAGAAGTCTCTTAGACTTGTCAAATTTCAATTGGCCCTAAGAGTAGAGATGAGTATGGTCACTATCAGCTGCCTAGTATGAGATAAGTTGCCTATGAACACTTGGTTTAACTGTCATTATAGCTAGCCTTAGAGACTTGACCGAAGAGTTATGTTGGCTATCGGAGACCCATACGATGACCCTATTAATGTTGCATGGTGTCACACCCCAGTCCCAAAATATCGAGGGACTAGACACGTGTCAATGGCCAGCAGCACACACTGATGGACAAACCCAATTTAATGGATCCATCAGGGCGTACTTAAGCTGTAAAATAAGGTCTACTAAATCATGCCACAACTAATCTCATCCACAGAAGATAAATATGATCAACAACAATAAGAAATGTAAATCAATAACCAGTCTCAATAAAGTACTTCGGGGAATAACCCGATATAAATCTGATACAATGGTTCAACAAACCAAACATAAATGTCTGAATAAAGTAGATACTGAGTATGAAACACAGATACTCAGGAAAATTCTTCAGGTAACACCTCATCCTCGGAAAGCGGTTGTCACGCCCCAGTCCCAAAATACGTAGGACTAGGAACACGTAAACATGCCAGCCGCATGGATATGGCAACTCCAATATATGGAACCCAAATCCACACGTACGCTGTATTATGAATATCAAATCCACAAGTGGTATAAACATATGTCACAAGTCACAGGGTACAATCTAAATCTCATCCACAGAAAATCAATATAAATGAATAACCAGCATCTATATAACTAGATCTCAACATAAGTAGTATCTAAAGATGATAGTTGGATGGAAATAAATCCACTACCAACTCGAATGTAAGAGCAAATACAAAATAAGTACAACACAACAAACACAATATAAGATACCAGCTATCAATCACGACTTGAGGCGAAGACATCCTCGAATCTCATGTAACCATCCGAATCTGCGCTCCTGCGAATACTCAAGAACAGATACACCTGGCAGGGGACCAGGTCCTCAGAGGGACATAACAAGATACTTAAACACATGCCAATAAAGTACTGAAATAAATATCCAATTGGTCGCCTAACCGTCTAAAGTGAATGCAGTTAAGAACAACTTTCCCCACAAGTGAGCTATCTGGCTGAAAACCTGGGATTTTGCATGGTTCTCTATTGGAGATCTAGAGGCCTATAAAGGCACGACGACTTTCGAACGCCGGAGGCCCGCCTGATAATAATATAATATATAGTGGTCATCACCGCCCGTATCTCCAGCGGAGAATCCGGCCGTACAATAGAAAAAGTATAAAGGAGCTCAAATGCGGTACTTGTTGTTCTTTCCACCCTATGCTCTAAGCATGTCACATCCATGACACAATTTGGTTCATAGCCTATTCTTAGTACCCTAGCCCAATCCTGCAACCAAACAAGGACAAGGATGGGACCACCGTACTATAATAGGCTATGTCCATAGACCTCTAATAACTGCTAAGTCTTCTAGCATACAAAGTTTCTATTAGCAGTTATCCCTAACGCACGGTCATACGTACAGGAGGCCAGACCTGTTAAGCAGTCCGTGATCTATATGAGACTCACACTCGTGTAACAACTGTGTCACGACCAATGAACCTAATGATGCTACATGATAATGGGGTAGTCTCATAAACAAGGTCAATGCAAATACATAAATAAAAATATATCGCGACGACACCATCACTGCATTTTATATAACAGTTAAAATATATGAACTAAAGACAGAAAATAAAGATGCATGCAACATATAGAATATGAATAACAGTACAATGGCAAGGTATACTTGCCTGACAAGGAAGCTGCAATGTACCAATAACCTGCTCCAGAAATCGCGCAGAATAAATCCAATATCCTATGTACACATAATATAATGTAATAAAATCATTAGTCATTACACTAGCACATACACAACCATATTTACACTGGACTCAGGGGGTATACTAGGGGTAACACTAGTCATCTAACACGGTCAATTACGCGTTGAATTACGCGGGTGTCGCGTCTTCAAGTACTATATGAAATCAATCAGTCAACTGAAAGGTGTCTATGCCAGTACGTTAATATACGCAAGGCAGACAAATTCATAAGTTCTTAGGGTCAACATGGTCAAGGTAAGCATGGGATAGTCCACGGTGTCCTAGGGTCGTACAGTCTGAATATTTAGTCATAATTATCAATTAGCATTTACTTACATATATATTCATATAACTATATAATAATATAACCATCAATTTATTTTCATAACTATTGGAATACATATAGTAATTACGTACATAAATATATATACAAAACTGAATAATATTTGCGTACATGTAAATGTACGAACGCGCGTTGGGTTCTCTGACTCAGGGTCTGATGTAAACTAACCATGGTGGCTAAATACTAATGTCCTACTGGAACATTGTCAGAGAATGTACTCGTCTGGGGTCCTGCTGCTGGTATGAATCAGAGTCCAAGTCACAGTCCAAATAGTCTATGTATTACAAATTTATCACGTCAAAAGATAATTTATTTTAATTTATTTAATTCTGGAATAATTACTCTAAAATTTTATTTTAATCTTATTATTCTGATTTTTATGTTAATTCCTAAATTTTGTCCAAAGAAACTGAATTTTATCAACTCGAGACTCATGGCACGCAAATCGAGGCGATCTGTTGACCGAAAAGTCAACCGACAAAAACTCAAATTTCATGCACGATTTCCTGTATATTTTAGCATCAAAAACATACTGGAATTTATGGCTCGTCCGAATTCAAATTCGTTTGGGAATTATGGCACATTCAAATTTTGTATTGTGCACCGATGGTTAAATTCTAACATAGAAGTTCTATAGAATTAATTATATGTAAATACTTCGAAATAAATTCTAGGAAAAATATATGTCGATTATCTCGACATTAGCTTTCCGAATCTTTAAACGGTTCATGATTCTGATTCCGGGTTCTCCCAAAATTGCGAAAACATCAAAACACGTCTATTTTCGGACATGCTGTGCTCTACGAATTTTTCAGAATTTATTACTAATAATTTCCAAAAAAAATTATATAATCAGAAATCTAATCTCAATATCGTTCTAACAAAAAAAATTAGGCCTCATTTGGAGTCCGGAGCTATGCGCAATGGCTTCTGGAAGATGAAGGAACCCTTGATGGCAATTCTCCAAAAATCGGCTCAAGAAAAATCCTAGAAAATAACTTAAACTATTATATATATATAGAGGAGAGGGAGTGCAGCCGCGGCTCGGAAAGCGCCATGTGGCAGCCATCCGTGGATCCCCACTCAGATCGAACGGTCAGATACTGACGCGGCTCGGCTCAGCTGAGTCCGAGTCGAACTCTGACTCGGCTCGGCTCGAGGTCGGCTCGGCTTCACCCCGCGGTCACTGACAGGCGGGCCCGGCACTGTTCGCTGCGGGAGGCTGACAGGTGGGCCCCCTGTTTGCTGACTGGGCAGAATTAATTACTTTTTGGGTTTTCTTTTTCAGAAATTAGTTTTTAATTCAGTTTTTCATAATTAACTCAAAATAAATGCTAAATTAATTAGAAAATTTCCAAAAAATTCTAGAAAATATATTTTATTATTTAGAACCTAAAATAAAAGTTTGGGATATTTTTAGTTAAGTTTGGACATAAAATAAAATTTTCAAAGTCCTAGAAAATTAGTGTTACTAGTTTTTAATTAACTAAAAATTATGGAAAAATCCCAATAATCTAAAATAGCCTAAAAATAATTTCTAAATAAATATTTATATAAGTAAATATACAAAAAAAATTATTTTCTAATTAACTAAGAGAATACTCTAAATAAATTCAACATCTATAATAAATATATAATAATATAAAATATACACAAAATACCTATTTTGGGTGAGGGAGTTTACAATCTACCCAACTTAAAAAAATTTCGTCCTCGAAATTAAAATAAGGCATAATTTGTTAAATCCTTCACATTCGTACATAAGGTACGTCAATCGCAATCTCTTCCAAAAATTTAAATAACAAAGTATATTCAAATCTATCGCGATCACTTCAAAATAAAGATAACCACTGTTTAAATCAAAATTCAACCTGTCGTAATCTCTTCTCGATTTTTAAATAATCAACATCCAAATCTAACTCAAGTCTATATGACATCCCACATCAAAATTTATATCACAATTTTCAACTATCATAATCTCCTCTAGACTTTGAACAATAAACAATTCTAATCAAATCTTATTCCTATTCTCAACTTAAGAATTTTGTACTCTTCAAATATTTAAACTCAATTTACATCCTCAATATTTCAAATAGGTGACCCAACAATCAAAATTGAACTTTTTTAATTCAAATCATCAAATTGTAAAATTTAAATCTAATTCACCAATTGTTCAAGTCAATATTCTATATTTATCCTCAAAATTTAAATCGATGATTCATCCTTCAATATTCAAAATTTAAATCATGTGCTCAAATCATGTGCTCAATATTCAATATTCAAAATTTAAATCGATGATTCGCGATCACCACAGGACGCGACGCATCGAGCGGGTTACACGGGCATCGAGTGGGTTACACAGCCTACGCGTCACAACTGACAGAACGAAAAATGGAGCAACGAGGAGAGAGAACGGGTTACCTGAACGGGGCTACACAGAACGGGGATTCTTCGTGTCCGGGTTCTGTCGTGTCCGGGTTTTACTGTGTCCGGGTCAGGGTGCTGCTGTGTCGGAGTCAGGGTTCAGCAGAGACTCGTCGGGGCTTCATCGTGGCAGCTCCGGGCTACGCTGGGGCTGAGGCGGCCTGCGCTCGGGTGCTGGTGGGGGTCGACGAGGTCGGGGCTGGTGGCTAGGGCACGGAGCTAGGCGCTGCGGGTCAGGGATGGGCGGAGGACGGCAAGTGGTGGTCGAGGGTTGTGGGGGTTCGAGTTCAGGCGGTGGAGGAGGTTTCGTCGACGGCTAGGGCGGCGAGGGGTGATCGGGAGAGATGGTGGCGAGGGAAGTTCTGGTCGGGGCGGAGGAGTTAGGGTTCAGGGCGGAGGTCGGCGGGGCATAGAAATCGAGAAAATTTATAGCCACCGGAACAGTAATAGGTGTTAGGGTTTCGAATGGGCTAATGGATCCTGGTGTTCAATTCGGATCCGACCCAACCGTTTAGAGCTGGGTTTGGTTTGGTTAGGTTTGACTACGGTTCGGTTTGGTTTATTTAAAATAAACAGGGTTCAATTTTAGGGTTTATTTTGGTTTAAATATAAATTAGTTTTTAGGGCTTTAAAAATATTTTTGGGGTCCAATAAATTCTCGGAAAATTACCCTATGTCTAGTTTTTCATTTTACACCAGAAAATATTATTTTCAAAATATTTTAATATTAATTAACAACATTTAAAAATCATTTAATTACAAATATCTTAGTTTTAATTCCAGAAAATTACAGAAAATTGTGTAAAAATTATTTTAAATTTTTTGAAAAAATTAGGGTGATTACAATCTACCCCCCTTAAGAGGATTGCGTCCTCGCAATCAAAGAATAACTACTAAAGGAAAAGAACTATGGGAATTACAAGAATGCTTAGGTTATACCTGCATCAGCGAATAAGTGAGGATAACGCTGGCGCATAATATCCTCTCGTTCCCAGGTAGATTCGCCAAGAGAGTGATATTTCCAAGCTACATGAACCAGTCTAATTGTCTATCCTCGCATTGTCTTCTCACTGATGTCGAGTATGCCAACTGGTTGTTCTTCATATCTCAGGCTAGGGCCTACTTCGATCTCATAATGATCGACTACGTGACTTGGGTCAGTCACGTACCTTCTCAGCTATGAGACATGGAAGACATTATGCACTCCCTCTAAGGATGGAGGTAATGCAAGACGATAAGCCACCTCACCAATGCGCTCCAGAATATCAAATGGCTCGATGTACCTTGGGCTCAACTTTCCTCTGCTCCCAAATCTAATAGTACCTCGAGTGGGTGAAATCCTCAAGAATACGTGCTCTCCTTCTTTGAACTCCAAGGGACGTCTGTGTGTATCAGCCCAATGCTTTTGTCTGTCCTGAGCTGCATGAAGATGATTCTGATTTTGTTTTACCTTCTCCACTGTCTGCATTACCAACTCTGGACCCAGTATTTAACGCTCACCAATATCACTCCAGCATATCGGTGATCTGCACTTTCTACCGTACAATGCCTCGAATGGTGCCATCTGGATGCTGGCCTGATAACTGTTGTTGTAAGAGAACTCCACAAAGTGCAAATGATCTTCCCAAGACCCTCCAAAGTCTAGCATACACGATCGCAGCATATCCTCCAAGATCTGAATCGTGCGCTTCGATTGACCATCTGTCTGTAGATGGTAAGCAGTGCTGAATTTGAGTCGGGTGCCAAGACTCTCTTGCATGCTTCGCCAAAAATGAGATGTAAAACTTGAATCATGATCCAACGTAATACTAGTCGGCACTCCATGTAATCTTACGATTTATCGTATATACATGTCGGCTAGTATCTCCGTGGACTGTCCAACTCTAAATGGCAAGAAGTATGCCGATTTAGTGAGTCAATCCACGATAACCCATATCGCATCTTTTCTACTGGGGCTTCTTGGAAATCCTGTGACAAAATCCATGGTGATATGTTCCCACTTCCATTCTGGTATAGGGAGCAGCTGTAACATACCCGCAGTCCTTTGATGCTCGGCCTTTACTTGTTGGCAGACTAAATATTTTGCCATAAATCGTGCAATCTCCCTCTTCATTCCATGCCACCAATAATACTGCCTCAAATCTCGGTACATCTTTGTTCCTCCTGGATGAACAGAGTACATAGAGCTATGTGCTTCAGTCATTAACTCCTGTCTTAATTCTCTATTTGGAACATACATGCAATTTTTGCACCTTAATGTCCCATCCTCATGTATGCGAAGTCCCGTTTGTATGCCTGCTTCTGTCTTCTCTTTAAGTCTTCGAAATCTAGCATCAGTGGGCAATGCCTCTTTAATTCTCTCCACAAGTAATGACTTAACTTCGAGATTAGCCAGCAAGCTACTCTGTCCTGGTAAAACAACCTCTATCTGGAGCTCCTGTAGATCTTTCAATAGTTGAGGCTGTATCGTCAAGAAATAAGCCGTGGGCTTCCTGCTTAGTGTGTCTGCTATGACATTCGTCTTTCCCGGGTGATACTGTAGATCTATATCAAAGTCTACCATCAACTCAAGCCAACGTCTCTGTCTCATGTTGAGCTCCTTCTGAGTATATACATACTTCAGACTCTTGTGATCAGTAAAGATTTCCACCTTCTCTCCATAAAGATAGTGCCTCCAAATCTTCAGTGCAAATATTACTGCAGCTAGCTCAAGATTGTGCGTGGGGTAGTTCTTCTCATGGACCTTCAACTGTCTCGATGCATAAGCTATAACTTTGCCATGTTGCATCAAAACACATCCTAGTCCACTACCTGACGCATCACTGTAAACAACAAAACCTCTTGACCCTAAAGGAAGAGTCAAGACAGGTGTTGTTGTCAATCGCCTCTTCAATTTGTCAAAGGCCTTCTGGCAATCTTCTGTCCATGCAAACTCCTGGTCCTTACATGTCAACTTCGTCATAGGCTCCGCAATTCTTGAGAAATTTTCTACGAACCTCCGGTAATATCCAGCAAGTCCAAGAAAACTTCTCACTTCTGCAATTGATGTAGGTGTAGGCCAAGTTTCTATTGTAGCAACCTTCTCCGGATCAACTGAAAGTCCTTCTCCTGAGATAATATATCCCAAGAAAGGCACTTTATCCACACAAAACTCACACTTACTGAGTTTGGCATATAACTTCTCCTGTCTCAACGTCTCTAGCATAATTCTGATATGCTCCTCGTGCTCTTCGTGGCTCTTGGAATATACTAGAATATTATCAATAAACACAACCACAAATTTGTCCAAGTACTGATGAAAAACTCTGTTCATCAAACTCATGAATACAGCTGGCGCATTGGTTAAACCAAACGGCATTACTAAGAACTCATAATGTCCATACTTGGTCCTGAAGGCTATCTTCGGTATATCCTCCTTCCTTACTTTAATCTGGTGATAGTCGGATCTAAGGTCAATCTTCGAGAATAACCCTAGCACCACTCAATTGATCGAATAAGTCATCAATGCGTGGCAAGGGATACCGGTTCTTAATGGTCACAGCGTTTAGTGCCCTGTAGTCAATGCACAGGCGTACTGTTCCATCCTTCTTCGGTACAAATAGTATGGGTGCTCCCCAAGGTGAAACACTGGGCCGAATAAAACCCTTCTCCAGAAGATCATCAACTTGTTCCTTCAATTCCTTAGGTGCTAGCCGATATACTGATGAAGTGATAGGCTCTGGTCCTGGAGTTAAGTCTATTATGAATTCTATTTCCCGATCAGGCAGTAAACCTGAAAGATTATCAAAAAATACATCCACAAACTCTAATATGACTCTTGGGTAACCTGTCTCCCCTTCTATAGATAGTACCCTAAGAGTGGGCTGAACTCCTTGTTCTACGACTCCCCGAAGAAACTCAAACTCTGGATGACCAGGCGGTCTAAATATAACCTTTCCAAGCCGGCAATCAAGAGTCACATGGTACTGACTTAACCAGTCCATACCAAGTACAACATCATAATCTAGCATGGAAAAGATCAAAAATTGAGCTCGCATCTCTCTTCCACAGACTACTACCGAACAAGGTCTACAGACGTCACTAACTGGGATAATTCTACCTCCCATAAGAATTCTTTTAGTCTTCAGAAGGGGTGCGGTAGCTACTCTATGGGTGGCTACAAAGCTAGCTGCTATAAATGAATGCGATGCTCCAGAATCAAATAAAGCTACAGCTGGTAATGAAGCTACTAAGATAGTACCTGCGATAACCTCTCCTGCAGTAGCTTCCTCCTCAACAGCCAATGCAAATGCTTGTCCTCGTCCCTGAGCTGGACCTCTCTGCTGCCGAGCCTGCTGAAATAGTGCTTCTTGTGGTGCCAATGGTGGTCTCTGCTGATGTCCTCCTGGAGCTGGTGGTCTGGCTCCTCCAACTCCCGTCTGCGGTGCTCCCACTGCTGGATAAGTTGGCCTTGGTGCAGGTAAAGCTAGTCTTGGTGCTCCCTCTCTGCGTTCAGAGCATTCCTTGGATAGATGCTGGTTGGATCCATAAATCAGACATAGTCCCAACTTGCGTCTATACTCCCTCTCAATGTGACCTACCTTGACGCAGTAATGACAAGTAGAAAGAGATATGGACCTAGGTGCTGCTCTCTCTGATAGATTCCTCTGGGGTCATTTTGTAGAATCCTTATGTGATGCCCTGGATGGTGCTGATGTGATTGGCCACTTCAAACTTGACTCCCTTCTAGTGACACGCTCCATGCGTAGTGCTGCAGCCAGGACGTCGGTGTATGATGTAGGTGCAACAGATCCGATCAACCTCTGGAGCTCGAACTTGAGTCCGTCAAAGAACTTCTCTGCCTTCTCTTCTTCGGTAGAAATTAGAGAAGGGACGAAGTGACTCAGGTGAATGAATTCAGCATTGTACTCTTCCACTGACATATTCCCTTGGATAAGGCGGTTGAACTTGTTTCTGAGTTCCGACCGTACAACAGCTGGGATGTACATCTCCTGAAAGAGTCTGGAGAACTCTTCCCAAGTGACTCGGTCCTGTCCGAGCCTCCTCTCTTCTGATAGCCACCAATGATGTGTATTGTCAATCAGCTGCATCCTGACAGCAGTCATCCATTTCTTCCTCGGAAGTTCAGCTGCTTCCAACTAGTGTTGCGTGTTCGTGAGCCATCCGTGAACTTCAGTTGGCCCCTCCTTTCCAGAAAAGTTACGGGGCTTGAGCTGGCGAAAATCAGTGATAGATCCCGTAGCTGGTCGCCTAGCTGGTAGGTTCGCCTGCTCCAATGCGGTTACTAGGCTGGTCCTCAAATACTCTGTCTCATGACACTGAGCTTCTTGTTGAACCTGCTGTTGGACTTGCATCATGGCATAAATCATTTGAAACATCTGCTGCCCGTCCATGGCTTATCCTGGTAGAAAAACAGGCATCGGTGGAGTGAACTGTGGCGGAGGTGGAAGGTCATCACGCCGGAACCTTGAATTAGGCTGGCCGACTTGATCGCTTTGAGAAGATTGTCCTCTATTCTCCGGTGTCACTCCATCTTCATAGGTAACCACAACATCATGTGGTGTATCCAAGGGATTCTCATCTCTATTTCTTGGATCCATTACTCTGCATCCAAAAAGATAAACTATAAGAACGCGCAGAGGAATCAACACAGGATGCAAATCAAGTAATTAATTCGAGTTCAATATAGAGTTCAAAAATGGTTCAAACAATGGATGAGATCCTATACTTATCCTATCCTTAGTGCAAGCTTGCTCGGTCCCTAAGTTAAAACCGAACGATTTAGTCGTAGACCTGTATGAGCCACCACAAAAACCATGTCACGTCCCAGTCCCAAAATATCGAGGGACTAGACACGTGTCAATGGCCAGCAGCACACACTGATGGACAAACCCAATTTAATGGATCCATCAGGGCATACTTAAGCTGTAAAATAAGGTCTACTAAATCATGCCACAACTAATCTCATCCACAGAAGATAAATATGATCAACAACAATAAGAAATATAAATCAATAACCAGTCTCAACAAAGTACTTCGGGGAACAACCCGATATAAATCTGATACAATGGTTCAACAGACCAAACATAAATGTCTGAATAAAGTAGATACTGAGTATGAAACACAGATACTCAGAAAAAGTCTTCAGGTAACACCTCATCCTCGGAAAGCGATACAGCTCCTGTGTCAACTCCTACTCCTGCTGCTGTCCCGTATACCTCGGGATAGATCTCGTCTGCAAATCCTTGGGACATAATCCGGATCCAGGTCCTCAGGGGACATAGCAAGGTACAAAATAATATAAGCCAAAATAAATGCAGTGCAATAGTAAATGAAATAAATAGGGTAAGTATGTAACCATCTATGTGAAATGCAAGTGAGAGCATCACTAGTACTCAGGCTGAGACCACTACAAGCTCTGTGTCGGGGAGCCGGTAGCAGTAATAATATGTAATGTGCCTAGCTCTGCTGTAGAGTCTACGGCCTCACAATAATAATAGATATATATAAAACAACCTATAGCCTGTGTGTCTCTCCCTACCTAATGTAACCACACGTCTCATGTCCATAACGTCTCATGTCCATTTCACGCGAGATCATAGCTAATGCAACAAGTCAGATAATATCTATGAATATAATATCTATGTCATAAATCCTGCAACCTACACAGAATTACCATGAATATCTCAGAAAGATTCTGTCTCATGAATAGTGTCAAGTGTCCTGGGTTATGATGTACTTGATAAGACAAGTACGAGAATGTAAAGGTCACGATATCCATCTCTAGGTGACGTTACACAACTCTGCGTACGGTGTTGGCACCCGACTATTAATCGGACGCTAAGTAAAGTCATATGGTCCTAGGTCAAGCATGTACAATAGATAAATAATTCAAGCAAATATGTAACAAGAACTACAAGTTTTGGCAAGGTACACTTGCCTGGAGTTTTAATACCAACAACTGTCCCTGTATCAGTGGATCCTGCAGGTACTCCTCCAAATGCTGAAATAAATATCACCAACAGGCTCAGAAAATATCAAATAGCTAGAAATGCCTGTCCTTAAGTCCAATTTGGACACAGGGGCAAAAATGACAGTTCTTGGTCAAAGCGGGGTCCACATGTGGCCCACTTCGCACCGAAAAACGTGTTAGAACCAATATTCTCCAAATTCGTCCAACATAGTGTCAACAAGTCCAGAACGATAATACGAACCCAACGGAACTTCCAAAATTAGATTTCGATGAGCCGATCACAAAATTGCCCGTCAAGTGGAGCCGTGGGGCCCACGATACGCAATTTTGTCAACGTTCTCATAATCGAACCAAACTTGGGTCACAGGACCAGCGTTTTGCTACGAGTCCGATGGCACAAGTTTTGTTTTGATCCGTCGTGTGTACACGAAGTTACAACGTGTTCCAGAACAGGCGGATACGGGGCGTTGTCGGCGAATACGCGTTGATTCCGGTGTGCACGCACATCCAAATCAACTTCTGCGAAATCCCGCACGTTCGTATCAACGGCGCACACCTTTTGGTGAAGACCGCATGTCACGACCCGCACCCGAAATTTAGGCATGAGTCGTGGGTACGTCCAGCCTACGCCGCAGCATCGGCGGTAGAACGCTGTCTAGGTCTCAACATATAATATATCCTGTCAATAGTCTCAACTCCGCACGGAGGACAAAGATAATAATCCACAGTTCTATGATATACTCAATCACAAGCTATAAGAAATAATGGCACGATGGGAATAGAAAAGAGTTCTAATAAAAACATCCACAATAAAACCAACTCAAAACCTGGGTCTAAATGACCTCACAAAGTCACAAATAATAAATACAACTCAGTCTCAGTCTAAAACAATAATGCAGAAAAAGTAGTCTAAGAACAGCCAGGTACGTTCTCCTCTAGGCTAGGCAACTCCTCTGGGATTTCCGGGATGAAATCTCCCTCTAATCCTGGGCCATAATGAGTGGGGCAAAGATCCTCCAGGTCCTCTGAAAAATGTTATCCAGTCAGGATTGGAGCGAAGCACAAGCACTAACAGCAGTTTCATTAAATTGACAAAGTCTATAAACAGTGTAAGAGATACAAGATAGAAATAAATGCTGAAAATGAGAAGTACAGGAGAAATGAAATAGACAATAGAGCATCTAGCAATGAACAATAACAGTGAATGCTAGAACAAGTGAATCTGAATAAAATAGACATCTAGCTAAGTGTTTGAATTATCAGTTTATCATGTGATCGGCTTGGGACTTGATCAGGCTGGTTATATATGATTAACTATGATTCTTGTAGGTCAGGCTAACCATATGGTTAGCTATGATGCATGTAGTGGTCAGGTTAATCATATATAACAGCTATGATGCATGTAAGATGGTCAGGCCGCACCCAACGTGAGAAGTGGGGTGAGCTATGATGCATGTAAAGGATTTGGATATGATCACATAATCTACTAATAATTCCCCATCCCCCAGCTAGCACGATGGATTCCAATCACGACTCCTCATGATGGGGATCTAGGGTGCTAACCCGTGTATCCACAGTGTCGGAATCAAGTATGTAATACACTACAATTTATAGAAGTAATCAACAATAAAAACTATCAGAGAATGTACTCGCCTGTGGTGCTGAGCAAAATGTGAGGATCGATGTCCAAAGTGGGATCACAATGACCTATTTATGGAATATTAATGTCAGATATTGAATTAAAAGAATAACATGTTTAACTAATTAAATATGAGGCCTCTAGGCCAATTCTGAGGTTTTACTGGTCAAAATTTGGTTAACTAGTCAATACGAGCCCATATATATATATCATAATAGTCCATATTGGACAAAACCTAACTAAAGTAGTCATTTCTAGCTATACTAGACATTAGTACATAGCTATCTATATGATATTACATAATACTTATATACTAGAGTCTAGTTAGCACATATATACTTATATATAGTTTACAAGCTAAATCACTACCTAAAATACACCTCTAAAACTGATACACAGTTACTGTCTGGAATTTCCCCAGACCTACCCATACCTGCATCACACACAGGCTATACACCTCTCTCTCTCTCTCTCACTGAATTCAGCATTGTTCACTGACACCTGGACACACATTGGTTCATTCATTCATCTATACACTAATATCTCACCCCACACTGATTCTTAATCCTATACACACAGTCACACATCAACACATAGGTAAGCTGACACTAATACACTGCTCCTTCACTCACTCACTGAATGTTGGTACATGGACACAAGTAAACAGCACATTGCCATAACCCTCTCTCTTACAGAATTACACACACTGTCACATAGGCACATTGGTACTCAGACACAGGTTACTGACACACAGGCTCACTCATTGCTAATCACTCACCCACACTACACACACTGATACCTCACTGCACACACAGGAACACACACACAGTGGCACTCCTCAACCTGGCACTGATCTCCCCAGCTACACCTACACATCACTGAAACCCAATTCACTGTACACACATACAGTTCAGACACAGGTAGTCATACTGCTCACCCCTAACACAGAATTTCACACACTGCACAGCCATCAACCTGGAACAAATCACTCTACACACAGGTAGATAACTTGCACAGGATTTAATGTAGGTAACCACACACTAGTTATAACTACCCTGCAACACAGATATACACACTGGTATTAGTTTGTACAGCTGCACACACTAGTTAGATACACAGCTACACACTAGAATTTACATAGGTAACACACTGATATAATGTCCTACACTCACACAGGTATTCACAAGTTTAAACAGGGATGCACACACACACACACACACAGGGACATACAGAACTCTGTTTACTGCTATACACAGGTAAATAACTCACACTACTCTCCCTAACTGTCACATAGGTTCTATTATACACTACTAACATAGCTACACAACACACTGCTACACATTAATCACCTATACTCACACTGCACAGTACACACTGATTTCACAGTTTCCTCACTCTCCTAATACCCCACACACAGCTATATAGAATACTGACACACAGGCAACACACACCCACAGATTACACTGATACACACATATTCTAAACACACAAATGCAGGTATTTACACTGATGTATTAACCTATAATCCTACTGATACTAGACACACTAAGACACACTGACACAGGTATCACTCTAATACCTAGACATTCAATTACACACTGCACCTAAACAACTACACAATACTACCCAACACACACTCTGACACACACAAGTACCCATGAATCCTAAATTCAAAAACCTAAGAAATCGAGATCTAAACTCATATGTTGGAGGTAAAAATCGTGTCTACACAAAATCCCTAGGTTTAGGGTTCCAAACATTAGGGGAAAACACCCATAGGTCATCAAAACACAATTATCCCCTAGGTCTTCATGTAGGACCTACGAAATCGAGATCCATACAATATGGTAGGTTTTCTAATGGCCAATAACAAGAAAAACAGAATTTAAAATGGATAGAAATTTGGATTTACCTATAGGGAGATGGTTTCCCTATTAAAGTTCTTCTTTCCCAAGGTTCCTTGACCCAAGCTCCTTGTTTCCCTTGCTTTGGAGGAGGAAGATGGAAGTCCTAGGGTTAGGTTTCAAAATCTGGAGTGGGGAGATGGTTTTTCTCTTATGGAGGCTAGGGTTTCTCCTTTCTACATGAAGGATGGCTTTGTGAGAGGCTTCCCTTTTATATTAAGGCCCAGTTAGGGTTTCTAATGCATAGCCTAGGTTTATCCCCCAGGTTAGGTCAATAGGAACTTAACTAACTAAGGTTTAGTCAGTCTAGGGTTTGAGGTTCAACCTACAAATTTGAATTCTAGGGTTTCTCTAAAACTGGGTTTTCAAATTAGGGTTTAGTCATTAGGGTTTGTCCTAATGCGTTCTAGGGTTTGACCTAAACCAAATATCACTAACAACATACAAATAGTTTTAAAAACTCAGCAGATAAATTAAACATATAATTATTCAAAAAAAAATAGTGAATTTACACAATTGCCCTTATCTGAAAATATGGTAGTGACAAGTCTACCCTCCTAAAAGAAATTTTGTCCTCGAAATTGGACTGAACTAGAACAAGATTGAAATCAGAAAAGGAAATCTACCTCAAGTCTAGAAGAGATACGGGTATTGCTCGCGCATTTCGTCCTCTCTCTCCCAGGTCGACTCTCCTGGAGAGTGATATCTCCAAGCAACACGAACCAAAGAAATAGTTTGGTTCCTCAACACCTTCTCTCTGTGGTCCAAGATCTCTACGGGCTGCTCGGGGTAGCTAAGCGTCGGACCAACCTCAATCTTTGAGTGGTCAAGTACGTGACTAGGGTCTGCCACGTACCGTCTCAGCTGCGACACGTAGAACACATCATGCACTCCCTCTAATACAGGCGGCAAGTCCAGTCTATACGCCACTGCACCTACCCTCGCAAGAATGCCAAAGGGTCCGATGTAGCGTGGGCTAAGCTTCCCGCCTCGACCAAAATAAATCGTGCCACGCGTTGGAGAAATTCGTAGGAATACTAGATCGCCAACCTGAAACTCAAGGGGTCTACGGTGGCTGTCGGCCCAATGCCGCTGTCTGTCCTGCGCCACTCGCAGTCTGTCTCTGATGAGTTTCACCTTTTCTGCTGCATCCACGACCATTTCTGGTCCTAGCAAGGCTCTCTCTCCAACGTCGTCCCAAGATAACGGTGTACGATACCTCCGTCCATAAAGAGCCTCAAATGGTGACATCTCGATGCTGGCCTGGTAGCTGTTATTGTAAGCAAACTCTACCAGGTGCAGATGATTCTTCCAAGAACCTCCGAGATCTAAAACACAAGTGCGTAGCATATCCTCGAGAGTCTGAATAGTCCGTTCAGACTGCCCGTCTGTCTGGGGGTGATATGTGGTACTGAACTTGAGCTGAGTGCCCAAGCTAGCCTGCAGACTCCTCCAGAAGTGGGAAGTGAAACGGCTATCCCAATCCGAGACGATGCTCACAGGAACTCCATGAAGCCTAACGACCTGACGCACGTACATCTCTGCTAGCCTCTCTGTTGACGTGCCCACCTTGAAAGGTAAGAAATGGGCTGATTTGGTCAACCTGTCCACGATGACCCAAATCGCGTCCTTCCCTCCTGGAGAACGTGGAAGCCCTGAAACAAAATCCATGGTCACATGCTCCCATTTCCATTCTGGAATCGGTAAAGGTTGAAGCAAACCACCTGGCCTCTGCCGGTCTGCCTTTACCTGCTGGCACACTAAACATCGAGATACGAAGCGTGCTACCTCGCGCTTCATTCCATACCACCATACGTGCTCCCTCAAGTCTCGATACATCTTGTTGGCACCGGGATGCATCGAGTACTGAGAGCGGTGTGCCTCCTGCAAAACCTCCTCGCGCAGCTCCCCGCTCGGCACACACATCCTCGTGCTGTGCAGTAAGGAACCATCCTCTGCGATAGTAAAGTCGTCCGACAATCCTGTCTGAACCTGTGCCCTGATACTCCTCAGAGCCTCATCCTCGTACTGCGCAGCTCTGATCCTGTCCATCAGTTCGGACTGTATCTGTAATCCCCACATCTGAATCTCGGTACCGGGAACTAACACCTCAATTTCCAAGCTTTCCAGATCAGCCAACAAATATCTGTCAGTCGTCAAGTACATAGCCATCGGATACCTGCTCAAGGCATCGGCGACTACGTTGGCCTTCCCTGGGTGGTACTGCAATGAGATGTCGAAGTCCTTCATCAACTCTAACCACCTCCTCTGCCTCATGTTCAGCTCCTTCTGTGTGAATACGTACTTCAAGCTCTTGTGGTCTGTAAAGATCTCCACACGCTCTCCGTACAGGTAATGTTTCCACAGCTTTAGAGCGAAGATAACTGCTGCCAACTCCAAATCGTGGGTGGGGTAGTTCTTTTCATGAGGGCATAACTGCCTGGAAGCATAGGCAATTACCTTCCCGTGCTGCTGAAGAGCACATCCCAGACCCTTTCCTGAAGCATCACTGTAGATGGTGAAACCACCTGTCCCTGCTGGCAACGTCAAAACTGGAGCTGTTGTCAACCTTTTCTTCAGCTCATCAAATGCAGCCTGGCACTCCTCCGTCCTGACAAAATCCACATCCTTCCTAGTCAGTCTGGTCATTGGCGCTGCAATCCTGGAGAAGTCTTGTACAAACCTCCTGTAGTATCCTGCTAGCCCAAGAAAACTCCTGATCTCAGCTACCAAACTGGGGGTAGCCCACGACTCCACTGCCTCGATCTTCTTTGGGTTAACCGAGATTCCGTCACCCGATACCACATGCCCAAGAAATTCAACCTTGTCAAGGAAGAATTCACACTTAAAGAGTTTTTCGTACAGCTTCTCCCTCCTGAGAGTCTCTAAGACCAACCTCAGGTGCTCTTCGTGCTCCTCCGGGGTCTTGGAATACACAAGAATATCGTCGATGAACACCACTACGAACTTGTCAAGGTACTGATGGAACACCTTGTTCATCAGGTTCATGAATACTGCCGGTGCATTGGTTAAACCAAATGGCATCACCATGAACTCAAACTGGCCGTATCTGGTCCGAAAAGCTGTCTTCGGCGTGTCTTCTTTCTTCACCTTCACCTGGTGATAGCCTGACCTCAAATCAATCTTTGAAAACACCCTTGCCCCGCTTAACTGATCGAAAAGATCATCTATCCTCGGTAGCGGGTACTTGTTCTTGATAGTGATATTGTTCAAAGCTCTATAATCAATGCACATGCGCACCGTGCCATCCTTCTTCGGTACGAACAATACCGGAGCTCCCCATGGTGATGAACTGGATTTGATGAAGCCTTTGTCCTACAGCTCCTCAACTTGTTTCTTCAGTTCTGCCAGCTCGCTGTTGTTAACTCTATAGACATGTTGTGAAATGGGCTCCGCTCCTGGAACCAAGTCTATAGAGAATTTAATATCTCTGTCTGGCGGCAAGCCTGGCAACTCTTCTGGAAATACATCCAGGAACTCCGCTATCAGAGGATGTGGCAACTCCTCTTCTTCTGCCCTGGCTCCGCAAAATGTGCTCTTGCTCTGTTCCGCTGCTCCTCTGACGACCTCAAACTCCTGCTCTCCTGGTGGTCTAAATAATACTCTGCCTCTATGACAATCTATAGTAGCATGATGCTTACTCAACCAGTCCATTCCGAGCACGATATCGTACCCCGGAAGTGGCATGACAAGTAAGCTCACACTCAACTCTCGGCCTCCTACTGACACCCTCCGGTCCTTACAGTGATCACGGACTAGGATAATACCTCCACCAGTCCTGATCTTGCAAGTCCTAGCTAATGGTTCTGTGTCTAAATGATGTCGAAGTGCATAAGATACAGACACAAAACTATGGGAAGCGCCAGAGTCGAATAAGGTAAATGCAGGAATACCATCGAGAAGAATCGAACCTGTGATCAAGTCTCCTGCTGGCTCGATCTCCTCGACTGCCATGGCGTACGCTCGCCCCTGGGGTACACCTCTCTGTTGCTGATGCTGGGCGAACTTCTGATGTTGTGGTGGAAGTGGTCCCCTCTGTTGTTGGCCTCCTGGTATGGTAGGTACCCTGTCTGATCCTCTCTGGGCGGCTGCTCCACCCTGACCTGGACGAAAGGTAGGACAATCCTTCAGCTGGTGTGTCGTCAATCCGCAGGATAGACATGAGCCCAATCTCTTCCTGCAAATATCTCTAGTATGTCCCATCTTCCCGCAGTACGCACACTGGATAGCGGGCTGGTTCTGTCTCTGTTGCTGCTGCTGGACCTGCCCTCGGGCTGGTGCCTGATGTTGCTGCTGAAAGGGTCTCTGCTGTTGCTGCTGAAAGTGTGGACGCTTGCCCGGTCCCGTACTACTGTTTGCTCCTCCGGAACCATCGCGTCCCCTCTTGGGCCTGAGGCCCAAGTCGTCCTCGGCTACTTGGGCATCCATCAATATGCCCTCGTAGGTAGCTGTGCGACGTCCCGACGTGCGAGACTTGATCTCCCTTGTCAGCCCCTTTCTGAATTTCCAGGCCCTGTCCCCCGGATCTCTAATCATCGATGGCGCGAAGTGGCTCAGACGGGAAAACTCCGTGGCATACTCGTCGACGGACGAGCTCCCTTGGGCTAAGTCATGGAACTGACTCTCCAAAGCTCCCAGGGCAACATCAGGAAAGAACTTTTCCTTAAAGAGCTCCTTGAAATCCTCCCAAGTGAGTCCCCTGCGCAAGAGTCTCGGCTCCGTGCGAAACCATGTCAAGGCAATGTCGAACATCTGGCTGCCAGCGGCCTCGATCTGGAGGGCCTCTGGAAGCTGTGCCAAGCGTAAGTTCCTCTCGATGTCCTCTAGCCAATCATCGGCGTAGAGTATCCCTTCTGTTCCCTTGAACTCCCGAGGCATCATCCTCTTGAAGTCCACAATAGTGCCCGGCCTCTGATGGTGCTGATCAGGACGCTGCTGCTGCTGAGTGACCCTCTCCACAGCCTGGAGGGCCACCTGGTGAGCATTCTCCATGTTCACCCTCATCATCTCTGTCTGGGCCTGATGTGCCTCAGCCTGCACTCTCTGGGCCTCTGCCGACGTCCTCTGGGCATCGACCATGCCCTGAATCAAGGCGAACATCTGTGCTCCATCGACGGGCACACCTCCTGGATGCTGAACTGGTGGTGGTGGTGCCGTCGTAGCTGTGGGGACCCTCTGAACTGGTGGTGGAGGACCTCCGAATGCTGCAGACACTCCCACATGTACTGAAGATGTAGGAGGTGCTGCAGATGTCTGTCCGGCAGGGCGAGAGGTGGCAAACCTCTCTGAATCTGCTGCTCCGAGTCTCTGGGACCTTCTCGGCGGCATCCTGAAGACAGATCGAAAGAATCAATTAAAGCAATAGATACGATATCATCAAGGAAGGACAGTAAATTTCTAAAGGACAATCATTAAGAGTAGTATTATAAGAATCAGAAATTCCTAATTGTGATTGAGCATATCCTCGGCCTAATTCTTATTCCTAAAACAGGCTCGTAGTAATACTCTAAGCGAGCACCACTACGATATTGCTCTAATGCGGTTCTAGGACTCGACTACAGACCTGCATGGGCCACCACTAAAAACGTGTCACGACCCGCACCCGAAATTTGGGCATGAGTCGTGGGTACGTTCAGCCTACGCCGCAGCATCGGCGGTAGAACGCTGTCTAGGTCTCAACATATAATATATCCTGTCAATAGTCTCAACTCCGTATGGAGGACAAAGATAATAATCCACAGTTCTATGATATACTCAATCACAAGCTATAAGAAATAATGGCACGATGGGAATAGAAAAGAGTTCTAATAAAAACATCCACAATAAAACCAACTCAAAACCTGGGTCTAAATGACCTCACAAAGTCACAAATAATAAATACAACTCAGTCTCAGTCTAAAATAATAATGCAGAAAAAGTAGTCTAAGAGCAGCCAGGTACGTTCTCCTCTAGGCTAGGCAACTCCTTTGGGATTTCCGGGGTGAAATCTCCCTCTAATCCTGGGCCATAATGAGTGGGACAAAGATCCTCCAGGTCCTCTGAAAAATGTTATCCAGTCAGGATTGGAGCGAAGCACAAGCACTAACAGCAGTTTTATTAAATTGACAAAGTCTATAAACAGTGTAAGAGATACAAGATAGAAATAAATGCTGAAAATAAGAAGTACAGAAGAAATGAAATAGACAATAGAGCATCTAGCAATGAACAATAACAGTGAATGCTAGAACAAGTGAATCTGAATAAAATAGACATCTAGCTAAGTGTTTGAATTATCAGTTTATCATGTGATTGGCTTGGGACTTGATCAGGCTGGTTATATATGATTAACTATGATTCTTGTAGGTCAGGCTAACCATATGGTTAGCTATGATGCATGTAGTGGTCAGGTTAATCATATATAACAGCTATGATGCATGTAAGATGGTCAGGCCGCACCCAACGTGAGAAGTGGGGTGAGCTATGATGCATGTAAAGGATTTGGATATGATCACATAATCTACTAATAATTCCCCATCCCCCAGGTAGCACGATGGATTCCAATCACGACTCCTCATGATGGGGATCTAGGGTGCTAACCCGTGTATCCACAGTGTCGGAATCAAGTATGTAATACACTACAATTTATAGAAGTAATCAACAATGAAAACTGTCAGAGAATGTACTCGCCTGTGGTCCTGAGCAAAATATGAGGATAGATGTCCAAAGTGGGATCACAATGACCTATTTATGGAATATTAATGTCAGATATTGAATTAAAAGAATAACATGTTTAACTAATTAAATATGAGGCCTCTAGGTCAATTCTGAGGTTTTACTAGTCAAAATTTGGTTAACTAGTCAATACGAGCCCATATATATATCATAATAGTCCATATTGGACAAAACCTAACTAAACTAGTCATTTCTAGCTATACTAGACATTAGTACATAGCTATCTATATGATATTACATAATACTTATATACTAGAGTCTAGTTAGCACATATATACTTATATATAGTTTACAAGCTAAATCACTACCTAAAATACACCTCTAAAACTGATACACAGTTACTGTCTGGAATTTCCCCAGACCTACCCATACCTGCATCACACACAGGCTATACACCTCTCTCTCTCTCTCTCTCTCTCACTGAATTCAGCATTGTTCACTGACACCTGGACACACATTGGTTCATTCATTCATCTATACACTAATATCTTACCCCACACTGATTCTTAATCCTATACACACAGTCACACATCAACACATAGGTAAGCTGACACTAATACACTGCTCCTTCACTCACTCACTGAATGTTGGTACATGGACACAAGTAAACAGCACATTGCCATAACCCTCTCTCTTACAGAATTACACACACTGTCACATAGGCACATTGGTACTCAGACACAGGTTACTGACACACAGGCTCACTCATTGCTAATCACTCACCCACACTACACACACTGATACCTCACTGCACACACAGGAACACACACATAGTGGCACTCCTCAACCTGGCACTGATCTCCCCAACTACACCTACACATCACTGAAACCCAATTCACTGTACACACATACAGTTCAGACACAGGTAGTCATACTGCTCACCCCTAACACAGAATTTCACATACTGCACAGCCATCAACCTGGAACAAATCACTCTACACACACAGGTAGATAACTTGCACAGGATTTAATGTAGGTAACCACACACTAGTTATAACTACCCTGCAACACAGATATACACACTGGTATTAGTTTGTACAGCTGCACACACTAGTTAGATACACAGCTACACACTAGAATTTACATAGGTAACACACTGATATAATGTCCTACACTCACACAGGTATTCACAAGTTTAAACAGGGATGCACACACACACACACAGGGACATACAGAACTCTGTTTACTGCTATATACAGGTAAATAACTCACACTACTCTCCCTAACTGTCACATAGGTTCTATTATACACTACTAACATAGCTACACAACACACTGCTACACATTAATCACCTATACTCACACTGTACAGTACACACTGATTTCACAGTTTCCTCACTCTCCTAATACCCCACACACAGCTATATAGAATACTGACACACAGGCAACACACACCC
Organism: Iris macrosiphon; assembly: GCA_036927795.1. NCBI lineage: Eukaryota > Viridiplantae > Streptophyta > Magnoliopsida > Asparagales > Iridaceae > Iris > Iris macrosiphon. The sequence goes on along the minus strand of JAYESA010000019.1, from coordinate 102,983,506 downwards.
ACAGATTACACTGATACACACATATTCTAAACACACAAATGCAGGTATTTACACTGATGTATTAACCTATAATCCTACTGATACTAGACACACTAAGACACACTGACACAGGTATCACTCTAATACCTAGACATTCAATTACACACTGCACCTAAACAACTACACAATACTACCCAACACACACTCTGACACACACAAGTACCCATGAATCCTAAATTCGAAAACCTAAGAAATCGAGATCTAAACTCATATGTTGGAGGTAAAAATCGTGTCTACACAAAATCCCTAGGTTTAGGGTTCCAAACATTAGGGAAAAACACCCACAGGTCATCAAAACACAATTATCCCCTAGGTCTTCATGTAGGACCTACGAAATCGAGATCCATACAATATGGTAGGTTTTCTAATGGCCAATAACAAGAAAAATAGAATTTAAAATGGATAGAAATTCGGATTTACCTATAGGGAGATGGTTTCCCTATTAAAGTTCTTCTTTCCCAAGGTTCCTTGACCCAAGCTCCTTGTTTCCCTTGCTTTGGAGGAGGAAGATGGAAGTCCTAGGGTTAGGTTTCGAAATCTGGAGTGGGGAGATAGTTTTTCTCTTATGGAGGCTAGGGTTTCTCCTTTCTACATGAAGGATGGCTTTGTGAGAGGCTTCTCTTTTATATTAAGGCCCAGTTAGGGTTTCTAATGCATAGCCTAGGTTTATCCCCCAGGTTAGGTCAATAGGAACTTAACTAAGGTTTAGTCAGTCTAGGGTTTGAGGTTCAACCTACAAATTTGAATTCTAGGGTTTCTCTAAAACTGGGTTTTCAAATTAGGGTTTAGTCATTAGGGTTTGTCCTAATGCGTTCTAGGGTTTGACCTAAACCAAATATCACTAACAACATACAAATAGTTTTAAAAACTCAGCAGATAAATTAAACACATAATTATTCAAAAAAAAATAGTGAATTTATACAATTGCCCTTATCTGGAAATGTGGTAGTGACACCGCACGCGACCAAGTCGTCCCGTTTGGCGGGGCGCACTCAGTTCTGGGGGAAAATAAGGTATTGTTTTTCCTATTTTTGGATCGCGGTTCACGATCACCACAGGATGCGACGCACCGAGCATGTTGCACGGGCATCGAGAGGGTTACACAGCCTACACGTCATAACTGACGGAACAAAAAATGAAGCAATGAGGAGAGAGAATGGGTTACCTGAACGGGGCTACGCAGAACGGGGATTCTTCGTGTCCGGGTTCTGCCATGTCCGGGTTCTGCCGTGTCCGGGTTAGGGTGCTGTTGTGTCAGAGTCAGGGTTCAGCGGAGATTCGCCGGGGCTTCGTCGTGGCAGCTCTGGGCTACGCTGGGGCTGAGGCGGCCGGCGCTCGGGTGCTACTGGGGGTCGACGAGGTCGGGGCTGGTGGCTAGGGCACGGAGCTAGGCGCTGCGGGTCGGGGATGGGCGGAGGACGGCGAGTGGTGGTCGAGGGCTGTGGGGGTTCAAGTTCAGGCGGTGGAGGAGGTTTCGTCGACGGCTAGGGCGGCGAGGGGTGATCGAAAGAGATGGTGGCGAGGGAAGTTCTGGTCGGGGCGAAGGAGTTAGGGTTCAGGGCGGAGGTCGGCGGGGCGTGGAAATCGAGGAAATTTATAGCCGCCGGAACAGTAATAGGGGTTAGGGTTTCGAATGGGCTAATGGGTCCGGGTCGGGTTCAATTCGGATCCGACCCGACCCGTTAAGAGCTGGGTTTGGTTTGGTTCGGTTTGACTGCGGTTCGGTTTGGTTTATTTAAAATAAACCGGGTTCAATTTCAGGGTTTATTTTGGTTTAAATATAAATTAGTTTTTAGGGCTTTAAAAATGTTTTCGGGGTCCAATAAATTTCCAAAAAATTACCCTATGTCTAGTTTTTTATTTTACACCAGAAAATATTATTTTCATAATATTTTAATATTAATTAAAAACATTTAAAAATAATTTAATTACAAATACCTTAGTTTTAATTCCAGAAAATTATAGAAAATTGTGTAAAAATTATTTTAAAATTTTTAAAAAAATCAGGGTGATTACACATGGGTAATGTAACATCGTATGAGACTCGAATAGTGTATATTATGAGTCGACCTATGTTCAGTCGGTGTTTGGATAGTTTGTTGCGAGATTTATGTATAAGTATTTTAGGATAACTTGTCATGTTGGAATGGTTAAACTATTGGATAAATAAGTTTGGGAATTGACGGTTGCGAGAGTTAAATTTGATTGTTTCAACTGGAGTGAAAATCAATAGTGGGTTCGGTTGGATGGATTACCTTGGGTGGTTTCTCTTGGAATCAAGTTGGAATGGGAAATAAATCATAATAAAAAGATAAAAATATTTCTTGAGAATTTTGGTAGAAATTTTATACGTTAGGAAGAAAAACTTGATATGTTATGTGGCTAATACGACTATAGTATGAGACAGATTATGATTATTAAACTATAATAAATTTTGTGGCTCGAACAACGACATGACCAAAGGAAACTCTGGATTCATGAGAATTTTGATGCTACCAATGTTGGTAAACAAATTGCTAAAAGTTTGAATGAAAAAATTACAATATTGAGGAAACGGTCAGAATGATTATAAATACACTTGGGTCATAATAAAGAGACAATATATGATATTCTTAATATAATCAATCAAAGTTGGATGGCTCAAACTAATGTGACGACAAGTAAAATTATTCGTAAGTGGTGGAAATGACAAAATTGACATTGGAAGAAGGAATATTACAATTAAAGATTGACCGAATAAGTATCGTTAGAAATTAGAGTTATGGGAAATCGATGTTAAAGAATATCTTGGCTGAAAGTATTAAATGATAGTAATGAAGAATGAATTACCACTGTAGCCGTTTGATTTCTCTAACCATTAGCATTAATTGAGTATATTATATTTCGGGGATGCCTGAAATATATGTACAATCCAGGCGAAGTGGTGATCAAAATTTAAATGAAGCTGCAAGAGAGTATTGATGAATGAAATAATATAAACAAATTATTTGGAAAGAAAAGAGATGGTTGTTATGCATAATTATATGAGATTCATGAATGAGCAATATTGATAAGAGATAAAAACGGGGTATTAGCTGGCATAGAACATTTTCATGGGATGACTTAAGTGATATGGTTAATTAAGTTTTTTTTAAGTTTCTTGGACAAAACTTCTTCTCAGTGATATATTATGTAATGCCCTGCTCCGCGTAAAGGCATTACGCTAGAATTATAGATGGATCAGACCGATGGAATACAAGTGGTACAGGAAATCGAGATGCTTGGTGTGATGATACTATATTGCTTAACTTGGACAAATAGGATATCTTATATGGCGTGGTTCGAATGTCTGATTATGCCAAGTTAGAAGACCATGCATCGCGTCGGATCATTCATGTAGGATCGTGGTATAAAAATAATATTTATATAAGTGAGTGGATCTGTCCCTTCTCCTCTACTCTTTTATGCCCTAATAAAATGAATGCTAATATTGCTTTATTGTATATCATAACTATATGCTGCTCTAGTCCACATAATGATAATAATGCTTTATGTTCAATGCTGCTGAAAGTAATGAAACAAATGAATAATGAAGTACTTGTACTATTGATATAAGAATGTTATAAAGTAAGTCTTCTATGAGAAAGAAGTAATATTATGCAATTTACTTCACATGCTGGTAACACTGAGAATAGAACATTGAACATCGATACAGGTATAAGTGCATCAGTGCAAGTAACTATAAAAAAAATACTTCATATGCGAGTATAATTGTGGTTTGGTACCACCGGACCACGATAAAGTCTGTAAGTTTGGACCTACAGGTCACCAACCGATATGAGAATGAGCAAAAGATGAATGATCAATAATGTGAGGCTTTACTTATATTTCTTTACCATGCAATTTATGCTTAGGTTTTATTTGCATATTCATTGCATGGTCAGGGATAACTTATGCACAAGATTTGGTAAGTTTACTCGAACGAGATGCATCAGGGCACCAGGATCGTTCAGCCTAGAAGAAAACATAGTGCTTTGGTAGCACTGGGTATAAACGAGACATTCATTGGGGATCCCAACCTTATGAATGGTACTTCGTACGCCCTTCAAAGTCCTATATGGCATGTCCCTCGTGGTGCGAAAGCATATCAACAATGACCCTCATGTAGTCAGGCTACATACTAATAAGAATATTTATGCAGGCTTAACGTTATCTCGATTAATAATGATTTATATTAATTATGCTGTGGCTAGTCCTTGTTTTACAGGGATACGACGAGTGGGCTGTTGGTAAGAATCGCCATTAGGCGATATCTACATATTTCACATATATTCAATCTATCCTACTGTTTCTAAAGTATGTTTCATTATGTTGCCGAATACTCTGATCATTGAAATGAACCTAGTTCCTAATAGAAATATCACTAAGTTAATATGCATGCTCTTTACATGAATACTTAGTGTCGGTTTAGATGAGTGGGCTAGTTTCTGCTCACCAATACGCGATATGTACTGACTCACGTTTGTGGGCATCCCCAGGTAATCAACATTATGGAGTGACTAAAATAGTTCCGAGGCATCAAAGCATTATTGGGGCGCAGAAAATCTCTTCTTTCATTAGAGGCATCTTTTATTATAAATGGCATAATGCATGGAACAATATAATTCAGTTGTATCAGTGAGAGTGTAAGACAAGATGGTAAATATCAATTAAGCCAAATGGGCTAAGTATTAGTTGTATTTGAGAGCTTTGTAAATCTTTTATAAGCCATGTACCCAATTATTATTATCAATAAAGAGAAGCTTTTTATTATATTCATTGTGACTTTAATTTGTCTGCTTATCTTCGCTGTGATGTCATTATTTCTAAGATATACCATGTCTTGTCTATCTTCTTGCCTTATACAAGTATAATCTAGGCTTGTACGACATCACGTTCATGGCTACTTTCGGTTCATTGGGACTGGGGTATGACATAGGGTATAAGAACTCTGCTGGCTAGTGGATAAAATCTACATAAATTTAACCTGAACTGTATTTATGAGCATAATCTATGGCATCTGCCACTATGGTGGGCCAATAATAGCCCATTCTTCTAAGGCGATCTTGTAATTTAGGACCTGTCTAATGTGCCCCACAGATGCCATCATGAGCATCCCGTAGTGATTGTCTTGCTTCAGGGTTGGAAAGACAACATAGTATCAACCCCTCATAAGAACGACGATATAATATTTTGGATGAGGCGTCATAGTAGAATTGAAGTGAACATCTTTTAATATAAGTGGCTTCTTTTGAATCTTCTGGAAGAATGCCATAAGCAGCATAGTCTATAAAAGGGTCTCTCCAATCTTTATCCATGGAAGTTAAATTTATGACGTAACTCTGTTCAATATACAGATTATTTTTGGTACAGAACAACTCTCACCCTATTAACATAATTAAGTGTAGTCTCTTTAGAGGAATAACCAATGATTCTACTAGGCTGGCTAAAACTTCTGCTTTCATATTCTGTAACCAAGGTACATGCTCGATGAAAAATCCTTTGAAAGTAAAAGCCAGTTCAATTTTTGCCTGATAATAAGGGATGAGGTCTTCATGCCGAACCTCATACGCTCCCCTGATCTGATTGACTATCAGCTTGGAATCTCTGTAGGCTTTCAGATATTCTATGTCCAATTCTTTGGCTAATTGGAGACTAATGAGTAAAGAATTATATTATGCTATAGTATTGGAACATGGTTCACTCAGGGAATATTCTCGATGAATGAGTACTTTATTAAGAAATATTATGACTATGCTGACTACAACTACTATGTTGCCTTTGGGTCCTATTCTTTATGCACCATCAAAGAATAGTTGCCAAGTGTCATCTCTCATTGCCATATTAGACTCTAAGACTTCATTTGGGATATCGTCGTATAGTTTGGAAGTTTCTGGTACATGATGAGCTGCTAGAAAATTAGCTAGCGCTTGACCTTTCACGGTTTTTTGTAGGACATATACCATGTCATAAGGTGATAGTAGAATTTCCCATATAGCTAATTAAAAATTAAGTGTGCTCGACTTGGTCCTCAATACCCGAAGGGGATTCACTCTAGATATGACATGAATGGTTTGACCCGACACATAGTGTCGTATCTTTTGAATAGCAAACATCAAGATGAGGGATTCTTTTTTCACAGGATTGTATCGATGTTCAACATCGACCATCATACAACTAAGATAATAGATTACCTGTTCATGGCCTTTGTTACTCTTCTGTGCAAGAAGAGCTTCTAGGGAGTGATCCATTGCACGAACATACAGCAAAACAGGTTTTTCTACAATCGGAGATACTAGAACTGGCGGATTTATGAGGTATTGTTTGATGTCATCGAATGCTTGTTGACAAGCTTCATTCTAGACAAAGGATACATATTTCTTCATTAAATGAGTGAAGGGTCGACATCATCCCGAGAGATTGGAGATGAACCTTCTAATGTACGCCAGATGACCTTGCAGACCATGAAGTTCTTTGAGATTATGTGAAGGCCTTATTTCGTGGATAGCTTTGATTTTATCAGGTTCAATATTAAAAATCCGAGGAACTTGCCACTGGAGGTTATAAAAAATCAGAGGAACTTGCCCTTGGAGGTTATAAAAAATTCGAAGAACTTGCCACTGGAGAGTCCCAAAAAGGATTTAGTTGGATTCATCTTTAATTGGTGGTGGTACATCAATTCGAATACAGTCTTTAAATCTTGAAGGTGATCATCTTTAAGATGACTCTTGATAGCAATATCATCCACGTAGCATTCTACTGTCTTTCGTAAATGCTTCTAAAAAATTATACTTATGGCTCGTTGATACGTTGCTCCCGTATTATTCAAGCCAAAGGGCATGACTGTATAACAGTATACACCAATGGTATATAGAAAGAGGTATATTTTTCATTATCAGGAGATATCTTAATTTGATTATATTCCGAGAATCCATCCATGAAGGAAATGCATTCAAAGCCATAGTATTATCGATCATGATATCTGTGATGGGGAGAGAAAATTGGTCTTTAGGACATACATAGTCTAGGTCTCGATAATCTATGTAGATTTGGATATTTCTACTATTCTTCAGAACTGGGACAATATTAGCTACCCAGTCGGGGTGCTGCTCCTCTCGAATGAAGCCACATGCTATCAGTTTAAGTTATAGCACATCCCTTGCATAATATTTTTGGCTGGTTGGCTGTAATGATATGGTTGTATCTTTCCAATATCTTCGTCAAAATTATTAGTCCGCGTGACACTTTTATCTCTAACTTTGCCAAAAATTATCCGATGTTGCTTGTCTTGTCTTACCGGGACTATGAAGTATACATCCTCATATGGTTCATATAATGAACTATATTGAAATGGAGATGCCACAGGTATGGATAGAGTTTCGTAAAAATGAAGCGCCTTTAAGAATTCTTTAGCAAAGGGTTCAACATCAATGTAGTATGAAGTAGTGTTCTTTATTCATGAAATACAAGATTTTTTCTTCTTTCATATAGTCAACAAAGCTTCAGCCTTGACATGAGGCTTATCAAGATTGATGACTAGGGGTTGATTCACTGATGTTGGTTGCTTGTTACGACGAAGGTTGATAACAAGTGGCTCATTCTCCAGTGTTGGTTGTTCATTGTATCAAAGATTGATGACCAATGGAGGTGACTTGTGCAGGTTAATGCCGAGAGGCTTTGAAGGAGTTGGGCGAGTAGTACGTCATTTGACTCAGATCATCAAAGGCTCTTCCTTTGGTGTATTCTCAGCTTCATCACCAGCTTGATTGGCTTCTTCTTTTATATACTCCGGTGTATAGAGTCCAGAGTCAGCAAAATAGGCTTCGACACCTTTAAATGGGTCGAGGTCAGCTACCTTGGTTTTTACTTCTCCCCGACTGTTCACATATTTGAAGAATTGGTACTGGGTGGAAGGTACAATTTTATGCTCGTATTTCCAAGGCCGTTCCAACAAAACATTATGGGATACGTTAGAATCGATTACATAGCATGTGACTTTAGTACATAAATTACCTATCTAAATTTTTAGGCGTATCTTTTCCAGAGGTTTACTTCTTCCAGCATTGAAGCCTATAATGATAGTGCTAGTGGTAGACATGCTATGCATTAGTACCTTCAATCATCTCAATAGGCTTTTAGGAATAATGCTGAGTGAAGAACCAGGGTCAATGTGAATCCGGTTTACTTTAATAGATCCTATATAACCGGTATAATACAGAGGCCTGTCATACCGATTATCCTTGAGTAACATGTCATCTTGCATGAAAGTGATATAAGGAATCTTCTTAATCACATTGTGGTATTGAGAGCACGCTAGTGGCTCTTCATCAGGAGTCTTGAGTTGAGCTAAGCATGAGTCTGCATGTATCAGAGCTTCACTCAAAGCTTCAAGAGTCTCCTTCGATAAACAAATCAACACAAATATGGAAAGTCGTGCTGGAGTATTGGCTAGTTGTGCCAATATGTAAAAATTATAGGGTTTTTAAATTCGTTGATGTATATTTTTCTTCAGGGATTTGTCAAAGCGTACTTCTTTTTGCTTCCCTTCTCTGCCGTAATAGGCTTTGAAGGACTAGGTTCGGCTGTAACTGATCAACCAGAATTGATGAAGTAGAAGGAATATAAGGATTATCTTTTGGGAAAGACTCATTAGTTTTATGATAATCTTTTTTGGACATGGTACCAGTCATGAAATCTTCTTCGAACATCGGAGCAAGCGGCATTATGTTACATGTCTTGAGTTTCTTTTTGGCATGCCTCTTTTTGGAATGAGTCTGTGGGTTAACTTGATCGTAACCCAATCCGTTACAGGATTTGTTAGACTGTCCTTGGAGTTGTAGAGGAGTTCGTCATCCCTTGCCAAAATTTAAATCTTCACCTTTCTGGAAATCATCCCCCATGTTTTGTATTAGACGTACAAATTATTGGCTTTATTGATAAAATTGGGGACGCTTTTCCTCAGCCACACTAATTGAGGTTGATGCTCTAATTGTAGAAGGAGGAGAAGAAATTTGTGTAGGAACACCTTCATAAGAAATAAAGATTTATTGTGCCCTATTCAGCGAAACACTGCCAATCATGCACAGTTGCCAATGTGTCAAACGGAGCTTGTGAGTAGAGCTTGGTGGGGCAATGTTCTGGTTTTGAAATATGATCTCAAGAGGTATGTCTTCTTGAGGTTAATCTTGATATCTGTCTGAGTGATGATTCAAAGAAATCATATTGCATGGTTTATACTTCTTGTCCTTCTTAGATTTTGAATTAGAAGATACTGCTTTCTGGTCCCAATCTGGCAGCAGGTCGCGATGAATCAACATAATCTCGCCATGATCTGTGGTAAGAGGCACCAACCCCTCTGTTTGATTTCGATGAAGTAGGAGATTTACCACTTCCATTGTAGCTTGAGGTATTGGAATGACGCCGCTAGAGACTTCTTGTGCTGGAAAATTACTAAATTGGAGAGTCACCATATTGGCGGTGACCGTCTTCTCCTCATTGTGAAGGGTGATAGCTTTAACATCTATCAACTATTTTTTTTTTCAAAACATAAAAATCCTTGGTAGGATGATGTACATACTAAACAATTCTTCGGGTCATATATTTTACTGGCCTCCTCCGGTCGTTTGATATCGGACAACTATAATCTGTCGCTATTTACCAGACAGTCAATAATACTGTAGATATCGCTCTCGTCAAAGGAATATTCTTCCTTAAGTCATTTGTAAGATTCTTGAGGCTTTTGTGCTGGAGGAGAGGTGGGTCACTTTACAAAATTTATTGCTAAGGCCTCATTTCCTTTGTTGTTGTGATTATTCGCATTATTGTTGTTGTTGTTGTTGGTGGAGCGCTTCCCTTCCATATTATTAATTTGTATCCCCAGGTTACGTGCCACCTTTGCATTATTTTCAGTAGCTTCGACACTGATGATGAGCGTCGTCCAGTCTTAAAATTGAGTTGAACCGTCCAGAGCCCTACTGTAGGTAGTAGATTTTTGGCAAGTAGCAATGACTGTGGAATTTGGAATACCGGGAGGCAACTTCAGGGTTGCTTGCCTGAAATGCTCTACGAATTAACGAGCGGATTTCTTTTCCTTCTGTTTGATATCAATGAGCGAATACATCATCATATCCATGCCTCCCTCATAGAATCATGAGAGAAAATGATGCTTTATATCATCAAACGAGGATATGCAGTTATCAGGTAAACTGTGATACCAATCGTAGGCTATGCTAGCAAAGCATCCCATGAACAATCTGGTAAGGAGAGCATCTTCTTTTTGTAGGTGAGCCATCATCCTATTGAATTAATTAATATATTTGCTCGGTGATGTCTAGCCTTTAAACAAGAATATTGATTGGGATTTGTATTTAGGAGGGAAAGAAATATTATCCCAATAAGAAGGATAAGGCCGTTTCATCCTCAACTTGCGAAGTTGGTCTTTGTTCTTTAAACTATCGACCTGTGCACGCAATTCTCGGATGGCCTTGAGAGGATCTTCTGACTGGAGTAGTGCAGCTGACTGGTAAGATCCTGGTTGAACTGGTATTACCACCTGCGGAGGTCCATTTCCAGTATTAGGAGGATTAAGAGTTGGCGCTGTTGACTCTTGGTTTGGGATTGCTTCTAGATTTTTGTTACCCTGTAAGGGTGTTATTCCAGGAGTAGGTTTTGCAGGTATGAATAAAGCCACTTGGACAGGAACTGGTGTAGCAAAATGTTTGACATTCATTATTTGATGCATATTTTGCATCATGGTGTGCATGTCCCTGAGGGCGACCTCTAAAGAGTTAAGGCATTATTCGGTGCTTCCTAATGGAGGAGTGTCTTGTTTGTCACTGTAAAACCCCTTTTTCAAAAAAATAAAAAAACGTATTTGTTATTTTTTTTATTAATTAATAATTTAAATATAGTATTTAGTGGCTAATTAGGAGAAATAGATTTTTAATAAATTTTATTTTAGGTGTTCGGACACTTAGAGGATTTTTGGGACCATCAGGAATTTTTCGGAATTTATTCCATGTAGGAAACTCCCTTGAGCAGTTGCTAGCCTAATGGTGTGCATTATTCTAATCCATGAATTTTCTTATGAGTATATATATAATATATATGTATATACAAATATATATATGTATATATATATTTAGAAAGGAAAAAAAAAGAAAGAAAAAGAATTATTAAATAAGAATTTAATAATAATAATAATAATAAAAACTATACTTATTCCCATCCTTAGTAACTTGCTACTATTATTCTCCTTAAAGCCTTCAGCAACTTAGTAACAATACACTATACTTGCTCCCTCCTTCAGCAAGTTGCTTCCAGGGAGAATTAACTAATAATAATCATAATAATAATAACAATGCTATCCCCCATTCAGCAACTTAGCAATTTGCTAAGACCCCCATCCTACAGCAACCAATGCTAAGACCCGCCCCACTTCATCCCTTAGTAATTTGCTTCCAGACCATACTTCAGCCTTGGTAACTTGCCAGACCCGCCCCTTTAGCATTTGCTCCCAGACCCGACCCCCTTTTGGCCGCAAACCATTCCTCCTATTCCTATTCTCTCTCCCTATTATATATATATATATATATATATATATATATATATATATATATATATATATATATATTTATCTTTCAAAAACCCTAACCTAAAATATCCAGACCCCCTCTTCTTATCTAGAGCTGTCACCGCAGCCAGAGAACCCCGCCAAGCCGTCCAAACCATCCCGACGACTCCGACCTCGCGCACTGTAAATTCCCACACGAGGCACCTTCGCTCCGGAATTGTTTCCCATCGACTCGCTCAACCAAACGCCGTTCCGTCTTCACCGGTATGCTCATCCCTTAACCCTCTTCCATATTTGTATTATAGCTAACCTCGAAAAATGTGTACCCCTAGGCGAAAAATAGCGTCCAAGTGGGCGCGAGCAGACCCAATTCTGGGATCGCAGAAAACTGCGGTGACCACCCATCTTGCCGAGTTCGTATCTCCCACCACAGAGATCCAAATTCGGTGATTCTTTTTGATATGTGTAGAACACTTGACCTAGTTTATTTTTTATTAAATAACCCTAGATTATTAGCTGCTGTGGACAGAATTAAATTCGTCACAAAACCGCGCGAATCTATTTTTTCCAGAATTCTAAAAGTTGTGAAACGGAGCGCGCCCCGCCAAACGGGACCGCCCCGCCGTGTACCAAGTGTACCGAGCGGTGCACGCAGCATAACCGGACATGTGAAAATTTATGGGAACTGATTCGAACGCGTGTGCGCACCGGAATCAGGCCGTATCCGCGGACACACCCCGTGTCGTAACTTTTGTGGAACTCGTGCGTATTTTATGTACGCTTGTCAGATTGCGACGAAACTTGCGTCACTGGACTCGTGGTAACGCGCTGATCCCGTGACCCAATTTTCACGCAATTCTGAGGCGGTTGACCAAATCACCAATTGGCGGGTCCCACAGTTGACTTTTTGGACAAAATTGTGTTCGGCTCATCGGAATCCATATTTGTATATATCGTTGGGTTCGTATTGACATTTAGAGTTGTTTGACCTATAGTTTATCCTATTTAGAGACTGTTACCCTCGACACGCTTTTCGGTGCAAAGTGGGCCACACGTGGACCCCACTTTTGCCCAAAATTACCGTTTTGCCCCTGTGTCCAAATTGGACGAAAGGGATGTGCTTTTTAGCTATTTTGCTCATTTCGGAAATGTTAGTGATATTTATTTCAGCATCCGGAGACATTGTTCTGCGGCTATAGCTTTTGATTCTGTGCGTTTGACTTCTGGACAGTACACCTTGCAGCTTTCTTACTATGCAAGATACCTTGCCAAATTATTTACAGTATTTTGCATGCTTAGTATATTTCTGTATATTTATTGTATTTCTGTTTATTTATTGCATGTGTAGTTCCTTTCAGTCATTACTATATATTAGATATGTTGACACACACATGGCACTTAGTATCATAGAGGACAATCATTAGGTGTATGGGCTTTTAACCACTCTGTTAAACCGTAGTATATAGCTCGCACTACGGGCGTGTGTCGTGCTGGTCGCTACCCCCACGGTATGTTGATTTCTGGAGTCTCGCTGGTAGCTACCCCCGCGGTATGTCGATTTCTGATGTCCATTGACGTGTGTGTGAGTTGTGAGGTAGATCGAGTAGCCTACCTTTGCCCATACGTCGAAAAGTTATCCTCATTTGCATTCATATAGATTATCTTGTACAGCGTACTTATTTATTTTCAAATTATATGCATGTTTACTGCATTCAAGTTGGCTCATATTTTCTGTATCTTGTTACGTCCCTCTGAGGACCTGGTCCTCTGCCAGGTGTATCTGCTTTTGAGTATTTGCAGGAGTACGGGCCTGGACCTGACGTATTCCTTTCTGCCGATGAGGTCTTACCTTCTGAGCATCGTTGATTATCTAGCGATGGATTCTTTTAGCTGATGCACTTCTGTCTTCACATTATTTTATATTGGAGACTTTACACTCCTCTCTCATTTTAGTTTTGGTTATAGTCATTGGTAGTGGATTTGTCTCCACCCGACTATTATTTTTTGGATATTTCAGACTCCTTATTCTAGCTTAGTATTTCTTTTTTATGACTTGTTGTGTGGATGAGATTAGCATATCTGTGACTTGTGACATTATATATACCACATGTGAGTTTATATTCATATTACAGCGTACGTTTGGGTTATGGTTTCCATATATTGGAGTTGTCATATCCATGCGGCTGTCATGCTTACGTGTTCCTAGTCCTACGTATTTGGGACTGGGGCGTGACATGTTTTTGTGGTGGCCCATGCGGGTCTAGTTAGCCGTTTCGGTTACGTCACTGTACCGAGCGGGCCTGCACCTAGGATTAGAATTCTAGATCTCATCCACACTTGACTATAACTTACCTTCCTTCCAACATGTCCTACTTAAGTGCTTGCATCCTGCTTGATTCATGTACTCTTCTTAATCCTTCGTCCATCTCTTGCAGATAGATGAATTTGTATAACGGGCATGCCGCCACCGGGGACAACACGACTCCAGAGGACGACGACCAACCACTAGGAGTGACCCCATTGTGACACAAGATCTTAGATGTACAAATAGCTGTAGAATTATATATATGGTAGTTTAGCAGTTTTGAGGATGTAGGTATATTTTACCCAGGTGGCATATACGCGATGCTAATGGATGACGTGAGTAGCAGTAGTAGTATTCTTCCCCTATCCTTATCTCACCCTCTTGGGTGACTCATCTTCTCCTTTTATATTCGTTCCTTATCTCGTGCTTAACTCTTCCTATCATAGTCGTATCTTTCGTGCCATTATGAATTGTTTGATATCAACCTCACCCCTATTTTGTTAGTTAAACATAAATGTGTTAGTAATGCTTGATAACTAAGGATGAGTTCTTAATATGTATATGCACTATAGCAATATATGTATTCTTTATTAGTTTAACCCTTAAGTAGCACCATGTAGCCTAGTAGAAATTGTTAGATCAGTTGAGCTAGATTATACCCCTAATAGTTAGTCAAGACCTTAAGTGTTTCCCTAAAAACTTAGACTATGCCTAGGAAAGAGTTGAAGGCACTTGTTACGAACTGATGACTATGACAAATCGCCGGCGAGGTAGCGACAGTTGCCGCCAGACGATTTTGGTAGAGTAGTCGAATTACTTGCAGCCATACTGGCCAGGTGGCGTGGCAGTATTAGATTATGATACTTGACAGTTATAGAAAAAGTCATAGTTATGAGATTCTAGACAGGTATCCCAAGATTCTTGACCCAATAAATGTATTTACCTTACAAACCTAGACAATAGCTTCAAAGAATATGACTACTAGTAGAATCTTGTAAGTTGGGTAGTGTAGACGAGTTAGAGGATGATAAAATAGTGGATGGACAATGGATGAGAAAGTGTTAGAATGGCAGACCATGAGTTTCAGGAGTCCTACTAGATACCAATGTAGTGTAATAGTTATAGTTATCATTATGAATATGGGTTAGTGTCAATTTCGAGAACGAAATTTTTGTAAGTTGGGTAGAATGTAAAACCCCTTTTTCAAAAAAAAAAACTTATTTATTATTTTTTTACTAATTAATAATTTAAATATAGTATTTAGTGGCTAATTAGGAGAAATAGATTTTTAATAAATTTTATTTTAGGTGTTCGGACACTTAGAGGATTTTTGGGACCATTAGGAATTTTTCGAAATTTATTCCATGTAGGAGACCCCCTTGAGCAGTTGCTAGCCTAATGGTGTGCATTATTCTAATCCATGAATTTTCTTATGAGTATATATATAATATATATGTATATACAAATATATATATGTATATATATATATATTTAGAAAGGAAAAAAAAGAAAGAAAAAGAATTATTAAATAAGAATTTAATAGTAATAATAATAATAATAATAATAATAATAATAATAACAACTATACTTATTCCCATCCTTAGTAACTTGCTACTATTATTCTCCTTAAAGCCTTTAGCAACTTAGTAACAATACACTATACTTGCTCCCTCCTTCAGCAAGTTGCTTCCAGGGAGAATTAACTAATAATAATCATAATAATAATAACAATGCTATCCCCCATTCAGCAACTTAGCAATTTGCTAAGACCCCCATCCTACAGCAACCAATGCTAAGACCCGCCCCACTTCATCCCTTAGTAATTTGCTTCCAGACCATACTTCAGCCTTGGTAACTTGCCAGACCCGCCCCTTTAGCATTTGCTCCCAGACCCGACCCTCTTTTGGCCGCAAACCATTCCTCATATTCTTATTCTCTCTCCCTATTATATAATATATATATATATATATTTATCTTTCAAAAACCCTAACCTAAAATATCCAGACCCCCTTTTCTCATCTAGAGCCGTCACCGCAGCCAGAGAACCCCGCCAAGCCGTCCAAACCATCCCGACGACTCCGACCTCGCGCACTGCAGATTCCCACACGAGGCACCTTCGCTCCGGAATTGTTTTCCGTCGACTCGCTCAACCAAACGCCATTCCGTCTTCACCGATATGCTCACCCCTTAATCCTCTTCCATATTTGTATTATAGCCAATCTCGAAAAACGTGTACCCCTAGGTGAAAAATAGCGTCCAAGTGGGCGCGAGCAGACCCAATTCTGGGATCGCAGAAAACTACGGTGACCACCCATTTTGCCGAGTTCGTATCTCCCACTACAGAGATCCGAATTCGGTGATTCTTTTTGATATGTGTAGAACACTTGACCTAGTTTATTTTCTGTTAAATAACCCTAGATTATTAGCTGCTGTGGACAAAATTAAATTTGTCACAAAACCGCGCGAACCCACTTTTTCCAGAATTCTAAAAGTTGTGAAACGGAGCGCGCCCCGCCAAACGGGACTGCCCCGCCGTGTACCAAGTATACCGAGCGGTGCATGCAGCATAACAGGACACGTGAAAATTTGTGGGAACTGATTCGGACGTGTGTGCACGCCGGAATCAGGCCGTATCCGCGGACACACCCCGTGTCGCAACTTTTGTGGAACTCGTGCGTATTTTGTGTACGCTTGTCAGATTGTGACGAAACTTGCGTCACTGAACTCGTGGTAACGCGCTGATCCCGTGACCCAATTTTCACGCAATTCTGAGACGGTTGACCAAATCGCCAATTGGCGGGTCCCACAGTTGACTTTTTGGACAAAATTGTGTTCGGCTTATCAGAATCCACATTTGGACATACCATTGGGTTCGTATTGACATTTAGAGTTGTTTGACCTATAGTTTGTCCCATTTAGAGACTGTTACCCTCGACACGCTTTTCGGTACAAAGTGGGCCACACGTGGACCCCACTTTTGCCCGAAATTACCGTTTTACCCCTGTGTCCAAATTGGACGAAAGGGATGTACTTTTTAGCTATTTTGTTCATTCCGGAAATGTTGGTGATGTTTATTTCAGCA
This sequence comes from Iris macrosiphon, assembly GCA_036927795.1. Lineage (NCBI taxonomy): Eukaryota > Viridiplantae > Streptophyta > Magnoliopsida > Asparagales > Iridaceae > Iris > Iris macrosiphon. Next base: position 102,966,490 of record JAYESA010000019.1, on the reverse strand, counting down.
TCCGGAGACATTGTTCTGCGGCCATAGCTTTTGATCCTGTGCGTTTGACTTTTGGACAGTACACCTTGCAGCTTTCTTACCAGGCAAGATACCTTGCCAAATTGTTTACAGTATTTTGCATGCTTAGTATATTTCTGTATATTTATTGTATTTCTGTTTATTTATTGCATGTGTAGTTCCTTTCAGTCATTACTATATATTAGATATGTTGACACACACATGACACTTAGTATCATAGAGGACAATCATTAGGCGTATGGGCTTTTAACCACTCTGGTAAACCGTAGTATATAGCTCGCACTACGGGCGTGTATCGCGCTGGTCGCTACCCCCGCGGTATGTCAATTTCTGGAGTCTCGCTGGTCGCTACCCCCGCGGTATGTCGATTTCTGATGTCCATTGACGTGTGTGTGAATTATGAGGTAGATCGAGTAGCCTACCCTTGCCCATACGTCGAAAAGTTATCCTCATTTGCATTCATATAGATTGTCTTGTACAGCGTACTTATTTATTTTCAAATTATATGCATGTTTACTGCATTCAAGTTGGCTCGTATTTTCTGTATCTTGTTACGTCCCTCTGAGGACCTGGTCCTCTGCCAGGTGTATCTGCTTTTGAGTATTTGCAGGAGTACGGGCCTGGACCTGACGTATTCCTTTCTGCCGAGGAGGTCTTACCTTCTGAGCATCGTTGATTATCTAGCGATGGATTCTTTTAGCTGATGCACTTCTGTCTTCATATTATTTTATATTGGAGACTTTAAACTCCTCTCTCATTTTAGTTTTGGTTATACTCATTGGTAGTGGATTTGTCTCCACCCGACTATTATTTTTTGGATATTTTAGACTCCTTATTCTAGCTTAGTATTTCTTTTCTATGACTTGTTGTGTGGATCAGATTAGCATATCTGTGACTTGTGACATTATATATACCACATATGAGTTTATATTCATATTACAGCGTACGTATGGGTTATGGTTTCCATATATTGGAGTTGCCATATCCATGCGGCTGGCATGCTTACGTATTCCTAGTCCTACGTATTTGGGACTGGGGCATGACAGTCACCGATGGCGTAGACGCTAACATCTCTGTGTACAACAGAGGGATTGGTAGAAAGAACCGTATATTTGGAGTCTATACTGTCAGTTTTAGAATCAGGGGGATTGCTACCCCCTGTTCAAATTTTGAAGAATGAGAATTTCTATAAAGAATGAGCTCCCATTTTCGAGAACGGGTATTTTGGTATACTCCTTCAAAGGAGTCGACGAGTTGGTCAAATCTCCTATGGCTGGGTGTTCTTAAAGAACTTTGTCTTGATTGTCTCCCCCCACTGGAAAGATACGAAGCCATGTATGCTGGAGCAAAGAACGGTTCATCATCATCATACTCCTGGTTGTCAGCTTGCTTTGTATGTTGAGGTTTGGGAGACATATTGTAAGTCAATCGATCAAACACAGACCATTTTGCTAATGTATAGCAATATTTGATTACAACCTTATGACAATTACAATAATGTTCATTAGAAAACACTATTACAAAATCAGAAGGATCATGCTTTGTACAATAAGCTCACGTAAATCAGAAGAGAAAAGTTTAGAGAAAGAATAGGGCAGACTCTGCCTCTTTAAATGAGATACATTGAATCTTCTATGCACATTTTTGGTCCCTTGTGTATAGAGTGAGGTGCTAGCTTGATTGGAGAGTGATTTGTCATCTCTCAAGCTTTTATTCTTCACGGATGAGAGTAAGTTGTCTCTAGCAGTCTTCTTATGTATATGCGCATAAACAACACGTTGTGAAGAGGTTGATCCTGCTTGGCACACCTTCTGTAGAGTATAAAGAGTTGGCATAGTTTACCTACATGCATTTAATTTTGCACGAAGGTCTTGGCATGACGCATTAATATTAGTCTTCTAATGAGTAGCGCATAACTTTTCATCCAATGTGAGCGTGATCATGATTTTAGGGGAATGATTTTCCCTAACTAACGCTTCATTAGTGTTGGGTATGGAGCTTGTGTGGCGTATTGGTTCTAGGAGATACGGGGAAGCTTATATTGGTATCAGTTGAAGCATGTAGTCTCGATTCTAGAGGGATCTTGGAATATCACAAGTAGTAGTGTGATAGAGTGGTCTCGGGTTTAGCTGCAACATAGAGCAACTGGTGAACTGAGAGGGAAGTGCAATAGCTGCTACATTAAACATCAACTCGAGTAAGGGTATCTGTAGCATTGCTCGAGCTAACCCATTCAAGTAGTGGTGAGGTAAAGGAATATTGCAGCGTGGGTTCAGACAGAGGGTGCAGTCCACATTTTTTGTAATATGGTAGAGGAAGCAAGGTTTACTGCAGGGTGGAGTTGAGGGACCAATAAGTATCAATACACCTGTGCACTTAGTCCTAGTGTAAGCAATAACAACTGTATTCATAGGTGGAACTAAGCATTCTTTCCTTGTATTGCAGAGTGATAGCATATTTATTAGATATCAGGTATTAGTGTATCAGGTATCAGTAAAAGAGAGGGTATAAGAGTTAAGAATTGATATGTTAGGAAGGATATTAAGTGTGAGTTCTTAATTCAGGAAAGGGGCAGTAAAATGTCCATATTAGATGGGCTCGAGTTGTTGTAGGAGCTCAAGTAGGACACTGGTGCACAGGTAATGTGTGTATCAGTGTGTAATTTAGAGTAATATGGCATCCTATATTTGGGGTATTAACATATCAGTTGAGGGTTTATGCGTGTGACAGTACTAGGTTGCTCTGAGACAAGGTATTAAAGTAACTTGGTATTAGGATACCAAGTATCAAGAGAATGGATATCTATGTACTAGTTTTAGATGTATTAAACTAAGAAATTGTTAAGGGTAAGGTAGAGATCTGGGTTAGTTGAAGGACATGCTTGGGTGATGGCTTGTGCACCAATGTGCATAAGTATGGAGGAGGGGTAAATTATCGGATTCAGTGAAGGATACTCAAGTTTAGGCCTAATGTGATATCAGTTCGGTTAGGGATTAGAAGTTAACTGAGGTAACAGAGTTAGTACTCGTAGTGGGGAGGAGTCTTGAGTCTCGAGTGGGGTAGTATTAGACTGATACTTAGTATCGGTCTAATATCAAGTGTCAGATGTAAGATTGACTAGTAGCAACTAGTTGTTACCTAAAGTGATGTGTTGGCAGTGTCAAACCTGGGATTAATGACTGATACCAAGTACTATAGGTTGGTAGATCTTGAGATCTGAACATTCAGATATGCAAGGAAGTGACCCTGAGAATATCTGGCACTCATATGGCAGTGTATTAGTAAGGAGGAGGAAACGGGTACATAGATATTAGTTATATTGAGGGTGGCAGTTGAGGGTAAGTAAAGGGATATCTAGATATCAGAATAATGGGTGTTGGATATGTGTAATAGTAAGGTAATACTATTAATAGCTAAGTTATGGGTATTGGGGTTAAGTATTAGCTTGATTGATACTAAGTGTTGAGCGTACTAGTAAGGTAATTGGTAAGTAAGGATATTGTTTGTGTTATGAATGAGCAAGTTATTAGGTTGAGATATTAGAGTAGGTCGTGATACTAAGCGGTCAACTAGGTATTGATATATATAACTCTATGTTTATATAGATATATAATATATACTATACTATATTAACTAGTATGACTTAGAAATTGGTATTAGCAAGGTATTAACCTAGAACGACTTGATAAACCTAGTATTGACTAGTTTAGCTATATAGGCCAACTAAATGGTTAATTTGGAACTCAAATTAGATAGTTGACATAGTTTTAACCTAGTGTTAACCTAGAGACCTAGTTTCAAGTTAGTTTAGCATGTTTATATTTCCAAGGCACTATTTTGACTTGTAATTCATATTTAGGTCCTTGAGGCACCATTTTAGACACCATTTGAGTTTCAGTACCAGATTTCAGGAGAGTACATTCTCCGATAGTTTCCATTATTTGATATTGACTATAATTCATGTTTTATAGAATTTCTTTACTTGCTTCCTAACACGCTGGATACAGTGATTGGTATTGTATGGATTCATCATATTGAGATACGTAGTATCAGGCCTATTGACTTTGCTGGACTAATGAATTACTGGACTAATATATTTCTGGCCTATTGACATTTTTTGAACTATTGAGATTCTTTGTGTCGGGACCTGGATCCATGAGTACTGGGCGAGCAAAAAAAATACCTAGGAGACGTGTGAACATACCCTTTCCATCCCATGGTCCTATTGGAATAATAACAGCCACACATAATATATGTGGTTTGCCGAATTTTATCCACTAGTTGTTCATATGTTAACTTAGTATTTTAAAATACTAGTTTAGTTACAATATTTTCTTGATTTCTCTATACCTGCTGGTTATATATATTTACATTGACAGATTTTTTAGTTTCACATATCTGTTTGTCTTTACATACTTATCAGTTCTCTCATTTTGTTTTTCATTGTTCTTTAGTTATCTGTTCATTTTATTTTATACCTTGCTTTCTGATTATCTTATTATTAAGTATTACATCACTATTTACAGTTTTATAGTCTTTGTCAGTTAATTAGAACTGTTATTGGGTTATACTTTGCCCTAATTCTGACTGGATATATTTTTCAGATGATTAATTAGAGAATTTATGTCCCACTTAGTACGGGCTACAGGATAGCGAGCCGTCTGAGGTTGCTCCCTTAGAGTATGAGGATCTAGTGCCAGCTACTGAGGAGACTTAGCTATTTCTATTATTATATTGTATATGTCTCAGTTTAGACATTTTGGCTTATATATTATATTTGAGACTATTGTGTTGTGCTTAGACTGTTAGACTTGGCTGGATTATATTGTGACTCTGTGATTCTTTCTTCTATTCCATATCGTGCCATTATCTTCCCTTAGTTTTATATTGTGATTGAGTATTGATATTGACTTTATATTATCATCTTGTCCTCCTTTTGGAGTTGAGATATCATTTGACATGTTATATATTTTATTGTGTGAGATGGATAGATAGTATTGTTGACATAGACATCATTCTACCACCGATGTTGCAGCGTAAGCTGGACGTAACCACGTACTCGTGTTTGATCTTCCAGGTACGGGTCATGAAAGTATATGATGGGGTGGTCCAGTTTGTCGGGATGGACCCTATATCGAAAATTTTTAATTTTATAATTTTTTTTTTAGTTTTAGGATTTGATTTCTCTTGGTTTTAACTCGAATTGAATTATACTATCTATGTGCTTTTGTAGGGGTTAAGTATACTATATACTTTTTTTTATTGAAGTGAGTTTGGGAAAATTTTCATTTAATAACAAACAAAAACGTATAAAGAAGTCCTAAACAGAAAATCTAAGTACAATATTTAATCTGGCTAATGTGACGATGGAGATCGAGTACTGCAGTGACTTCTTTACTCCATTGACGGTCCGACGAAGGAATAGGGGATGCTCTCTTCTCTTCTCTTCTCTCTCTCTCGAGCTTGTGTGCACGTACGTAGCTCCTCTGGAGGGGTATAGTCTCTCTGAAGCAAAAAAAAAATCTAGCCCCCCTTTGGGACGTCTAAGTTGCTCCTATTTATAGCCATCATATTGGTGGCTATAGGTGTCGTATATGCTTCTATTTGGTGGCCACAAGGGGGCTCCATCAACAGAATACGATTCCAACTGTAGGCTCATATGATGGGCAGGTTACCACATGTAGCTGGGGCAGGCCGAGCTGCCATATTGATGTTTTATTGGAATTTGTTGTTGCGGAAGATCTGGGCGGTCCTCGTCTTTTGTTTGCATAACTTGGTCAGCTTGACACGCGACCCATATTTAATTGGAGAGAATCACTTCAGTCGTAATAGAATTTTTTTATCTCGAGGAACCCTGCCATATTGGACGCAAGAAGTCTGGGATGTCTGGGATGTCTGGGATGTCTAGGATGTATGGCGTTTGGAACATATGGGTCCAGAGACACATGGGATGCGTGGAGTCTAGAACACATTGGGCTAGAGAGGCATGGAATGCATCGAGTATGAAAAGCTTAAGGCTAGAGATGCATGGATCGTATAAAGTCTGGAACGCATGGGGCCAGATACGCATAAGATGCATGGAGTTTGAAACACATGGGGCCAGAGACGCATGGAACGCATGAAGTCTAGAATGCACATCTAGAGATGCATGAAATGCCTGGAGTCTAGGACGCATGAGGCCAGAGATGCATCGGACGCTTAGGGTTTGGGACACATGTGGCCTCATACAAGTGGCATTGCTTGCCTGTCAGAAGTTATTATTAGTCTAACGAGAGCTTCTTGTCGTTTAGCGTGCTCACGTCTTTTGAGGTATTTAGATGATCCCTTTTGTCCAGATTCTGTGTCAGACATAATCTTTGTGTCAGGATGCCACATCAGATCTATATGCGGCTAATATTAGAGCGCTTGGATGCTATTTTTTCTTGGCCCCATGGTTATTACGAGCCTGATTTCTTCTGAGTCATTTTTGGGGTGCATATTTGTTTAAGCACATGGAAGCTAGAATTTTTTACTTCTACAAGAGGCCCTTCAAAGTTTTTAAACTGATAACTTTAGAATACTTTGAATAAGAAGCATGGAGGAGATAACTTTGGGCCACATGGATGGTGGGCCACATAAATGAGTCTATGCCAGGCTGTCCAATCTCTATTTAATGCAGGATTTGTCTCGATCCTTGAGTAGATCTTCTTGGGACTCTTAGTCAACGGTCATTTTCGAGAAGATAAATATGGATCGCCCAAATTGAGGCATCTACTTCATTCTCATAAATGCCTAGTTCATCACCTCGATCTTCTTACGCGCCTCAGAATACTATAAATTAGCGGGCTAGGGTGGAAAGAGAACTCTTGTCTCTCGAATTCCCCTATTTTGTGAAAGAAAATGTCGAGGGCTACTGTTTATCTCACCGAGGGGTTCATCCGGAGTAGTGTCAATCCGTGGCCCCCTGATGTTGGCCTTATCTCTAGAGGTAGGGATATGTCATGGTGGGAGGCATACACACATATAGACATACAGAGGCACAAGTACACAACCTCGTAGCGTAGATGAGAAATTATCTAGAACACGCGCAGGTCTCCCTCTACAAAGTTCTGCCGCATGAATGAGCAATTATCTGTAACGTATACTCAGGGCCTATCTGTGGCTTGGCCGCCAGGATGGGGACTTGATCCCCTTTGTAGCATGCACACAGAGCCTGTCTGTGGCTTGGCTGCACGGACGAGGACTTCTTACTCATGCGTGCGACTGCAGCCTCAAAATGGCATACGAATGTTGTATACTTGTGCGATCTTCGTTTGAGACTGATGTGTGTTATCTTTGTGTAGATTTTACCACCTTTTGCGGTGCCCAAGATGGAGCATGGAAGGATATCATAGAACCCGTCATTCGAAGAAAATGCCAACCTTATGCGATAACTTTTTGCCAAGAACTGATCCAGGAGACGAGGGTGAACATCCTACATCATGCGTGGAGCTATCCCTGTTTATGCAGCATGCTTGTTGTATTGCCCCCCTTTATGTGGCTTGCTACCGGCGGGAGACTGCGGTGTCGATGACAGGATTTGGATTAATTTCTATTCATGTCTTCGGTCTCTCCGTATGGTTGAAGAGCGTCCGGTCCTTCTCCTCCCTCGCTATCCAGCAATATAGGTTCTTTTCCATATACTGAGGTATGAACTGTAAAGGGATAATCTAGAAAGCATTGAGTTCTGCTGCGGGCTCGATTTGTGTCAATAGCAACGATAGCACGAAGGGGCATCTCCAATAAAAAAGGTTCACATCAGCGAGACTCCATAAAAATCCTTAAAATGGGTTTCCATCATATCTACTCATTACCTTGAATATTAATGAAAAACCCTAGAATGTAATATATTTTCATCATATGTACTCATGATCTTAAATTTAAATCAATAAAGTCTTAACTTTTTTAGAATTTCTTTCTTGTATCTGTTGCGTTGCATGTTGTGGACCTTGGCTATTATACTAGAGGTAATATGAACGTAGTACCATACCGTAGTCTTTCACGGTTATCCCACTGGAGGATCTTTGGTAGACGTATTACTTCTTGTACACTTGGGTACAGGTAATAGATTTGAGACAAGCCCTGCCAGAGGTGATATAGATGCAGTAGGTTTTGTGAACTTAACACCGCTGGCGTACTTAGGTTTAAGTACGGGTGCTAAGTTTAAATGACAACCGATATTAGAGGTATTATAGACATGATAATCGATAGTAAAGTAGGGAGGTTTGCTCCGAGGTAAGGACATGGAAAACTCTACTAGGGAGGATAGGTAACATAGACGTGAGCTAATCGATAGTCATACCGAGAGGTTACATACGATCCCGGTATTTTTTATGGAAGGAAAAGGAAACGAGCCAGAGGTAATATTGACATGTCTATTTTCTTTAGATGGGAACATGGGAAGCTCATAGTTTAGAGGTAATATGGACGTGAACTATTTGCTTTTAGTGAGGACATCCCACTGGGGGATCTTTGGTAGACCTATTAGTTCTTGCGCACTTGAGTGCAAGTAATAAGTTCAACTATCTGAGGTAATATAGATACGATAGGTTTTATGGACCCATTACTTCTTACACACCTAAGTGCAAGTAATAGGTTCAAGACAAGCCCTGCCAGATATGATATGGACGTAGCTAGTTTTGTGGACTTAATACCGCTGGCATACTTAGAGTTAAGTATAGATGATAAGTTTAAATGACGACCGATGTCATAGGTAATATGGATATAAAATTTGATAGTCATATAAAGAGGTATGCTCAGAGATAATATAGACATGGCAAACCCTACTAGGGATTCGGTTAGGACAGTAGTTCAGAGGTGATATGGACGTAAACTAATATCTAAGAGAACTGATTGGGAGTGGTCTACCCGAAAGTGTGGATAGACCTGAGAATTGCTTCACTGGAAAGCTTTTGAGGATCCACTGCCTGTTGCATATTTAGGATTCTTGAATACAGATAATGGATTTGATAAAACTTTTCTGGCAAGAAAAGTGCATATTGTGCTTACACACTTGCTGGAGATGAACAACATGGAATGTACACTGTATATTTTGGTTGTCCCGCTGATAGTAAGGAGAGTACAAGTCTAACTTAGACATAGTAATTTTTGAGGAACTTGACATTGATAGGCATCATAAGCAAGTCATCATTGGGTTTTATAAGCCGGTAGACGCCATTGGAGAACACGGACTCCACAATGAATGGGCGCTCCCATTTAGGTTAAAATTTACCGACCGACTTATGGGTCATGACCATCGATCTTATTACTATCAGGATAAGGTTACCCACTTGGTAAGTCCTCTTATTGACCCATTTGTTGAAGGCTCCTGAGAGGCACGCTTAGTATAACTCAATGAGTTGTTGAGCTAAGAGGCGTTTCTCATCGAGTGTTTCTAACTCTAGTAGTCGTCGACGATGATTGTCATGAACGATCAATTATTTGGAGAGGGCCACTCAGAATAAGGGGATTTGGATCTCGAGAGGGTAGACTGCCTCACTCCCATAGACTTAGGAGAATGGAGTGCTTCCAGTAGGTATCCGGACTGTGGTACGGTAGGCCCAGAGACATTCACCTAGCTTCTCATTCCAGTCGCACTTATTGGATGACACGAATAATTTGAGTAGCTTTATGATGGTCTTGTTGAATGCTTCCGCCAGACTATTTGCTGCTGGGTTATAGGCAGTCGAGGCCACGTTCTGGATTTGGTTTTTGTCACAAAATCGATTAAAAGCATGACTTGTAAACTGTGGACCATTATCGTAGATGATTCTCCATGGTAAGCCAAAGTGGTATATAACATGATGCTTGATAAAGCTGATCATGTTTGGGGACTTGACTTTAACGAGTGGAATATATTTTGCCCATTTGGAGAAGTAGTTGGTGATAGCCAAGATGAACCAATGTCCCTTAGAAGAAGGTAGACTGATTCGCCCAATAATATCCATTCCCCACGCTTTAAACTGCCAAGATGCTACCGTTGGGTGTAGGAATTCTGAGGGCTGGTGGATAAAGTCTGCATAGATTTGGTATGCTTGGCACTTCCTCACATAGTCAACCACCTCTGCTACCATTATCGGCCAATAGTAACCCATTCTCGGGAGATGGTCCTGTAGGTTGGGTCCGGACTAATGGGCACCACAAACCCCATCGTGAGCCTCGTAGAGAGACTGCTTCGCTTCTGCATTTGAGAGGCATCATAGCAGAAGACCGTTATAGGAATGAAGATACAATATTTTGGTAGCCATATCATAATAGAACTAAAGGGAACGTCTTCTGATGGAAGTGGCTTCCTTTGGGTTCTTGGAAAGAATTCCATAAACTATGTAGTCGATAAATGGGAGTCTCCTGTCTTGGAAGTCAGTGTTTGTCTCTACTGAGTAGCTCATGCATAGACATAAATTATTTTTTGGGAAGACCAGCTCTTGACTTACCACTATGATCAGCGGTTAGGTTTTGACTGGAACTACCAGGGAGGCAGCGAGTCCAGCCGGGCCGTCAGCCTTGATGTTTTGCTGCCGAGGGATATGCTCTATGAATAACCCCTTGAATGTAGAAATTATTCCAAGTGCATCTTGGTGGAAGTTAATCAAGTCCTCGTGCCTGACCTCGTATTCGCCCTGGACCTAACTGACTATCAGCTTGGAGTCATCGTAGGCCTCAAGGTAGTCCACTCCTACTTGTTTAGCGAGCTTGAGTCCAATGACAAGGGCGTTGTACTCTACCACATTGTTGGAGCATAGCTCTGTGAGGGAGTAAGTGTGATTTATGACCAGATCATATGGGAAAATTAGTACTATCCCGATGCCAGCGACAATATCGCCTTTAGGCCCTGTTCTTGAAGTATCGTTGAAGAACATTCGCTAAACGGCTTATGCGCTTGTGGTCATATTTGAGTCCCTTACTTCATCTAGAATCTCCTCGTAGAGCTTTAAGATTTTCGATACAGTGTGGAATGCCAGGAAATCTGCCAATTCTTGGCCTTTGACCGCCTTTTATAGGACAAATACTATATCATATGGCGACATCAGTATTTCCCATGTGGCTAGGCGAGAGTTGAGCACTTCAAGTTTAGTCATAAGGACCTGAGAGGATTAACTAGCGAGATCACATGGATGGTTTATCTTGTCACATAATGCCGGGTCTTCTGAATATCGAAGACCAGAGTGAGGCACTCCTTCTCAATGGGGTTATACCTTTGCTCTTCGCCGACCATCATTAAACTGAGATAATGATGGCCAAATTATGACATGCATCACTTTTTTGGGCTATTACAGATTCGAAGGAGTGATCCAGTGCCCGTACATATAGAAAGAAGGGTCTTCCAACAATGGGAGCCACCAATACTGGGGGATTCATGAGATACTCTTTGAAGTCGTCGAAGGCACGTTGACATTCTTTGTTCCAGAAAAAGGAACCTCCCTTCTTCATAAGCTGAGTGAACAGCTGACAACGTCCAAAGAGGTTTGATATGAACCGCCTGATGTATGCCAGTATTCCTTAAAGGCTACGAAGTTTTATGAGGTCCTTCAGTGGGTGTATTTCAAGGATCACTTTAGTCTTGTCGGGGTCTACATGGATACTCTTCGAAGTTATGACAAAACCCAGGAACTTGTCGCTTGAGACTCCTAGGAAGGATTTGGTGTTTGCGAGGAAAATTTTATACGAAAATTTTGTATTACAAACTGTTGAAAAGAAAGAAAAGAACAAAAAAATCCTAAACATGAATGTAAGTACAATTGATTCTAGGGAAGTATAGCTATAGAGATCTAATCTGTGGACGATCACTTTACTTCTTAGACTACTCGACGATGAAGAAATGCACATGAAGATAGAGAATTGCACACGAAGACGAAAAATATAGGGAATGCTGTGAACAACTTAGAGAGTTGAATAATAAGAAAGCTCTGGCACAATGGCACGAGAAGCTTTTTTTTCACTCACTCCGCTCTTAAATTTCAAAGACTTGAAGATTGCTGTGAACAACTTGGAGAGTTGAACAATAAGAAAGCTCTGGCACAATGACACAAGAATCTTCTATTTCTCTCACTCTGCTCTTGAATTTTAAAGACTTAAGAATTCTAGCTCATTTCTCTCTATCTGTCTGTGTCTATTTCTCTGTGTATATTCTCCCCTTTTATAGAGTTTATGAGTGGTTACGAGAGTGTGCCCGCACTACGGACAGTCAACACTATTTTACTATTATACGTACACTTTTGGTAGATTAACACCCCACGTTCTGCATGAGTGGGTTCACAACTTGCTACTTGCTTGACAAGTAGCTTCCTATACAAGGAAAGCATAGGTCATGGGGACAGTTATTTATATACCTTTCATGATAAGTATGGCATATAAGACATGGATTCATAACTTCTCACTGTCGGTTAGGATAGTATACGCAATTTTGAAGTCGTCTGGAGACTGGCGCATTTTTGAAGAAAATGCCACTGCGGTGCACTTTTGAGAAGAATGGCACTGCGGCATACTTTTGAAGAGAATGACACTGCGGTGCACTTTTGAAGAAAATGGCATTGCGACGCGCTTTTGAAGAAAATGGTACTGCGGTAAACTTTTGAAGAGAATGACACTGCAGCTCACTTTTGAAGAGAATGGTACTGCGACACACTTTTGAAAAGATTGGAACTGCGGCACACTTTTGAGGAGAATGGAACTGCGACATACTTTTGAGGAGAATGGCACTACGGCGCACTTTTGAAGAGATTGGCACTACGTCGCACTTTTGAAGAGAATGATACTACGACGTACTTTTGAAGAAAATGGTACTGTGGCACACTTTTGAGGAAAATGGCATTGCGGTTGGATCGCTAAACGATAATCTGGGTTTGGGTACCATAGCTCCGCTGTAATGATGACCTCTGACTCTTCGGTTTCTTCCACTATCAGTTGTCAGTCTGCTGTATTAAGTATTGAGAGAGAATATTGTTTGTGTGCCATCTTTCATAACATTAAGAAAGTGTGCCACTTTTTTACTCTCTGAATAGTTCGCCATCCTCTAAAATTAATTGAAAGTGCGCCAAAGTAAGAGAATGCATATCTTTCTTCTAGAATAAGTAGAAAGTGTGTCATTCTTCTACTTATAGGGTTTATTTGTAGAAAAACTGCACCATCTATCTGAGGCGCACTTTTTATTCTTCTATAAGACCCCCTTCAATATTTTTGAATTCGTTCAGATGAATTCAAAATTAATTTGAATTAGAAGCATAAAAGTTGTTGAGATATTTTGTGCATGTAATCAATACAGAATCATAACAGATTTGCTGACGTGGCTGGCATACACGTATCTTTGACTTGCTTTTTTGGTTTTGACGCGGTCTTTGAGGAGACGCAGAAAACTTTTTTGGAGATGTTTTTAGGAACAATTTTTGAGATTTATGCCATACTTGGCACGTCTTCTCTTATAAATAGGATCAAAACTTTACCAAGCATTCCCAGACTTATCTCTTTCTTGTTGTGGGACTTGAGCATGGCCACTGTCATGCCCCAGTCCCAAAATACGTAAGACCAGCTATACGTACATATGCCAGTTGTACGAACAAGTATAGGAACCCAATTTAATGGATTTAACCAGTCGTAGTATGCTGTAAAATATATCTAAGTCACAATATCACAGGTAGGTAAAATCTAGTCTTATCCACAAATATCATAGAGTAAGAAACTGAATGAATAGATAAGTCTCATAATCTACTACAAAAAATAATCTATTGAAGAACAATCCACGAAAAATGAGTACAAAAGAATTCTGAAAGAATACAACTAAGCAATAAAGAAATGGTCAGGCATCAGCCAACTAGATAAAGACATCCAAGACACTAAGCAACTGTCATCCATGAATGCTCAAGGAGAATTCTGGGGCTCTACATCAAAGTCCTCGTCTGCAAAATATCTAACTCCGTAGTCCTTTGGGTATAAGTGCTTGTCTGGATCTGAAAAAGGTGCCAAATCCTCAGAGGGACGTAACAAGTACACAAAAAATCGACATGCATGAAAGTAAAGCAGTAAACAATAAATAGGGTAACTAACCATCTAAGTAATATGCATTCAAGATATCTCTAGTGGCGTATGAGGGGGAAGAAATAGAAGAACAATCATCCCACCAGGCGTCCGAAAGAACTCGAAGGTACGCAGTCACACCATATACACAGTAAGAAATATAAATCCCATACACTCACTAGTAGATTTTCCCCTCACAATCGTATACGCGGTGCAGACATAAAGCAACAACTTCAATAAATATAGACAACAAGACCAACACTAACCACCAATACAAGACTCGAAATGACGTATCGATGATCAATCGACGCACTAGTCCATGCACTCACTCACTCAGTGATTGTGTTGAACACGTGTTGTAAACCCCCTGATTTTTCAAGAATTTTTAAAATGGATTTTCCATAATTTTCTGGAATTTTTCTGGGATTTTTAACTAATTAAAACTAAGGTATTTATAATTAAATGATTTTTTAAATATTGTTAATTAATATTAAAATATTATGAAAATAATATTTTCCGGTGTAAAATGAAAAACTAGACATAGGATAATTTTTCAGAAATTTATTGGACCCCAGAAGCATTTTTAAAGCCTTAAAAACTAAGTCTAAATAAACCGACTTAAACCCTAGAAATAAACCTGTTTCAATTGAACCAAACCAACCCAGACCCGGTTCAACTGAACCGAACCCAACCCAACCTTAGCGGGTTGGATCTAAACCTGACCCGAAACCCGACAACCTGTACCCGCACCTAAATTTTAATAGATCCGGGTCTAACCCGCTACCCGCTGACCCGACCCGGACCCATTAACCCGCTGGAACCCTAACCCTAATCCTAATCCAAAACCTATCCTACTGTTCCGGCGGCTATAAAGCCCCATCGATCTCCACGCTCCGCCGCCGGAAACCCTAACCTCTTTCCTCTCTCCTCCGCCCAGACCCTGCTCCGGTCACCCTCGGCCGCCCTGAACCCTAACTCCTCCTCCCTAGTCTTCCTTCTCCAGAACCCCTCCGCCTGACCAGAACTCCCCACTCCCCTCGCCGTCCCTAACCTGCAGTGCCTCGCTCCGACCACCGCCTGTCACCCTCCACCATCTCTCCCGTCGAAACCCCCGACCAGCCCTCGGCCGCCCTCAGCCATCGGCCCAGACACCCCTCGAGATTCTCCGCCCCACTTGGCCATGACCCCTTCCGTCGTCCCCGTCGAGCAGACCCCTCTCCGCCTTCCTCCTCTGTCACCTCCGTCGACCACGAGCCCCGCTGCCTTGAGCCCTAGCCACCTTTCCTGAGCCGTCCCCGGTCGCCTCCGCCTGAGCAGCCACGACGAGCTCCTCCGGTGCATCTTCTACAGCAGCACTCTAACCGGACACAGCAACACTCTGAACCCGGACACAGTACAGTAACCCGGACACAGTTTTTTCGTATCGCCTCCCAGACACGAAGAAACCCCGTTCTGCGTAGCCCCATTCAGGTAACCCATTCTCTCTCCTCGTTGCTCTATTTTCTGTTCTGTCAGTTGTGACGCGAACCCTGCGTGACCCTCTCGATGCCCGTATAACCCACTCAGTGTGTCGCGTCCTGTGGCGATCGCGAACCGCGATCCAAAAATAGGAAAAACAATATCCCATTTTTCCCCGGAACTGAGTATGCCCCGCCAAATGGGACGACTTGGTCGCGTACGGTTTTCAACAAAAGGTGCACGCCGTTGATACGGACGTGCGGGATTTTGCAGAAGTTGATTTGGATGTGCGTGCACACCGGAATCAACGCGTATCCGTCGACAACGCCCCGTATCTACCTGTTCTAGAATACGTTATAACTTTGTGTACACACGTCGGATCGAAACGAAACTTGTGCCATCGGACTCGTAGCAATACGCTGGTCCTGTGACCCAAGTTTGGTTCGATTCTGAGAACGTTGACAAAATTGCGTATCGTGGGCCCCACGGCTCCACTTGACGGGCGGTTTTGTGATCAGCTCATCGGAATCCAATTCTGGAAGTTCCATTGGGTTTGTACCATCGTTCTGTACTTGTTGACACTAAGTTTAACGAATTTGGAGACCATTGGTTCTGACATATTTTTTCGGTGCGAAGTGGCCCACATGTGTACCCCGCTTTGACCAGAAACTGTCATTTTTGCCCCTGTGTCCAAATTGGACTCAAGGACAGGCATTTTTAGCTATTTGATATTTTCTGAATCTGATGGTGATGTCTATTTCAGCAATCGGAGGAGTACCAGCAAATTCCACTGAGACCAGAGCTATAGTTGGAGCCAGAACCCCAGGCAAGTGTACCTTGCCAAATCTTGCAATTCTTGTTCCTTGATTTATTTATATGTTGTACATGCTTGACCTAGGACCGTGTGACTTTACTTAGCGTCTGATTAATAGTCGGGTGCTAACACCGTACGCGGAGTTGTGTAACGTCACCTAGAGATGGATATCGTGACCCTTTACATTCTCGTACTTGTCTTATCAAGTACATCATAACCCAGGACACTTGACACTATTCATAAGACATAATCTTCCTGAGGTATTCATGGTGATTATGTATAGGATACAGGTTACATGACATAGACATTATATTCTTAGATCTTATTATGACTTGCTGCATTAGTTTTTATCCTGCGTGTCATGGACATGAGACGTGAGATTACATTGGGTGGGAAGAGATTTACCATACAAAAGGCTGATTATATATATATAATACTTTAATGGAAGTGCCTTAGACTCTGATACAGAGCTTTGGTACCATACTGGCCCTTCGAGAGAATACTGCTATGGGTTTCTCCGACACAGATCCTATAGTAGTCTCAGCCCGAGTATGACTAAAACTTTCACTTGCATATCACTTAGCTGGTTATATATTTACCCTATTGTTTCATTTATTGCTGCACTAATTTATTTTGGCTTGAGTTATTTTGTACCTTACTATGTCCCTTGAGGACCTGGATCCGGATTATGTCCCCAGGATTAGCAGACGAGATCTATCCCGAGGTATACGGGACCGGAGCATTAGCAGAAGCAGGAACATGTGCATACATTGGAGCAGTACCAGAACCCGAGGACGAGATCGTGCCAGAGGACTTCTCCTGAGTATTGAATTTATATACTCAGTTATTTCTGTTTCTAGATACCTTATTTCCTGTCTATTGCATTGATGTATCAGACTTATTCTCGGGTTATTCCCCGAGACACTTTTATTGAGATATGCTAGATTATATTCATTTGCATTTATTCTGGCATTTGATCTGTAATTATCTGTTGTGGATGAGATTAGAATAGACCGTGACTTATATCATCGGACCTATTTATTGTTGTACTACAACTTAAGTATGCCCTGATGGATCCATTAAATTGGGTTTGTCCATCGGTGTGTGCTGCTGGCCATTGCCACGTGTCTAGTCCCTCAATATTTTGGGATTGGGGCGTGACATGGTTTTTGTGGTGGCCCGTGCAGGTCTACGACTAAATTTCTTCGGTTTCAACTTAGGGACCGAGCAAGCCTGCAATAAGAATATGATAAGTTTTTAGGATCTCATCCACTTGCTTGAAATGTTCTTGATATCTATATCGGATTCGAATTTATTTCTTGACTTGCATCCTGCCTTAATTCTTGTGCGCCTCTTATTGTTTATTTTGGTTGCAGAGTTATGGATTCACGAGCAAACAATGAGACTCCTGTAAGATCACCACGGGATGCTTTGGTAACCAATAAAGAGGAAGTAACACCAGTAGAAGAAGGTTAATCCGCTCAACAACGTAGTCAAGCGAATCAGCATGCCTCGGGAATCCAGCAAGATAATATTTCACCATCGACGCAATTTACTCCACTAATGCCCGTATTCTCACAAGGGCAAGCTATGGACGGGCAACAGATGTTCCAAATGTGCTACACGATGATGCAAGCCTATTAGAAGGTTCAACAAAGCCAAACGAAGGAATTCATTTACAGACTCAGCTCAGAGCTACGAAAGTTAATCAGCTCTGTTGTAACGGACGTTCTTACTGTAGCACGGGCCATGGAGTGCATCACCAGGATAGAGTCCAGCCAGAAGCGGCCGCATGCACCAGACCAAGCACAGTCGGAAAGAGCTGCAAAGCGACCACAGATGAATCCACCACCGAAGCCAGCACCAAGAGCCTTAGTTCTTCCTACTTGTCACTACTGTGGCAAGATAGGCCATATTAATAAGGAGCACAGATGCAAGTTGGGACTGTGCTTGATTTGCAGATCCAGTAAACATTTAGCCAGAAGTTGCACGATGCATCAAGGAGAAGCACCAATGGTTAACCGACAAGCTTTACCAGTACCGAGGCCAGCCTATCCAGCATTGGAAGCACCACAAACGGGAGTTGAAAGAGTCCTACCACCAGCTCCAGGAGGGTATCAGCCGAGGCTACCTTTGATACCCCAGGTACTACTCTTCCAGCAGGCTCAGCAGCAGCAGAGGAATCGACTGCAAGGACGTGGACAGGCTTTTGCGATGACCTTGGAGAACGCGCAGACTCATGGAGTAGCTAATGCGCGTAAGTGATTCGTAGTTATTTGTTTCTAGTATTGTTTTAGCTCGTGCCTGTTGGTTCGTGACCTTAGCCTTAACCTAGTAATTTTAAACTTTCTAGTAATTGATAACCTAGTATGTTTTTAAGTGATAACCTAGTTTTTTTCTAAACTGTAGTTTTCTAGATTTTCTTCATCCGAAAAATTGCATAACTTTTAATGCTTAGGGAAATAATTTTCCCTATGTGTTATTCTTACACCCTCAATCTTGATTCTCCTTGATCGTGATGTGCTTCGAACAATGTTTGCAACCGTGTCATCTCTGTTGACCGGTTATTCTTTGATTGCGAGGACACAATCCTCTTAAGGGGGTAGATTATAAACCCCCTGATTTTTTATTAAAATAGATTTTCTATAATTTTTTGAATTTTTCTTGGATTTTTAACTAATTAAAACAAAGGTATTTATAATTAAATGATTTTTTTAATATTTTTAATTAAAATTAAAATATTATGAAAATAATATTTTTTGGTGTAAAATAAAAAAATAGACATAGGGTAATTTTTCGAGAATTTATTGGACCCCAGAAGCATTTTTAAAGCCCTAAAAACTAAGTCTAAATAAACCGAATTAAACCCTAGAAATAAACCCGGTTCAATTGAACCAAACCAACCCAAACCAACCCAGACCCGGTTCAACTGAACCGAACACAACCTTAGCGGGTAGGGTCGGATCTAAACCCGACCCGAAACCCGATAACCCATACCCGCACCTAAATTTTAATGGATCCGGGTCTAACCCGCTACCCGCTGACCCGACCCGGACCCATTAACCCGCCAGAACCCTAACCCTAATCCTAATCCGAAACCTATCCTACTGTTCCGGCGGCTATAAAGCCCCCTCGATCTCCACGCTCCACCGTCGAAAATCCTAACCTCTCTCCTCTCTCCTCCGCCCAGAGCCCACTCCGGTCACCCTCGGCCGCCCTGAACCCTAACTCCTCCTTCCTCGTCTTCCTCCTCCAGAACCCCTCCGCCTGACCAGAACTCCCCACTCCCCTCGCCGTCCCCGACCCGCAATACCTCGCTCCGACCACCGCTTGTGACCCTCTACCATCTCTCCCGTCGAAAACCCCGACCAGCCGTCGGCCGCCCTCAGCCATCGTCCCCGACACCCCTCGAGATTCTCTGCCCCGCTCGGCCATGACCCCCTCCCGTCATCCCCGTCGAGCAGACCCCTCTCTGCCTCCCTCCTCTGTCACCTCCGTCGATCACGAGCCCCGCTGCCTCGAGCCCTAGCCACCCCGACCCTGGCCAGCCTCGCTTGAGCCGTCCCCGGTCGCCTCCGCCTGAGCAGCCACGGCGAGATCCTCCGGCGCATCTCCCACAGCAGTACTCTAACTGGACACAGCAGCACTCTGAACCAGGATACAGTACAGTAACCCGGACACAGTTGTTTCGTGTCTCCTCCCGGACACGAAGAAACTCCGTTCTGCGTAGCCCTGTTCAGGTAACCCGTTCTCTCTCCTTGTTGCTCCGTTTTCCATTCCGTCAGTTGTGATGCGAACCCTGCGTGACCCTCTCGATGCCCGTGTAACCCGCTCGGTGTGTCGCGTCCTGTGGCGATCGCGAACCGCGATCCAAAAACAGAAAAAACAATACCCTATTTTCCCCCGGAACTGAGTACGCTCCGCCAAACGGGATGACTTGTTCGCGTACGATCTTCACCGAAAGGTGCGTGCTGTTGATACGGATGTGCGAGATTTCGCAGAAGTTGATTTGAATATCCGTGCATACCGGAATCAACGCGTATCCGCCGACAACGCCCCGTATCCGCCTATTCTGGAATACGTTGTAACTTTGTGTACACTCGTCGGATCGAAATGAAACTTGCGCCATCGGACTCATAGCAATACGCTGGTCCTATGACCCAAGTTTGGTTCGATTCTGAGAACGTTGACAAAATCGCGTATCGTGGGCCCCATGGCTCCACTAGACAGGCGATTTTGTGATCGGCTCATCGGAATCCAAATCTGGAAGTTTCATTGGGTTGGTATCATCGTTCTGGACTTGTTGACACTAAGTTTGACGAATTTGGAGACCATTGGTTCTGACACATTTTTTGGTGCGAAGTGGCCCACTTGTGGACCCCGCTTAAACCAGAAACTGTTATTTTTGCCCCTGTGTCGAAATTGGACTCAAGGACAGGCATTTCTAGCTATTTGATATTTTCTGAATCTGATGGTGATGTCTATTTCAGTAATCGAAGGAGTACGAGTAAATCCTATTGAGACCAGAGCTACAGTTGGAGCCAGAACCTCAGGCAAGTGTACCTTGCCAAATCTTATAATTCATGTTCCTTGATTTATTTATATGTTGTACATGCTTGACCTAGGACCGTGTGACTTTACTTAGCATCCGATTAATAGTCGGGTGCCAACACCGTACGCGGAGTTGTGTAACGTCACCTAGAGATGGATATCGTGACCCTTTACATTCTCGTACTTGTCTTATCAAGTACATCATAACTCAGGATACTTGACACTATTTATGAGACAAAATCTTCCTGAGGTATTCATGGTGATTCTGTATAGGATACAGGTTACATGACATAGACATTATATTCTTAGATCTTATTATGACTTGCTGTATTAGTTTTGATCCTGCGTGTCATGGACAAGAGACATGAGATTACATTGGGTGGGGAGAGATTTACCATACAAAAGGCTGATTATATATATATATAATACTTTAATGGAAGTGCCTTAGACTCTGATACAGAGCTTTGGTACCGTACTAGCCCTTCGAGAGAATACTGCTATGGGTTTCTCCGACACAGATCCTATAGTAGTCTCAGCCCGAGTATGACTAAAACTCTCACTTGCATATCACTTAGCTGGTTATATATTTACCCTATTGTTTCATTTATTGCTGCATTGAGTTATTTTGGCATGAGTTATTTTGTACCTTGCTATGTCCCTTGAGGACCTGGATCTGGATTATGTCCCCAGGATTAGTAGACGAGATCTATCCTGAGGTATACGGGACCGGAGCATTAGCAGAAGCAGGAACAGGTGCATACATTGGAGCAGTACCAGAACCCGATGACGAGATCGTGCCAGAGGACTTCTCCTGAGTATTGGATTTATATACTCAGTTATTTCTGTTTCTAGATACCTTATTTCCTGTCTATTGCATTGATGTATCAGACTTATTCTCGGGTTGTTCCCTAAGACACTTTTATTGAGATATGCTAGATTATATTCATTTGCATTTATTCTGGCATTTGATCTGTGATTATCTGTTGTGGATGAGATTAGAATAGACTGTAACTTGTATCATCGGACCTATTTATTGTTGTACTACAGCTTAAGTATGCCCTGATGGATCCATTAAATTGTATTTGTCCATCGGTGTGTGCTGCTGGCCATTGCCACGTGTCTAGTCCCTCGATATTTTGGGACTGGGGCGTGACACGTGTCAGGTCAGAATATACCACGTACCTTCATAATATACCAGGTAAGTCTGCTACTCTTAGACGCGTGCATATAACTAGTAAATAAAAACTAGGCATATGTATGCTGAATAATAAAATCAAGCAAGGTGTACTTGCCTTCCAAGCCAAGCTGCGAGCACAACAAATCTTGTCCGGAGCTCTCCATAAAAATCAAAAGTAATATTTTGAAAAAATATTTAAAAAAATAAATTTAATATAGATTAATAACATCATATTTTAATTATTTATAAAGTTTAATAAGGGTTCGATGCGGAGTTTTGGATAAAATATTAAACTAGGTCACCCTACACATTGTACATGCAATTTATTAACAATTTTTTTTATCAAACTAATAGTATAAAATAAACAGTAAAAATATAGGTAAAATAACTTTAATCATCATATTTCTCTATTATTAACATGGTTAAATCAAGATTTCTACCTATGGGTGCATACATGCATTCATGGGTTCAAAATTCTACATGAAAAACTCTAAAATAAAACCCTACAATAAAGAACATGACAATGGGTTATAAAAATTTATAAAATTATATATATATATATATATATATATATATATATATATATATATATATATATATATATATATATATATATATATATATATATATATATATATATATATATATATTCATGCATTCATATACATTAAAGAGGTTAGATGAGAGAATATTTAAAGAAAGAACTTACTACAAGTAGAAGGAAGAAGATTAATGTGGATCTTGGATGGAAGAGGGGGCCTTGGAGTTGCTGTCATGAGGGGGCTACAATGGGGGGAAGGTCGGTGACAAGAGGAGATGGAGTGGGGATTTTAGATTAGGGTTAGGGTTTAAGATGAGAAGAGATGATGTATATATATATATATATATATATATATATATATATATATATATATATATATATATATATATATAGAGAGAGAGAGAGAGAGAGAGAGAGAGAGAGAGAGAGAGAGAGAGGGGGAGAGGGGTCGCGGCTTGAGAGGGAGAACCCGTGGGTATGTGGGGGAAAGGGGGTTCGGCTATAGGTAGGATTAGGATTTGTTTAAATTATTTCCTAATTTATTTGGTAGAAATCTAAGGTAAATCACTAATCTTAATAGATATTAATAACCAAGATTTGATTAGAATTCTAAAGTAATAAGATAATAATAAATAAATATATTATAAATCCTAAAAAAAGAGGAAAGTAGCCTAAATTGGCATAAAAAAATTATGGATTGCTTATTGAAGAAGGTTGGATTGATAAAATAATCCCAAAAGAACTATATATACAAAAATATCTAAATATTACACACAAGAAACTACGGTTGTTACACTAGTGCCATACTAATGCTAAATGATTGAATTTTGTGTCACGCGAAGATCCTACGAGTAGTCTTCAGTGTAGGCTACTTCCTACGAAAGATGGTGTAGATTTTGGGGTCGTCCTATGTCATTAATGTTCAAACTACGGTAAAGTATACTAATACAATAGTTGGATTTAAATTGATTTTAAATAAGCTAAAATAAATATAAAATACACACAACATATCTATTTTTGGGTGAGGGGGTTTACAACCTACCCATTTTAGAATTTTTTTCAACTCGAAATTAAGAACATGGCACGATCTAGAAAAACAAGAGTGTGGTATGTACATCCATACCTGAAGCCTCACGTAAGTGGAAAAACACTCTAAGATAGAATCCTTCTGCTCTTAAGTCGATTCGCCTGGTGAATGATGCTTCCAAGCAACACAGACTAGTCGAATGGTCTTCCCCTTTAGCACCTTCTTCCTGCGGTCGAGAATCTCAACCGGTTGCTCCTCATAAGACAAACTCGGTTCCATGGTAATCTCTGAATGATCCAGTACATGGCTAGGATCTGCCATATACCTTTTCAATTGTGATATATGGAACAAATCGTGGATACCCTCCAAGGTCTGTGATAATACTAGTCTGTAAGCAACCTCACCAACATGCTCCAATAAATCAAACGGTCCGATGTACCTCGGACTAAGCTTTCCTTTACCTCCAAATCTGATGGTTCATATAGTAGGAAGATCCTTAAGAATACATGATCTCCTGACTGGAACTCTAGGGGTCGATGGTGACTATCTGCCCATTGCTTTTGTCTATCTTACACTGCTCGAAGGTGACCTTGAATCTGCTTGACCTTTTCCACTATGCGAGTCACCAACTCTGGTCCAAGTATTTGTCTCTCGCCCGCATCACTCCTACATAGTGGCGATTGATACTTCCTTCCGTATAATGCTTCAAAATGATTCATCTAAATACTTGGTTGGTAGCTACTATTGTAAGAGAAATCCACCAAGTGCAAGTGATCCTCCCAATATCCTCCAAAGTCAAGCATGCACACTCTCAATATGTCCTCAAACGTCTGAATGGTGCGCTCTGACTGTCCGTCTGTCTGCGGGAGATAGGGAGTGCTAAACTTTAATCTATTTCCTAGGCTCTCCTGCATGCTCCTCTAAAAGTGTGATATGAACCTCAAATCTCTGTCGAAAACTATGCTGACTGGCACTCCATGTAGGCGTACAATCTTCTTCATGTACATCACTGCCAGAACTTCTATAGATTTCTTAACTCTAAAGGTTAAGAAGTGTGCCGCCTTAGTCAATCTGTCCACAATCACCCAAATTGCATCTCGACCAACTGGACTCCTTAGAAAACCCATAACGAAGTCCATGGTGATGTGCTCTCATTTTTACTCCAAAATTGGAAGTGGTTGGAGTAGTCCTGCTGATTTCTGATGTTTAGCCTTAACTTGCTGACACACCAATCACTTTGTCACAAACTGTGCTATCCCTCACTTCATCTCGTGCCACTAGTAACACTGTCTCAAGTCTCGGTACATCTTCGTACCTCCCGGATGAATAGAGTATGCTGAACTATGAGTCTCTGTCATTAGTTTATGCCTAAGCTATCCATTAGGAACATAAAGGCGAACCCCATACCTCAAAGTCATATTTTTATGTATCCTCAGTCCAGTATCAGTCCTCTGTCGAAGTCGCTGAAATCTTGTATCGGTCGGTAGAACTACCTTGATACGCTCCACCAATGATGATTTTACTTGAAGGTTCATCAACTTTGTATATTCTCCTGGCATAACCACCTCTATGCCCAGCTGCTCCAAATCATATAATAATTCCTTCTGTATTGTCAAAAAGTACGCCATCGGTCTCCAACTTAATGTATCTGCTACTGTATTAGTCGTGCCCGGATGGTACTGCAGCTCAATATCTGCTATCAACTCGAGCCATTGTCTCTGTCTCTGATTCAGACCCTTCTGAGTATAGACATACTTTAGGATCCTATGATCTGTAAAAATCTCCACAGTCTTTCCGTATAGATAGTGCCTCCAAAGCTTCAAAACAAAGATCAATGCTGCAAGCTCCAAATCATGAGTGGGGTAATTCTTCTCATGGATCCTCAACTGCCGAGAACCATATGCTACCACCTTACCGTGCTGCATCAAGACACAACCTAATCCCTTTCCGGAAGCATCGCTATAAATAACAAATTCTCCCGATCCAATAGGTATGGTCAAGATCGGCACTGTAGTCAGGTGCTTCTTCAACTCATCAAATGCCATCTGATACTCCTCTGTCCAAACAAACTCTTTGTCCTTGTGGGTCAACCTTTTCATAGGCTTGGCGATCCTCGCAAAGTTCTCCATGAACTTTCGATAATATCTGACAAGTCTTAAAAATCTCCGTACCTCTGAGACGTCGGTTAGGGTCGGCCACATCTCTACTACTGATATCTTAGCTGGGTCCACTGATATACCTTCTCCTAAGATAAAATGCCTAAGAAAAGATATATGATCTAGGAGAAACTCGTACTTGCTCAGCTTCGCATATAACTTATGTTGCTTCAATGTTTCTAGCACCTTCCTCAAACGTTTCTCGTGCTCCTCATGGCTCTTTGCGTACACCAAAATATCATTGATGAATAAGACCACAAACTGTTCCAAGTAATGATGAAATACTCAATTTATTAAGTTCATAAACATAGCTGGCACATTTGTCAGTCCAAAGGGCATTACCAAGAACTCGTAGTGACTATAGCGAGTCCTAAAACCTGTCTTCTGAATATCCTCATGCCTCTCCTTCACTTGATGGTATCCTGATCTCAAATCAATCTTAGAAAACACCCGTGCCCCTGTCAGTTGGTCGAATAAGTTATCAATCCGCAGTAGAGGGTACTTATTCTTGATGGTCACTGTATTAAGGGCTCTTTAGTCGATGCACATATGGACTGTTCCATCTTTCTTTGGCACGAACTAAAATAGGGCTTCCCAAGGTGATGCACTTGGCCTAATGAATCCCTTGTCCTGCAACTCTTGCAACTGCACCTTCAGGTCATCTAGCTTATTCTTTGCCAGCCGATACACATTAGAAGATATCGGCGCTGCTCCCGACACTAACTCAATAGTGAACTCGACTTCTTTATCCGGTGGCAGACCAGGCAACTCGTCTGGAAAGACATCTGCAAACTCCTCAATAATCGATGGCAGTGTAACTTCCATTGTCATGCAAGCTCTACCGTACTAGCCTAATCCCTTCTTCGTAGTTCCTCTCATGAACTCAAACTCTGGTTAGCTTGGCGGCTTAAAGATAGCACAACCTTTATGGCAATCTAATACTACATGGTATTGGCTAAGCCAATCCATCCCCAATACTAAATCAAAATTTGGCATTGGAAATACCAAAAATCGAGCCCTCATCTCCCGTCCATAAATAATAATCGAACAAGTCCTACATGTACTAGTTACATGTACGTTTGTTATGCAAATTCATCTTTCTGTAATAGATGGACGAAGGATTAGGAAGAGTACATAAATCAACAAAGACGTAAATATTTAAATAGGACGGGTAGGAAGGATGGTGAGTTATAGTCAAGTATGTATGAGACCTAAAATTATAATCCTAGGTGCAGACCAGCTTGGTATAGTTACGTAACCGAAATGGCTAACTTGACCTGCAAGGGCCACCACTAAAAATATGTCATATCCCAGTCCCAAAATACGTAGGACCAGGTATACGTACATATGCCAGCTGTACGAACAAGTATAGGAACCCAATTTAATATACCTAACCAGTCGTAGTACGATATAAAATATATCTAAGTCACAGTATCACAGGCAGGTAAAATATAGTCTCATCTATAAATATCACAGAGTAAGAAACTGAATGAATAGGTGAGTCTCAGAATCTACTACAAAATAGAATCTAGTGGAGAACAATCCACAAAAAATGTGTACAGAAGAAAACTGAAAGAATACAACTAAGCAATAAAGAAATGGTCCGGCGTCAGCTAACTAGATAAAGACCCAAGACACTAAGTAACTGTCGTCCATGAATGCTCAAGGAAACTCCTGGGGCTCCACCTCAAAGTCCTCATATTCAAAATCTCCAACTCCGTAGTCCGTCGGGTATAAGTGCTCGTCTGGATCTAGAGAAGGTGCCAGGTTCTCAGAGGGACGTAACAAGTACACAAAAAATTGACATGCATAAAAATAAAGCAGTAAACAATAAATAGGATAACTAACTATCTAAGTGATATGCACTCGAGATATCTCTATGGCGCATAAGGGGAGAGAAATAGAAGAATATTCATCCCACCAGGCGTCCGAAAGGACTCAGGGGTACGCAGTC
This sequence comes from Iris macrosiphon, assembly GCA_036927795.1. NCBI lineage: Eukaryota > Viridiplantae > Streptophyta > Magnoliopsida > Asparagales > Iridaceae > Iris > Iris macrosiphon. The sequence continues at coordinate 102,938,766 of JAYESA010000019.1, read as the reverse complement.
ACACCATATACACAGCAAGAAACATAAATTCCATACGCTTACTAGTAGATTCTCCTCTCCCAATGTATCTAAACCATATATGTGGTACAGACATAATGCAACAATGTTAATAAATATAGACAATAAGAGTAACACTAACTACCAACACAAGATACGAACTGACATATCGATGATCAATCGACGTGCTAGTCTATGCACCATTCGCTCAGATATCGTGTTGAACATGTGTCAAGTCAGAAGATACCATGTACCTTCACAATATACTAGGTAAGTCTGCTACCCTAAGACGCGTGCACATAACTAGTAAATAAAAACTAGGCATATGTATACTGAACAATAAAATCAAGCAAGATGTACTTGCTTTCTAAGTCAAGCCGTGAGCACAACAAATCTGGTCCGGAGCTCTCCACAGAAACATCACAAACACCTACCAATTAATTATTACTCTAATTAGACTTTTATTATGTCACCCCCATATTTCAGATTAAGGGTATTTTCGTCTTTTCATAATTAATGTGTAAATAATTGTATGATAATTAATTATATTTAAATTGCTGTGATTTATTTGATTATTGCACATTATCGTAGCTTCGATAATTAGAACACTACACTAGCCTTTGCCTTCGAACTGAATTCACACCCTTATCCTAGACGTGACAAACTGTTACTTTGACCTCTGTATGACTCATAACCATGTCTTGTTGTGCTTCATCTTAGTCGCACAGCATTCGTCGCAACCGACTACACTTAATTCTATATAAATTAAACCTTGTATCCTTGAGTGTTCTAATCGAAATTGGAGACACAATCTTGACCCATTTTGAACAACCCAAATTAGGATAATATGCTATTCTGAGTCTACTTTATTCGTGATGCTTGTGTCCCACTTAAATTTAGTTCCTTATATTCTTAATTAATTTTAGAACACCACTTGCATTTATTTTTAATAAATTAAATTCATAAAACTCACTTTGTGCAATTTTCTAATTATTTGGCACTTTTGTGCAAAAGTGCATCGAGTACTCCACCCTGTTGGACACGACACCTAAATAAACCCAATTCTCTTTCATATATATTTTTCCATAATTTTTGGAGTGCACAAATTACGACATCAACCTCCTTGAAACCATGGCCTCAAAACCTTGAACCAATGCACCATAGCCATTCACTTTAAATTAAATTGAATCCTAGCCATTGAAATATCCATGAGAAGACCCTTTTTCCAAGGGGTTGACCAAAGTCAAACCCTTCTAGGTCAAACAAACCCCTATGTATAAATACTCCTTTTTGCTTTTCCTTTTCTTTTCCTAAACCTAAAGCCACAGCCGACCCCTTCCCTTACTCATCTCCCTGCCGACTCCACCCGCTTCCACAACGCCGGACTCTGTCAGTCGACCCGCTGCCCAGCACCCGACAACCCGATGAACTCCACGCCGAGCAAACACCGCCCGCATCCACCGTTTCCTTCACACGACGCTGTACCGTGTAACTCTCCTCGATCCTGACTCCCGTTCCCGCTGCAATCGTTGCCAAAGCTTGCTGCACTCGACCAGACCATCGATCAACCCACATGACGATCCCCTCCGCCTCGTCTCGACTCAGACCACCGAAGTTCGACCGAACGAACTCACCGCAACTTCCCGTTGAAACCGACAACCCAACTTCCCTCTACCCCGCCGGAACCAACGCCAGAGTCGACTGATCCCTGCCGACCGTTGTTCGATCACCTGCACGACGCCGACTGAACCAAGCCGCTGTTCACCACCTCGACAAACTGAACCACCAGAGCACGACCGGAACCTGCTGCCAACCCGCTTGACTGAACAAAGTACTCCGCGACGACCTCGACGCACACGACTCGTCCCACGTACCCAGGTTCGAATCCCCCTCGCGTGCATATAAACGTACACATATACGTGTATTCCTCGTAGTATTGCATACGTATTTAGATGTGGTGTATTCAGAATATGATGGTATATCGGTATATGATTGGTATGTACGTATTTGCGTATGTATTAGTATATGTTAAATGTATTTTAGTAAAGATACACACACACACACACACACACACACACACACACACACACACATATATATATATATATATATATATATATAGTATATCTCCATTAACATATATACATATGTATATGTCTTGTATATATATCCCTAAAATATGTTTAATATATATATGTACAAGTATTAATTCTATTAAGTATGTATATACATATGTCTATTATAATTGTAAATAATTAGTATTATTGTATATGATAGATAATATATGTATTATATGTCTATGTACTTGATGACCCGAGCGTAACCACGGATACCCCATAGTTGCATTGACCTGTGACCAGATAACATGTTAGCAGACTTCCATATGTACACTGACGTACTGGCAAGACCGTACCATTGACTGTCTGTTATGCACAACAATTATAGACGTGACCCCCCAGCGTAGTCTCTGAGATCATTGTGTTTGATTGTGTGTGTAATATAATGTCTGATGCAGTATTGTGTTATATGATATATCTATAGGACTGTTGGATACTTCAGACGATACTTTAGAACCCGGACATTGGTATTGCCATCTAAGGACCACAGGCGAGTACATTCTCTGACAGTTTCTATTATGTTGATTATCTCTATAACTCTTGTTGTATAGCGTACATGACTCTGACACTGTTGTTTACACGAGTTGGCATTATCGAGACCTGTCACGAGGAGTCATGATTTGGAATCCATCGTGCTAGCTGGAGAAAATAGGGAAATATTAGTAGCTTATGTGATCATACCAAAACTTTACATGCATCATAGCTCACCCACAACTCACGTCGGTGCAGCCTGACCATTATATGTCTCATAGCCTGTTATATGTGACTAGCCTGACTATTGCTCGTATTATAGCTATTCGGATGGTTAGCCTGAGCTTACATGAATCATAGCTAGTCATACATAGCAAGACTGATCAGTCCTAAGCCGATCACATAATATGTTGATGTTTCACACACTTAGTTAGATGTTCCTGGACATGTATCTCTAGTATATTGATATAGCATTCCTGATGTTCTAGTCATGATTCTAGCATTCACATATATACCAGTTCATTGTTCTAGCGTGTACTTGTATTTCTATTTTATTGCTAGATGTATATTGATGATGACATATGCTCCAGTATTTCAGTTATTCCAGTATTTCTTTATTCCATTTATTCCAGTATTTCTTATTGCCAGTTTTTCATATCTGTCTTGTATTTTTTACACTGTGCTATAGATTTTGTCAATATATGTGGAACTGCTGTTAGTGCTGGTACTTTGTTCCAATCCTGACTGGATATTTTTTCTAGAGGATCTTGAGGATTTCTGCGATATAGATGCAGATTACACACCAGAGATCTTAGAGAAGACTATTCCTTTAGATGAGACATTGCCTGCAGCTATCTAGATAGTATTATATTATGCATCTGAGACTTATTGAGGTTTATTCCAGTTTATATTTAGACTTATGTTAAGGTTAATTTAAGACTTGTGGAGACTTTATGTTGGATAACTAGACTGTAAATTATCTATATTTTGAGACATGGTGTTTAACTATGTCATTCTTCTTATCTTTTATCGTGCCTTATTACTCTTATAGTGGTTGTGATTGAGTTTATATTATGAGATATTGTGAGATGTATATTTTCCTCATGGAGTTAATATCATTGACAGGTTGTGAGTTATATTAGTATTTATTGTGACCTAGACAACGTTCTACCGCCGATGCTGCAACGTAGGCTGGACGTACCCACACTCTTGTGCCCCTATACCGGGTGTGGGTCATGACACATTTTTAGTGGTGGCCCATACAGGTCGAGTTTCGTAATTTGTGCGATATCATAATAGTGCGATAACTTAGTTCTACTACTGCGAGCCAGCGATAGGATATAGAAAATAGGATTTAGGATAAGAGTATGCTCAATCACACTAGGAAATTCTGATCTTCATAATGCTATTCTAATCAATTGCTTCCTTTAGAATTTACTGTCCTTCCTTGATAATATCGTATATATCACCTTAATGGATTCTTTGATCTGTATTCAGGATGCCACCGAATACTAGATCTATGAGAGTGGGAGCATCAATTCAGAGAGGTCTTCCACCTCTCAACCTAACAAACAGACACCTGGAGTTCCTCCTACATCTCCTGTTCATGTGGGAGTATCTGCAGCTAACGGGATTCCTCCTCCACCTATTCAGAGGATTGCCCCAGCTATGACAAACAACCTTCCACCACCATCGACATCGATTCCCGGAGGAGTGCCCACTGACGGGGCACAGATGTTCGCACTGATGCAGGGCATGCTAGAGGCCCAAAGAGTAACAACAGAAGCTCAGCATGTTCAAGCTGAAGCTCAGAGAGTGCAAGCAGAGGCACATCAAACGTAGACAGAGATGATGAGAGAGAGTATAGAGAATGCTCATCAGGTGGCTCTCCAGGCTGTGGAGAGAGTAGCACGACAACCGCAACATCATGGCCAACAACAACAACAGAGGTCAGGTACCATAGTGGACTTTAAGAAGATGATGCCTCGAGAGTTCAAGGGCACAGAAGGAATACTCTATGCTGACGATTGGTTAGAGGACATAGAGAGGAACTTGCACTTAGCACAGATTCCGGAAATTCTTCAGATAGAGGCCGCTGGCAGTCAGATGTTTGATATCGCGCTGACATTGTATCGTACAGAGCCGAGACTCGCTGTTGAAGGACTTACTTAGGAGGACTTCAAGGAGCTCTTCAAGAAAAAATTCTTTCCTGATGTGGCTTTGGGAGCATTGGAGAGTCAGTTCCATGACTTAATCCAAGGAGGCATGTCAGTCGACGAATATGCCACAGAGTTTTGTCGATTGGGTCGATTTGCGCCATCGATGATTCGAGACCCAGGAGACCGAGCACAAAAATTCAGAAAGGGATTGAATAGAGAGATCAAGTCTCGTACTTCGGGATGATATATTGCTACATTTGAGGGTATTCTGATGGATGCCCAGATTGCTGAAGATGACTTGGACCTCAGGCCCAAGAGAGGACGCGACACTTCTGGAGGAACATGTGGTAACACAGGACTGGCCAAGCGCCTACACTTTCAACAACAACAACAACAGAGGCCACACTAGTAGCAACACCAGCAACATACACCAGTTCGAGGACATATTCAGCAGCAACAACCACAGAGACATAATCAGCCCATTGCCCAGTGTGCATATTGCGGAAAGATGGGGCATACAAGAGACATCTGCAGGAAAAGGTTGGGTACTTGCTTGTCATATGGATCATCAGCACATCAGCTGAGGGACTGTCCAGCTGTTCAGACTCGTCAGGGAGGAGCAGCAGCTCAGAGAGGACCAGCCAGATCACCTATTGTACTAGGAGGCCAACAAAGAGGACCTCCACTTCTACCACAACAGCAGAGGTTTGCTCAGCACCAACAGCAGCAGAGAGGAGCACTGCAGGGACGAGCTTACGCCATGACTACTGAGGAGGCCGAGCCAGCTGGAGACGTGATTTCAGGTTCAGTTTTACTCGATTCTATTCTAGCACTTTCATTAATTGATTCTGGTGCTTCCCATAGTTTCGTATCTATATCTTATGCCCTTAAGCATTGTTTAGAAATGGAACCATTAGATAGGAATTACAAGATCACGACTGGAGGAGGCATTATTCTAGTCTGTGATTATTACAAGGATCGGAGAGTGTCATTGGAAGGCCGAGAGTTGAGCGTGAGTTTACTCGTCACGCCACTCCCGGGATACGATATTGTACTCCGGATGGACTGGCTGAGTAAACACCATACTTCTATAAATTGTCACGGAGGTAGAGTAGTATTTTGACCACCAGGAGAACCAGAGTTTGAGATCGCCAGAAGAGTAGAGGAGCAGAGCAGAGGCACTTTTTGTGGAGCAAGGATGGAAGAAGAGGAGTTGCCACATCCACTTATAGCGGAGTTCCTGGATGTATTTCCAGAGGAGTTGCCAGGTTTGCCGCCAGACAACGATGTTGAATTCTCTATAGACTTGATACCAGGAGCAGAGCCTATTTCGCAACATGTCTATTGAGTCAACAATAATGAGTTGGTAGAACTGAAGAAGCAAGTTGAGAAGTTGTAAGACAAATGTTTCATTAGATCCAGTTTATCGCCATGGGGAGCACCGGTATTATTTGTACCAAAGAAGGATGGTACGGTATGTATGTGTATCGATTATAGAGCTTTGAACAACCTCACTATCAAGAACAAATATCTGCTGCCGAGGATAGATGATCTTTTCGATCAATTGAGCGGAGCGAAGGTGTTTTTAAAAATAGACTTGAGGTCAGGCTATCACCAGGTGAAGGTGAAGAAGAAAGACATACCGAAGACAGCTTTTTGGACCAGATATGGCCAGTTTGAATTCACAGTAATGCCGTTTTGTATAACCAATGCATCAGCAGTATTTATGAACTTGATGAACAAGGTATTCCATCAGTACCTTGACAAGTTCATAGTGGTGTTTATTGACGATATTCTAATATATTCAAAGACACCAGAAGAGCATGAAGAGCACCTGAGGATGGTCTTAGAAACTCTCAAGAGAAAGAAGTTGTACGGAAAGCTTTCAAAGTGTGAGTTCTTTCTTGACAAGGTTGAATTCCTTGGGCACATGGTGACGGGTGACAAAATTTTAGTTAACCCAAAGAAGATCGAAGCAGTGGAATCATGGGCTACCGCCAGTTCGGTAGCTGAGATCAGGAGCTTTCTCGGACTAGCAGGATACTACAGAAGATTTGTATAAGACTTCTCCAAGATTGCAGATCCAATGACTAGACTGACCAAGAAAGACGTAGAATTTTTCTGGACAGAATAATGTCAAGTCGTATTCGATGAGTTAAAGAATAGATTGACGACAACACCAGTTTTGACATTGCCATCAGGGACAAGTGGATTCACTATCTACAGTGATGCTTCAGGAAAAGGTTTGGGATGCGTTCTTCAACAACACGGGAAAGTAATTGCCTATGCTTTAAGACAATTATGCCTTCATGAAAAGAACTACCCTACTCATGATCTGGAGTTAACAGCAGTTATCTTCGCTCTAAAGCTGTGGAAACACTATCTGTACGGAGAGCGTGTGGAGATCTTCACAGACCATAAGAGCTTGAAGTACGTATTTACACAGAAGGAGCTGAACATGAGACAGAGAAGGTGGTTAGAGTTGATAAAAGACTTTGATATCTCATTACAGTACCATCCAGGAAAGGCTAACGTAGTCGCTGATGCCTTGAGAAGGTATCCGATGGCTATGTGTTTGACTTCAGATAGACATTTATTGGCTGATCTTGAAAGCTTGGGAATTGAAGTATTAGTTCCAGGAGTTGAGATTCAGATATGGAGATTGCAGATACAATCGGAGCTGATGGACAAAATTAGAGCTGCACAGTATGATAATGAGACTCTAAGGAATATTAGGGCACAAGTTCGGACAAGATTGACAGATGACTTCACTATTGTAGATGATGGATCTTTACGGCATGGCACGAGGATGTGTGTGCCAAGTGGAGAGCTGCGTGAAAAAGTTTTATAAGAGGCACACCGCTCTCAGTACTCGATGCATCCCGGAGCCAACAAGATGTATCGAAATTTGAGGGAGTATGTATGGTGGTATGGTATAAAGCACGAGGTAGCACGCTTTGTATCCCGATGTTTAGTGTCACTACCATTTTTCCAAATAAGGGCATTTGTGTAATTTCACTATTTTGAATAATTATGCATTTAATTAATCTGCTGAGTTTTATAAACTATTTATATATTGTTAGTGATGTTTGGTTTTAGGTAAACCCTAGAACTCATTAGGGCTAACCCTAATGAGAAACCATAAATTGTAAACCTAATTCTAGAGAAACCCTAGAATTCAATTTTTAGGTTTGGACCTCAAACCCTAGACTGACTAAACCTTAGTTAATTAGGTTCAACATGACCTAAAATAGGGGGTTTAACCTAAACTATGCATTAGAAACCCTAACTGGTTTTAATATAAAAGGGAACCCTCTCTTCCTTCATGTAGAAAGGAGAAACCCTAGCCTCCATCAAGAAAGCCATCTCCCTACCCCAAATTCGGAATTAAAACCCTAGGTTTCCGTTTTTCCTCCTTCAAAGCAAGGGAAGCAAGGAGCTTGGGCCAAGGAACCTTGGGAAAGAAGAACCTTCATAGGGAAACCATCTCCCTATAGGTAAAACCCTATTTTTAATTCTTTTATTTCTGTTTTCTGATGATTAATGCCCATTAGGAACCCACCCTTGCTGTTAGATTTCAATTTTTAGGGTTTCTACATGGAGATTTAGGAGAAACTAGGGTTTTGGTATTCCAACGAGGGTTTTCCCTAATTTTGTGAACCCTAACCCTAGGGGTTTGCATATAGACTGAATTTATCTCTTACATGTAGGTTAGATCTCGATTTTTAGGGTTTTTGATTGAGGATTTATGGGTTGTATGTAAATCTGTTTTTCTACACTTCTTGTGTTTGTAGGAATGCCCCTTAGGGATTTGCCTAGCTATGTGTTCAATTACTGCATGTTCTGATGTATATATATATACATAGATATATTGCATAGGGGTATAGATAGGTTGGAGTTTTGGGGGTTGTTGTACAGTCGGGCATTGAGGAAATGTGCAGTCAAGTTCTTGTGTGAAACTGTGCTTTGGTTGTGTGCAGTCAGGTTTTACATGTGCCTGTGCACTGAGTTTTGTGTATCAGTAATGCCTGTGTTGATGTGGGTAGGATTAAGAACTGTGAGTAGCAGTGTCTCACTGTGCAGTTAAGTATACCTGGGTATTCTCAGTGTTAGTTCCTGTGTGAAAACCTATATGAATTCTGTGCATGTGTATCCATGTGTTCCAGAGAACTGTGTGGCTGTGTTGTGTGTCAGTTAGATATCTGGGTGTTCTTATGTACTGTGTGTTTTGTATCAGTTAATTAGTGTGTTAACTGGACAGAATGTATCAGTGTCTATGTGATTAGGACGAGTTGTTCCTGTGTGTTGGGCTATCAGTATAGCTCTGTGTCGAGGACCCATGAGTGTGTGTATCACTAGAGTGCCAGTAAGTTAACAGTGAATTCTGAGAGAGTGTGTGAGAACCATATCTAGTGAACCTATATGTGTGAATTTAGTGTACAGATGATGAATGAACCAGTGTGTATTCCCTGTGTAGCTGTGTATATCAGTGCGTATCAGTACTGTGTATCAGAAATCTGTCTATGTAAGTGAATACATGTGTGTGTTCTCAGAGAGTATGAGTGTCCCAGTATTCTCAGTGAACCCGAGTGCCAGGGTGAGTGTATGAGCCTAGCTAGCTCTGTGTGTGCAAAATTATGTGTGTAGCAGTATTGGGAGAACAGGGGGGAATTATGTATCAGTATGAGAGTAATTCAGTTCAGTGTGTAGGTCCTTGGGTCTCAGGTATACTGGGTGTGTGGGGGTGATATATATATTAGCATTGCAGTGGTAGTATCAATATTGTAGTATCAACTGAAGGATCACTGTGTCAGTATATGTATAAGTGTATCAGTGAGTTGTGTGTGTGTGTGTATAGCAGTGTATCAGTGACTGTGTGGGTGCCAGTGAATGCACCAGTATGTAAGTGCATGTATGAAGTCTAAACCATTTCAGACTGTGAAACTGTGAAACTGTGTAGTGATTTCTCATATATGCCTGTGTTAAGTATCAGTCTCAGTATTTGGGAGAAAGAGTATCAGGATTCTGTGAGCAGTGAGGGGAAACTACCTATTGATTCTACCAGTAGCTATACACTGTCTTAGAACTTAGCAAATGCCTGTACAAATCTGAATACCAAATCTAGACTGAGATACTGTGGATGGGTCATTGAATCAAAATCTAGGATCAATGTTTGTAGGAGTAGTATCTGTGAACTAAGTTCAGGTTTTGTTAATGTAGTTAGTGAACTGTAGGGCTTTGCAATAGGTCCTGTACCCAACAATGTGTTAGTATGGGGTAGACTTTGGGTTGATTAGTAAATTATTCATTATTAGCTAAATGTATATAGTTAGTAGTGGACTGGTTATATATATATATATATACATATATGGATAATGTGTAATGGGTGGTTAGTATGACCTAGATATCAAGGCCAGAACTAATATAGCTAGGGTTAAGAGTCATGTCTATCTAGTACCTATAAGGACCAGTGCTTATACATCTAATGAGTTTTGAAATACCCTAGTATCAATGACAATTCTAGTTAATATGACTAGTATGGTTATGTATGGCATGGACAGCTCACCAAAGACCTAGAATGGCCTAACACCCTCTTTTCAACTTAGCTATTCACTTTTATCATTCCAAACTCCATTTAACATTGATATCTTATATTAGGTCATTGTGATCCCGCTTTGAACATTGATCCTCACACTTTGCTCAGGACCACAGGCGAGTACATTCTCTGACAGTTTTCATTGTTGATTACTTCTATAAATTGTAGTGTATTACATACTTGATTCCGACACTGTGGATACACGAGTTAGCACCCTAGATCCCCATCATGAGGAGTCGTGATTGGAATTCATCGTGCTAGCTGGGGGATGGGGAACTATTAGTAGATTATGTGATCATATCCAAATCCTTTACATGCATCATAGCTCACCCCACTTCTCACGTTGGGTGCGGCCTGACCATCTTACATGCATCATAGCTGTTATATATGATTAACCTGACCACTACATGTATCATAGCTAACCATATGGTTAGCCTGACCTACAAGAATCATAGTTAATCATATATAACCAGCCTGATCAAGTCCCAAGCCAATCACATAATAAACTGATAATTCAAACACTTAGCTAGATGTCTATTTTATTCAGATTCACTTGTTCTAGCATTCACTGTCTATTGTTCATTGCTAGATGCTCTATTGCCTATTTTCATTTCTCCAGTACTTTACATTTCTAGCATTTATTTCCATCTTGTATTTCTTACACTGTTTAGAGTCTTTGTCAATTTAATGAAACTGCTGTTAGTGCTTGTGCTTCGCTCCAATCCTGACTGGATAACATTTTTCAGAGGACCTGAAGGATCTTTGCCCCACTCATTACGGCCCAGGATTAGAGGGTGATTTCACTCCAGAAACCCCAGAGGAGTTGCCTAGCCTAGAGGAGAATTTACCTGGCTGTTCTTAGATTATTTTTCTGCATTTATTGTTCTAGACTGAGACTGAGTTGTATTTATTATTCTGTGATTTTGTGAGGTCATCTAGACCCAAGATTTGAGTTGGACTTATTGTGGTTGGTTTATATTAGAACTCTTTTCTATTCTCATCGTGCCATTATTTTCTATTAACTTGTGATTGAGTATATCATAGAACTGTAGATTATTTATTTGTCCTCCGTGCGGAGTTGAGACTATTGACAGGATATATTATATATTGAGACCTAGACAGCGTTCTACCGCCGATGCTGCGGCGTAGGCTGGACGTACCCACGACTCATGCCCAAATTCCGGGTGCGGGTCGTGACACGTTTTTAGTGGTGGCCCATGCAGGTCAAGTCCTAGATTCGCATTAGAGCGATATCGTAGTGGTGCTCGCTTAGAGTATTACTACGAGCCTGTTTTAGGAAATAGGAATTAGGCCGAGGATATGCTCAATCACAAATAGGGAATTCTGATTCTTATGATACTACTCTTAATGATTTTCCCTTAGAAATTTACTGTCCTTCCTTGATGATATCGTATCTATTGCCTTAATTAAATCTTTCGATCTGTCTTCAGGATGCCGCCGAGGAGGTCCCAGAGACTCGGAGCAGCAGATTCAGAGAGGTCTGCCACCTCTCGCCCTGCCGGACAGACATCCGCAGCACCTCCTACATCTCCAGTACATGTGAGAGTGTCTGCAGCATTCGGTGGTCCTCCACCACCTGTTCAGAGGGTCCCCATTGCTACGACGGCACCACCCCCACCACCAGTTCAGCATCCAGAAGGTGTGCCCATCGACGGAGCACAGATGTTCGCTTTGATTCAGGGCATGGTCGATGCCCAGAGGACGTCGGCAGAGGCCCAGAGAGTGCAGGCTGAGGCAAATCAGGCCTAGACAGAGATGATGAGGGTGAACATGGAGAATGCTCATCAAGTGGCTCTCCAGGCTGTGGAGAGAGTTACTCAGCAGCAGCAGCGTCCTGATCAGCACCACCAGAGGCCGGGCACCATTGTGGATTTCAAGAGAATGATGCCTCGGGAATTCAAGGGGACAGAAGGGATACTCTACGTCGATGATTGGCTAGAGGACATCGAGAGAAACTTACGCTTGGCACAGCTTTCAGAGGCCCTCCAGATCGAGGCCGCTGGCAGCCAGATGTTCGACATTGCCTTGACGTGGTTTCACACGGAGCCGAGACTCTTGCGCAGGGGACTCACTTGGGAGGATTTCAATGAGCTCTTCAAGGAGAAGTTCTTTCCTGATGTTGCCCTGGGAGCTTTGGAGAGTCAGTTCCATGACTTAGCCCAGGGGAGCTCGTCCGTCGATGAGTATGCCGCAGAGTTTTTCCGCCTGAGCCGCTTCGCACCGTCGATGATTAGAGATCCGGGGGACAGGGCCCGGAAGTTCAGGAAGGGGCTGGCAAGGGAGATCAAGTCTCGCACGTCGGGACGTCGCATAGCTACCTACGAGGGCATATTGATGGATGCCCAAATAGCCGAGGACGACTTGGGCCTCAGGCCCAAGAGGGGACGCGATGGTTCCGGAGGAGCAAACAGTAGTGCGGGACCGGGCAAGCGTCCACACTTTCAGCAGCAACAGCAGAGACCCTTTCAGCAGCAGCATCAGGCACCAGCCCGAGGGCAGGTCCAGCAGCAGCAAAAGAGGCAGACTCAGCCCGCCATCCAGTGTGCGTACTGCGGGAAGATGGGACATACTAGAGATATCTGCAGGAAGAGATTAGGCTCATGTCTGTCCTGCGGATCGACGACACACCAGCTGAAGGATTGTCCTACCATTCGTCCAGGTCAGGGTGGAGCAGCCGCCCAGAAAGGACCAGACAGGGTACCTACCGTACCAGGAGGCCAACAACAGAGGGGACCACTTCCACCGCAATATCAGAAGTTTGCCCAGCACCAGCAGCAGAGAGGTGTACCCCAGGGGTGAGCGTACGCCATGGCAGTCGAGGAGATCGAGCCAGCAGGAGACTTGATCACAGGTTCGGTTCTTCTCGATTGTATTCCCGCATTTACCTTATTCGACTCTGGCGCTTCCCATAGTTTTATGTCTGTATCTTATGCACTTCGACATCATTTAGACACAGAACCATTAGCTAGGACTTACAAGATCACGACTGGTGGAGGTATTATCCTAGTCCGTGATCACTGCAAGGACCGGAGAGTGTCAGTAGGAGGTCGAGAGTTGAGCGTGAGCTTACTCGTCATGCCACTTCCGGGGTACGATATTATACTCGGAATGGACTGGTTGAGTAGGCATCATGCTACTATAGATTGTTATAGAGGCAGAGTATTATTTAGACCACCAGAAGAGCTGGAGTTTAAGGTCGTCCGAGGAGCAGTGGAACAGAGCAGGAGCACATTTTGCGGAGCCAGGGCGGAAGAAGAGGAGTTGCCACATCCTCTGATAGCGGAGTTCCTGGATATATTTCCAGAGGAGTTGCCAGGCTTGCCGCCAGACAGAGATGTTGAATTCTCTATAGACTTGGTTCCAGGAGCGGAGCCCATTTCACAACATGTCTATAGAGTCAACAACAGCAAGCTGGCAGAACTGAAGAAGCAAGTTGAGGAGCTGCAGGACAAAGGCTTCATCAAATACAGTTCATCACCATAGGAAGCTCCGGTATTGTTCGTACCGAAGAAGGATGGCACGGCACGTATGTGCATTGATTATAGAGCTTTGAACAATATCACTATCAAGAACAAGTACCCGCTGCCGAGGATAGATGATCTTTTCGATCAGTTGAGCGGGGCGAGGGTGTTTTCAAAGATAGATTTGAGGTCAGGCTATCACCAGGTGAAGGTGAAGAGAGAAGACACGCCAAAGACAGCTTTTCGGACCAGATATGGCCAATTTGAGTTCATGGTGATGCCATTTGGTTTAACCAATGCACCAGCAGTATTCATGAACCTGATGAACAAGGTGTTCCATCAGTACCTTGACAAGTTCATAGTGGTGTTCATCGACGATATTCTTGTGTATTCCAAGACCCCGGAGGAGCACGAAGAGCACCTGAGGTTGGTCTTAGAGACTCTCAGGAGGGAGAAGCTGTACGGAAAACTCTCTAAGTGTGAATTCTTCCTTCACAAGGTTAAATTTCTTGGGCATGTGGTATCGGGTGACGGAATCTCGGTTAACCCACAGAAGATCGAGGTAGTGAAGTCGTGGGCTACTCCCAGTTCGGTAGCTGAGATCAGGAGTTTTCTCGGGCTAGCAGGATACTACAGGAGGTTTGTACAAGACTTCTCCAGGATTGCAGCGCCAATGACCAGATTGACTAGGAAGGATGTGGATTTTGTCTGGACGGAGGAGTGCCAGGCTGCATTTGATGAGCTAAAGAAGAGGTTGACAACAGCTCCAGTTTTGACGTTGCCAGCAGGGACAGGTGGTTTCACCATCTACAGTGATGCTTCAGGTAAGGGTCTGGGATGTGTTCTTCAGCAGCACAAAAAGGTAATTGCCTATGCTTCCAGGCAGTTACGCCCTCATGAAGAGAACTACCCCACCCACGATTTGGAGTTGGCAGCGGTTATCTTCGCTCTAAAGCTGTGGAAACATTACCTGTACGGAGAGCGTGTGGAGATCTTCACAGACCACAAGAGCTTGAAGTACGTATTCACACAGAAGGAGCTGAACATGAGGCAGAGAAGGTGGTTAGAGTTGATGAAGGACTTTGACATCTCATTGCAGTACCACCCAGGGAAGGCCAACGTAGTCGCCGATGCCTTGAGCAGGTATCCGATGGCTATGTACTTGACGACAGATAGATATTTGTTGGCGGATTTGGAAAGCTTGGAGATTGAGGTGTTAGTTCCCGGTACTGAGATTCAGATGTGGGGATTACAGATACAGTCCGAGATGATGGACAGGATCAGAGCGGCACAGTATGATGATGAGGCTCTGAGGAGTATCAGAGCACAGGTTCAGATAGGATTGTCGAACGATTTTACTATCGCAGACGATGGTTCCTTACGGCACGGCACGAGGATGTGTGTGCCGAGCGGGGAGTTGCGCGAGGAGGTTTTGCAAGAGGCACACCACTCTCAGTACTCGATGCATCCCGGTGCCAACAAGATGTATCGAGACTTGAGGGAGCACGTATGGTGGTATGGAATGAAGCGCGAGGTAGCACGCTTCATATCTCGGTGTCTAGTGTGCCAGCAGGTAAAGGCAGACCGGCAAAGGCCAGGTGGATTGCTTCAACCTTTATAGATTCCAGAATGGAAATGGGAGCACATGACCATGGATTTCATTTCAGGGCTTCCATGTTCTCCAGGAGGGAAGGACGCGATTTGGGTCATCGTGGACAGGTTGACCAAATCAGCCCATTTCTTACCTTTCAAGGTGGGCACGTCGACAGAGAGACTAGCAGAAATGTACGTGCGTTAGATCGTTAGACTTCATGGAGTTCCTGTAAGCATCATCTCGGATCGGGATAGCCGTTTCACTTCCCACTTCTGGAGGAGTCTGCAGGCTAGCTTGGGCACTCAGCTCAAGTTCAGTACAGCATATCACCCCCAGACAGACGGACAGTCCGAACGGACTATTCAGACTCTCGAGGATATGCTACGCACTTGCATTCTAGATCTCGGAGGTTCTTGGGAGGATCATCTGCACCTGGTAGAGTTCGCTTACAACAACAGCTACCAGGCCAGCATCGAGATATCCCCATTTAAGGCTTTTTATGGACGGAGGTATCGTACACCGTTATCTTGGGACGACGTTGGAGAGAGAGCCTTGCTAGGACCAGAAATGGTCGTGGATGCAGCAGAAAAGGTGAAACTCATCAGAGACAGACTGCGAGTGGCGCAGGACAGACAGCGGCATTGTGCCGACAGCCACCGTAGACCCCTTGAGTTTCAGGTATAGATTGTTATTTTCTGGTTGTGTTATTTGTTTAGACTGCGTGTTGAGACTGTTTTGTTTTAGGTTGGCGATCTAGTATTCCTACGGATTTCTCCAACGCGTGGCACAATTTGTTTTGGTCGAGGAGGGAAGCTTAGCCCACGCTACATCGGACCCTTCGGTATTCTTGCGAGGGTAGGTACAGTGGCGTATAGATTAGACTTGCCGCCTGCATTAGAGGGAGTGCATGATGTGTTCCACGTGTCGCAACTGAGACGGTACGTGGCCGACCCTAGTCACGTACTTGACCACTCGAAGATTGAAGTTGGTCCGACGCTCAGCTACCCTGAGCAGCCCGTAGAGATCTTGGACCGCAGAGAGAAGGTGTTGCGAAACCAAACTATTCCTTTAGTTCGTGTTGCATGGAGACATCACTCTTCAGGGGAGTCGACCTGGGAGAGAGAGGACGAAATGCGCGAGCAATACCCGTACCTCTTCTAGACTGGAGGTGTACCCCTTTCTGAATTATTCTTGTTCTGTTCAGTCCAAATTTTGAGGACGAAATTTCTTTTAGGAGGGTAGACCTGTCACTACCATTTTTCCAAATAAGGGCATTTGTGTAATTTTACTATTTTGAATAATTATGCATTTAATTAATCTGCTGAGTTTTATAAATTATTTATATATTGTTAGTGATATTTGGTTTTAGGTAAACCCTAGAACTCATTAGGGCTAACCCTAATGAGAAACCATAAATTGTAAACCTAATTCTAGAGAAACCCTAGAATTCAATTTTTAGGTTTGGACCTCAAACCCTAGACTGACTAAACCTTAGTTAATTAGGTTCAACATGACCTAAAATAGGGGGTTTAACCTAAACTATGCATTAAAAACCCTAACTGGTTTTAATATAAAAGGGAACCCTCTCTTCCTTCATGTAGAAAGGAGAAACCCTAGCCTCCATCAAGAAAGCCATCTCCCTACCCCAAATTCGGAATTAAAACCCTAGGTTTCCGTTTTTCCTCCTTCAAAGCAAGGGAAGCAAGGAGCTTGGGCCAAGGAACCTTGGGAAAGAAGAACCTTCATAGGGAAACCATCTCCCTATAGGTAAAACCCTATTTTTAATTCTTTTATTTCTGTTTTCTGATGATTAATGCCCATTAGGAACCCACCCTTGCTGTTAGATTTCAATTTTTAGGGTTTCTACATGGAGATTTAGGAGAAACTAGGGTTTTGGTATTCCAACGAGGGTTTTCCCCAATTTTGTGAACCCTAACCCTAGGGGTTTGCATGTAGACTGAATTTATCTCTTACATGTAGGTTAGATCTCGATTTTTAGGGTTTTTGATTGAGGATTTATGGGTTGTATGTAAATCTGTTTTTCTACACTTCTTGTGTTTGTAGGAATGCCCCTTAGGAATTTGCCTAGCTATGTGTTCAATTACTGCATGTTCTAATATATATATATACATAGATATATTGCATAGGGGTATAGATAGGTTGGAGTTTTGGGGGTTATTGTACAGTCGGGCATTGAGGAAATGTGCAGTCAAGTTCTTGTGTGAAACTGTGCTTTGGTTGTGTGCAGTCAGGTTTTACATATGCCTGTGCACTGAGTTTTGTGTATCAGTAATGCCTGTGTTGATGTGGGTAGGATTAAGAACTGTGAGTAGCAGTGTCTCACTGTGCAGTTAAGTATACCTGGGTATTCTCAGTGTTAGTTCCTGTGTGAAAACCTATATGAATTCTGTGCATGTGTATCCATGTGTTCCAGAGAACTGTGTGGCTGTGTTGTGTGTCAGTTAGATATCTGGGTGTTCTTATGTACTGTGTGTTTTGTATCAGTTAATTAGTGTGTTAACTGGACAGAATGTATCAGTGTCTATGTGATTAGGACGAGTTGTTCCTGTGTGTTGGGCTATCAGTATAGCTCTGTGTCGAGGACCCATGAGTGTGTGTATCACTAGAGTGCCAGTAAGTTAACAGTGAATTCTGAGAGAGTGTGTGAGAACCATATCTAGTGAACCTATATGTGTGAATTTAGTGTACAGATGATGAATGAACCAGTGTGTATTCCCTGTGTTGCTGTGTATATCAGTGCGTATCAGTACTGTGTATCAGAAATCTGTCTATGTAAGTGAATACATGTGTGTGTTCTCAGAGAGTATGAGTGTCCCAGTATTCTCAGTGAACCCGAGTGCCAGGGTGAGTGTGTGAGCCTAGCTAGCTCTGTGTGTGCAGAATTCTGTGTGTAGCAGTATTGGGAGAACAGGGGGGGGGGAATTATGTATCAATATGAGAGTAATTCAGTTCAGTGTGTAGGTCCTTGGGTCTCAGGTATACTGGGTGTGTGGGGGTGATATATATATTAGCATTGCAGTGGTAGTATCAATATTGTAGTATCAACTAAAGGATCACTGTGTCAGTATATGTGTAAGTGTATCAGTGAGTTGTGTGTGTGTGTATATAGCAGTGTATCAGTGACTGTGTGGGTGCCAGTGAATGCACCAGTATGTAAGTGCATGTATGAAGTCTAAACCATTTCAGACTGTGAAACTGTGAAACTGTGTAGTGATTTCTCATATATGCCTGTGTTAAGTATCAGTCTCAGTATTTGGGAGAAAGAGTATCAGGATTCTATGAGCAGTGAGGGGAAACTACCTATTGATTCTACCAGTAGCTATACACTGTCTTAGAACTTAGCAAATGCCTGTACAAATCTGAATACCAAATCTAGACTGAGATACTGTGGATGGGTCATTGAATCAAAATCTAGGATCAATATTTGTAGGAGTAGTATCTGTGAACTAAGTTCAGGTTTTGTTAATGTAGTTAGTGAACTGTAGGGCTTTGCAATAGGTCCTGTACCCAACAATGTGTTAGTATGGGGTAGACTTTGGGTTGATTAGTAAATTATTCATTATTAGCTAAATGTATATAGTTAGTAGTGGACTGGTTATATATATATATATACATATATGGATAATGTGTAATGGGTGGTTAGTATGACCTAGATATCAAGGCCAGAACTAATATAGCTAGGGTTAAGAGTCATGTCTATCTAGTACCTATAAGGACCAGTGCTTACACATCTAATGAGTTTTGAAATACCCTAGTATCAATGACAATTCTAGTTAATATGACTAGTATGGTTATGTATGGCATGGACAGCTCACCAAAGACCTAGAATGGCCTAACACCCTCTTTTCAACTTAGCTATTCACTTTTATCATTCCAAACTCCATTTAACATTGATATCTTATATTAGGTCATTGTGATCCCGCTTTGGACATTGATCCTCATACTTTGCTCAGGACCACAGGCGAGTACATTCTCTGACAGTTTTCATTGTTGATTACTTCTATAAATTGTAGTGTATTACATACTTGATTCTGACACTGTGGATACACGAGTTAGCACCCTAGATCCCCATCATGAGGAGTCGTGATTGGAATTCATCGTGCTAGCTGGGGGATGGGGAACTATTAGTAGATTATGTGATCATATCCAAATCCTTTACATGCATCATAGCTCACCCCACTTCTCACGTTGGGTGCGGCCTGACCATCTTACATGCATCATAGCTGTTATATATGATTAACCTGACCACTAAATGCATCATAGCTAACCATATGGTTAGCCTGACCTACAAGAATCATAGTTAATCATATATAACCAGCCTGATCAAGTCCCAAGCCGATCACATAATAAACTGATAATTCAAACACTTAGCTAGATGTCTATTTTATTTATATTCACTTGTTCTAGCATTCACTGTCTATTGTTCATTGCTAGATGCTCTATTGCCTATTTCCATTTCTCCAGTACTTTATATTTCTAGCATTTATTTCCATCTTGTATTTCTTACACTGTTTATAGTCTTTGTCAATTTAATGAAACTGCTGTTAGTGCTTGTGCTTCGCTCCAATCCTGACTGAATAATATTTTTCAGAGGACCTGGAGGATCTTTGCCCCACTCATTACGGCCCAGGATTAGAGGGTAATTTCACTCCAGAAACCCCAGAGGAGTTGCCTAGCCTAGAGGAGAATTTACCTGGCTGTTCTTAGATTATTTTTTTGCATTTATTGTTCTAGACTGAGACTGAGTTGTATTTATTATTCTGTGATTTTGTGAGGTCATCTAGACCCAAGATTTGAGTTGGACTTATTGTGGTTGATTTATATTAGAACTCTTTTCTATTCTCATCGTGCCATTATTTTCTATTAACTTGTGATTGAGTATATCATAGAACTGTAGATTATTTATTTGTCCTCCGTGCGGAGTTGAGACTATTGACAGGATATATTATATATTGAGACCTAGACAGCGTTCTACCGCCGATGCTGCGGCGTAGGCTGGACGTACCCACGACTCATGCCCAAATTCCGGGTGCGGGTCGTGACACATTTTTAGTGTGCCAGCAGGTAAAAGTAGATCGACAGAGGCCAGGAGAATTTCTTCAACCTTTATCCATTCCAGAATGAAAGTGGAAGCATGT
The DNA here is from genome assembly GCA_036927795.1 of Iris macrosiphon. Classification (NCBI taxonomy): domain Eukaryota; kingdom Viridiplantae; phylum Streptophyta; class Magnoliopsida; order Asparagales; family Iridaceae; genus Iris; species Iris macrosiphon. The sequence continues at coordinate 102,918,191 of JAYESA010000019.1, read as the reverse complement.
GACTATGGACTTCGTTTCAGGACTTCCACATTCTCTAGGAAAAAAGGACGCAATTTGGGTCATCGTAGATAGGTTGACCAAATCAGCCCACTTCTTACCATTCAAGGTGGGTACATCGACAGAAAAGCTAGCAGAGATGTACATGCAACAAATTGTCAGGTTACATGGAGTTTCTGTGAGTATTATCTCAGATCGGGATAGTCGATTCATATCCTATTTCTGGAGGAGTCTGCCGTCTAGCTTGGGCACTCAGCTCAAGTTCAGTACCGCGTATCACCCCTAGACAGACGGGCAGTCTGAAAGGACTATTCAGACTCTTAAAGATATGCTATGCACTTGCATTTTGGATCTCGGAGGATCTTGGGAGGATCATCTACACCTAGTAGAGTTTGCTTACAATAACAGCTACCAGGCCAGCATTGAGATGTCACCATTCGAGGCTTTATATGGACGAAGGTGTCGTACACCATTATGTTGGGATGATGTTGGAGAGAGAGCTTTGTTAGGACCAGAAATGGTCGTGGATGCAGCAGAAAAGGTGAAACTTATCATAGACAGACTGCGAGTGGCGCAGGACAGACAGCGGCATTGGACCGATAGCCACCGTAGACCCCTAGAGTTTCAGGTATTGGTTTGGTTTGGTTTTTTTTTGTTGTAATTATTTTGTTTTAGATTACGTGTTAAGATTGTTTGTTCTAGGTTGGCGATTGGTGTTCCTACGGATTTCTCCGACACGGGGCATGATTCATTTTGGCAAAGGCGGAAAGCTTAGTCTACGATACATCGGGCCCTTCAGTATTCTTGCAAGGGTCGGTGTAGCGGCCTATAGACTTGATTTGCCGCCTGCTCTAGATGGAGTGCATGATGTGTTCCATGTGTCACAGCTGAGACAATACGTGGCCGATCCTAGTCACGTACTAGATCACTCGGAGATCGAAGTTGGACCGACACTCAGCTATCCTGAACAACCCATTGAGATCTTGGATCGTATAGAGAAGGCATTGCGGAACTAGACTATTCTCTTGGTTCATGTTACATGGAGACATCACACTCTAGGAGAGTCAACCTGGGAGAGAGAGGACGAAATGCGCGAGCAGCATCCGTATCTCTTCGAGACTTGAGGTATAATTTCTTGTTTGATTGTTTGTTCTTGTGCTAGTTCATTTTTAATTTCGAGAAAAAAATTCTTTTAAGGAGGGTAGACTTGTCACCCCCACATTTCAGATTAAGGGTATTTTCGTCTTTTCATAATTAATGTGTAAATGATTGCATGATAATTAATTATATTTAAATTGTTGTGATTTATTTGATTGTTGTACATTATCGTAGCTTCGATAATTAGAACACTACACTAGCCTTTGCCTTCCAACTGAATTCACACCCTTATCCTAGACGTGCCAAATTGTTACTTTGACCTCTGTATGACTCATAACCATGTCTTGCTGTGCTTCTTCTTAGTCGCACAGCATTCGTCACAACCGACAACACTTAATTCTATATAAATTAATCCTTGTATCCTTGCATATTCCAATCAAAATTGGAGACACAATCTCGACCCATTTTGAACAACCCAAATTAGGGTAATATGTTATTATGAGTCTACTTTATTTATGATGCTTGTGTCCCACTTAAATTCAGTTCCTTATAATCCTAATTAATTTTAGAACACCACTTGCATTTATTTTTAATAAATTAAATTTATAAATCTCACTTTGTGCAATTTTCTAATTATTGGGCACTTTTGTACAAAAGTGCATATAGTACTCCACCATGTTGGACACGACACATAAATAAACCCAATTCTCTTTCATGTGTATTTTTCCATAATTTTCGGAGTGTGCAAATTGCGACGTCAACCTCCTTGAAACCATGACCTCAAAACCTTGAACCAATGCACCATAGCCATACACTTTAAATTAAATTGAATCCTAGCCATTGAAATATCCATGAGAAGACCCTTTTTCCAAGGGGTTGACCAAAGTCAAACCCTTCTAGGTCAAACAAACCCATATGTATAAATACTCCTTTTTGCTTTTCCTTTTCTTTTCCTAAACCTAAAGCCACAGCCGACCCCTTCCCTTACTCATTTCCCTGCCGACTCCACCCGCTTCCATGACGCCGGACTCCGTCAGTCGACCCGCTGCCCAGCACCCGATAACCCGACGAACTCCACGCCGAGCAAACACCGCCAGCAGCCGCCGTTTCCTTCATACGACGTTGTACCGTGGAACTCGCCTCGATCCTGACTCCCATTCCTGCTGCAATCTTTGTCAGAGCTCGCTGCATTCGATCAGACCGTCGATCAACCCACACGACAATCCCCTCTGCCTCGTCTCGACTCAGACCATCGGAGTTCGACCGAACAAACTCACCGTAACTTCCCGTTGAAACCGACAACCCGATTTCCCTCTACCCCGTCGGAGCCGACGCCAGAGTAGACTGATCCCTGTCGACCGTTGTTCGATCACCTGTACGACGCCGACTGAACCAAGCCGTTGTTCACCACCTCGACGAACTGAACCACCGGAGCACGACCGGAACCTGCTGCCAACCCGCTCGACTGAACCAAGTACTCAGCGATGACCTCGACGCACACGACTCGTCCCACGTACCCAGGTTTGAATCCCCCTCGCGTGCATATACACATACACGTATACGTGTATTTCTCGTAGTATTGTATATGTATTTAGCCGTGGTGTATTTAGTATATGATGGTATATCGGTATATGATTGGTATGTACGTATTTGCGTATGTATTAGTATATTTTAAATATATTTTGGTATATATACACACACACACACATATATATATATATATATAGTATATCTCCATTAACATATATACATATGTATATGTCTTGTATATATATCCCTAAAATATGTTTGATATATATATATATACAAGTATTAATTCTATTAAGTATGTATATACATATGTCTATTATAATTGTAATTAATTAGTATTATTGTATATGATAGATAATATATGTATTATATGTCTGTGTACTTGATGACCTGAGCGTAACCACAGATACCCCGTAGTTACATTGACCTGTGACCAGATAACATGTTAGCAGACTGCCATATGTACACTGACGTACTGGCAAGACCATACCATTGACTGTCTGTTATGCACAGCAACTACAGACGTGACCCCCCTAGCGTAGTCTCTGAGATCATTGTGTTTGATTGTGTGTGTAGTGTAATGTCTGATACAGTGTTGTGTTATATGATATATCTATAGGACTGTTGGATCCTTTAGACGATACTTTGGAACCCGGACATTGGTATTGCCAGCTAAGGACCACAGGCGAGTATATTCTCTGATAGTTTCCATTATGTTGATTATTTCTATAACTCTTGTTGTATAGCGTACATGACTCTGACATTGTTGTTTACACGAGTTGGCATTATCGAGACCTGTCACGAGGAGTCATGATTTGGAATCCATCGTACTAGCTGGGGAAAACGGAGAAATATTAGTAGCTCATGTGATCATACCCAAACTTTATATGCATCATAGATCACACACACCTCACGTCCGTGCAGCCTGACCATTACATATCTCATAGCCTGTTATGTATGACTAGCCTGACTACTCACATCATAGTTATCTGGATGGTTACCCTGACCTTACATGAATCATAGCTAGTCATACATAGCAAGCCTGATCAGTCCCAAGCTGATCACATGATATGCTGATGTTTCACACACTTAGTTAGATGTTCCTGGACATGTATCTCTAGTATATTGATATAGCATTCCTGATGTTCTAGTCATGATTCTAGCATTCACATATATACCAGTTCATATACCAGTTCATTATTCTAGCGTGTACTTGTATTTTTATTTTATTGCTAGATGTATATTGATGATGACATATGCTCCAGTATTCCAGTTATTCCAGCATTTCTTTATTCTATTTATTCCAGTATTTCTTATTGCCAGTTTTTCATATCTGTCTTGTATTTCTTTATACTGTGCTATATATTTTGTCAATATATGTGGAACTATTGTTAGTGCTTGTTCTTCATTCCAATCCTGACTGGATATTTTTTCTAGAGGATCTTGAGGATTTCTGTACCACACACTATGGACCGGGTATAGATGCAGATTATACACCAGATATCTTTGAGGAGACTATTCCTTTAGATGAGACATTGCCTGCAGCTATCTAGATAGTATTATATTATGCATCTGAGACTTATTGAGGTTTATTCCAGTTTATATTTAGACTTATGTTAAGGTTAATTTGAGACTTGTGGAAACTTTATGTTAGACAACTAGACTGTGGATTATCTATATTTTGAGACATGGTGTTTAACTATGTCATTCTTCTTATCTTTTATCGTGCCTTATTACTCTTATAGTGGTTGTGATTGAGTTTACATTATGAGATATTGTGAGATGTACATTGTCCTCCTTATGGAGTTGATATTATTGACAGGTTGTGAGTTATATTAGTATTTATTGTGACCTAGATAGCGTTCTACCACCGATGTTGCGGCATAGGCTGGACGTACCCACGCTCTCGTGCCCCTATACCGGGTGCGGGTCGTGACATATTATCTAGTTAATTTAAGTTTGGTAACTAGTCATGCAATTATGGGTGCTAAATAACGTTTTCTCCGACATACAAGTTCTCAAAAGATAATTTTATACAAAATACTAATCTGGAAATAATTCTACAATACTAGAAAATAATTATTTAATGCGTTCCTACTTGCATATTTATCAAGTCTACTTATTGGTCTTTTCGTTGGACATATACTAATCTTCTAGCAACAGTACTGTCAAAATTTTGCCATTATAACCCTACTATTATGCTTTGCATAAAAATTCTAAGTCATATTTAATTCTGAAAAAATAAATTTTAATCACAAAATAATAGGAAGAACATTCATATATGGCCAAGGAACAAGTTACAATAAGTTTACATGCAAACTAGGTCAAATATGTGTCTTTTTATGCATAAATTTATTTAAATTAAAGTAATACTTCTGAAAAATTAATTTAAAAACCAAATTTAATATAGGTTAATAACACCATATTTTAATTATTTATAAAGTTTTAGAAGTATTCGATGCGGAATTTTGGATAAAATATTAAACTAGGTCACCCTACATATTGTACATGCAATTTATTAATAATTTTTTTAATCAAACTAATATTTTGAAATAACCGTAAAAATATGGATAAAATAATTTTAATCATCATATTTTTCTATTATTAATATGGTTAAATCAAGGTTTCTACCTATGGATGCATATATGTATTCATGTGTTCAAAACTCTACATAAAAAACTTTAAAATAAAATCCTACAATGAAGAACATGGCAATGGATTGTAAACATATATAAAATTATTTATTTATATATATATAAATATTTGTTCATAAGTTCATATACATTAGAGAGGTTGGAGGAGAGAAGGTTTAAAGAAAAAACTTACTAGAAGTAGAAGGAAGAAGATGACTATGGATCTTGGATGGAGGAGGGGGCCTTGGAGTTGCTGTCGTGAGGGGGCTGCTATGGGGGGAAGGTCGGCGACAAGAGGAGGTGGATGAGGATTTTAGATTAGGGTTAGGGTTTAAGATGACAAGAGATGATGTATATATATATATGGGCAGAGAGAGGATATATATATATATATATATATATATATATATATATATATATATATATATATATATATATGGGTAGAGAGAGGGAGAGGGTTCGCGGCTTGAGAGGGGGAACCCGCGGGTATGTGGGGGGGAGGGGGGGTTGGCTATGTGTAGGATTAGGATTTGTTTAAATTATTTTCTAATTTTGTTGGTAGTAATCCAAGGTAAATCACTAATCCTAATAGATATTAATAACCAAGATTTAATTGAGATTCTAAGAAATAAGATAATAATAAATAAATCCTACAAAAAGAGGGAAGTGTCCTAAGTTGTTATAGAGGAATTATGGGTTGCTTATTGAAGAAGGTTGGATTGAAAAAATAATCACAAAGGAATTATATATATAAAAATATCTAAATATTACACACAAGAAACAATGTTTGTTATGCTAGTGCCATACTAATGCTAAATAATCGAATTTTGTGCCACACGAAGATCCTACGGGTAGTGTCTCCAGTGTAGGCTACTTCCTACTAAGGGCGATATAGATTTTGGGATCGTCTTATGTCATTAATGTTCAAACTACGGTAAAGTATCCTAATACAATAATTGGATTTAAATTAATTTTAAATAAGCTAAAATAAATATAATAAATATAAAATACACACAAAATATATATTTTTGGGTGAGGGGGGTTTACAACCACTGTTAAGTGCGAGTCTACGAAGATGATTGTAGCAGTATGGCTCCATCGGCTTTGCTGTCTGTCGAGAAGATGCAAGAGGAGACGCTTCTAAATGATGGGTGAGAGGCTCGTTTGGAGATCTTTGCCTCTGAGCTCTTTGTATGATGGAGCATGGAAAAATATCATAGGCTTTGTCATTTGTGTTGAACAAACGAATTACCTGGAAGACTGTTCATTGTCTTCAAACCCAGTTTGCTAGAATCACTCTCTCAATATGGCCCTTGTGCTGATTATAGGGTTAAGATTAGAATACCAACCGGGGCTTCTAGCGGTGGCGCTGGATGGCGATAGCGGAACAGCTTCCGTTTAAATCGCCATATCCTCCATCGAGTCTGACAGAAATGGGGCCATGCTAATTTAAGGTATCTGAATTTTGAGTGACAAAACCACTTCATATCCATAGACTAGAGTGAATAGTGTACAACCAATTGGAGTTTGAGCTGTCATACGATAAGCCCATAAACATTCTCTGAGTTTCTCATTCCAATCGCGTTTGTTGGATGAGACAAACTTTTTAAGGAGTTTGATTATGGTCATGGTGAAGGCTTCTGCTAATCCGTTGGCTGTTGAATTACAGACCGTTGATGGTACTTTCTGGATTCGATTCTTGTCACAGAACCGATAAAATGCTTGACTAGAAAATTGTGACACATTATCATATGTTATCCTCCGGGGAACACCGAAACGACAGATAACATGGTATTTGATGAAGTTAATTATGTTAGATGTTTTAACCTCAATAAGCGAGACTGCTTCTGCCTATTTGGAAGAAGATATAATAGTTTTAAAAGGCCAGGACTGCTATTGCAAGTATAAACCGATGTCCTCTAGTAGAAGAAGGGCTGATTAGACCAATAATATCTATTATCCAAGCTTCAAAAGGCCAGGAGGTAGTTGTAGGGTATAAGAACTTTGCTGGTTGGTGGATAAAATCAGCATAAATTTGACATGGTCTGCATTTACGGGCGTAGTCTACGGCATTTGCCACCATGGTGGGCCAATAATAACCCATTCTCCTGAAGCAGTCTTGTAATTTAGGACCTGACTGATGTGCTCCACAGATGCTATCATGAGCCTCACAGAGTGATTGTCTTGCTTCAGGGTTGAAAGACAATATAGCGGCAATCAATCATAAGAACGACGATATAATAGTTTGGATAAGACGTCATAGTAGAATCGGAGTGAGCATCTTTTAATGGAAGTGGCTTCTTTCGAATCTTCTAGAAAAATCCCATAAGCATCGTAGTCTATAAAAGGGCATCTCCAATTTTTATCCATGGAATTTGAAGTTATGACGTAACTCTGTTCAATGTACAAGTTATTTTTTGTACTGAACAACTCTCGTCCTATTATCATAATTGAGTATCGTCTCTTTAGGGAAACAACCAATGATGCTGCTAGGCCGGCCAAAGCATCAGCTTTCATATTCTGTAAATGAGGCACATGCTCGATGAAGAATCCTTTGAAAGTGAAATCAAGTTCGATTGCCGCTTGATGATAAGGGATGAGGTCTTCATGCCGAACCTCGTACTCTCCCCTGATCTGATTGACTATTAGTTTAGAATCTCCATAGGCTTTAAGATATTCTATGTCCAATTCTTTAACTAATTGGAGACTGATGAGTAGAGAATTTTAGTCTGCCACATTATTGGAACATGGTTCACTGAGAGAATATGCTCGATGAATGAGTAGTTTATCAGGAGATACTAGGACTATGCCAACTCCACCTACTATATTTCCTTTGGATCCTATTCTTGATGTGATGTTAAAAAATTATTGCCAGATGTCATCTCCCATTGCCATATTCGATTTTAAGACTTTATCTGGGATGTCATCGTATAGTTTGGAAATTTCAGGTATATGATGAGCTATCAGAAATCAGCTAGTGGTTGACCCTTCACTGCTTTTTTTGGGACATATACAATGTCATAAGGTGATAACAACATTGTCCATATAGCCAACCGAGAATTAAGTATGCTCGGCTTGCTCATCAATACCCGGAGAGAATTTACCATGAATATAACATGAATGGTTTGACCTGACACGTAATATCGTATCTTCGGAATAGCAAACTTTAAAGTGAGGTATTCTTTTTCTACCGGATTGTATCAATGTTCAGCACCGACCATCATGTGACTAAGATAATAGATTGCCAGTTCATGGCCTTCGTCACTCTTTTGTGCAAGAAGAGCTCCTAGGGAGTGATCCATTGCTCGAACATATAGCAAAAAAGATTTTCCTACGATCGGAGACACCAGAATTGGCAAATTTATTAAATATTATTTGATGTCATTGAATGCTTGTTGACATACTTTATTCCAGACAAAGGATATGCCTTTCTTCATTAACTGAGTGAAGGGTCGACATTATCTCAAGAGATTGGAGATAAACCTCCTAATGTATGCCAGACAACCTTGCAGACCACGAAGTTCTTTAAGATTACACGGAGGCTACATTTCGAGGATAGCTTTGAATTTATCGGGGTTAATGTGAATATATTAATTCAAACACAGTATTCAAATCTTGAAGGTGATCATCTTTGTAGCGACTCTTGACAGTGATATCATCCACATAGCATTCTACTATTTTTCGTAAATGCTTTTATAAAATTATACTCATGGCTCGTTGATATATTGTACCCGCATTCTTCAAGCCGAAGGCATGACTGTATAACAGTAAACTCCCAATGGTGTATAAAAAAAGGTATATTTTTTATCATCAAGTAATATCTTAATCTGATTGTATCCTGAGAATTCATCCATGAAGGATATACGTTCAAAGCCACATGTATTATCGATCATGAGATCTGTGATGGGAAGAAAAAATTTATCTTTTAGACAGGATAAGTTCAGATCTCGATAATCTATTGCGACCCAGACTTTTTTATTTTTTTATGACTGGAACGACATTGGCTACCCAGTCTGGATGTTGCTCTTCTCGAACGAAGCCACATGCTATGAGTATCTTGACTTCTTCTTCAATTGCATTCATTATATTTAGACGAAACTACCATTGTTGCTGTTTCACCTGTTTAACATTCTGAAGAATATTGAACCTGTGTATGGCTATTTGGGGATCTAAGCCAAGCATATCCTTATAACTCCAGGCGAAGACATCGATATACTCCTTTATTAGCTGGAGTAAAGCGTGTTGATATTTTCTGGAAGACTCTTGCTAATGAAGATTGGTCTTGGGAAAGATTCTTCTCCGACATCAATTTGGACTATTTTATCCTCTGTAGGTGGTTAATGTTGCTCAAACCGTAGCTCCCATTGAGTATCCATTTTTTGTGCCTATGGATCATTTTTTAATGGTTCCAATTATTCAATATTTTCCTCATCTAGGGCAATTGACACCATATTTACAGAGAAAGTTTGTTTGAATACGTCATCCATGCTTTCGTCAGAATCCAACAATGATGAGTTAGATGAATGAGAATGCATCTTTTCTTTTGATTCTAAACTTTCAGGACTTGGTGGTGGTGTAACATATCGCAAACTACGACCAGTCCGTTGGTAGTATATTTTTGGCTTGCCTTTAGGAGAGGTGACGTATAGGAGTCCATCTGCCTTTTCCATAATTTAGTTCCAAGCCAGATTTTAGGTTGTAGTCCAACCCTTGTATAATATTCTTGGATGGTTGGCTGTAACGATACGGTTGTATCTTCCCCATATTATAGTCAGAACCACTAGTCGGCACGACTTTTTTATTTCTAGCTTTGCCAAAAATTATATGACATTGCTTGTCCTGTCTCGCTGGGACTATAAAGTATGCCTCTTTATATGGTTCATATGACGAACCTTATTATAATAGAGATGCCACGGGTAAGGATAAAGGTTCGTAGAGGTAAAAGGCCTCTAAGAATTTTTTTAGCAAAGGGTTCAACATCAACGTAGTACAAATTAGTGCCTTCTTTATTCATGAAATATAAGATTTCTTTATCTTCCACATAGTTGGCAGAATCTTCAGCCCTGACAAGAGGCTTGGCAAGATTGATGACTAGGGGCTTAATTCACCGATATTGATTGCTTATTATGGTGAAGGTCGATAATAAGTGGTTTATTCTCCAGTATTAGTTGTTCATTGAATCGAAGGTTAATAACCAATAGAGATAACTTGTATAGGTCGATGTTGAGAAGATTCATAGGAGTTGGACAAGTAATACGTCCTTTGACTCTGATTTTTAGAGGTTCTTCTTTTGGAGTGTTTTCAGCTTCATCACTAGCTTGATTAGCTTCCTCTTTCATGTACTCTGGTGTATAGAGTACATAGTCAGTGAAATAGGCTTTGACACCTTTGAATGGATTGAGGTAAGCTACCTCTATTTTGACCTCTATTCTACTATTCACATACTTGAAGTATTGATGTAGGATGGAGGGTACAATTTTATGCTCGTGTATCCATGGTCGTCCCAGAAAAATATTATAGGATACGTTAGAGTCAATCGCATAGCCTGTGACTTCAGTACATAGATCGCCTATCTGAATTTTTAGGCGTATCTTTTCCAGTGGTTTACTTCTTCTAGCATTGAAGCCTAGAATGGTAGTACTAGTAGCAGATAGGTTGTGCATCGGTATCTTTAATCCCCTCAGTAGACTTATAGGAATGATGCTGAGTGAAGAACCAGGGTCGATGTGAATCCAGTTCACCTTAATAGATCCAATATAACTGGTATAATACAAAGGCCTGTCATGCTGATTATATTTGAGTAGCATACATCTTATATGAAGGTGATGTTAGGAATCTTCTCGATCATGCTGTAGCATTGAGGACACACTAATGGCTCTTCATCAGGAGTCTTGAGTTGAGCTCAGCATGAGTCCACATGTATCAGAGCTTCGCTCAAAGCTTCATGAGTCTCCTTCGATAAACGAAGCAACTCGATTATGGAGACTCGGGCTAGGGTATTGGCCAGTTGTGCCAATATGTCAAAATTGTTGGGCTTTTCAAGTCCTTGGGGGTACATTCTTCTTCAAAGATTTGTCGAAGTATACTTCTTTTTGCTTTCCTTTCTTTGACGTAATAGGCTTCGAAGGGACAGGTTTGGTTGTGACCGGAGCAGCAGGAGTTGGTGAAGTAGAAAGAGTGTCAGGAATATCTTCCGTGATAGATTCATAAGTTTTATGATAATCTTTGCCGGACCTGGTACTAGTCATGTCTTCTTCTTTGGACATCGGAGAAAGAAGTACCATGTTACAGGACTTGAATTTCTTTTTATCATGTCCTTTCTTGGAGCGAGTCTGTGGGCTGGTCTCGTCGTAGCCCATTCCACTATAGGATTTATTAGACTGTCCTCAGAGTTGTAGAGGAATACGTTATCCCTTGTCAAATTTAAAACCTTCAACTTTCTAGAAATTATATCCTATATTTTGTATCAAGCGTTTAGATTATTGGTTGTATCGATAAAATTGGGGGCGATCCTCCTCAAGCACCTAAGTCGAGGTCGATGCTCTAATGGTTGAAGAAGAAGAAGAAGGAATTTGTATAGGAACACCTTCATAAGCACTGAAGATTTGTTGTGCCTATATAATAGAACGCTGTCGATCATGGACCATTGTCGGTACGTAAAGCGAAGCATGTGAGTAGAGCTTGGTAGGTAATGTTCAGATTTTAAAATCTGATATCGAGAGATACATCTTCTTGATGTTGATCCTGATCTTTGTCTAAATAAGGATCCAAAAAAAATATATTGCATGATTTATACTTCTTACCCTTCTTAGATTTTGATTTAGAATATGCTACTCCGTGGTCCCAATCTAACAACAGGTCAAAATGAATCCACATAAACTCGCCATGATCTGTGGTAAGAGGCACCAATTTCTCTGTTTGACTTCTAGGCGGTGGAAGATTTACCACTTACATCATAGCTCAAGGTATTGGGACAATGTTGTTCGGGACTTCTTGTGCTAAAAAGTCATCGAATTAAAGAGATACCATTTTGGCAGTGACTGTCTTCTCTTCGTTATGAAGGGTAGTAGCTTTAGCATCTATCAACTGTAGTATCTTCCTTTTTAAGACATAACAAGCCTTGGTAGGGTGATGTATATATCGGTGGTACAAGCAGTACTCCAGGTCATTTGTTTTACCAGTCTCATTTAGTCACTTGACATCAGGCAACTGCAGATTATTGCTTTTTATCAAGCACTCAAAAATATTGGGGATATAGCTCTCATCAAAGGAATATTCTTCCTTAGGCCTGGAAAACTCTATAGGATTTTGTATTTGAGGAGAGGTGGGTCGCTTTGAAAGATTTATCGTCAAGGCCTCATTTTCTTTGCTGTTGCGATTATTTGAAATATTGGAGGGATGCTTCCCTTTCGCATTGGTCATTTGTAACCCCAATTTGCGTGCCATTTTTGCATTGCCTTCAGCAGCTTCGGTCCCGATGATGAACGCCGTCCAGTCTTAAAATTGAGTTGGACCTGTCCAGAGCCCTACTATAGGTCGTAGGTTCTTTTTACAGGTATCAATGAATGCAAAGTCTAGAATATTGAGGGATAGCTTCAGAGTTGCCTGCCAGAAATGCTTTGAGATTCACGAGCGGATTCTTTCTTCTTCTGTTTGATATCGATGAGTGAAGACATCATTATATCTATGCCTCCTTCGTAGAATCGTGAGAGAAAAGATACTTTATGTCATCAAACGAGGATATATAGTTATCAGGTAAACTATAATACCAATTATAGGCTATACCGGCCAAGCATCCCACGAATAATCTGGTAAGGAGTGTATCATCTTTCTGCAGATGAGCCATCATCATATTGAAATAATTGATATATTGGCTCGGTGATGACCTGCCTTCAAAAAATTATCGATTGGGGTTTGTATTTAGAAGGAAACGAAACATTATCCTAATGCGGAGAATAAGGCTGTTTTACCCCCCAGCTTGTGGAGTTGGTCTTTGTTCTTTAAAATATTGACCTGTGCACGCAACTCTCAGATAGATTCGAGAGGATCTTCTGGTCGGAGTGGTACGAGTGAGTGATAGGACCCTGGTTGAACATGAATCATCACCGATGGAGATCCACCCCCAATATTGAGAGGATTAAGAGTTGGTGCTACTGACTCTTGGTTTATGACCGCTTCTGGATTTGTGTTATCCTACAGTGGCATTGTTCCAAGCGTAGGCTGTGCAGGTATGAATGAAGCCACTTGGACGAATGCTGGTGTAGCAGAATATTGGACTGTCATTATTTGATGCATATTTTGCATCATGGTGTGCATGTCCTTGAGAGCGGCCTCTAATGAGTTAAGGCATTGTTTGATGTCTTCTGATGGAGAAGCTTCTTGTTCATCATCGATGGCATAAATGCTAACATCCCTGTATACGACAGAGGGATTGGTAGAAAGAACCGTATAGTTTGAGTCTACACTGTTAGTTTTAGAATCAGGCAATTTCTACCCTAGCTTCAGATTCTGAGGAATGGGGATTCTTGTGACAAACGAGCTCCCGTCTTTGAGAACGGGTATTTTGGTATACTCCTTCAAAGGAGTCGATGAGTTGGTCAAATCTTCTCTGACTGGGTGTTCTTGAAAAACTTTGTCTTGACTGTCTCCTTCCACGGGAAAGATGTGAAGCCATATATGCTATAACAAAGAGAGGTTCGTTATTGTGCTCATAGTTGTTAACTTTCTTTGTATGTTAAGGCTTAGGAGACATAGTATAAGTCAATCAGTCAAATACAGACCATTTTGCTGATGCACAATAACATTCGATTATAACTCTATAAAAATTGCAATGATGTTCATTAGGAAACACCATTTTAATATCAGAAGGGCCCCTTTCTTTACATTTTTATACAATTAGAAGAAGGAAGAGAAGAGGAGAAAGATGGCAGACTTTGCCTTTTACATGAGAAATATTGAATCTTCTGTGCATATTTTTGGTCCCTTGTGTATAGAGTGATGTGCTGGCTTGATTAGCAATTTATTCATCATATCTCAAGTTTTTGTTGTTCAAGAAGGAGAGAAAGTTGTATCTAATAGTCCTCTTATGCACACTCGCACAATCTGCATGTTGTGCAGAGATTGCTCCTATTTGGCATACATTTTGAGGCGTAGACAAAGTTGGCACAGTTTATCTATACGCATTTAATTTTGTATGGAGGTCTTGTCACTACCATATTTTCTAGAAAATGATATTTTGGTTATTTCATAATTATTGTGTATGTTATATATATATATTTATTTATAGTATTATTTATTATTGTTAGATATTTTATTATATTTTTGGACTTGTGTTAGTGGACCTAACTAGACAAGACTTGACTCATGGGTCAACATTTAATTTAAGTTAGACTTGAGCCTAATAACTAGTCCAATTTTTTAAGTCAGTGATTTAATTAGTCAAACTATTAGAAATAGAAACTTTCTTCCTTAATCTGTTTCTTCATGACAAGCCCATAGGGGTAAAATGGACATTGTACTATTGCTTAGAGGCCAAGAAGGTGGCCGGCCTACTTAAGGGGGGGAGGAGTTTCTCTCTCCTCTCTTTCTTCATCCAAAATTCTAGATCTAGAATATTTCATCCTAATCTCTTCATTTCCTCCACCAATTCTTTTTTTAATTCTTCTCTATTTTACCATTGGAGGCTATTGGATCAAGGTGGAGGCAAGGATCTACAAGAAAGTGAAGAGTGCATAAGTTGAGGGCTCTTTGTATCTAATTGGAGACTTGCATTGAGAATCCATCTTCCAATAGGTATAATTCAGAATTTTCTTTCTAATTAAACTCTAAATCCGTAGTTTAATCATTAGGAACCCTTTCATGTATTAGGGGTACCTATAGGAAGAAGAATTGACCTCTAGGGACCCTATTGTGAAAGTTATTGTGTGTTTTGTGCCCAATTTAGGAGAAATTCGAGATTGGTGTACCATGTGTTTGTCAATGGGTCTAGTGGACCAAATTGACATATGTTTGGTTGTGTGAGACTAGTGTCGTATCCACAATTGGATACGAGTAGGCCGTATCATGACAATTTAGTGATATGGGTTGATTTAGGAGTTTTTCCTTCGACACGGGTGGTTACACATGTCCTATTTTGCCATGAACACTTGGATGGGGAGCTAGCACTTTATATTGCCTCTAATTAGGATATTAGACTTGTTCATAACCTTTGTGGAGAGTTGGATGATGTTTGGTAGAGTATCAAAGGTGTATCCCAAGAGTATCATAGAACTAGTGTGATATTTGGGTGATGCACTCCTTGTGTTTTTGGAATTGCCATCTTGATGCATATTGTGTATCATATAGTATTCATAATACTACAAGAGTTGTTAGTTTTATTATAGAGATATCTATATGTAGGTAACTTGGTTTATGGCATTATATATATATATATATATATATATATAGTTAAGTGTTCTTGTGAGTGTCTATGTATATATTTACTTATGAGTGTATATTGTGTAGGTATGTTGTGTTAGAGAGCTGTGAGTGTCTTTGGTTGGTTAGAACTATAATAGGTATTAGTGTGCATTGATGCACATGTGTTTTGTGTGAGGAGCACTAATACACATGCAATATGTATCAACATTAGGAGGAGAGCTAATGCTCGGTTCTGTTTTGGTTCAGTTTGCAGCATTGTGTGTTAGGCTTTAGAGTGTACAAGAATTTAGTATAGGTCTACAGAACTTTACATAAGTATGTGGTTGTATTTAGACTGGATATGAGAGTGTATATGAGAAGTGCAGGTGGTCCATTTAGGCAGATATTTGGGGTATATACAGGTTGGGTTAGTATCTCAGTTGCAGAGCTCAGGTAGTGTTTGGGGGGATCACATGTTGTGCCTACTTGTGCACAATATGTTCATAGGAGTTATGGGTGTCTGTGTACACTTGGGAACTAGTATTAAGTGTCCTGAGTTTGGCAGCAGTGGGTGGCCTATTCCAAGGAGATCAACAGTAGTACATGTTGTTGTTTGGGTTAGTTTTTAAGAAAGAGATCAACAGCAGCTCACTTGGAGTAATGAAGTGGATACTCATGTGTAGGCAAGACAGAGAAGTTGCCCGATTGAGGGTTTAGCCAAGTGCAATACACTGACAGGAATCGGGTAAGGGTAGCATCCAAGTAATTTGGAGTGAGTCTGGGTGAGTAATAATTTTTATGTGTACAGTGTGTGGGGGATTGGGTATGTCACTACCACTTTTCCAAATAAGGGCAATTGTGTAATTTCACAATTTTTAAATAATTATGTATTAATTAATTGTTGAGTTTTGTAACTAATTATATTTATTAGTGATATTTGAGTTAAGGTAGAAACCCTAGAACTCATTAGGACAGACCCTAGTGAGTCAACCCTAATTTGTAAACCCTGTTCTAGTGAAACCCTAGAATACAAAATTAGGGTAAACCCTCAAAACCCTAGACTGACTTAACCTGAGTCTATTAGGTTCTACATGACTTAACATAAAGGTTTAACCTAAAACTAAGCTTGGAAACCCTAACCTAGTTGTTTATATAAAAAGAAGCCTCTTTCTAGGCTATTCTTCACGTAGAGAGAAAGGAAACCCTAGCCTCCACAAGAGAAACCAATTTCCCACCCCATTTTCGAGATTAAACCTAGGGCTTCCGTTTTCTCCTCCTCCAAAGCAAGGAAATCAGGGAACTTGGGTCAAGGAGACTTGGGAAGGAAGAACTGTCATAGAAGAACCTTCCCCGCAGGTAAAACCCTATTTCTATTCCTTTAAATTCTGTTTTTAGATGTTCATGGCCCTTTAGGAACCCACCCAATTGTGTGTAGTTCGAATTTAGGGTTTTGGTTATGTTAAGGGTCCCCAACAATTGTTTTTCCAATTATTTCAGGAACCCTAACCCTAGAATTTGGTATATAGGCTGATTTCACTCTCATACGTATAGATTTGATTATGATTTAGGGTTTAGGTTTGGGTTTTTGGAGTTCTTGATGTGGGATTCGTTCATGCCCTTCACATGTTTGATGATATGTTATTAGGAACGTATCTGTTAGTTAATTTCTGCATATTTAATATAGGAATCTATATGTATATATATAATGGCATTGTGAACAGGTTATGTAGATTTGGGGATTTGGGAACAGTGTGTGTGTTCAGTGTGACAGTATTGTGTGTGGCTGTGTAGGTGCAGGGAGTTATCTGCACAGTGTGTGAGATAGCAGTTGGGTTCCTCACAGGTAGGTTGTAGCCTAGGTGCAGGGAGATCCTGACCAGTTGAGTGTGTGGAGTTCTCATTATCAGTAAGAAGTTTCAGTTCAATACCTCAAGTGTCTGTGTGTATCAACATGTTAGTCCTAGTGTGTCTAAGTGTGTAGTTCAGACTGAACCTGTGGAATAATATGTGTGTATGTAGTGGCAAATTTCACCAAGTGATAGATAAGGGAGGCAGAGTAATAATTTAGGGTTTAGAAGGTTCAGTATCAGTTGATGCCAAGGGTAGTGATAAGGTGTATAGGTAATGTGATACTAGTAGTTAAGTTATTGATTATATGTATACCTAACTATATATATTGTATGATACTTAGTATCCTTAATATCTAAGGAGATCTAGAATCTAGGTATTGACCAATACTAAGATATTGTGGTTCAGGGTGAGATATTCACTATAGGTCAAGATATTTTAGGTAATAGGTTATATATGGGTGTTATAAGCTCGAACTTGCTAGTATGGACTTAGAAACTTAGGTAAATACCTAGAATAGCTAGTGTTAGCTAGCTAGTGGCAAATTTAGACCAATTGACTTTAGCTGGACCTAGTATTGACCAGTAAACCTTAGACATGACCTAGAAACCTCGTTTTTAAATTGTTAAGCATGTTATTCTTTTAATTCATTAATTAACATTGAATTTCCATAAATAGGTCATTGTGATTCCATTTTGGACCTCGATCCTCACACCTTGCTCAGGACCACAGGCGAGTACATTCTCTGACAGTTTTCATTGTTGATTACTTCTATAAATTGTAGTGTATTACATACTTGATTCCGACACCATGGATACACGGGTTAGCACCCTAGATCCCCATCACGAGGAGTCGTGGTTGGAATCCATTGTGCTAGCTGGGGGATGGGGAACTATTAGTAGATTATGTGATCATATCCAAACATTATACGCACCATAGCTCACCCCACTTCTCACGTCGGGTGCAGCCTGACCACTTATATGCTCCATAGCTGTTATATATGATTAGCCTGACCATTATATGCACCATAGCTAACCATGCGGTTAGCCTGACCTAAAAGAATCATAGCTAATCATATATAACCAGCCTGATCTAGTCCCAAGCCGATCACATAATAAACTAATATTTCAAACACTTAGCTAGATGTTTTATCTCTATTCAGATTTACCTGTTCTAGCATTCACTATTTATTGCTCATTGCTAGATGCTTTATTGTCTATTTCATTTCTCCAGTACTTCACATGTTCAGCTTTTATTTCCATCTTGTATCTCTTACACTGTTTATAGATTTTGTCAATTTAATGAAACTGCTGTTAGTGCTTGTGCTTCGCTCCAATCCTGACTGGATAACAACATTTTCAGAGAACCTGGAGGACTTTTGCCCTACTTATTACGGTCCAGGAATAGAGGAGGATTTCACTCCAGAAATCCCAGAGGAGGTGCCTATCCTAGAGGAGAACTTGCCTGCCCCTGCTTAGATTATTTTTCTGCATTTATTGTTTTAGACTGAGACTGAGACTGAGATGTATTTATTTTTATTTGTGACTTTGTGAGGTCATTTAGACCCAGGTTTGAGTTGGACTTCTTGTGGTTGGTTTTAATAGAACTCTTTTCAATTCTCATCGTGCCATTATATTTATAGTTGTGATTGAGTATATTATAGACTTGTGATTTATTTATCATTGTCCTCCGTAGGGAGTTGAGACTATTGACAGGATATACTATGTTTGTGACCTAGACAGCGTTCTACCGCCGATGCTGCGGCGTAGGCTGGACGTACCCACGACTCATGCCCAATTTCTGGGTGCGGGTCGTGACACGTTTTTAGTGGTGGCCCATGCAGGTCTAGTCTCTAGTCCGTAGTCTTAGATTCACAGTAGAGCGATATTGTAGTAATAGGAATTAGGCCAAGGATATGCTCAATCACAATTAGGAAATTCTGATTCTTATGATACTACTCTTAATGATTTTCCTTTAGAAGTTTACTGTCCTTCCTTGATGATATCGTATTTATTTCCTTAATTGAATCTTTCGATCTGTCTCCAGGATGCCGCCAAGAAGGTCCCAGAGACTCGGAGCAGCAGATTCAGAGAGGTCTGCCACCTCTCGCGCTGCCGGACAGACATCAGCAGCACCTCCTACATCTCCAGTACATGTGGGAGTGTCTGCAGCATTCGGGGGTCCTCCACCACCAGTTCAGAGGGTCCCCACAGCTACGACGGCACCACCACCTCCACCACCACCAGTCCAGCAACCAGGAGGTGTGCCCGTCGATGGGGCACAGATGTTCGCTTTGATTCAGGGCATGGTCGATGCCCAGAGGACGTCGGCAGAGGCCCAGAGAGTGCAGGCTGAGGCACATCAGGCCCAGACAGAGATGATGAGGGTGAACATGGAGAATGCTCACCAAGTGGCTCTCCAAGCTGTGGAGAGAGTCACTCAGCAGCAGCAACAACCTGGTCAGCAACAACAGAGGCCGGGCACCATTATGGACTTCAAGAGGATGATGCCTCGGGAGTTCAAGGGGACAGAAGGGATACTCTACGCCGATGATTGGCTAGAGGACATCGAGAGGAACTTGCGTTTGGCGCAGCTTCCAGAGGCGCTCAAGATCGAGGCCGCTGGCAGCCAGATGTTCGACATTGCCTTGACGTGGTTTCGCACAGAGCCGAGGCTCTTGCGCGAGGGACTCACTTGGGAGGCTTTCAAGGAGCTCTTCAAAGAAAAGTTCTTTCCTGATGTCGCCCTGGGAGCTTTGGAGAGTCAGTTCCATGACTTAGCCCAGGGGAGCTCGTCCGTCGATGAGTATGCCGCGGAGTTTAGCCGTCTGAGCCGCTTCGCACCGTCGATGATTAGAGATCCGGGGGACAGGGCCCGGAAGTTCAGAAAGGGGCTGACAAGGGAGATCAAGTCTCGCACGTCGGGACGTCGCACTGCCACTTTCGAGAACATATTGATGGATGCCCAGGTAGCCGAGGACGACTTGGACCTCAGGCCCAAGAGGGGACGCGATGTTACCGGAGGGGCAAACAGTAGTGCGGGAACAGGCAAGCGTCCACACTTTCAGCAGCAGCAGAGGCCCTTCCAGCACCAGGCACCAGCCCGAGGGCAGGTCCAGCAGCAGCAACAGAGACAGAACCAGCCCGCCATCCAGTGTGCGTACTGCGGAAAGATGGGACATACTAGAGACATCTGCAGGCATAGATTGGGCTCATGTTTGTCCTGCGGATCGACGACACATCAGCTGAGGGATTGTCCTACCATTCGGACTCGTTCAGGTCAGGGTGGAGCAGCCGCCCAGAGAGGACCAGGCAGGGTACCTACCGTACCAGGAGGCCAACAACAGAGGGGACCACTTCCACCGCAAAATCAGAAGTTCGCCCAGCATCAGCAGCAGAGAGGTGCACCCCAGGGGCGAGCATACGCCATGGCAGTCGAGGAGATCGTGCCAGCAGGAGACTTGATCACAGGTTCGGTTCTTCTCGATTGTATTCCCGCATTTACCTTATTCGACTCTGGCGCTTCCCATAGTTTTGTGTCTGTATCATATGCACTTCGACATCATTTAGACACAGAACCATTAGCTAGGACTTGCAAGATCATGACTGGTGGAGGTATTATCCTAGTCCGTGATCACTGCAAGGACCGGAGAGTGTCAGTAGGAGGCCGAGACTTGAGCGTGAGCTTACTCGTCATGCCACTTCCGGGGTACGATATTGTACTCGGAATGGACTGGTTGAGCAGGCATCATGCTACTATAGATTGTTATAGAGGCAGAGTATTGTTTAGACCACCAGGAGAGCCGGAGTTTGAGGTCGTCAGAGCAGCAGCGGAACAGAGCAGGAGCACATTTTGCGGAGCCAGGGCGGAAGAAGAGGGGTTGCCACATCCTCTGATAGCGGAGTTCCTGGATGTATTTCCAGAAGAGTTGCCAGGCTTGCCGCCAGACAGAGATGTTGAATTCTCTATAGACTTGGTTCCAGGAACGGAGCCCATTTCACAACATGTCTATAGAGTCAACAACAGCGAGCTGGCAGAACTGAAGAAGCAAGTTGAGGAGCTGCAGGACAAAGGCTTCATCAAATCCAGTTCATCACCATGGGGAGCTCCGGTATTGTTCGTACCGAAGAAGGACGGCACGGTGCGCATGTGCATTGATTATAGAGCCTTGAACAATATCACTATCAAGAACAAGTACCCGTTGCCGAGGATAGATGATCTTTTTGACCAGTTGAGCGGGGCGAGGGTGTTTTCGAAGATTGATTTGAGGTCAGGCTATCACCAGGTGAAGGTGAAGAAAGAAGACACGCCAAAGACAGCTTTTCGGACCAGATACGGCCAGTTTGAGTTCATGGTGATGCCATTTGGTTTAACCAATGCACCAGCAGTATTCATGAACTTGATGAACAAGGTGTTCCACCAGTACCTTGACAAGTTCGTGGTGGTGTTCATCGACGATATTCTTGTGTATTCCAAGACCCCGGAGGAGCACGAAGAGCATCTGAGATTGGTCTTAGAAACTCTCAGGAGGGAGAAGTTGTACGGGAAACTCTCTAAGTGTGAATTCTTCCTTGACAAGGTCAAATTTCTTGGGCATGTGGTATCGGGTGACGGAATCTCGGTTAACCCAAAGAAGATCGAGGCAGTAGAGTCGTGGGCTACCCCCAGTTCGGTAGCTGAGATCAGGAGTTTTCTCGGGCTAGCAGGATACTACAGGAGGTTTGTACAAGACTTCTCCAAGATTGCAGCGCCAATGACCAGACTGACTAGGAAGGATGTGGATTTTGTGTGGACGGAGGAGTGCCAAGCTGCATTTGATGAGCTGAAGAAGAGGTTGACGACAGCTCCAATTTTGACATTGCCATCAGGGACAGGTGGTTTCACCATCTACAGTGACGCTTCAGGGAAGGGTCTGGGATGTGTTCTTCAACAGCACGGGAAGGTAATTGCCTATGCCTCCAGGCAGTTACGCCCTCATGAAAAGAATTATCCCACCCACGACTTAGAGTTGGCAGCAGTTATCTTCGCTCTAAAGCTGTGGAAACATTACCTGTACGGAGAGCGTGTGGAGATCTTCACAGACCACAAGAGCTTGAAGTACGTATTCACACAGAAGGAGCTGAATATGAGGCAGAGGAGGTGGTTAGAGTTGATGAAGGACTTCGACATCTCATTACAGTATCACCCAGGGAAGGCTAACGTAGTCGCCGATGCCTTGAGCAGGTATCCGATGGCTATGTACTTGACGACAGATAGGCATTTGTTGGTTGATTTGGAAAGCTTGGAGATTGAAGTGTTAGTTCCCGGTGCTGAGATTCAGATGTGGGGATTACAGATACAGTCCGAACTGATGGACAGGATCAGAGCTGCGCAGTACGAAGATGAGACTCTGAGGAGCATCAGAGCACAAGTTCAGATGGGATTGTCAGACGACTTCACTATCGCAGATGATGGTTCTTTACGGCACGGCACAAGGATATGTGTGCCTAGCGGGGAGCTGCGCGAGGAGGTTTTGCAGGAGGCACACCGCTCTCAGTACTCAATGCATCCCGGTGCCAACAAGATGTATCGAGACTTGAGGGAGCACGTATGGTGGTATGGAATGAAGCGTGAGGTAGCACGCTTCGTATCTCGGTGTCTAGTGTGCCAGCAGGTAAAGGCAGACCGGCAGAGGCCAGGAGGTTTGCTTCAACCTTTACCGATTCCAGAATGGAAATGGGAGCACGTGACCATGGATTTCGTTTCAGGGCTTCCACGTTCTCCAGGAGGGAAGGACGCGATTTGGGTCATCGTGGACAAGTTGACCAAATTAGCCCATTTCTTACCTTTCAAGGTGGGCACGTCGACAGAGAGGCTCGCAGAGATGTACGTGCGTCAGATCGTTAGACTTCATGGAGTTCCTGTGAGCATCATCTCAGATCGGGATAGTCGTTTCACTTCCCACTTCTGGAGGAGTCTACAGGCTAGCTTGGGCACTCAGCTCAAGTTCAGTACCGCGTATCACCCCCAGACAGACGGGCAGTCGGAAAGGACTATTCAGACTCTCGAGGATATGCTACGCACTTGCGTTTTAGATCTCGGAGGTTCTTGGGAGGATCATCTGCACCTGGTAGAGTTCGCTTACAACAACAGCTACCAGGCCAGCATCGAGATGTCACCGTTTGAGGCTCTTTATGGACGGAGGGTTCGTACACCGCTATCGTGGGACGACGTTGGAGAGAGAGCCTTGCTAGGACCAGAAATGGTCGTGGATGCAGCAGAAAAGGTGAAACTCATCAGAGACAGACTGCGAGTGGCGCAGGACAGACAGCGGCATTGGGCCGACAGCCACCGTAGACCCCTTGAGTTTCAGGTATAGATTGTTGATTTTCTGGTTTGTGTTGTTTGTCTAGAATGCATGTTGAGACTGTTTTGTTTAGGTTGGCGATCTAGTATTCCTACGGATTTCTCTGACGCGTGGAACGATTCGTTTTGGCAGAGGCGGGAAGCTTAGCCCACGCTATATCGGACCCTTCGGTATTCTGGCGAGGGTAGGTGCAGTGGCATATAGACTGGACTTGCCGCCTGCATTGGAGGGAGTGCATAATGTGTTTCATGTGTCGCAGCTGAGACGGTACGTGGCCGACCCTAGTCACGTACTTGATCACTCGGAGATTGAGGTTGGTCCGACGCTCAGCTACCCTGAGGAGCCCGTAGAGATCTTGGACCGCAGAGAGAAGGTGTTCGGAACCAAACTATTCCCTTGGTTCGCGTAGCGTGGAGACATCACTCTCCAGGGGAGTCGACCTGGGAGAGAGAAAACAAAATGCGCGAGCAATACCCGTATCTCTTCCAGACTTGAGGTATATTCCTTTTCTGATTTCATTCTTGTTCTAGTTCAGTCCAATTTCGAGTACAAAATTTCTTTTAGGAGGGTAGACTTGTCACTACCACTTTTCCAAATAAGGGCAATTGTGTAATTTCACAATTTTTAAATAATTATGTATTAATTAATTGTTGAGTTTTGTAACTAATTATATTTATTAGTGATATTTGAGTTAAGGTAGAAACCCTAGAACTCATTAGGACAGACCCTAGTGAGTCAACCCTAATTTGTAAACCCTGTTCTAGTGAAACCCTAGAATACAAAATTAGGGTAAACCCTCAAAACCCTAGACTGACTTAACCTGAGTCTATTAGGTTCTACATGACTTAACATAAAGGTTTAACCTAAAACTAAGCTTGGAAACCCTAACCTAGTTGTTTATATAAAAGGAAGCCTCTTTCTAGGCTATTCTTCACGTAGAGAGAAAGGAAACCCTAGCCTCCACAAGAGAAACCAATTTCCTACCCCATTTTCGAGATTAAACCTAGGGCTTCCGTTTTCTCCTCCTCCAAAGCAAGGAAATCAGGGAACTTGGGTCAAGGAGACTTGGGAAGGAAGAACTGTCATAGAAGAACCTTCCCCGCAGGTAAAACCCTATTTCTATTCCTTTAAATTCTGTTTTTAGATGTTCATGGCCCTTTAGGAACCCACCCAATTGTGTGTAGTTCGAATTTAGGGTTTTGGTTATGTTAAGGGTCCCCAACAATTGTTTTTCCAATTATTTCAGGAACCCTAACCCTAGAATTTGGTATATAGGCTGATTTCACTCTCATACGTATAGATTTGATTATGATTTAGGGTTTAGGTTTGGGTTTTTGGAGTTCTTGATGTGGGATTCGTTCATGCCCTTCACATGTTTGATGATATGTTATTAGGAACGTATCTGTTAGTTAATTTCTGCATATTTAATATAGGAATCTATATGTATATATATAATGGCATTGTGAACAGGTTATGTAGATTTGGGGATTTGGGAACAGTGTGTGTGTTCAGTGTGACAGTATTGTGTGTGGCTGTGTAGGTGCAGGGAGTTACCTGCACAGTGTGTGAGATAGCAGTTGGGTTCCTCACAGGTAGGTTGTAGCCTAGGTGCAGGGAGATCCTGACCAGTTGAGTGTGTGGAGTTCTCATTATCAGTAAGAAGTTTCAGTTCAATACCTCAAGTGTCTGTGTGTATCAACATGTTAGTCCTAGTGTGTCTAAGTGTGTAGTTCAGACTGAACCTGTGGAATAATATGTGTGTATGTAGTGGCAAATTTCACCAAGTGATAGATAAGGGAGGCAGAGTAATAATTTAGGGTTTAGAAGGTTCAGTATCAGTTGATGCCAAGGGTAGTGATAAGGTGTATAGGTAATGTGATACTAGTAGTTAAGTTATTGATTATATGTATACCTAACTATATATATTGTATGATACTTAGTATCCTTAATATCTAAGGAGATCTAGAATCTAGGTATTGACCAATACTAAGATATTGTGGTTCAGGGTGAGATATTCACTATAGGTCAAGATATTTTAGGTAATAGGTTATATATGGGTGTTATAAGCTCGAACTTGCTAGTATGGACTTAGAAACTTAGGTAAATACCTAGAATAGCTAGTGTTAGCTAGCTAGTGGCAAATTTAGACCAATTGACTTTAGCTGGACCTAGTATTGACCAGTAAACCTTAGACATGACCTAGAAACCTCGTTTTTAAATTGTTAAGCATGTTATTCTTTTAATTCATTAATTAACATTGAATTTCCATAAATAGGTCATTGTGATTCCATTTTGGACCTCGATCCTCACACCTTGCTCAGGACCACAGGCGAGTACATTCTCTGACAGTTTTCATTGTTGATTACTTCTATAAATTATAGTGTATTACATACTTGATTCCGACACCATGGATACACGGGTTAGCACCCTAGATCCCCATCACGAGGAGTCGTGGTTGGAATCCATTGTGCTAGCTGGGGGATGGGGAACTATTAGTAGATTATGTGATCATATCCAAACATTATACGCACCATAGCTCACCCCACTTCTCACGTCGGGTGCAGCCTGACCACTTATATGCTCCATAGCTGTTATATATGATTAGCCTGACCATTATATGCACCATAGCTAACCATGCGGTTAGCCTGACCTAAAAGAATCATAGCTAATCATATATAACCAGCCTGATCTAGTCCCAAGCCGATCACATAATAAACTAATATTTCAAACACTTAGCTAGATGTTTTATCTCTATTCAGATTTACCTGTTCTAGCATTCACTATTTATTGCTCATTGCTAGATGCTTTATTGTCTATTTCATTTCTCCAGTACTTCACATGTTCAGCTTTTATTTCCATCTTGTATCTCTTACACTGTTTATAGATTTTGTCAATTTAATGAAACTGCTGTTAGTGCTTGTGCTTCGCTCCAATCCTGACTGGATAACAACATTTTCAGAGAACCTGGAGGACTTTTGCCCTACTTATTACGGTCCAGGAATAGAGGAGGATTTCACTCCAGAAATTTCAGAGGAGGTGCCTATCCTAGAGGAGAACTTGCCTGCCCCTGCTTAGATTATTTTTCTGCATTTATTGTTTTAGACTGAGACTGAGACTGAGATGTATTTATTTTTATTTGTGACTTTGTGAGGTCATTTAGACCCAGGTTTGAGTTGGACTTCTTGTGGTTGGTTTTAATAGAACTCTTTTCAATTCTCATCGTGCCATTATGTTTATAGTTGTGATTGAGTATATTATAGACTTGTGATTTATTTATTATTGTCCTCCGTAGGGAGTTGAGACTATTGACAGGATATACTATGTTTGTGACCTAGACAGCGTTCTACCGCCGATGCTGCGGCGTAGGCTGGACGTACCCACGACTCATGCCTAATTTCCGGGTGCGGGTCGTGACAGGGTATTAGAACAGTACTGGCATGGGCAGATCAATGAAGCAGTGTGTAGGCTCCTGGAGGAGTTTCCATACTACAGAGCAGGCAATGTGCAAGCGGGGTGCATGTAAGTGTTCATTTATGAAACCTGAAGGGGGTGATCTCAGATACAGGGTTCAGGTAAGAGTTCAGTGGCTATGCACACTGGTGTGAGGGTGGTTTGGATATCAAATTAATAAATTGGTTGTGGAAGTGCATCCTACTAGAGGTTGTACCATGAGTTGAGATACAAAGATTGATGTGGGTATCCTTAAGTAGGAGATGAGGGTAATAGAACATAAGATAAGATATGGGCTATTGGTATTAATTAGTTAGTTATAGTTAAGGTATTATAAGTAAGTGTTGATACTAAGATAGTAGCTAGATACTAAGGTATTAATATAGATTGATATATTTAGAAGTTCATATAGTGTATTAAGATATGTATGATATTATATTAACTAGTTATATAGATAACTTAGTAATATTAGCTAGTATAGCTAATACCTTCAAGGTATAGACCTAACAACCTAGAAATAGCTACTATAACAAGTTTGACTTAGAGATGACCTAGTTTGACTATTTTGACTTAGACTTGGCCTAATGACCAAGATTGGAACTAGTTTAACTTGCATTCATTCCAAAATCTTGTATTGAAGTAATATTCCATATTTAGGTCTCCGAGGCACCATTCCGGACATCTTTGGTACTGTAAAACCTCTAACCCAAAATAGGTATTTTTGTGTATTGTATATTTATTGTATTTATTTTAGATTTTTTTTAAAATTAATTAAAATCTAATTATTTTATTAGGATATTTCACCGTAGTTTGGACATTAATGATATAGAATGACCACAAAATCTATATCTCCCTTCGTAGGAAGTAGCCTCCACGGGAGACACTACTTATAGGATCTTCGTGTGATATAAAATTTGACCATTCAACATTAGTATGGCACTAATGTAACAACCGTAGTTTCATGTGTTTAATATTTAGATATTTATATATATATAATTTATTTATGGTTAATTTTTAATCCAAATATCTAACCCAAAATCATGAATTAATTTATTGAATACTAGTAGATTAAAATAGGATAATTAAATTAATTAATTAATTAATTAATTAATTAACTATATATATACATACATATATATATATATATATATATATATATATATATATATATATATATTTATTTATTTATTTATTTATTTATATTTAATGTATAATTTATTTTAGGAGGATAGAATTTGAAACATTCTTGAGATAGGGTCAACATTTGCACCTTATCCACTTTTAGAGCCAATCCAATTCTAATATTTTCTTATTTGGAAAACCTCTACTTTAAATATTCCATCCATCCATTTTTGGTAGCATCCACCTATTTAAATTCATTAATCAAATCTTTGATTTATTTTCCTACAAATTATAATTAAATATGTAATTTCTAAATTAGGAAAGATCCCTATGCAATCTTGTTACATATTAATTTAAATACGATATTGTTCTCATGATATATGCTAGGTTAGTTATTTTTATCATTTATTTTTATAGCTATTACTGTTTCATAGTTTTTGTCAATTATTGGAACTGCTATTTGGGTTTTACTTTGCTCCAAACCTGACTGAATATATTTCTCAGATGATTCTTTAGAGGACTAGTGTCCTACGCACTACAGGCCATAGGATGGCGAGCCAGTTGAGTTATAACCCGTAGAGTCGGTTGAGTTAGTTCCAACTGTTGATGAGGCATAGTTAGTTTATTCTTGATATTATATATGTCTGTTAGACTTTGGCATTGTATTATTATTTGATGTCTTATGTTGAGATTTGACTTGGACTTGTGTTGTATTTGTGACTTATTTTCTTTTCTTTTATTCCATATCGTGTCTTATCATCCTCTAATTTGTTATTATGATTGAGTATTGTTTACCATTGCCATATTATCATATTGTCCTCCAATTGGAGTTGAGATAGCATGACAGGTACCTTATATATATTATGTGAGATATATAGATACTATTGTTGACCCAGACAACATTCTATCGCCGATTTTGTGGCATAGGCTGGACGTACCCACGTACTTGTGCCCTTTTACCAGGTGCGGGTCATGACATAACAGTCGGGATTCCTCCTTGACTAATAGCCGATACCGATATCTCAATACTGGTCGGTACCACCACAAGAGCGGTTGAGGCCATTATTTCTTCCTCTGTGGTGCTAGTGATTATTTTAATAATTTCAACTGCAGAAGTTGTCTCAGGTTATGAGATAATTACTTCGTCCATATGCTTAGGAAGGGTTTCTTCGTGGGTCTTTGTACCTACAAATACATCAGTGCAAAAAGTTAGTAAAGTAAGCATTGAAATGAACTTACAAATCAAGATGAAGAAATAAATAACAACTTGGCCCCTTCCAGCCTGGGTTGTCATTGCAAACACTTGCGATAATGAAGCCTGCAATCCAAGAACTTACGGTATAGAAATGATGGAGAAGTACATACCCGATCCAACCGGTACAAATTCATTATCCAGTACCTGGCTCTCTGGAGAGGTTCTCAAGTCGGGTAGGGAAATGTTTATATGAGAAGAGCTAGTGTCAGAATGTGGGTAGTCATACTCTCATGTTTTGGTCTTCATCTCTGATATTGTAGCATCAATGTCAGTATTTGGGATCGCACACTCATACTCCTCCACAGCGGAGTTAGTCTGGGATGGCATGTGGCTGGACGACTCTTCCCTTCAAGAAATATTGGCTGAGGAAGGAGGAATTACTTGTATCTCAGCATCTTCTCTATCAAAGTAAGTCATGGCAGTGAAGCATTCCTTAGTAATTATAGTCAATTACAAAAGGCCAAACGATCCAGCTTTCATATAAGTGATGGGCAACATAATTTTATTCGCTGCATCGATAACGGGATCTACCTCAAACACTTGGGAAATAGAGATGCTGGCTCCCACAATAATGGAAGAAGATGATGCACCGACTCACATAGTGGTTGGAGGAGGAGCAGATACGTTGATCCTCTCCACAGTTGGAGGACCAGTTGACGGTCCAGCTGGACTAAAAGAGTTTTTTGGTGAGGGAAACAAACTCCTTCTCGGAGGGGTCGGAGGCCTGGGTTGTCGCCTCTTGGTTGTGGTCTTCTTCTTAGTAGGCCTTTATTTGGCGGGAGGCATTATCTTGTGCTTCCATGATATCAAACGGATATGCATAGTAGGAGCGGGTTGTTCCTCCAACGTACCCATGAGCGGTTATTGTATCTCATCCATGGGGGCATTTATCATCTTCTACTAACGAATCAACATCTTCCTCTCCAGCCATAGTAGTTGCTTCCTTAGTTATTCTAAAGCTACCCCTCATATCAAAGTCTCAATAAAATTTGTTGATCGAGCAATAGAAGTTGGCATAAGAATGCAGGATGCGTAGTGGAGCATTCCTGGAGGGTAGAGTAAATTTGGCACGGGTGCAGCCCAAGTACTGCCACCCACGAGCTCCATCGATCAACTCCCCAGAAGACCAGAGGAAAATATAGCATTCCCAACATGGAGTAGATTATAGTCGAACTGTCTTGTGAACCAGCTAGGTAGATATGGTTTAATGGAGTATCCATTATTATCTAATAGATCAGATGGGAAGGCCGGATGTTAAGTAGCCAATGAAAGACTCCAACTGGCAAGGCTGACCTGTCATTACCCCTGCCATTAACCCTATCATAGAAGCTTGCACCTCAATACTTAGATTCAACTTCAGGGGAAAGACTATAGAAGGACCAGCCCACTCCCAAATTTAGTGCTCTTTTGGTCTTAAAACGAGTGGTATCCTTGTTCTAATACAAAAATAAAGTTGTACAAAATTGGTTTCATATATTAAAAACAAAGAAAGTACAAAGAATCCTTAAACAAGAAATCGAAGTATAATTAAATTTTGGGGAGTATGATGATGGAGACCGAATACTGCAGCTGACTCCTTTACTCCGTTGGTGGTCTGACTACGAAGGAGTTTGCTTGGTCTTTGTCTCACTGGCATGAAAGACAACAACTGGACTCCTAAGTATACTTTTTCTCTCTGTCTTCCTTGTTTGTATGTCGTGGGAATGCATCCCTGCTATTTATAGCCATATATACTGGATGGCTTATACACGCACATATGCTATGCGCCTCTGTCAGGTGGCCGCATGGGCATCCTTAACAAAATATGGTTACAACCGTTGGTGCATGCTATGGTCATGCTGCCACGTGGTATTAGTTATGATATATTGTTGATAAAATCTCTATTAGGAGACAGGGTTGTTTTAACCCATTGTATGTGTGACTTGGTCAACTCGACTTGTGGTCAGTACTGATTGTTTGAAAATCTTTTCAGTTGTAACAAAAAGATCATGAAAGATGATCGACCTATGATGGTGGCCACAGAGAGACCGGGCCGCATAGATCTTAGTCGTATGAGTACTGGGACTCATAGAGATTGGTCCCCGTAAAGACTAAGCCTTATGAACACTTTGACCGCATGAAGTCTGGGACACATGGAGTCGAGGCCGTATGGAGTCAGGGCCGCATACGAGTGTTTGGTTAAGAAAAGTTTTATACAGAACATTCGTGTTTATGAACGGTTAAAAAAAAGAGTACAAACAAGATCCTAAAACTGGAATCTAAGTACAATTGATTCTAGAAAAGTATAGTTGTAGAGATCTGATATGCAAATGATAACTTTACTCCTTGGATCACTCGACAATGAAGAAATGCACACGTTGACAAAGAACTGCACACGATAATAAAGAACTGAAAGAAATGTTGCGAACAACTTGGAGAGTTGAACAATAGGAAAGCTTTGACAAAACAGCATGAAAAAGCTTCTATTTCTCTCACTCTGCACTTGAATTTCAAATACTTAAGGATTGTTGCGAACAACTTGGAGAGTTGAACAATAGGAAAGCTTTGGCACAAAGGCATGAAAAAGCTTCTATTTCTCTCGCTCTGCTCTTGAATTTCAAAGACTTAAGAATTCTAGCTCCTTTCTATCTATCTGTGTATGTGTTCCTCTCTATCTACATAATTTGGATGATAGTTTCCTCTTTACCTCATCTCTAATGGTTACAAAGAACCTGTATTTATAGAGTTTAGGAGCAGTTATGAGAATATGAGTGCACTTTGGGCAGTCAACACTATTTTGCCATTGTGCGCACACTTTTGGTGGATTAGCATCCCACGTTCTGCATGAGCAGGTGCACAACTTGCTGCTTGCTAGACACGTAGCTTCATATGTGAGGAAAGCGTAGGTCGTGGGGGACAATTATTTGTATACCTTTCACGAGAAGTACGACATGTATAACACACACCCATAAATGCTCACTATTGGTGGATAGTATGCGCACTTTAGAAGTCGTCTGGAGACCGATGTACTTTTGAAGGAGTGGCACTGCGGCGCACATTTGAAGAAAATGGCATAGCAGCGCATTTCTGGAGGAGTGGCACTGTGGCACACTTTTAAAGGGGTGGCACAGTGGCACATTTCTGAAGGATTGGCACTACGACACACTTTTAAATGAGTAGTATTGTGGCACACTTCTGAAGAAAATGACACAGCGGCTCACTTTTGAAGGAGTGACACTGCGGCGCACTTTCGAAGAAAATGGCACAGCGGCACATTTCTGAAAGAGTGGCACTGTGGTGCATTTCTGAAGGAGTGGCAATATAGCGCACTTTTAAAGGGGTGGCACAGTAGTTGGGTCACTAAACGACAACCTGGGTCTGGGTGCCGCAACTCCACTATAATGATGACTTCTGACTCTTCAATTTTTGCATATGTCAGCTGTCAGTCTGCTGCATTAAATGCTTGAGAGAGATGATTGTTTCTACGTCAGCTTTCATAACATTAAGAAAGTGCACCACTTTTTCTACTCTCTGAATAATGCACCATCCTCTGAAAATAATGGAAACTGCGCCAAAGAAAGAAAAATGCGTGTCTGTCTTCTGGAACACGTCAAAAGTATGCCATTCTTCTGCTTCTTGGGTCTTTTTATAGGAAACTACGTCATTTATCTGAGGCACACTTTTTATGCTTCTACAAGACCCCCTCCAAAGTTTTTGAATTCGTTCAGCTGAATTCAAAATTACTTTGAATTAGAAGCATAAAAGTTGTAGAGAGGACAGAATCCTAACAGATTTGCTGACGTGGCTGATATACACGTATCTTTGGCTTATTTTTTTGGTTTTGATGCAGTCTTTGAGGAGACGCAGCAGCGTTTTGGGAGCAATTTTTGAGAACTATGCTGACTTTGGCACATCTTCTCCTACAAATAGGAGCAAAATTTTGCAAATATTCTCAAACTTATCTCTTTCTTGTTGTAAGACAAGCATGGCCATTGTTAAGTGTGAACCTACAAAGATAATTGTAGTAGTATGGCTCTATCGACTTTGCTATCCACCGAGAAGACGCAAGAGGAGATGCTTCTCAATAATGGGTGGGAGGTTCATTTGGAGATCGTTGCCACTGAGCTTTTCGTCTGATGGAGCATGGAAGGATATCATAGGCTTCCTCGATCGTGTTGAACAAACGAATTACCTAAAAGACTGTTCGTTGTCTTCAAATCCAGCTCGCTGGAATCACTCTCTTAATATGGCCCATATGCTGATTACAGGGTTAGGATTAGAATCCCAACCAGGGCTTCTAGCGGTGGCACTGGATGGCGATAGCAGAATAACTTACGTTTGACTCGCCATATCCTCCATCGAGTCCGAAAGAAATAGGGTTGTGCTAATTTAAAAAGGCCTACTTCTATATAGCATCCTCTTCCACAGTATGGCTTTCTTTTCCTTATATTGTGGTTTGCACTGAGGAGCCAATTTCTTATGCGCCTTAGTTTATCTACATCGGGAGTAAATGGGACGCAAAGATGGGGATGGCTCTATGATAGATCCCCATCATATAAAAATCTAGATGTAATATGTAATCTTGATTAAGCATCAATAAAATTTGACATTTAGGATGCAATGAAAATCCATATGTATAATCATGATTTGAAATGAAAATCTAGGTTTAATATATCTCCATCATATGTAATCTTGATTAAGCATCAATAAAATTTTAGCTTTGACTTTATTGTGTTGTATGTATGTTATTGATTGAAAACTCTGGTCGATGTACTCTATGAGGGATCCAATCAGTTTGACTTTTTCTTGTCATCCTACCGATATGCGCACAAATATGCATTCTGAGCAAACTAGATTTTGTGCGCACTGTGCAGCTTATCGCACACATTTTTGTAAACTTGCCTGATCAAGCATACTATGCGACACTTTCTGTTGATCAGTTAAATACGCGTACATAATCCTCGGACCCACATAAAAAATGATTTTATGTTTTATAGTCTACTTTTTGCTTGGGGAAGGAACTGTTGCATTCTTTCTGATTCGTGTATAGGGATCTGAACTGTATGAATAGTTTGATTCTGAATCGTCATCCTTATTGTCAATGAATCACATGGAGAAATTTGAACCATCACCCTATTTCTTATAAATAAAAGCGGACTATAAACTTCAGCATACTTCTTTCGGATCTGCTGATG
The DNA here is from genome assembly GCA_036927795.1 of Iris macrosiphon. Classification (NCBI taxonomy): domain Eukaryota; kingdom Viridiplantae; phylum Streptophyta; class Magnoliopsida; order Asparagales; family Iridaceae; genus Iris; species Iris macrosiphon. Next base: position 102,883,340 of record JAYESA010000019.1, on the reverse strand, counting down.
GCTTCCCAGAACGAGTCTCTGAAGGAGGAAAGAAAGTCTGATAAAGTAAATATTCTCCCACCCATTACGGATAACTATGGTTGCACCATTATTGCTCCTGTACCGATTCCAGATGGCCTTTTCCCGCTCATGAATAAGATCATTAATTTCCTCTATCTTTTTTTGATTCGGAAAAATAAGAAGAATCAACCAAAATATATGTCCTACGTAGACTGTTTGCATCATTAGACGTCTGTATTCTGCATGCTTTTACGATATTTATAAATAATTCAGATGATTCTGACCCATCATCTTCTTAAGCATTTGTATTATCTTTTTCTTTATTTTTTTATCAATAAAAAATTTTTGTTTCACCTCAATGACACTTTTAAATTGAGACCCATTGAATATATATTTGCTTAGAGGTATTATGGACATGGCAGAATAACTCTATGGAAGAATTTGGTAGATGTATCACTCAAGGCATACTTGTCCTGAGCATAAAATTTTATTGGATGCAATACTATCAGAGGTAATATGGACATAATAGCTTACTAGTTTACTTTACTGGGGAGGAGAAGAAAGAGTAGTTCAAGGGTGAACTATTATCTTCTCTTTAGGAGATAATAAATGGAATATGATTCAAAGGTAATATGGACGTGAATCATATTACATTGATTGACTAGTGAATAAATATGTGAGATTATTCACAACCCAACTGGGGGTCATGAATATGATATCCTTAACACAATTAGGTTTTAAGAATGGGGCATTTTTGTTGAAGAAAATCATTTAGATGATCTCAACGAGAGTGTTCCGTTGGATCTGAATATTGTCCCACTGGAGAACTTTGAGGACCTATTACCCATGATTTATTCAAGAATGAATATATGTAATAGTTCGATAGGCCGTGTAGGCTATGAGTTACTGGAGATTAAATAAAATATATCTGTTGTACATCTTATTTTAATTTGCTGGAGATGGAGAAGAATATGTCGTACTTAGACATAATACTTACTAAGAAATTTATCATTGATAGACATAATTATTAAATCTCCATTAGTCTTAGCAAGCCTATAGGCTCTGTTGGAGAATAGGGTCTCCACCACATAAGAACCTTCCCATTTAGCCTGGAATTTGCCTTTGCTCTTATGGGTTGTGATCATAGGTCTTCTCACTGAAAGGACCAATTCACCGACCTAGAATATTCTTTTCTTGACCTTCTGATTAAAAGCTCTTGAAATGCGTGCTTGATATAGCTCAAAGCGCTGTTGAGCGTGCATACGCTTTTTATCTAATGCTTCTAATTCTTGTAGGCGTAATTGGTCATTATTCTCTATTGTTAGCTCATTAGCAATAGCTATTCTGAGAGAAGGTATCTAAATTTCAAGTGTAGGACTGCTTTATATCCATAGACCGGAGAGAATGGTGTACAACCAGTTATAGTTTAAACTGTTGTACGATAAGCCCATAAACATTTTCGAGTTTCTCATTCCAATCGTATTTGTTGGATGAGATAAACTTTTTAAGGAGTTTCATTATTGTCTTGTTGAAGGTTTCTGCTAAGCAGTTGGTTGCTGGATAATAGGTCGTAGATGCTATATTCTGGATTTGATTCTTGTCACAGAATCGATAAAATGCTTGACTGGCAAATTATGGCCTATTGTCATGTATTATCATTCGTGGAACACCGAAATGATAGATAACATGGTGTTTGATGAAGTTAATTACGTTGGACTTCGATGGGTGGGATCGCTTCTGCCCATTTAGAGAAGTAATCAGTTATTACAAGTATAAGTCGATGTCCTCTAAAAGAAGATGGACTGATCGGGCCAATAATGTCCATTCCTTAAGCTTCAAATGGCCAGGAGGCAATTGTAGGGAGTAAGAAATCTGCTGGTTGGTAGATAAAATTAGCATAAATTTGACATAATCTATATTTATGGTCGTATTATACGGTATGTTCAACTATGGTGGGTCAATAATAACCAATTCTTCTGAGGCAGTCTTATAATTTAGGACCAGGCTGATGTGCTCCACAGATGCCATCATGAGGTTCACGGAGTAATTGTTCTGCTTCAGGGTTGGAGAGACAACGTAGCAACAATCCATTATAAGAATGATGATATAACATTTTGGACAAGGCGTCATAGTAGAAACGGAGTGAGTGCCTTTTAATAGAAGTGGCTTTCTTTAAATCTTCTGGAAGAATTCCATAAGCAGCATAGTCTATAAAAGGGTCTCTCTAATCTTTATGCATTGAAGTTAAAGTTATGACGTAACTCTATTCAATGTGCAAGTTATTTTTTTTGTACAGAACAACTCTCGTCATGTTGTCATAATTCAGTGTCGTCTCTTTAGGGGAACAACCAATGATGCTGCTAGGCCAGCCAAAGCAGCAGCTTCCATATTCTGTAACCAAGGTACATGCTCGATGAAGAATCCTTTGAAGGTAAAAGACAGTTCGATTGCCGCTTGATGATAAGGGATGAGGTCTTCATGTCGAACCTCATACTCTCCCCTGGTCTGATTGACTATCCGTTTGGAATCTCCATAGGCTTCCAGATATTCTATGTCCAATTTTTTAGCTAATTGGAGATCGATGAGTAGAGCATTATACTCTGCCACATTATTGGAATATGGTTCACTAAGAGAATATGCTCGATGAATGAGTAGTTTGTCAGAAGATACTAGGATTATGTCAACTCTAGCTACTATGTTGCCTTTAGGTCCTATTCTTGATGCGCCGTCAAAGAATAGTTGCCAGGTATCATCTCCCATTGCCATATTAGGCTCTAATACTCCATCCGGGATGTCATAGTATAATTTAGAAGTTTTTGGTACATGATGAGCTACCAGAAAATCGACAAGCGCTTGGTCCTTCATTGCTTTTTGTGGGACATATACCATGTCATAAGGCGATAACAGCATTTCCTATGTAGCAAACCGAGAATTGAGTGTGCTCGGCTTGATCATTAATACCTGGAGGGGATTTACTCAGGATATGACATGAATAGTTTATCCTGACACGTAATATTGTATTTTCTGAATAGCAAACATCAAGGCAAGGCATTCTTTTTCTACCCGATTATATCGATATTCAGCGCCTACCATCATGAGACTGAGATAATAGATCGCCTGTTCATGGCCTTCGTTACTCTTCTGTGTAAGAAGAGCTCCTAGGGAGTAATCCATTGCTCAAACATACATCAAAAAGGGTTTTTCAACTATTGGAGACACCAGAACTGGCGGATTTATTAAATATCGTTTGATGTCGTCGAATGCTTGTTGACATACTTTATTCCAGACAAAGAATACGTCATTCTTCATTAACTGTGTAAAGAGTCAGCATTATCCTGAGAGATTGGAGATGAACCTCCTAATGTATGCCAGACGGCCTTGCAGACCATAGAGTTCTTTGAGATTACGTGGAGGCTGCATTTCGAGGATAGCTTTGATTTTATCAGGGTCGATGTGAATAACTTTGGAAGTTATAACAAATCCAAGAAACTTGCCACTGGAGACACCCAGAAAAGATTTAGTTGGATTCATCTTCAGCTGGTGGTAGCGCATCAATTCGAATACAGTCTTCAAATCTTAAAGGTGGTCATCTTTGGAGCAACTATTGATATCGATGTCATCCACATAACATTCTACTATTTTTCCTAAATGCTTCTGGAAAATTGTACTCATGGCTTACTGATACGTTGCACTCGTGTTCTTCAAGCCGAAGGACATGACTATATAACAGTAAATTCCCAATGGTGTACAGAAAGAGGTATGTTTTTTTATCCTCAGGTGACATCTTGATCTGATTATACCCTGAGAATCCATCCATGAAGGATATATGTTCAAAGCCACATGTATTATTGATCATGACATCGGTGATAGGAAGAGAAAATTTATCTTTTGGACAGGCCGAGTTCGGATCTCGATAATTTATGCAGAACTGAACTTTTCTATTTTTATTCATTACTGAAACGATATTGGCTACCCACTCAGGATGTTGTTTCTCTCAAACAAAGCCACATGCTATAAGTTTCTTGACTTCTGCTTCAACAACATCGATCATATCCGAACGAAATTATTATTGTTGTTGTTTCACCAGTTTAGCATTCAGAAGAATATTGAGCTTGAGTATGGCTATTTAAGGATCTAGGTCAAGCATATCCTCGTAACTCCAGGCGAAGACATCGATATACACCTTTATTAGATGGAGTAAAGCGTGTTGATCTTCTTCAGGAAGACTCTTGCTAAGGAAGATTGGTCTTGGGGAAGATTCTTTTCCTGCATCAATTTGGATTATTTTATCCTCTGTAGGTGGTTCACGTTGCTCGAACCAAACCTCCCATTGAGTATCCATTTATTGTGCCCAAGGATAATTTTCGAATGGTTCTGATAGTTCATCGTCTTCCTCATTTGGGGCAGTTGACACCATATTTGTAGAGAAAGCCTATTTGAATATATCACCCATGCTTTAGTCAGAATCCCACAATGATGAGTCAGAGGAATGAGAATGCGTCTCTTCTTCTGATTCTAAACTTTCAGAACTTTTTGATGGTGTAACATATCCCAAACCATGACCAGTCGGTTAGTAGTATATTTTCGGCTTGCTTTTAGAAGAAAGATGACGTATAGGAGTCTGTATGCCTTTTCCATAATTTAGTCCCAAGCTAGATTTTAAGTCGTCGCCCATCCTTTCTATGATGTTCTTAGCTGGTTGGTTGTAACGATACGGTTGTATCTTCCTCATATCTTTATCAGAACCATTAGTCTGTGCGACTCTTTTGTTTTTAGCTTTGCCAAATATTATCTGACGTTACTTGTCCTGTCTTGCCGGGACTATGAAGTATGCCTCCTCATATAGTTTATATGATGAACTATATTGTTATAGAGATGCCACTGGTATGGATAGAGGTTCGTAGAGGTTAAGAGCCTCTAAGAATTTTTTAGCAAATGGTTCAACATCAATATATTACGATTATTCATGAAATATAAAATTTCTTCATCTTTTACATAATCAGCAGAGTCTTCAGCCATAACAGGAGGCTTGGCCAGATTGATGACTAGAGGTTGATTCACTGATGTTGATTGCTTGTTACGATAAAGGTCGATAACAAGGGGCTCATTCTCCATTATTTATTATTTATTATTTATTATTTATGGTTTATTGTTTATTGTTTATTGTTTATTGTTTATTATTTATTGTATCGAAGGTTGATGACCAATGGAGATGACTTGTGCAGGTCGATGCCGAGAGGCTTTGAAGGAATAGGACGAGTAGTACGTCCTTTGACACTGATTATCAGAGGCTCCTCTTTTGGAATACTTTCAGCTTCATCGCTAGCTTGATTAGATTCCTCTTTCATATACTCCAGTATATAAAGTTTGGAGTAAGCAAAATAGGCTTCGACAGCTTTGAAAGGGTTGAGATCAACTACCTCTGTCATGACCACTCCTCTACTGTTCATATACTTGAAACAATGATGTAGGATAGAGGGTAAAATTTTATGCTCGTGTATCTATGGTCGTTCCAGTAAAATATTGTAGGATATGTCAGAGTCAATCACATAGCATGTGATTTCAGTACGTAGATCGTATATCTGAATTTTTAGGTGTATCTTTTCCAGCCTTTACTCTTTCCAATATTGAAGCCTAGAATGGTAGTACTGGTAGCAGACAGGTTGTGAATTGGTATCTTCAATCCTCTCAGCAGACTTTTAGGAATAATGCTGAGTGAGGAACCAGGGTCAATGTGAATTTGGTTCACCTTGATAGATCCGATGTAACTGGTATAATACAGAGGCCTGTCATGCTATTATCTTTGAGTAGCATGTCATCTTGCGTAAAGGTGATATTAGAAATCTTCTCGATCATGCTGTGGCATTGAGGACACGTTAATGGCTCTTCATCAGGAGTCTTGAGTTGAGCTAGGCATGAGTCGCATGTATTAGAGTTTTGCTCAAAGCTTCATGAGTCTTCTTCGACAAACGAAATAACTCAAATATGGAGAGTCAAGCTGGGGTATTGGCTAGTTGTGCTAATATATAAAATTCTAGGGCTTTTCAAGTCCTTGGGGTACATTCTTCTTCAGAGATTTGTCGAAGCATACTTCTTTTTGCTTTCCTTTCTCTGTTGTAGTAGGCTTTGAAGGGCCAGGTTCGGTTGTGACCAGAACATCAGAAGCTGGAAAAGTAGAAAGAGTGTCAAAAACATCTTCTGGGACAGATTTATAAGTCTTATGATAATCTTTGTCGGACCTGGTACCAGTCATGGCTTCTTCTTCGGACAATGGAGAAAGAAGTACCCTGTTATAGGACTTGAGTTTCTTTTTATCATGCCCTTTCTTGGAGTGAAACATTGGATTGGTCTCGTTATAGCCCAATCTACTACAGGATTTATTGGACTATCCTCAGAGTTATAGAGGAATACGTCATCCCTAGCCAAAGTATAAACCTTTAACTTTTTGGCAATTACACCTCATATTTTGCATCAAGCATACAGATTGCTGGCTGTATTAATAAAATTGGGGACGATCTTTCTCATGCATCTGATTTAAGGTTGACGCTCTAATGGTTGCAAAAGGAGAAGAAGAAATTTGTGTACGAACATATTCATAAGTACTGAAGATTTGTTGTGCCCTATATAGCAAAATATTGCCAATCATGGACCATTGCCGGTGTGTCAAGCGAAGCTTGCGAGCGAAGCTTGGTGGGGCAATATTCAGATTTTTGAAATCTGATCTCGAGAGATACATCTTCTCGATGTTGATCTTGATCTCTATCTAAATGATGATATGTAGAAATTATATTGCATGATTTATACTTTTTACCCTTCTTAGATTTTGAATTGGAAGAGGAGAGGTGGGTCGCTTCGACGAATTTATCGCCAAGGCCTCCTTTCCTTTGTTATTATAATTATTCGTACTATTAGAGGGACGCTTTCCTTCAGCATTGGTCATTTGTAACTCCAAATTGTGTGCCATTTTTGTGTTGCCTTCAGTAGCTTCAGTCCCGATGATGAACGTCGTCAAGTCTTGAAATAGAATTGGACCTATCCCGAGCCCTACTATAAGTAGTAGATTGTTTTGCAGCTATGAATGAATGCGGAGTCTGGAATACCGGGGGGTAACTTCAGAGTAGCCTACCTGAAATGCTTCATGAATTCACGAGCAGATTTTTTTCTCTTTCTATTTGATATCGATGAGTGAAGATATTGTCATATCCATGCCTCCCTCATAGAGTTGTTAGAGGAAAAGATACTTAATATCATCAAAAAAAGATATGCAGTTATCAGGTAAACTGTGATACCAATTGTAGGTTATGACGGTCAAGCATCCCACGAATAATCTGGTAAGGAGAGTATCCTTTTTTTGCAAACAAGCCGTCATCATATTAAAGTAGTCAATATATTGTCTCAATGATGTCCTTCCTTCAAAAAAGACTATCGATTGGGGGCTTATATTTAGAAGGGAATAGAATATTATCCCAATGTGGAGGATAAGGTTGTTTTACCCCCAGCTTTCAAAGTTGGTCTTTGTTCTTCAAAATATTGACCTGTGCACGCAACTCTCGAATATGTTTGAGAGGATCTTCTGTTTGGAGTGGTGCAGCTGACTGATGAGATCCTAGTTGAACAGGAATCAATTATATCAGAGATCCACCCCCAATATTGATAGGATTAAGAGTTGGCTCTGCAGACTCTTAGTTTATGATCGATTCTAGATTTGTGCTATCCGACAGAGGTGTTGTTCGGTAGCTTCTGATGGAGACGCATATTGTTCATCACCGACGCCATAAATGCTAGCATCCCTGTGTATAACAGAGGGATTGGTAGAAAGAACCATACAGTTGGAGTCTACACTGTCAGTTTCAGAATCAAGAGGATTGTTACCCCAACTTCAAATTCTGAGGAATGGGAATTCTTGTAACGAATGAACTCCCGTCTTCAAAAATGAGTATTTTCGTATACTCCTTCAAAGGAATCAATGAGTTGGTTAAATATTCTTTGACTGGGTGTTCTTGAAGAACTTCGTCTTGGTTTTCTCCTACCATGGAAAGATGCGAAGCCATATATGCTAAAGCCTAGAGCGGTTCATCATCGTGCTCCTGGTTGTCAACTTGCTTTGTGCGTTGAGTCTTAGGAGACATAGTGTAAGTCAATTGGTCAAACACATACCGTTTTGCTGATGCACGACAACATTCAATTAAAACTCTATGACAACTACAACGATATTCATTAGGAAACACCATTGTAATGTTAGAAGGGTCCCTCTCTTTATGCTTTTGTACAATAAGCTAGCATAAATCGAAAGAGGGAAAAGAAGAGAAGGAATAAAGCAGACTCTGCCTCTTTACATAAGATACATTAAATCTTTTATGCACATTTTTGGTCCCTTGTAGAGTGATGTGCTGGCTTAATTTACAAGTGATTCATTATATCTCGAGTTCTTGCTTTTCAGAGAAGAGAGGAAGTTATCTTTGACAGTTTTCTTGTGCACATGTGCATAATCAGCATGATCTTGACACAAATTTTGTGATGCAGACAAAGTTGGCACAGTTTGTCTACGTGCATTTAGTTTTGCATGAAGGTCTTGCCTTGGCACTCGAGTGGTGCATAATTTTCCATCCACAGTGCATGTAATCAAGATATTAGGAGAGTGATTCTTCCTGACCAATACTTTATTTGTACGCTGGTTAGTTTGGACAACAGTGTCCATTCCTTGCTTGGCTCGCATGTTACAACGAATATGCACGGGCTGAGGAGCTTTGGTGTGTCTAACCTTTTGCTCTAAATTGTGCGAGTTACACAAATTGTATCCCTTGTTTAAAGCAAAAGATTTAGAAGCTTGGGTGTGGAGAACCATTTGCTTAAAGTTGCACGATTTGCACGATTTGTATCCCTTGTTTAACGCAAGGGAATCATCCACCACGTTATTGATCTGAACAGATTTGACAGGGGAACTCTCGTCAATCAGAATGATCTTTCCCTTGTTGGCAGTAACTTTAGGATTTGCATGATGAGGCTTGGGCACCCACACTTCATGAATTTTTTTGACTTTAGTGCTGATGAGGGATGGACACTACCCCTAGAATGGAGCATTTCTTTATATGCCTGTTGGTCAAACTTTACGACCAAGGTCTTCTGCGTCGAGCCGACCAAAGCAGTATTGAGTTTAGCTATTACCTTCTCGTTAGAGGAGAAGAAAATCCCCAATAGAGTTGCCATCTTTGTTTGGTTACAAAAAGTTTTATACATAACTTTTGTGTTTACAAACGGTTAAAAAGAAAAAAAAGTACAAACAAGATCCTAAAATAGGAATCTAAGTAGAATTAATTCTGGAGAAGTATAGCTATAGAGATCTGATACGCAAATGATCACTTTACTCCTTGGACCACTCGACGATGAAAAAATAAACACGTTGACAAAGAACTGCACACGACAACGAAGAACTAAAAAGAATTCTACGAATAACTTGGAGAGTTGAACAATAGGAAAGCTTTGGCAAAATAATAAGAAAAAGCTTCTATTTCTCTCGCTTTGATCTTGAATTTCAAAGATTTAAAGATTTTTGCGAACAACTTGGAGAGCTGAACAATAGAAAAGCTTTGGCACAAAGGCACGAAAAGGCTTCTATTTTTCTCACTCTTCTCTTGAATTTCAAATACTTGAGAATTCTTGCTCCTTTCTCTCTATCTGTGTATGTGCTCCTCTCTGTCTACGTAATCTGGATGATAGTTTTTGCTTTACCTTATCTATATTGGTTGCAAAGAACCTGTATTTATAGAGTTTAGGAGCGGTTATGAGAATACGTATAGTTTGGACAGTCAATATTATTTTACCATTGTGCACGCACTTTTGGTGGATTAACATCCCATGTTCTATATGAGTTGGTGCACAACTTGCTGCTTGCTTGACACATAGCTTCATATGCGAGGAAAGCATAGGTCATGGGGGACAGTTATTTATACACCTTTCATAAGAAGTACGACATGTATAACATGCACCAAAAATACCTCACTGTTGGTGGATAGTATGCGCACTTTAGAAGTTGACTGGAGACCGACGCACTTTTGAAAGAGTGGCACTATGGCTCACTTTTGAAGCAAATGGCACAACAGCACATTTTTGAAGGAGTAGCACTGCATCACACTTTTAAAGGAGTGGCATTGTGGCGTACTTTTGAAAAAAATAGCACATCACCGCATTTCTGAAGGAGTTGCACTGCGACGCACTTTTAAAGGGGTAGCACTGCAGTGCACTTTTGAAGAAAATGGTACATCGACGCACTTTTGAAGGAGTGGCACTACGGTGCACTTTTGAAGAAAATGGAACAATGGAAAATTTCTGAAGGAGTGGCATTGTGGCACACTTTTAAAGGGGTAACACAGTAGCTGGGTCACTAAACGATAACCTGGGTCTGCGTGTCGTAGCTCCGCTATAATAATGACCTCTGACTCTTCAATTTTTGTATATGTTCACTGTCAATCTGCTGCATTAAATGCTTGAGAGAAAGACGATTATTTATGCACCAGCTTTCATAACATTAAGAAAGTGTGCCACTTTTTTGCTCTCTGAATAGTGCGTCATTCTTTGAAAATAATAGAAAGTGCGCCAAAATAAGAAAAATGTGCGTCTTTCTTCTGGACCATGTAGAAAGTGCGTTATTCTTCTGCTTGTTGGATCTTTTTGTAGGAAACTATGCCATCTGTCTGAGGCACACATTTTATGCTTCTACAACGAGCTCCGTCATGAACATGTGGCACTACACACGTGACAGAGTCGTTAATACACTGACATAACTTTCTGTCTTTTAGTTTGCCTCCTTTCTCACGGCTCTCGAAGCATTCCTGGGCAATAAATGATATGTCAGAGCTTTTATGTCAGGCAGTTAATGTTGTGTCAGGGTTCTATGTGGCTCTTGCTTTCATCGATGTCTGGGCCGCATGGATGCTCTTAAAGATTAGATGAATCCCTTAATGGCATAGCTTTCCTGCGGCCTGACTTCACTAAGTCAAGTTTTGAAGGCATATCTTCTTGGCGCATGGACTCAGATTTTCCATGTTTCTACAAGACCCCCTTCAATGTTTTTAAACTGATAAGTTTAGAATACTTTGAACAAGAATCATAGATGAAAATAATACTTTAGGTCGCATGGATGGATTGCCGCCTGAACTCGCAGTCGCATAGAAGAACTCCCTGGCTGTCAGATCTTTATTAAATTAAAGATTTCACTCAATCTTCGAACGGATCTCTTGGAATTCTAAGCCATCTTCTGACACAGCTCCTAAGGTGACCGTTTCATAGATAAAGGCGAATCGAAAGACCAAATGTTGCAAATCGTCACATGGATAAAGGTGGATCAAAATTTGTGGCATTGCCATTATCTCTATCCTCCTATTATTGCCTATATATAGAGGCTCCGAGGGAGAGACAAAACTTTTACTTACTGCTCGAGTTCTTCTTCTTCCTCCGACTTCCTCATTTCCTCCGGCTAACCTTGAGGAGATTGACGAGAGTGTATGGATCTCTATACAGATCTTTTATATATTTCTGAAACAAAGGGTTCAGAGCATGTTGCAGAGGAACAAGTCTTTTGCCTGGGCTAAGCACTTTGCCAAAGGCCAAGTTGATATGCTGAAGACTCTTCTGTTATTTGAACAGATAGATGATCTACTGGGCCAGAAGTTGATCGACATGAAGCATTGCCTGAGCGAACGACATCGGACACATCGAGAGAATATGGGTAGATTTGTATCCCATGAGTATGGTCAGCTTCTAGAGGCCATAAAGACGGACAAGGGCTTTTATGCATCATCAAAGAAAGGCTTGTAGCGTGACCTCCAGGTTTTGCAATAGGATCACGATAGGCTGAATGGCCTCAGGGAGGGTTGCCTCGCAAGGCATATCGTCCTGACTTGAAAGGTAGCTGAGGTGACCGAGGAGATCAGGAAACTCCCGGTCAAGCTGGATACGCTGGGTAATAACCTCAGGGGAACCAAACAAGAGGAGGAAGCCCTCTGTACACAGTCAAACCACGTAGCTAGGAACATTGCTTCCATCAAAGTTACCTTACAGAAGTTGGATGACAAGCGTGAGACTTATGCCCGTTATGAAGACCCTGAGGCCATTGCTAGAGAGGCCGAGCACCGGGCTAGAGCGCGCCTAGATAAGAATATCGTCTGGCTTTATGGGCGAATAGAAGAGTTGTTTTATGATGCATAACATTAGTAGTCTTGTTTTACTCTTCATTTTTTTCTCTTTTTGGTTTTTCTTGATTTTGATTGAGGCATTGGTCAGCCCTCCATGTAGTTTGCTCCTTGTTTCCTTTATGCTAAAGAAATAAATGCTTCCTTTTTTGTTTATAATTATGTGTGAACCTTGGATAATATGGACGTAATACACCACCATAGCTTTGCTAAGGACATCCTACTGAGAGATTTTTAGTGGACCTATTACTTCTTCTGCACTTAAGTGCAAGTAATAAGTTCAAAATGAAACCCTATCAGAGGTGATATGGATGTAATAGGTTTTGTGGCCTTATCACCACTGGCATACTTAGAATTAAGTACGGATCATAAGTTTGGATGACGATCGATATCAGAGATATTATAGACATAACATTTGATAGTCAAAATATGAAGGTTTGCTCAGAGGTAATATAGATATGGCAAACTCTACTAGGGGAAATTTTATGACTCTAGTTCAAAGGTAGTATGGACGTGAACTAGTGCCCAAAGAAACTGACTTTTAAGTGGTCCACGCGAGAATGTGTTGATGGACCTAAGGACCGCCCTACTGGGAAGCTTTTTGAGGATCCATTATCTATTGCATTTTTAGGACTCATGAACATAGATAACAGAATTTTATAATAAATTATAGGGGAAAAAGCTCGTGTTACACATACACACTTGTTGGGGATGCACAAAGGAAATTTAAACACTTTACATTTTAATTGTCCTCTTGGGGATAAGGGGAGTACAATTTTAGCTTAGACATAGTACTTTTTGAGAAACTTGTCATTGATTAGTATCATGAGAAAGTCTCTATTCGGTTTTGTGAGTCTGTAGGCACCATTGGAATATATTATTTCCACTACGAAGGGGCCCTCCCACTTGGGTTAGAATTTCTCAGCTGTCTTTTGTATCATGACCATCGTTCTTCTCACTTTCAAGATGAGTTCACCTACTTGGAATATTATTTCCTTGAGTCATTTGTTGAAAGCTCCTGAAAGGCATGCTTGGTACAATACGTTGTTGAGCTAAGAGATGCTTCTTATCAAGTGCTTCCAATTTCTGCAGCCGTTGGCGGTAATTATCATCAGCTATCAATTGGTGGAAGAGGGCAACCTGAAGTGACATAATTTGAACCTCTAGAGGGAGCATTGTCTCACTTTCATAGACTAGAGAGAACGGTGTATTGCTAGTTGGCGTCCGGACTGTTGTGCAATAGGCCTAGAGACATTCGTCAAGCTTCTCATTTCGGTTGCCATTGTTGGATGAAATAAACTTCTTGAGGAGTTTTATAATGTTCTTATTGAATGCTTCTGTCAGCCCATTAACTGTTAGGTTATAGGCAGTCGAAGCTACATTCTGAATTCGGTTTTTATCGCAAAACTGGTAGAAAGCATGACTTACAAACTGTGGACATTGTCATAGATAATCCTCCGAGAAAGTCTGAATCGGTATATAACGTGATGTTTGACAAAGCTGATCACGTTTGATATTTTTACTTTGTCACTACTATATTTTCTAGGAGAGGATATTTTGGTAATTTCATTATTAATTAAATATTATGCATGTTAAATAATTATTTATTTATTGTTAAATGCTAGCTTATTATTTTGGACTTGTATTATTGGACCTAACTAGTTTAGTTTAGATTCATGGACCAACACTTATTATTAGTTAGAATTGAGCCCAATTAGAAGCCCGTTCATTAAGAGAATGATTAATTTAATTAAACCATTAGACTAAAACCATTCCTCCTTAATTATGTCTTTATGAGAGGCCCTAAGGGGTATAATATTCATTATATAGTAGCTTGAGGGAGGGGCCAAAGGGGGCCGGCCTATATAAAAGAGGGAGAAAAGTTTCTCTCTCGTCTTTTCATTTAAAATCTAGATCTAGAATTTCCCTCAACCAAAATTTTTCATTCTCACATCAATTCCCTACCAAATTTTATCCCAATTCCTTCCTAAATCACCATTGGAGACTAATAGAGCAAGGATCTTAAAGGAGGAAGAAAGGATCTACAAAGAGGAGCAAGGATCTATAAGTTGAAGGCCAATTTTATCAAATTTGGAGGTTGCACTGGGAATCCATCTTCCAATAGGTATAATTTAGTTTTTTCCTCTTTAATTAGGTTCTAAATTTGAGATTTAACTATGAGAAACCACCCCATATGTATAGACTACCCATAGGAATTAGAATTAGGTTCATAGGAGGCCTATTGAGAAAGTTATGGTACTTTTGTGTCAATTTTGGAGAAATTTCGAGATTAACACTTATTATTTTTCAATTAGTCATGTAAACCAAATTAACATGTGTTTTCTTGTTTATGGCTAGTATCGTGTCCACAATTGGATACATGTAGGTCGTATCCCAACAATTTGGTGATACGTGTTGATTTGGAGGTTTTTCCTCCGACATAGGGCTTTGTGCATGTCATATTTTGACATGGACACGTAGATGTTTATTTGACTCTTCGTATTGTTTATAAATAGTAATTTAGACTTGCTCGTGTCCTTCAGGGTATGTTTGATTGTGTGGTGGACTCATATCGCAAGCGTATCATAGATCTAGTATGATATGGGTGCGATGTACTCCACATTTTTATTGTGTTGCATTTCTACATCCAATTTTCATTGTCCTTAGCTATTTGTAAAATATGCATTCATATTTATATATATATATATATATATATATATATATATATATATATATATTGTTATGTATATATATGTAGTTATACGTACTAGTGTATCAAATATCTATATGCATGTGTGTTTATATATATGTAGATATACATCTATACATATAGCTATTTGAATAGTTATGTTATATGTATACATGTATGTTGTATATATGTATTTATGTGTGTGATGCTACTATATCTATATGTATATATGAGAGGGAGTGATATATATACCTATGTGTATGTGTGTATCTATATTTATAATGTAGTGTGTATGTTGAATATATAAATATGAGAGGGGGTAATATATCTACATATATTTGTATATATATACATATATGTATAGATGAGAGGAGTGTTATATATATATATATATATATATATATATATATATATATATATATATATATATATATATATAAGTAGTATGCTTATGGGTGTGTGTGTGTTGTTGTGTTGAGAGAGAGGAGGGGGATCTGATAAACAGTGACGATAAACAGCAACAGCGGACAGCAACAGCGACAATAAATAGCGACAACAGCAGCAAACAACAGCAGCGAACAGCAACAGCAACCGCGATAGCAAACAGCGACAGCAGCAACAAACAGCAACAGCGGACAGTAACAGCGACAGCGACAACAAACAGCGATAGTAGTAACAAATAGCAGTAGCAGCGTGTATCTGGGCAGCTAGCTAGGTGAGTTGGCTCGAGCTAGTTAGTTAGTTAGTTAATTAGTAGTAGTTAGCTAGTTCATTATGGTTAGTTAACTAGTTAATTAACTATCTATTATTAGTATATGTTAGTTATCTATACATATATACTTATGTATCTCTAAGTTATCTATATATGCAAATATGTGTACATATGTATACGTATTAGTGGTTAGTGATTAGTTTGGTAGTTGGTATTTAATATTCATATTAGTATATACTAGAAGTTATATTGGTTGATATATACATGTATTAGTATATATAGTTAGTAGGGTAGTTAACTATATACTAGAGTGACATTACCTTGAGATACCAAGGTAAGTGTCAAGGTATTGAGGATATTCAAGGTATTTAGGTTCGAGTATCTAGATGGGGGTTTAGTGGTGCGATACCGCGTTGGTTCAAAGCCAATGTATCCACTTAGCACTAGAGTAGTTAGAATATTATATTATTGATAATTATATATGCATATTGTGATATTTTCATATCTCTTGTTTGCGTATCCTGAGATACGGTATCTTAGTGTGTTATTAGTATCTTAGATTTAACTAGTGTGACCTAGTTTCATAGTGTATGGACCCAATATCCTAAAGATAGACTCATGCAACCTAGAAATAGGTAGTTTGACCAAGTTTGGCCAGTTTGACGTAGAGTTGACCTAGTTTGACTATTTTGACTTAGAAATGGCTTTATGACCTAGAAGTTGACTAGTTAACTTATTTTTATTTTCGAAACCTTGTATTTATATTATATTCTATATCTAGGTCTTCGAGGCACCGTACCAGATATCTGTGATACTATTCATCGGACTTCAGGTGAGTACATTCTCTGATAGTTTCTAATTTATGATATCTTCTATATTTATTGTATCTAGTATAGATATCCTTGATTTCTTGATACAATGGTTACACGGATTGGTATATCCGGATCTCGTCATGAGATATAATTCTTTGGTATATATGGTGTATCTTGTGCAAGCCTTATTTTCTTGTTTCTTGTACATGTATAAACACTAATTCTCGGAGAGACTAGTTACCTTCCTAGAGAATCCCGTGTCATAGCGTACCATGGTTGGATCCCCTATACCAGTCGGGGGTGGAGAGTATTTTAGTATAGATATGTGATCATACCCTCCTTGTGCATCTCTTGTTCCTTGTGAGCATTGGTCCTACACCGCACGTATGACTAGCCAGGCCCTTATCCTTGTGCAAGTTTCTTGTGCAAGTTCCCAAGCCGATCACATATTAAAGCTAGTACTCACTCACTCAGTCATTAGTATTCTTGTTCATTGTCATATTATTTATTCTTGTATTTATTCCAGTTTTTTATTATTGTATATTATTGTATCTATTACTGCATATTGTATATTCATATCTATTTACTATTACATAGTTTATATCATTGATTAGAACTGTTGTTAGAGATGTACTCTACTCCTTTTCTGACTGAATTTTTTTTTTTAGATGACACTGAGGAGTGGTACCCTACTCATTACGGGACTCAGGATGTTGTGGGCTTAGAGCAAGAGACCCTAGCTCAAGAGGGACTCATCCCGACTGAGACAGATGACCCAGAACTTATAGTATCTTAGTTATTCTCTTGTACTAGATTTGTCTCCAGTTTACTGTTTAGTATTTTTCTTAGACTCATTGATGTCATTATTTTAAATCATGAGTTATATTGTGACTATTCTATTCTGTTATCATATTCGTGCTCATTTCCATCTTAGATCAGTGATTGAGTATATTAACATTGTTGGTGGCTTATTATATTGATAAATAGATTACCCAAACATCGTTCTACCATTAATTCTGTGGTGTAGGCTGGGCGTTGTTCCCGAATTGTATCCCTACACTGGGTGCGGGTCGTGACATACTTAGGCTAGTAGTACAACTTTCGTTCACTTAGAGAAGTAGTCGGTTATGGCAAGAATAAACTAGTGCCCTTTTGAAGATAGAGGGCTAATCGGTCCAATGATATCCATTTCCCATGCTTTGAATGGTCAGGATGTTACTGTTGGGTACATGAATTCTGAGGGCTGGTAGATAAGGTCTTTATGGATTTGACACATTCTGTACTTATTGCATAGTCGATGGCATCTACTACCATTGTCGACCGATAATAGCCAATACGCCGGAGACGATCCTGTAGCTATGGACCAGGTTTATGAGCACCGCAAACACCGTCGTGAGCTTCACGTGGTGCCTGCTTCACTTTTGTATTTGATAGGCATCGTAGCAGAAGCTCATCATTGGAACGACGATACAAAATTTGGTAGACGTATCGTAATAGAACCGGAGTGAACGTCTCATGATGGAAGTGGCTTCCTTCGGGCCCTCGAACAGATTTCATAGATTGCGTAGTCTATGAAAGGGAGTCACCTGTCTTGGATGCTGATATCTGTCTCTACCGAATAGCTCAGACCCATGCAGAGGTTGTTTTTCAGGCAGACTAGTTCTTGACCAATAATTGTAATCAGCTGATGGGTTTTGATCGGGACTGCCAAGAAAACTGATAGACCGGCTAGAGCATTAGTCTCAATATTTTGTAGTTGGGGCACGTGCTTAATGAAGAATCCATCGAAGGTATAGACTATATTGAGTATGGCTTGATGGTAAGGAATTAAATCCTCGTGCCGGACTTCGTACTCTCCCAGGACCTGACTGACTATCAGTTTGGAGTCATCATAGGCCTCCAGGTAGTTTGCCCCTAGTTATTTAGCGAGTTGGAGCCCAATACTACCTTGACTCCAGCGACAATATCGCCTTTGGGCCCTGTTCTTGAAGCACCGTCGAAGAATATTTGCCAAATAACCTCTCTCATTATTATGTTGGAGTCCAATACTTCATCTAGGATCTTCTCGTAAAGCTTCAAAGTTTTTGGCACTGGATGAGCTGCTAGAAAGTCAGCCAATGTCTGGCCCTTGACTGCCTTCTGTGGAACAAACGTCATGTCATACGGTGATAGTAGTATGGCCCATGTTGCCAGGCAAGAATTAAGTGCCCTGGGCTTGGTCATGAGGACCCGGAGAGGATTGACTCGCAAAACCAAATGAATCATTTGCCCAGCCATGTAATGCTTTATCTTTTAGATAGAAAAAACCAAAGCGAGGCACTCATTCTTAACGAGGTTGTACCAATGCTCTACACCAACCATTATTCTGCTAAGATAATAGATAGCCTGCGCATGACCTGTATTACTCTTCTGGCCTAGTGGAGGACCGAAAGAGTAGTCCATTGCATGTAAATAAAGCAAGAAGGGTCTTCCCATGATGGGGGCCACCAGAACCGGGGGCTTGTGAGATACTTTTTGATGTCGTCGAATGCTTACTAGCATTCTTCAGTCCAGATAAAGGAGACTCCGTTCTTTATAAGCTGAGTAAAGGATTGGCATCGCCCAAAGAGGTTGGCTATGAACCTCCTAATGTACACCAACCTTCCTTGCAGACCCAGAAGCTCTCGAAGGTTCTTCGGAGGGTGCATTTCGAGGATAGCCTTGGTCTTCTCAGGGTCTATATGAATACCCTTCGAAGTTATGATAAAACCCAAAAAATTGTCACTGGAGACTCCCAGAAAGGACTTAGTGGGGTTCATCTTTAGGTGGTGCGCTCGTATTTGGTCAAACACCATCTTCAGGTCTTGGAGGTGATCATCTTAAAAAAGACTTTTGACAGTGATTTTATTAACATAACACTCGACTGTCTTGTGCAGATGTTCGCAAAAGATGGTGCTTATAGCTCGCTGGTATGCCGCACCCATATTCTTCAGATCAAAGGGCATAACTGTGTAACAATATACTCCTATCGGTGTTCTAAATAATATATGCTTCTCGTCGTCTGAAAACATCTTGATCTGATTGTAGCTCGAGAATCCGTCCATGAAGGATATATGCTCTAAACCACAACTGTTGTCGATCATCACATACATAATCGGGAGAGAAAACTCGTCCTTTGGACATGCCACATTTAGATTACGAAAGTCTATGCAGACTCGAATTTTACCGTTCTTCTTAATGATAGGCACGATGTTAGCTACCCAATTTGGGTGCTGCTCTTCGCAAATAAATTTGCTTGCCATTATTTTGTTTACTTCAGCTTCGATGGCATTCATGATGTCTGGACAAAACTGTCATTTCTATTATTTTACTGGCTTATCATTGGGTAAGATGTTGAGTTTATGTACCACGATCTGGGGGTCCAGTCCTGGCATATCTTTATAGCTCCAGGAAAAGATGTCAATGTATTCTCTCATGAGCTGCAGCAAGGATTCTTGCTCTTCGTCGGATAGACTCTTGCTAATGAAGATGGGTCTAGGTGAGGATTCATCTTGCCCTGAGCTCTAGCACTGCTTGGGTCAGATTCTGTATCAAAGCACTCATGGTTTGGATAATGGCCTCGAGGGTCTCAAGGCACTGTCTATCACTGGTGCCTTCGTTGTCCTCCTCGGCCATGTATATTGTCATCACATAGGGAGAGACAGATGGGACGGTGGATCTTTCCCTTTTTGCCTTGGATCTTAACATCGAGTTGTCAACAAAAAAGGTTGGCAGTGCAGCATCTTCTTCAGACTCAAAAAAAATACTACCCCAAGCGTTGGAAGCTACTTCATTTTGATAAGGGTGACTACTCCCAGGAATCTTAGTGTCTGTCTCTTGAGAATCACTGTCTCTTCAGAATGATGGGTTGTTATAGAGTTCTGGAGGATTACTACCCCCAGTTTGTAGAGTCATCTTGGGTCTTGAGGAAATACCACCCCCAGTTGATGACAATTATGTCTTCGAGCGGGTACCGAGGAACACTCCTTATGTAGGTACCGCTGCTCATTCCCTTTGGGCTTGTCTTATCGACACATTGGCCAAGAGTGGAGGGTTGGAGGTGTTAGACTTTCGGTCTCCCTTCGTGGAGGGAGATATCCAAGTAGAATAATATGAGGCAAAGGAAAACTCCTTCTCCTCTGGCATTTGCACATGTTCGCCAGGATGCTGCCGGATGGGTGCTTTTAGTTGCAGTCGTTGGAGTGCCGACTGCCTATTTGCAGGTACTGCTACTTTAGTACAGCAACAGTTGATGACGATGTTGGCACAGTGATGCCCCGGAGGGGATATCTCACATACTATAGATGTTTCCCTTGCTTTGCGCTTATGATTGATCATGTCGCACAAGTTGGGAGAGGGATGATTCACCTTTACACGCTCCTTATGAGCACGGGTAAACCAAGTGTATGTGTGTGTAAGTGATATTGTTGCTCCCTGAGCTGGGGTTCACACACAAACTTTCCCCAAGTCATCAGTGGAAGACTTTTGAGACTAACTATGTCCACATGCCCCCGTGGAATGGGCGCATGGGTCAGTGTTGTACAACTTTTCATCAGGTTATCAATGCACACAGATGGTATGTCAACTGAGCAGTTGCTTGAGCTTGGCGAGCTCGCATTGCCCTAGACTTTTTTGTCCTAGCGCGTATTGGCACATAGTATGAAAAGTCACCACTCTTTCCTTCATCAAGGTGGCGTATAGAATCTATGTCGCAGGAGATTATATCGAAGATAGAACCTTTTTGCTGTCTGGGGCATATGCAATTATCTTCCTGCATCTGGAGTTCAGTGTCGCATGCCTTTTCTTTTGCGCCCTTCGTTATGGGTGCATGGACTGTGCATCAACCCCCAATCTTCTCACATCGTAGTATTTTTCTTTGCCAGAGCTTAGTATTGATCACTTTTCTCCTCAGACGCGGCTGTCGCATGAACAGGGACAATCTGCATAGACGCATTACGTGCGTCTTGAGCAATAAGTAGAGAGACTGGAAGCACATGCTCCTCAGCTGGGTGAGGCACACTAGCTTTGGCGACACATATCCTGCGGGACTTCTTAGGCTTTTTTAGCCTTGGCGAAGGACCTATTCTGCCCTCTTAAAGCATTTCCTCAAAGGCTTGTTGGTCGAAGCATACAATGAGTATTATTGTTTCTAACCCACAAGGTAAGTCTATATTTCTTTAAACGGTATATCCCACCAGCACTAGTGAATATATTAGTGAAATTCGGCACCATCCAAGGTTCAATGAGTGAAAGTATTCGCTGGTATAGATCCGGGTTGCAACTCATGCATCGCAACAGAAGGTCCGTCTAGAGTACTATAGAATAGGCTCTGTCCTTGATCATCATGCTTGTGACAAATTCTTCAGGGCTTAGCTCCATGAACCCAAGGAGTCAAATCCCAATCCATCTTCTTCTGGGACATAGCATGGTAAAATATAGACAAAGGGTAATCTCATGCCATGCTGGGGAGGTACATCTCCCTATCACCGACCTTGAAAACCCAGGCCTCCTTCTTAGGCTTCGTTTGTGACACTCTGCATATAACGTCTCTAAATTGAAAGGCAGGCTTCTTGTATTGTTCATCCTCCAGCGAAGTGAAAGGGTCATTGATTATTAAGGATCAGCACTCTCTCATTCTTGGAGGCTATCAAATGATGTCTAGTCCATGGTAGGTTCTTTGTTAGACTAGGGAAATGATACATGTGTCAGGTCCTCCAAATAGTTGGTATGTAGCAGGCCAGCAGTAGACCCCATCATGTCAGCAAGGGGATCCATCGAAAAATCAACTACAAAGAAGTTTAAGGAAATTAAGTCAGTAAAAATTTATGAAGAAATACATGCAAAAAAGTGGGCTTCCTAACCAAAGAAGATAAACTTATGCACATAGTTGAATTGACAGAAACTCTGGAGAGCACATAAGATAACTCTTTTTGCATAAGGAAAATCAGCTTATGCACATATTTTTAGGTTCGCGAAAACTTTTAAAATGTGCACATCAACTTTTCACTCTGGACGATAAAGTCAAAATTATGTGCACACTTATAGTTTACAGAAACTATAAGAAAATGTGCGCGAGCTCCCCAAATTCATTGTAACTCAGAAAGTGCACATGATGGTTCTTTTCGCTCTGAAAGAGGAAAACTGTGCGAGCTTCCTAAATTCGTTGGAACTTAAAAAGTGCACAAGATGGTAATTTTTACTCTAAAAGAAAAAATTGTGCGAGTACACGCATGTCTCTGTGGTCCATGTCACTTCACTATCTCTTTTCCCTCTCATCACCTTTCTTTTTCAGAGATTATAATGTACATGTAAAATATAAAGAAAAAAATAAAGGGAGACAAATGGGGACATTCTCCCATACCCTATCACTACGGGTTGAGCTTTCTCACTGGGGACGACCCTCGTTCGCGGCATATTCAAGCATTCGCTAGGAGCTGAGCTGATGTGTGCTCCGTCACGGGTTGAGCCACCGCTACATGGGAAGAGGAAGCCAATCCCTTTCCTTTTTGCCCTCCTTCCTGACCAACTGAGAAGACTTGTGTGCCATTACAGAGCTTGAGGGTGTGTGTGTGTTTTGAGCCATGTGTATGACTGTGAAGGGGTTCAGATTTAATACACAGCAGAGGGGGGAGTGGTATTAGCTGATACCACTCAAGTCATCAATAGCAGTAACTGAGAGGGATGGGGGAAGCTCGGGTGTGTGTGGTTGGCCACAGTTGCCAAGCAACTGAGTTGTTGTCTCAACTCAACAGTAGTAACAGCAGTAGTAGTGAATAAGGGGGGAATGTTAAGTTCAGTTGACAATAAGAGGAGTAACAGTGTTAGTTTATCGTCAGTCTGACATAGAGTATCAGTAAGTAATAAAAGGGGGTTGGGTTATAGATATTAGGCATGCATTGTATAGTGATTAAGAAGAAAATAGTAGCAGTAGCCATATCAAGCTATGGAGGGGGCTCTGGTATAAGCTGATACATGGAGTGTCAGTGTTTAGGGGGGGAAAGTATGTAATGGATCAATGAGATCTCAGCAGCAGCAGCTGCATCTACTTAACAGTGGCAACAAGTGTCAGCAGAGTATTAGCCACAATATTATTGACAACATTGGCATGGCCAAGCCTGCATTCAACTTGGGTATCGAATGGCCCAATTGCCTATACATGGTATCATGGCTTGCATTCGAGTTTACCTGGAGTAGCAATAGGTGGAGATGAGACTGATATACGAGACATCTGTAATTGCATACAAAGGAAGTTTCACAGCAAGTTATAGAAGGGGAGAGCTCAGTGGCTGAACACTGATTAGTGGGTATCAGTGGGGGTTAAGGGTAAGTTCAGTGAGATAGATGTTAGTTAATAGTTAGAAGTTATAGGTTAGAGAATGAATTAGTTAGTTAGTCTCGGTCACTAGTTAATAGTTAGTATTGAGATGAGTTTATGTATTAGCATGTTAGTATCTGCTATTAATTATTAAATTGATATTAGTTAGTATAACTATTATCCTTTAGTATAGTTAGTGAGTTAAATTAGTGAGATATCATTAGTAGTTAATGTTAGTATATAGCTAAGGTATTGGCTAGTACGAAATAGTTTTGACTTAGAACTTAGGTAATGACCTTGTATAGCCAAGATAAGCTAGTGTTAACTAGTAAGTGACCAATATAAACCAATTAATTTAGTATTGACCTAGTTTAGCTAGAGTGACCTAGAAATAGCCTAGAAGAGCATGTTTAATGCATTTTAGCTCATTTTTTACCTTATTATACCATTTTGATATGACATTCATATATAGGTGTGTGTGATACCAGCTCGGACAACGAGTGACATCTTTTGCTCGGGACCTGAGGTGAGTACATCTCTTTGATAGTTTTTATTTCATGATAGTGGATATATCATATGTTATAGAATTGTTTACTTGATTCTGACACAGTGGCTACACAAACTGGTACTATATAGATCCTATCATGGGATGTTATCCCCTACCGTGTTCAACAGGTACTCTTTCACATATATTTTATCGTATGTATTGGGTATTGATTATCATGTACTTCGTGTTCACATACTGCTCGTGTTCAGTGTACTTATATTCATGTTCATAACGTGTCATGATTGGATACATAAGTATTGGTTGGGGATGAGGGAGTAGGAGTTGGTTATGTGATCAAGCCCAGTGTATTTGTGTACATATCGATTATATGTCACACATGTAATCGAGTTACCATATTATATTTGTGTTCAAACCAAATCGATCATATAACAAACTTGTACTCTAAGGCACATTAGCTAGTTTATATATTTTTATTACTTGTAGATACTCCATATTGCAAGTTCTTTCTTTCTAGTATATTATATGTTTACTATAGTTTATCTCTTTTTCTGTTGCTAGTTCATCATGTATTCTTTTTTATTACTTGTCATATATGTTCTACCATATATTTGGAATTGCTTCCAGAGGTTTGTACTTCACTCCAATCCTAATTGGATATACTTTTCAGATGATTGGCTTGAGGAGAAGTGTCCCACTTACTATGGGTCGCAGGATGGCGAGATATTAGAGGATACTCCCCTAGAGCAAAAGAACCTAGTGCCAGTGACTGAGGAGGCTTAGACTTATATTGTTAGATATTGTATTAGTCTTATTTTGGACTTTTTGCATGTATATATTATTTTGGGAGTTGTTTTGTTCCTAGACTTATATTGTGGACTTGTGGATGTATTTGTGACTCTTGTACTTCTTTCCTTTATATATTGTACTTCTTTTCTTTATATATTCTATATCGTGTTATTTCTTCCCCTAGTTTAATATTATGATTGAGTATTGGTTTTATTATCATTTACCATATTATTCCTCCATTTTGAGTTGAGATAGCATGACAGGTACCATATATATATATAATGTGTGAGATATTAGATAGTATTATTGACCCAAACAATATTCTACCGCATAGCTGCGACGTAGGCTGGGCGTTGTTCACGTACTCGTACCCTCATTCCGGGTGCGGGTCATGACACATTTTTACTGGTGGCCCATGAAGGTCAAGAGATCGCAAGTAGTACAATTTTGTAGTGGTGCTCGGACTTAGAGTACTGCTATGAGCTAGCTTTAGGATATAGAATATAGGCTGAGAGTATACTCAATCATAACTAGAAAATAATTCCAAAATATCTATTTTTCTATCTTTATCAATTTGAATATTTGTTGTACTTGAATAATTATGTCCTTCTTTAATGATATCATATCTTACTCAATATTGATTCCTTTGTGTCAATCTATCTTCAGGATGCCGCCGAAGACGCGATCCCAGTGCTCAGGTGCAGTGTCAGAGAGGTCGGTCACTTCGTCGCCTCTGCAGAGGGCACCAACAAACACTGCTCCATCAGCTCCAGCTCAGAGGGCCATTTTATCGGTCCAGGTGGACGTTACTATAGAAGCTTTCGAGAGTGCTCCACCTCCAGTCCAGAGGATGATGCCCACAACTTCACAGAGGACGGTGCCTACAACTTAAGAGGAGCTACCACCACCACTAACAGTCGATCTGACACATGTGTTTGTGCTCTTTCAGCAGATAATGGAGGTACAAAGGGCCTAGGTGGAGGATCAGCAGCTCCAGTCTGAGGTTATGAGGCAGGGCATTGAGAATGCCCACCAGCTTGCACTTGCCACAGTCGAAAGAGTAGTCTTGGTCTAGCCACAGGTAGCACTATCTCAGCCATCCCCGCAGCTGCCAAGGCCAGGGACTATCATTGACTTTAAGAGGATGGGGCCCAAGGACTTTATGGGCATTGAGGGGATAATTATGCAGATGACCAGATCGAAGACATAAAGAAGAACCTACGACTGGCGCAGATTTCAGAGAGACTACAATTAGAGGCAGCAGAGAGCATAATGTATGATATTACTTTAACATGGTTCAGGACCGACCCGAGGATCTCAGCACCTGGACTTACTTGGAAAGCTTTCAAGAAGATTTTCAAGGAGAAGTTCTTTCAAGACGTGGCTCTGACTTCTCTAGAGAGTCTGTTTCAGTACCTCATCCAGGGCAGCATGACGGTGGACGAGTATGTAGCAGAGTACTACAGATTAGGCACTTTGTGGAGGGACAGAATCCTCAGGAGAAGGCCTAAAAGTTCAGAAGGGTCTGGACAGGAAGATCAAATCCTATACTAGCAGATATCGTACCACTACCTTTGAGGAGATCCTGGCACAGGCACAACAGGTGAAGGATGATTTGGAGCTTGGCTCTAAGAGGATGAGGGATCCTTTAGGAGCTAGCAGTAGTGTGGGCCCAACAAAGCGACGTCACTTTCAGCAGTAGCATCAGAGACACTTTCAGCAACCAAGGCAGCAGTTTCCCGTACCAGCTAGAGCGCCAGTACAGTAGGTGCACCATATTAAGCGGCCATCTCAGCAGGCTATCCTTGCCCATTTTGCAATAATCTAGGATATGGATGGGATACGTGCATGATAAGATTATGCCAGTATTTGGTATGTGGATCAGGAGACCACCAGTTGAGGGCTGGTCCTAGGGCTACATCTCGTGCAGCTCTGGGCGGGGCCCAGGCACAGAGAGCACCCGCGAGACCACCAGCGGGATAGCAAAGAGGACCTCTGTTGCCGACACAGCAGCAGAGGTTCGTACATCACTAGCACCAGCAAAGAGGTGTGTTACAGGGGCAAGCTTTTACCTTGACCGTCAAGGAGGAGAAGTTAGTTGGTGATGTTATTTTAGGTTCAGTCTATCTTAATTCTTTTCCAGCTCATGCTTTATTTGATTCTGGTGCTTCACATAGCTTATCTTTTGCTTTAAAGTATCATCTTGAGACTGAATCATTGGCGAGTGTTTGGATAAACAAAAAAAAGTTAGAAGAGGTTTATACGAAACCTTTCTTTTTTGCTTACAAACAAGAAAAGAGTACAATTAATCCTATACGAGGATGTTAAGTACAAAAAAAAATTCTGGGGAAATATTGCTATAGGAGTCTGATCTGCGGTCGATTACTTTGTCCCTTGGACCACACGATGATGAAGAAGTGCTGTAGAAGAAGCTTCAAACTTTCTCTGAAGTGAAGACCAAAGCCAGTCAAAGGAAAGTTGCAGGTAGGATTGAAAACATATCTATTCAGAGGTAATATGAACATGATAAAATATGATTCCTCTCCTCTTCTCTCTTTAAATTAGTTAAACATATCTATTCAGAGGTAATATGAATATGATAGAATATGATTCAACTAACTCTCCTTCTTGATCGCCCCTCTGTCTCGTCTTTCAAATTAGTGGAACATATCTATTCAGAGGTAATATGAACATGATAGAATATGATTCCACTAACTCCCTTCGTCCCCCCTTTTTATTCTATGGCTATAGGTCTCTATTTATAGAGATCAATCAAGTAACTGCCTGGTTGGCGTAAAAGCCAAATGTCATGTTGGCGTAGAAGCCAAATAACTGTTTTGTTGGCGTAAGAGGCCAAACTGTGAAGAAGATTGCCTCTTTTACGCTGCGGTTATGACAACTGCTATCTACGTTCAAATAATCTTCTATATCTGTGTGTGACACGTATCCCTTTATAAGGTAACGTGTATAACTTCTTCTCGAAGATCACGGCATGCAAGCCACGTAGGTAACTGCCCCTGCGTAAAGATGGTTGGCGTAAAAGCCAAATAATTGTCTTATTAGCGTAAAAGCCAAATAGCTGTCTTATTGGCGTAAAAAGACCAAATTGCTGTCTTGTTGGCGTACAAGCCAGATGATTGTCTTGTTGGCGTAAAAGCCAGATGACCCTTCACGACTGAGGTCTTGAGCATATTCTGGGCTAAATAGCCTTATCACATACCTTTGCAAATATAGCCAAGTTGGTGTATTTCGAGGAGATAGCATACGGCGTACTCCTATAGTTAAAAATAGCCTGGTTGGCGTAAAATGCAAGGATGGTGATGTGAGCGTATTAGCCACTTATCCATCACGACTGAGGTCTTGAGCGTATTCTGGGCTAAATAGCCTTGTCAAGTACCTTTGCAAATATAGCCGAGTTGGCGTATTTCGAGGAGATAGCATACGGCATACTCCTATAGTTGAAAATAGCCTGGTTGGCGTAAAATGTAAGGATGGTGATGTGAGCATATTAGTCACAGTCTTAGCTCTCCTCAGCATGACAAATAGAACCAAATCTCGTGCATTAAATGCAGAGATATGCCTCGAGCTCTGTACAAGAAGCAGCTTTTGACGTGGCGTCTAATTTTGTCTTCATCTTGAGCGTAAAAACTCATTTCTGGGTCTCTGTGCAAAATCATCATCACAGCCGCAGTACTTTTGTCAGATGTCAGGTTTACTGATTTGATTGACAGATTCATCCGATGAATACAGAGAGTTCCTCGTACAACTTTATGCTGCATTAAAGTTTACGTGGTCAGCTCTTTACGCCAAGCAGCCTTGAAGTTCTGCTTTACGTGGACAGCTCTTTAGCCCTGTTTTAAGCCAAACATCTATGAAGCCATATTTTACACCACACAGCCTTGAAGCTCTATTTTACGCGGACAGTTCTGAAGCTCTGTTTTACGCGTATAGCTCTGAAGCCATATTTTACGCCAAACAGTCTTGAAGCATAAACTTTTACGTGTACAGCTCTGAAGCCATTTTTTATGCCAAATAGTCTTGAAGCGTAAACTTTTACCGTACAGCCCTGAAGCTCTGTTTTACGCAGGGAGGGACTTTATGTATGTTACGCGGACAATTCCCAGCATTTTTTATGCTTCTACAAGACCCCCTTCAAAGTTTTAAAAACTTGAACAAATTTTGAAATACTTTGAAAAAGAAGCATGAAAGAGAGTTTTGACAAGGGAAGAATGAATATCCTGCTAGAGGTGATATGTACAGGGTAGTACATTCCATTCTCTTGGAGAATTTTAGTAGACTTATTACCCAAGGCGCACCTAAGACTAGGTACAGATAATAAGTTGAAATGACTGACACTATCAGGGGTTATACGAACGTGATAGTAAAAAGTCGAAAAGAAGAACTTTACTCAGAGGTAATATGGACATAGAAAGTTCTAAAAATATCTTCCTCCAAGGTAATGTGGATGTGGTAAGATATCAGGATATTTTTTAAGGATATCCCGCTAGGGGATCTTTGGTGGACCTATTATCTTTTGCGCACTGGAGTACAAGTAATAAGTTTAAAGCAAGCCCAACCAGAGGTAATATGGACGTGGTGGATTTTGTGGACCAATTACTTTTTGCGTATTTGAGTGCAAGTAACGGGTTGAAGACAAGCCCTGCAAGAGGTAATATGGACGTGGCAGATTTTGTGAACTTAACACCGAGTGATAAGTAGAGATGACAACCGATATCAGAGGTAATATGGAGTGATAATCGATAGCCAAGACCCAGAAGGTTTGCTCAAAAGTAACATGGACGTGTCAAACTTAGTTGGGAAGAAATATTAGGATGGTAGTTTCGAGGTAATATAGACATGAACTAATATCTGAAACACTCACTGGGGAGTTTTTTACTGAGTGTGGTCTATCCGAGAATGAAGATAGACCTGAGGATTGATCCGCTAGGAAAATTGGTAGGACGATAGCTCAGAGGTAATGGGTACATGGCTAGCGTCTAACAAGATTGGTTTTTGAGTGGCCACTGCGGCAGTGTGCGAGTAGACCTGAGGAATGCTCCACTGGGGAAATTGTTGGGACGATAGCTCATAGGTAATAGGTACATGGCTAGCGTCTAACGAGATTGGTTTTAGTGGTCACTACGAGAGTGTGCAAGTGGACCTGAGGGTTACTCCGCTGGGGAGATTTTGGTAGACTTATTACCCATGGCGTACCTTAAGTACGGATAATAAGTTGAAATGACTGACACCATCAGAGGTATTATGGACGTGGTGGTAGAAAGTCGATGGGCAAGAATGTTTGCTCAGAGATAATATGGACATGGCAAAATCTTGAGTTATGGACTTATTACCCATGGCGTACCTTAAGTACGAATAATAAGCTGAAACGACTGACACTATTAGGGTTTATACGAACGTGATAGTAGAAAGTCGAAGAGCAAAACTTTTACTCAAAGGTAATATGGACATGGAAAAGTTCTAAAAATATCTTACTCAGAGGTAATATGGACATGAAAAGATATGACTCTGTGGGGATAAAGAAAAATAGGACAGAGGTAATGTGGACTTTACCTTTTTTTGTGGTGATAGATTCACTCTACTTGGAAAAATGAAGAGACGTAATATCCCTTGGATTGAGGATATCCTGCTGGAGGAATTTTTATGGACTTATTACTTCTTGTACACGAGAGTGCAAGTAATAAGTTTGAAACAGGTCTTGCCAGAGGTGGCAAGTTTGGTGGACTTAACACCACTGGCGTACTTAGAATTAAGTACGAGTGCTAAGTTAAGATGACAACCGATATCAGAGGTAATATGGACATGATAATTGATAGCCAAAATTGGAAGGTTTGCTCAGAGGTAATATGGACATGGCAAACTTTTGTGAACTTAACACCACTGGCGTACTTAGAATTAAGTACGGGAGCTAAATTGAGATGACAACCGATATCAGAGGTATTATGGACATGATAATCGATAGCCAAAACTGGAAGGTTTGCTCAGAGGTAATATGGACATGGCAAACTTTTGTGAACTTAACACCACTGGCGTACTTAGAATTAAGTACAGGAGCTAAGTTGAGATGACAACCGATATCAGAGGTAATATGGACATAATAATTAATAGCCAAACTTGGAAGGTTTGCTCAGAGGTCACTTGGACATGGCTAACTCAGCCGGAAAAAAAATGTTTGAACAACAGTTCAGAGGTAATATGGACGTGAACCCATGTCCGAAAAACTCACTGGGGAGTGGTTTACTAAGTGTGGTCTATCCAAAAATGAGGATAGACTTGAAGGTTGCTCCGCTGGGGAGACTTTGGTGGATCTATTATTTGTTTCGCACGTTGAGTGCAAATAATAAATTCAAAAATAATCCCTATCAGAGGTAATATGGACGTGATAGTAAGGATATTTTGCTGGAGGAAAATTGCCAAATTGGAGTGAGATCATATGTGCAAAGTGATGACTTTGGCGTCGATTAACTCCTGGATTTTCCTTTTCAGTATATAGCATGCCTTTGTGGGATGATGAATGTAGCGATAGAAGAGACAATATTTTGGGTCATCGACCTTGCCAGCCCTTTCAGGTTATCTGATGTTGGGTAACCAAAGTTTGTTTTCCTTCATCAATATATTGAAGATTTCAATGATGTCATCATCATTGAAGGAAAAAGTCCCCTTTGGATTTCGGGCTTCCGATACTTGAGTCGTACGGTCCTCAGGGAAGAGGGTCATAGTTGCATCATCTTCGGACTCAGAGGGAATTATACCCCCAGCTTTGGATGCTCCTCTGTTTTATCGAGGGAGACTACCCATAGTCATGTCATTGTCTGATTCTTGGGAATCACCGTCCTTACGGCATGGCGGGTTGGTGTGGATCACCAGAAGATTGATACTCCCGGCTTGCAGAGTTACTGCGGATCCTGGGGTCAGTAGGACCATGTTTGCCTTGAGGGCCAGAGTCTGCATTGTGGCACTCATGGTGTGTATAATTACCTCAAGAGCATTGAGTCGTTGGCGAACACTGAGCCCTTCCGCCTTGGGTTCTTGAGTCGCATTGTCTTCAGGAAAGACGGTCATAGTTGCATCATCTTCAGACTCAAAGGAGATACTACTCTCAACTTCAGATAATGCTCTGACTATTCGAGGGTGATTCCCCCTCAGCCTGTCATTGTCTGTTCCTTCGATTGATCAAAGGGTACATCTGTCTCAATATAGACGGGAGATGTAATTTTACACGCAGGGCGTGTTTGAGACTTCTGGATTGGCACTAAGGCATTGTCAAAAGTTTTGTCTACCATGTCACAGACGGGAGACGAAGGTTTATGCACAGGGCGTGTTTCAAACTTCTGGATTGGCACTGAGGCATTGCCAGAAGTCTTGTCTGCCACGTCACAGACAGAAGACAAATTTTTATGCGCAGGGCGTGTCTGAGACTTCTGGATTGGCACTGAGGCATTGCCAGAAGTCTTGCCTGCTACATCACAGACGGGAGACAAATTTTTACGCACAGGGCATGTAGGCTGTGTTGTCACAACCTTGTTGATCAGAGAGAGAGAGAGCATGGACAGAGAGTGTTGATTGACAACTTGCTACCCCCTGCATGAAGCATGTCTTCATAAGCAGATTGGTCGAACTAGATGACCAAAGTCTTCTTCGTCGATCCGATGGACACAGCATCGTATTGAGCAATTGCTTTCTCGTCAGAGGAGAAAGTCTTCCCCAGCAGAGTCGCCATTTTGTTTGGATAAACAAAAAAAATGTTAGAAGAGGTTTATACGAAACATTTCTTTTTTTGCTTACAAACAAGAAAAGAGTATAATTAATCCTATACGAGGATGTTAAGTACAAAAAAATAATTCTGGGGAAATATTGCTATAGGAGTCTAATCTGCGGTCGATCACTTTATCCCTTGGACCACACGATGATGAAGAAGTGCTGTAGAAGAAGCTTCAAACTTTCTCTGAACTGAAGACCAAAGCCAGTCAAAGGAAAGTTGCAGGTAGGATTGAAAACATATCTATTCAGAGGTAATATGAACATGATAGAATATGATTCCTCTCCTCTTCTCTCTTCAAATTAGTTAAACATATCTATTCAGAGGTAATATGAACATGATAGAATATGATTCAACTAACTCTCCTCCTACCGTCCTTCTTAATCGCCCCTCTGTCTCATCTTTCAAATTAGTGGAACATATCTATTCAGAGGTAATATGAACATGATAGAATATGATTCCACTAACTCCCTTCGTCCCCCCTTTTTACCCTGTGGCTAGGGGTCTCTATTTATAGAGATCAATCAAGTAACTGCCTGGTTGGCGTAAAAGCCAAATATCAGGTTGGCGTAGAAGCCAAATAACTATTTTGTTGGCGTAAGAGGCCAAACTATGAAGAAAACACCCTCCTTTACGCTGCGGTTATGACAACTGCTACCCACGTTCAAATAATCTTCTGAATTTACGTGTGACACGTATTCCTTTATAAGGTAACGTGTATAACTGCTTCTCGAAGATCATGGCATGCAAGCTACGTAGGTAACTGCCCCTACGTAAAGATGGTTAGTGTAAAAGCCAAATAATTGTCTTGTTGGCGTAAAAGCCAAATAGCTGTCTTATTGGCGTAAAAAGATCAAATTGCTGTCTTATTGGCGTAAAAGCCAGATGACCGTCTTGTTGGCGTAAAAGCCAGATGACCCTTCACGACTGAGGTCTTGAGGATATTCTGGACTAAATAGCCTTATCACGTACCTTTGCAAATATAGCCGAGTTGGCGTATTTCGAGGAGATAGCATACGGCGTACTCCTATAGTTGAAAATAGCCTGGTTGGCGTAAAATACAAGGATGGTGATGTGAGCGTATTAGCCACTTATCCATCACGACTGAGGTCTTAAGCGTATTCTGGGCTAAGTAGCCTTATCACGTACCTTTGCAAATATAGCCGAGTTGGCGTATTTCGAGGAGATAGCATACGGCGTACTCCTATAGTTTAAAATAGCCTGGTTGGCATAAAATGCAAGGATGGTGATGTGAGCGTATTAGTCACAGTCTTAGCTCTCCTTAGCATGATAAATAGAACAAAATCTCGTGCATTAAATGCAAAAATATGTCTCGAGCTCTATACAAGAAACAGCTTTTGACGTGGCGTCTGATTTTGTCTTCATCTTGAGCGTAAAAACTCATTTCTGGGTCTCTGTGCAAAATCATCATCACAGCCGCAGTACTTTTGTCAGATGTCAGGTTCACTAATTTGACTGATAGATTCATCCGAGGAATACGAAGAGTTCCTCGTACAACTTTATGCTGCATTACACTTTACGCGGTCAGCTCTTTACGCCAAGCAGTCTTGAAGTTCTGCTTTACGCGGACAGCTCTTTAGCACTATTTTTATGCCAAACGTCTCTGAAGCCATATTTTATGCTACACAGCCTTGAAGCTCTTTTATATGCAGACAGTTCTGAAGCTCTGTTTTACGCGTATAGCTCTGAAGCCATATTTTATGCCAAACAGTCTTGAAGCGTAAACTTTTACACGTACAGCCCTGAAGCTCTGTTTTACGCAGGGAGGGACTTCATGTATGTTATGCGGACAATTCCTAGCATTTTTTATGCTTCTACAGTGAGGACTTGCAAGATCATGACCAGGGGTGGCATTATCCTGGTCAGTGATGTTTGCAAGGATCGAAGAGTTTCTTTGGAAGGTCGAGAGTTGAGCACGTGTCTACTCGTAATACCACTTCTGAGCTATGACATAGTACTCGGGATGGATTGGTTGAGTAGGCACCATGTTAGTATCGATTACCATGGAGGCAGAGTTTTGTTGCCGAGCTTGCCACCAGACAGAGATGTGGAGTTCTCTATAGACTTGGTGCCAGGCGTAGAGCCAATATCACAGCACATCTATAGGGTGAACAACAGCGAACTGGCAAAGTTGAAAAATCAGGTGGTTGAGTTGCAGGACAAAGGCTTCATCCGTTCCAATTTATTATCGTAGGGTTCTTCGGTATTATTTATACCAAAGAAGGATGGGTCAGTATGCATGTGTATCGACTACAGGGCTCTTACTAACCTCTATCAAGAATAAATACCCGTTGTCATGGATTAATGATCTATTTGATCAGTTGAGAGGAGCAAAGGTATTCTCCAAGATAGACTTGAGGTCGGGGTACCACCAGGTGAAAGTGAAGAAGGAAGACATTCTGAAGACAGCTTTTAGGACTCGGTATAGGCAGTTCGAGTTCTTGGTAATACCATTTGGGTTGACCAATTCTTCGGCGGTATTCATAAACCTGATGAATAAGGTATTTCATCAGTACTTGGATTAATTTATTATTGTTTTCATTAATAATATATTGATATATTCAAAGACCCTAGAGGAGCATAAGAAGTACCTAAGGATAGTTCTGGAGAACCTCAGAAAGGATAAGCTGTTTGGAAAACTTTTAAAGTGTGAGTTCTTCCTTGATAAGGTTGAATTCCTTGGGCATATAATTATAAGAGACGGGATCTCGGTGGACCAGAAGAAGATTTTAGCACTTGAGTCGTGGTCAACCCCAAGTTCAATGGCAGAGATCAGGACCTTTCTTGGATTGGCAGGCTATTATTGGAGATTTGTTCAGGACTTCTCCTTGATTGCAGAGATGATGACTAGGTTGACCAGGAAGGACGTGGAGTTCGTCTGGACAGAGGAGTGTCAGGTCGCCTTTGAGGAGCTAAAGAAGAGGTTGACTACAGCTCCAGTATTGACGTTGCCATCGGGGACAAGAGGGTTTTTTATATACAGTGATACTTTGGGTAAGGGTTTGGGATGTGTGTTGCAGTAGAACGGGAAGGTAATTGCCTATGCTTCCAGGCAATTATGTCCGCATGAGAAAAAATACCCTACCCATGACTTGGAGTTAGTAGCAGTCATCTTTGCTCTAAATTTATGGAAATATTACTTGTATGGAGAGCGTATAGAGATCTTTACAGACCACAAAAGCTTGAAATATATGTTTTCCCAGAAAGAGCTCAACATAAGGCAGAGAAGATGGTTGGAGTTGATAAAGGACTTTAATATTTTATTATAGTACCATCCATAGAAGGCCAACGTAGTCACTAATGCCTTGAGCAGGTATCCAGTGGCTATGTACTTAACGAGGGATAGACATTTATTAGCCGATCTTGATAGCTTGGGTATTGAGGTGCTAGTTCCTGGAGTTACGGCACAGATATGGGGACTTCTGGTACAATCAGAGTTGATAGACCAGATCAGAGCGTACAGTTCGAGGATGAGTCTCTGAGGAGCATCAGAGCGCAGGTCCCGATATGGGGACTTCTGGTACAATCAGAGTTGATAGACCAGATCAGAGCCGTACAGTTCGAGGATGAGTCTCTGAGGATTGGCAGAGGACTTCAGTATTATAGAGGATGGATTATTGTACGATACCATATTATGTGTGTCGAATGGAGCATTGCACGAGAAAGTTCTTTAAGAGGTGCATTGATCTCAGTACTCTATACATCCAGGTGCCAACAAGATGTATAGAGACATGAGAGAGCATGTTTGGTGGTATGGTATGAAGTGGAAGGTAGAGAGCTTCGTATCCAGATGCTTAGTATGTCAGTAGGTAAAGGCGAAGAGGAAGAGGCCAGGTGGATTGCTTCAGCTTTTATCCATTCCAGAGTGGAAGTGGGAGCATGTGAAGATAAACTTTGTATTAGGGCTTCCGCATTCTCCAGGAGATAAAGACGCAATTTGGGTCATTGTTGACAAGTTAACCAAATTGGCCCACTTCTTGCCATTTATCACTGTTCAATTGGGGTAACTGAGTCTAAAGAGGAGTTTGATCATTGTTTATGTGGTGAAGAGTGTAGAAGCATGAAAAATACGCCGGATGGCTATACGCAGCTTATTGGTGCTGGGCAGCGTAAAGAGATGACCTCAGAGCCATCAAGCATGCAAAACAAGGGTTATATTAATAGCTCAAAAGACCATCCGCGTAAGTGCAGTATGTCCAGGCTGCCTCAGCGTAAAACAGGGTGCTTTGTCGCCTATATGGCATAAAACATATCCGCTTTCAATATAGCATTAAAGCGTACGAGGGACGCTTCGTGTTCTCCGAAGTGAACTTGTCAGATCCTGCAATGAACCTGACGTCTGAATTTCTGACAAAAGGATACTGCTCGACTACCCAGACGACGGTTATAATGATGGCACGGCATTGTAACCCAGGCTGTCATTTACCGCCATCTCCTTTGCGTAAACTAATTTTATGTGCACAAAGGGATACGCTGTCTTATTTTACACAGGTAGACATGAGCTGTTTACGCTCCGCAGTAGACAAACCGCCTGCCATATCAAAAGCTGTACTTCGTACGAGGCTCGAGGCACGTCTCTACCTCTAATGCACAGAGCGGTGACAGTTTCTTGAGGCACGTCTCTACGTCTAGTGCACAGAGCGGTGACAGTTTCTCGAGGCATGTTTCTGCGACGGATGCACAGAAGGGCTGCAGACCTTTAAAACACGCCTCTGCATTTAATGCATAGGATGGTGGCAAATCTCTGTATTTAATGCGAGGGATTTGATTATATCTTCAGAAGCCGTAATTCTGGCTAAGACGTCCACATCAGCATTCTGGCACGCTATACAGCGGCTTCTATGCCCATTCAGCTTTGGTGCTCACTCGGCTTCTACGCCCACTCGGCCTCTATGACCACTCGGCTTCTACGCCCACTCGGCCTCTATGACCACTCGGCTTCTACGCCTATTCGGCTTCTATGCCAACTTGGCTTCTACGCCATGGTGACAGACATTGGCTTCTACGCCCACCTCTTTTACACGAGGGATACCTACCTACGTGGCTTCTACGTCGTGATCTTCGTAGCGATTATACGCGTTTTGTCCCTTAGTTGGACCCGCGTCACACGCTCATTCAAAGGATCATCTATACGCAGGCATTGGTTATTTTAATCGTTGTGTAAAAGGGTGATGTACTTTCTACTACTCGATTTCTACACCGACGGTGTGGTCACTGTCACTAAAACTCTATAAATAGAGACCTCTATCAACAGAGGAGAGAGGAGAAAAGGAAAAAGAGGAGAGAGGTCAGAAAATTGGTCAAGAAATCCAATATCAGATCCGAGGTCAGGAGAGAAAGAGAGAGAGAGAATCCGGAGCTCAGGCAAAGAGTAGGGATCGACGACTTTGGCATCGTGCATCCACCCTCTTTTGCAACCTTCGAAGCTTCTTCCTGTCTTCTACGGCACTTCTTCATCATCGTGTGGTCCAAGGGCTAAAATGATCGACTGCAGATCAGACACCTATAGCAATATTTACCCAGATTAAATAAATTGTACTCCCACATCCTCATATAGGATTAAATTATACAAGTTTGTTTCTAAACCAAAGAAGGCGGGTTTCGTGTAAACCTCGTATTATATATATTTCGTTCTTTCGTTTAATACCACAAACAAGATGGCGACTCTGCTGGGGAGGTCTTTCTCTTCTGATGAGGAAGTAATTGTTCAACACGATACGGTATCTGTAGGAACCGTGAAGAAGACATTGGTCGTCCAATTCGACCAGTCTGCCTACGAAAACATGCTTCGAACCGGGGGTAGCTCTCACCCTCTCTCCGTCCAAGACAACAGGAAGCTGCGCAAGGTCTGGGTGCCCAAGACATCCTCTACCATCCCTGTGGACTCTCCGATCTCTCCGATATCTCCGATCTCTCCGATTTCGCCGACCAATGAGGTTGTAGCATTGCTCCCTCCGTGCCCTGCACATAAAATTTAGTCTCCCGCTACGCGCGGTACAGACAAAACTTTGGGCAAAGCCTCAGCGCTAACCCAGAAGTATCTACTGCGCTCTACGCGTAGAAACCAGTCTCCCGCTATGCGCGGTACAGACAAAACTTCGGACAAAGCCTCAGCGCTAACCCAGAGGTATCCACTGCGCTTTATGCGTAGAAACCAGTCTCCCACTACACGCGGTACAGACAAAACTTCTGATGATGCCTCAGCACTAAATCGGAAGTACAAAATGCGTTCAGCGCGTAAATATTTATCTGCCTTCTGCGGAAAAGCAGATGACCTCT
The DNA here is from genome assembly GCA_036927795.1 of Iris macrosiphon. NCBI lineage: Eukaryota > Viridiplantae > Streptophyta > Magnoliopsida > Asparagales > Iridaceae > Iris > Iris macrosiphon. Next base: position 102,844,235 of record JAYESA010000019.1, on the reverse strand, counting down.
GCAATCTACGCAAGGGAAAACAAGCGGCGGAGTACTCAACTTCTCGGCCTTTACGCCAGCGAGGGAATAATCTGCCTACCCTCCGGATTACGCGAGAAGCCGATGGCCGACTGAGGATCTCTTCAGCTTTACGCCAGTTTGAGCAAATCTCCAAATTATGCCAGGCGAAGTCCCTCGGCGTAAAGCAAGCTCAGGTTGCAGAAAGACACCCTCCCCGAGGATTATCCGCCACCCAGATGGCCAACCTGTTGTACACAGGTGGCACAGGGAAAACTATGGTGCCCAACCTCCGCATGCCCACTGATGGGAACAGAAGGAACAAGCCATCATCTTCTTCTTCTGCAACTTCTCCTAACCTGCGGGATTATCTGATCCAGAAATGCAAAGACAAGAGTCGTAAACAGGCTTCAGTTCCCCTGACGGTCAAATGCGGGGAGATCTTATGGGAAGATACGTCAACGTCCAATGTCGTTATGACAGGTGGACCACACGAAGATTCCATCTTTATTATTCCACCAACTCATGACGATCAGCATCCAATAATCTTCGGTCGCAGACGGGACACCCCGATCATACAGGAAGAATTTTGCGAGTCTGAAACTGGAAGGATACAAACCCACAGATATAGCCCACAAGCATTGAATATTATGTAAAGCATGGGTTATGATTTGAAGCTGAAACAAGGCCTCAACTATGGAAAAGGTAGACGAACATCGTTGCGTGGTAATTCTCACCATCAACAAGCTCGTTTCGGGTTGGGATATACTGCATCTCTTATGAAACCCAAAACTTCAAAATCTAATCCGGTACAACCAGAGGCAGCTCCTGCTGAATCAGTTCCTGTGGCCAAAGGCCACGGCATGTCTGGGGGTAACTTACCTTGGCAAAACAAGGCGGCATCCAAGGCTAGGGGCAGAATGTCCTCAAGATCCAAAGATGATGCAACGACGATAATCTTCCCGGAAGACCGTAAAACTCAGGCATCAGGAGCCTTACGACCAAAAGGGACTTTCTCCTTCTAAGAAGATGACATCATTGAAATCTTCAATATGTTAAGGGAGGAACGCAAGCTTCAGCTACCCAACATCAGATACCCTGAGAGGGCCGGCAAAGTCGATGACCCAGATTATTGTCTCTTCCATCGGTACACTCATCACCCTACAAAGGCCTGCTATGTACTAAAAAGGAGAATTCAGGAGTTGATCGATGCCAAGGTCATCACTTTGCATTTGTAAACAAGGGAACGATCACTACAGAAAAATACCAGATGATGAGTCCCTAAAAGGTTTTCACAGTGGATCCTTCGGAAGAAATCACTCTATAGTAAACTTTTACGATCAAAGTTTGTCATGTTCATATTACCTCTGAATAAACTTTCGGCTATCGACTATCTTCTGATAAAGGTTGCCATCTACACTTAACACCCGTACTTAGTCATAAGTACGCCAGTAGTGTTAAGTCCACAAAAAACTGCCATGTCCATATTACCTCTGAGTAGACGTGTACCTCCATCTCCAAAGGGGTCACGATCAAAGTTTGTCATGTTCATATTACCTCTGAATAAACTTTTGGCTATCGACTATCTTCTGATATAGGTTGCCATCTACACTTAACACCCGTACTTAGTCATAAGTATGCCAGTAGTGTTAAGTCCACAAAAAAAACTGCCATGTCCATATTACCTCTGAGCAGACGTGTGCCTCCATCTCCAAAGGGGTCACGATCAAAGTTTGTCATGTTCATATTACCTCTGAATAAACTTTCGGCTATCGACTATCTTCTGATATAGGTTGCCATCTACACTTAACACCCGTACTTAGTCATAAGTACGCCAGTAGTGTTAAGTCCACAAAAAAAATTGCCATGTCCATATTACCTCTGAGCAGACGTGTACCTCCATCTCCAAAGGGGTCACGATCAAAGTTTGTCATGTTCATATTACCTCTGAATAAACTTTCGGCTATCGACTATCTTCTGATATAGGTTGCCATCTACACTTAACACCCGTACTTAGTCATAAGTACGCCAGTAGTGTTAAGTCCACAAAAGCTGCCATGTCCATATTACCTCTGAGCAGACGTGTACCTCCATCTCCAAAGGGGTCACGATCAAAGTTTGCCATGTCCATATCACCTCTAAGCATACATAAGCCTCCACCCTTGGTCATCAACTGTAACCTCCGATTTCCAATTTCCAAAATAATTAGATTTTAATTTATTTTAAAATATCAAGTTTTATAAAATATTTCTCCTTGAAATTTTAGTTGATTTTGAACGATGTTTGATTGTAGAAGGTAATTTAAAATCTTTTATAAAAATCATTTTTTCTAAATGTCAATTTATTATAAAATAACTAGATAAATAATGAGGTAAATATAATACTATAGCTTCGAATATTTTGGCTTGAAATCATAAAATTATTTGTTTAATTTATTGAAAGACTAGTTGATAAAATAAAATAAATTTTTATTTATTGGGATAGTAAATAAATAAATGTCATATTTTCTAAGATTTTGCAAAATGTATTAATTAGTAGCTAATTTGGAAATTAGCTAGCTTTCCTAAAAACATTTTCTGAAATTATAATCTTTATTTTATTTTTACAAGTTACCATCTTTCATTCACCCTCACTCCCACATGAATTTATTCATGTATGATTCTGGGCCGTTTATTATTGGGCCAACCCGCAACCCTTTATCCCACACCCTTCTCCCTATTTAAGTTCTCATTCTCACAACCCCCTAGAAACCCTAATCTCCTAATTATTAGCTAGCCTCCACAATTCCCAAGCCAACAAGCCATCACCACCATTTTTGTGTGCTCGTGTCCGTGTGTCCAGCATCACCGTGTCAGCCGTGATGGCCTCGGGTCCGACCCAGGGTGTCCCACCGTATCCATTCATTTCTGGGTTCGGTTACAATATTACAAACAGATTTTTTGTGTCCGACACACCCGGACACATCCACATCCTCCACTGTACAACCTCATCCCCGTGTCCGGCAGACCCGGACACGTCCACAGTACAGCAACCCATCGTGTCCTGCCCCGGACACGATTCACCACAGAACCGACCCTAACCCTAACCCTAGATTCAGCCTCGCCTATCGCCGCTGGTCGCCGCGTCTCCCCCTCGTCGTCGTCGAGCTCGCCGAGAAGGACCGCCGACCCTCCTCCTCGATCTGGCCCGCCGCCGCTCTCGAGTCGAGCCAGATCCGCCGCCGAGTTCGACCAGACGCAACCACCGCAGCCTGGGATCCGCCTCCTCGAGCGCCGAGCCGCCTCCTCGAACCCCTGCCGCGTCAAGCTCGGAGCCGCCGCCAGTGGACGCCCAGATCCGTCGAGCGCCGCTGGAAATCGAACGCCGCCGCCGAGACGGACGTCGACTGACGACGCCCTGGCCGGCCGACCTCGCCGGAGAAGCCCTCGTGAGACTCTTCTTCCCTTTCCCTTTTCCTTCCTTTCGGTTCTGTAAGTAAAGAGTAGATAGTGTATTAGTTCGATTAATTAGATTAGTTAACTAAGTTAGTTTAATTATAATAATTAGAATAGTTGAATTGTATTAATCATTAGTTAATTTTTATTAGTTTAGTAAATTTATAATTAGTTTAATTAACTCAAAATGGGTTTCATTAATTCATAATTAGTTAATTAATTCATAAAATTAGTTATTTTATATAATTAGTTATTTATATAATTAGTTTATTTTATATAATTAGTTAATTGAATTTATAATTAGTCTAGTAAATTAATGTAATTAGTATAGAAATTTCATGTAATTAGGGCAGTTAATTATTTCTTAATTAGTTAATTAATTTTAATCAGTTAGTTTTTATCAGTTAATTAATTCATTAATCAGTAATTGTTAATTAATCAGTAGTTAAATTACTAAACAATTAGTTATTAAATTACAACATCAGTTTAGTATATATAATTAGTTATTTTATAAAAATTAGTTTAATTAATGTAATTAGTTTATGTACTTTGGTTATATTAATATAATTAGTTATATTAATATGTAATTTGGTTATTTTATATAATTTGATTTTATTAATATGTACCAGTCTAGTAAATTCATATAATTAGTTAGTAAATAAATATAATTAGCTTAGTAAATTCATGTAACTGGTTAGTAAATACAACATAATTAATTTATTGTTTTAATGTATAAAATTAGTTATTTAGTAGGTGTAAATTAGTTATGTATTATATATAAGGGTTTTTTATTATGAAAATTTGTATATATATATAACCGTATTATGGCATAAATATGTATATGTATATTTTAAAATGTACTTTTGCACATATATGAGATATACATATTTTGGTAAATAAAATGTAATAGTATACGTATTATTTTGGTATAAAAATATAAAATGATTAGTATATGTATATATTGTATATATATATATGTACTTAATATATTTTCAAATATGTATAATGAGTATAAATGTATATATATATCTTGTACATACAATTAATGTATTGTATATGTATTTAATGTGATGTACTAGTATTAGTATATATTTTAATAATCATTGATAATACATATATATATATATTTTAAAAATGTATTTTAGCATAGGTATGAGTATACATATATAATGTTCAACTAGTATAAATCAAATATATATATTGTAAATACATTTAAGTTGGTGCATGTATAAATATTGTAAGTGTAATGTGTATTATATACGTATCCCTACTAGATGACCCTAGTTGACTGAGTTCCATGCCAGGCATAGCCCTGAGTTAGGTATTTGATTTTGTGTGTAGTGTAGCATCTGATGCAAGTGTGGTTTTGCTTGTGATATGTTTATAGGACTGTTGGGTTACCCAGGGGACACTCTGGAACAGGATCTCGGTATTCACCAGCTAAGGACCCAAGGCGAGTACATTCTCTGATTAGTTTCTAATTTATGATATCTCCTATGTTCACTGTATCTAGTGTAAATATACATGTTCTTAACACGTTGGTTACACGGATTGGTATACACGGATCTCGTCATGAGATGTTATTCCTTATTCATGGTGTAGCTTGTACAAGACTTGTTTTCCTTGTTATCTTGTGCATGTACAGACACTGATTCCCGGGGAGATTTGCTACCTTCCTAGGGAATCCTGTGCCATAGCGTACCATGATTGGATCTCCTATACCAGTCGGGGGTTTGGGGAGTACTTTAGTGTAGATATGTGATCATACCCAACTTTATATGCACCATAGCTCACCCCACATCTCACGTCGGGTGCGGCCTGACCATTTATATGAACCATAGCTGTTACGTGTGATTAGCCTGATCTCTACATGCACCATAGCTAACCAACGGTTAGCCTGACTCTATATGAACCATAGCTAATCACATGTAACCAGCCTGATCAAGTTCCCAAGCCGATCACATATTAAAGCTAGTACTCACACACTTAGTCATAGGTTTCTTGCTCATTGACATATTGTTTTTCTTCCTGCATTTACTTACAGTATTTCCAGTATATTTCTTTTTTTGTACATTCTCGTACCTATACATGCATCTGGTATATTTCCATCTAGAACTGCTACATAGTTTATGTCATTTATATAGAACTGCTATTTAGAGATGTACTTTGCTCCTTCCTGACTGGAAAATATTTTTCCAGACTGTGACCTTAGTAGACTGGTTCCGACACACTTGGGGATTGGAAGTTAATGATTGCAAGTATGATTATGTTATCTTTAGACTTGTATTGTATTCTTTTATTTCTTCATTTCCTATCGTGCTGTAGCTGTGATTGAGTATTTCTAGATTTATTTTAGGATATCCACGCCTCCTTATGGAGTTGGATACTAGCATGAGATCGTTTAGATAGTACTTGACCTAGACAGCGTTCTACCGCCGATGCTGCGGCGTAGGCTGGACGTACCCACGCTCTCGTGCCCCTAAACCGGGTGCGGGTCGTGACATCAACCTTCGGCGCAACAGGCAGCCGACTGATGTAAATGCAACCAGGAACGGAGTTCCAGATGATAATAAACATCCTCTTTTCCAGTATATTGATGCTCAAATTCCAAATCAGGAATCCACTCCCCGTGACGAGGTAGAACCCATAGCACAAAAATTCTTGGAAGTTATAAACTCCAACCGTCCGTATGTCTGGGAAGTAGCGTCATCATCCAACGTCGTCATGACGTATGGACCACATGAGGATTCTATCTTCATTATCCCGCCTACCTGCAGCAATCAGCGTTCAATAGTCTTCGACCGCATGCGCAATCAACCGGCTATCCAGGAAGATTCTTTCAATGACGATGCTGGAAAAATGCAAGTTCGCCGATACAGCCCGCAAGCATTGAGGATCATGCAAAACATGGGCTACGACTTGAAGTGGAAGCCAGGCCTCAACTACGAAAGAGGCAGACGAACGCCGCTGCGCGGCGACCCCTACTATCAACGAACTTATTTCGGGTTAGGGTATGCCACCTCCTCTAAGTCGAACGAGGATATCTTTTCCTCTTCTCAGAACGGCTCATCGCCCTCTGACTCACCTGATGCTCTCGAACAAACATTATCAGTGAATATGGTAGTGACAGATCCCTTGGAAGCAGATGAACAGGATTCTGAGCCATTTGAGGATGACTCTTGGGCCCAACAAATGGATACGCAGTGGGAATTCTGCTTCGAGCAAAGAGAACCTCCCACCAAAGACGAAGTTATCCAGGTTGATGTTGGGGGTGAACTTTCGCCAAAGCCGATATTTATCAGTAACAATCTTTCCCCAGCTGAAAGAGAAGAAGTTATCCAGCTGATAAAAGAATATATCGACGTCTTTGCATAGGATTATGAGGACATGCCAGGCCTTGACCCAAAGGTGGCTACTCACAAACTCAACATATTGCCTGATTCAAAGCCTGTGAAGCAGCACCAACGCCGGTTCCGCCCGGATACGATGGACGCCATCGAAGCTGAAGTCAAGAAGTTGATAGCCTACGGTTTCATTCGGGAAGAACAACATCCCGACTGGGTCGCTAACGTTGTCCCAGTCATAAAGAAAAATGGGAAATACGTATCTGCATTGATTACCGAGATCTGAATGCAGCCTGCCCCAAGGATGAGTTCCCTCTTCCCATCACGGACATCATGATCGACAACACCTGCGGCTTTGAACGCATGTCTTTTATGGACGAATTCTCAGGATACAATCAGATCAAGATGCATTTTGAAGACGAGAAGCACATTGCCTTCCGGACCCCGTTGGGGGTATATTGCTATACGGTCATGCCCTTCGGATTAAAGAACGCCGGGGTTACATACCAACGGGCTATGAGTAACATATTCCATGAGCATTTACGCAAAACAGTAGAATATTATGTGGACGACATAGCCGTCAAGAGCCGCCTCAAAGATGATCACATTCAAGACTTGAGGACGGTATTCGAGTTAATACGCCAACATCAACTCAAGATGAACCCTACGAAGTCCTTTCTGGGTGTATCTAGTGGCAAATTCCTGGGATTTGTCATTACCGCCAAAGGCATCCAAGTGGACCCTGACAAAGTCCAGGCCATCGTAGAAATACGACCGCCCCGTAATCTGAGGGAACTCCGAGGATTTCAAGGCCGTCTGGCTTATATCCGGAGATTCATATCCAACCTCTCGGTGAGATGTCAGCCCTTTTCTCATCTCATGAAGAAAGGTGTATCCTTCGTATGGGACGAAACCTGTCAGCAAGCGTTCGGAGATATCAAGCGCTACCTCACCAATCCGCCAGTTCTGGTGCCTCCCGTCATGGGAAGACCATTCTTACTGTACGTTCGAGCGATGGATCATTCGCTAGGAGCTCTTCTCGCACAGAAGAACGATATGGGTCATGAACAGGCTATCTACTACCTCAGCAGGATGATGGTCGGAGCCGAACATCGGTACAATCCAGTGGAGAAATAATGCTTGGCTCTGATGTTCGCTATCCAGAAGACGCGGCACTATGTCACCGGCCAGACTATTCATATCATCTCCAGGATCAACCCTCTTCGAGTACTGATGAGCAAGCCAAGTGCTCTTAATTCCCGACTCGCGACTTGGGTGATGCTGTTAACACCCTATGACATGGTATACGTCCCACAGAAGTCCATCAAAGGCCAAGCGTTGGCCGACTTCCTAGCTGCTCATCCAATCCCGGAGACCTCCAAACTATACGAGGACATCCCTGATGAAGTTACAGAATGTAATTCCGCAATGGAAAGTGACACATGGCAACTATTCTTCGATGGTGCCTCCAGAACTAGTCCTAGGGGAAACGTGGTCTCAGGAGTAGGAATCGTCCGGGTCACTCCTGATAAACTCGTCATCTACCGAGCATATTCTCTTAGCGAGCCATGCTCCAACAATGTGGCAGAGTACAATACTTTGCTAATCGGGCTCCAAGTCGCTAAAGAGCTGGGGGTCGAATCTCTGGAAGCCTTCGGTGATTCTCTACTGATCGTTAATCAGGTCAGAGGAATATATGAAGTCCGAAATCCAGACCTCATCCCCTATCACCAAGCAACGGTCGAGATAGTCGTGACGTTCAAAGGATTCTTCCTTGAGCATGTACCTCGATCTCAGAATCTGGAAGCTGATGCCCTAGCCAGTCTAGCTGCGGATTTAGCCACTCATATAAGAAGGTAGAATTCGGTAATCCTTCTTAACAGAGATATATTTTGTGTGAAGAACAACTTTTACATAGAACGTAGCTACGCTGTGAGCACAGATCCCCCTAGAAGAGACTGGAGAAGTCCCTTCGTAGATTTCGTGGCATACGAAATTGTAAACCCCCTCAACCAATTTAGGCGTTATTTGTAATTTTAAAACTGAGACTAGGGACAAACCGAGATAATTAAATTACGGGAGACGATTTTTAGGTACCCTCTGACCATATTGCAGCCATAGCTACGCGATGTGAATTAACGTCGCCGCGCGCAATTAATTATATAAATTAGTTAACTGATTATAGCTAAATTTACCTCAACTAGGCCTGACCAAACCAGACCCTTGGACCCTGGCCGGCCCAACCCCCAAGACCAAGCCCAAAGTCATTCCCTATATAAATACTCAACTTCCTCCATGTAAAACCCAAAACCAACCAATCCCTCACAAACCCTAAACCTAGCCGCATACTTCCCCTCTCCCTTGCGCCAACCCATCATCCTCACCGGCGCCGCCAAACACCCCGACCACTGCCGCCTTACACCCCGACCACTGCCGCCAAACACCCCGACCACTGCCGCCTTATACCCCGACTGTTGCCGCCTTACACCCCCGACCGACTGCCCTTCAGCCCCTACATCCGCTGCCGCTGCCCCTTCAACCGACACAGCCGTACGCTGAGCGACGAACCACCGCAGAGCCAACCCGACCCCCCGTGCGTCGCTGTCGCTGCCGCGCCTGCTGTAGTGCCGTCGCCGCTGCTGCAGTGTCGCCAGAGCCGCTGTCACCTCGTCGGAGTACGCCTCGACGAGAGCCGACCCTGTCCGAACAAGCCACGTAGAGGTAACCATAGTAAACCCTATTTCTTCATGTTAATATCGTAGCGTCGTATCGATGTGTCAAGAAATGTTGATATCAAACACAACCCTAATTATGTGTAAATTAGAATAATGAATAATAAGGTTTAGAATATGTATATTGACTAGCATAACACCAAGGACTAACGTTTTTACCCTAAAACCTGTACATAAACCACGGGTAATGAACATAGAAACCAATGAGCATGTGTTCGCACAGAACAGCGATCGTGGTCAACCCGTAACTTGAAATTATTATCTCAAGGGCCGGGATGATCGAGTACAGAATACGTGTGCACTTTAGCTACGCGCACATGTGAAGCTGTATTCGAACAGACGTGAACTTGCGATAATATTCAAACGTCGCATCATAGTCGTGTATATTTAATATTTAGCGTCTGATATTAGATTGTTATATTATATTGTGTTTAGGACCTTTGGATCAGCCAGGAGACATTACAGGAACCAGCTTCTGGCATTCCCAGCTTCAGGACACAGGCAAGATACCTTGCTATATTTACTGTCTAATTTAAATATGCATAAGTTGTATTGTATTCTTGTTGCTCGTAATTTATACAACTGTGCGCATCCGAGTTGTCTCGGGTGCATTCGACGGATACGTCGATGATTAGTATATATGGACTTAGCTCTTAGCAGACTCAACCCATTGGACGATACCCTGTTATTGTCTGAGACCTGACACCTTACACGGTTACTGAGATATATTCATATTGGGATGCGGGTTTGCGCACTCGACTAGCTATCGTTGCGTATAACCTACATCACGGTTAGTATGTAGTCAGGATATAATTTAGAGACATGGCATATAGATACAGGGTATGCACGTCGAGTAGTCGATTTGTGTATCTACATTGGGCGGGGAGGATAACTAGTAGGCGTATGGGGTACACACATTAGAGCCGTAGTTTCGGAGGAGCCTCGGATCCAATGACCTTCCCTTTATACTGATGCCATGTTCTTCGGAGCGATATAGACGATATTGTGCTGATGCCACTCTCTTCGGAGCATGGACGTTATGCCTACACCTACTCATACGCACCAGCATTGTCCCCACATTGTATTCACTTAGATGGCTAGCACACCCTTATTGTATTTATTTTATTCAGTATTCATATATGGCATGTTGTTTTCTTGTATCTTGTTACGTCCCTCTGAGGACCTGGTACCTTTCCAGATTTAGACGAGGCTTACTACCCCACCGTATACGGCCCGAGACAGGAGACGAGATTTGCTACAGCTGGGGAGTTGGAGGTGCAACCGTCAGAGTTTCTGTGACCAGTTGGTAGGCCTTTAGCCTAGATGGAGGGCATCATTATCTACTCAGCTGATGCTCTAGTCATTATCTTTTATATCTCATTTCAGTACTTTATTTCGTCATAGTAGTGGATTTGTTCCCACCAGACATCCCTGGTTATACTACGATATCTTGAGACTGGTATTTATCAACCAGTAGTTTATTTAGTGTTTCTTGCTCTTTATATTGTGGATGAGATTAGATTACCTGTTATTGATTGATATTGGACATATAGTATTATAGGACAGCGTAGCACTCTTCGTGGATCCATTAAATTGGGATATCTTCGGAGACGTGTCAGCTGGCCATTGCCACGTGGCCTGGTCCCGTATATTTTGGGACTGGGGCTTGACATAGTTTTAGTGGTGGCCCATGCAGGTCGACTTTTCGCTTGTGGTATGGTAACATGCCCAGCGAGCCTGCAATAGGATAGAAATTATTAGGTCTCATCCACTTTTGATTCATCCTTGAACTTCCTTCATACTGCTTCTAAATATCGGCATCCTGTTTGGTTGCTCTCGTACTCTTTTAATGAAGCTCTATCTCTTGCAGCAAGATGAATTTGCACAGTGGACGAGGAGCACCCCGTGCTGCGGTGCCAGATAACACCGCTCAAGGAGATGAGGTACCCCAAGGGCAACCCCCGCTACAGATCCCGCTGATACATTGGCACGAGATATCGCAGGACGATCCTACACCGCAGCCTGAGGGACAGACTTCCCAGACGATCCCCATGCAACATTGTGAGGGCCAGACTTCAGGAGCTACACCGATGCCGCAGACGAAGAGGCCAACATCTGAGGAGACGCCTACTGCACAACCAGAGATTCCACTACCACCGCCTCCACCTTATCCACCCCAGATGCCACAGCTAGATGGCCAGCCACAGATGCTTCAGTTCTTCCAGGCAATGATGCAAGCACAGTGGCAGCAGAAAGAGACATTGTGACAGAGTCTTATGGCAGTACTAGAGAGGACACCTGTCATGACCCCAGTACCAGCACCTCCACCAGCCCCGACAGGTGGTACTGTTAGATGGTTCCGACAGATGGGACCAGATACCTTCTCAGGCAATGAGACTGCAGAACAGATCTTCGATTGGATTGCCAACACGAAGATGCTATTAGAGGCTTCACAACTGCATCCAGACCTTTCGATGACCGCAGTGAGAGCCCAACTAAAAGGCAACGCCCATCACTGGTGGGATTCCATCGAGCGCAGTGTAGGCAAGAACTAGACTTGGGAACAGTTCTTAGAGTACTTCAATACGAAGTATTTTCCAGCAACAGTCAGAAATGCCCTGTACTCCCAGTTCTTACATCTAGAATAGGGGAATATGACTGTTGACGCATATGACGCAGAGTTTAGCCGCCTTAGCAGATTTAGAGCCGTCCTGATACCCAATAATCTAGAGAAGGCTCAGAGATTCCACCACGGCCTCAATTTTGAACTACAGAGATATACCACCGCACAGGCGAGGATTTCATATGAGGAGGTTCTCGCAGAGGCGAGGATCCAGGAGGCCATTGTCAGAAGAGTTAGACGTTCCAGCACGACCACGCCAGCTAGAGTCCAGCCCGGAGCAGGAGGACCCATCCGGCGTCCCGGAGCGCAGACACAACAGAGAGCAGCACCATATCCACACCAGGAACTTCCGACTTGCCACTTCTGTGGTAAGAGAGGTCACTTCGAGAAGGACTGCCGAAAGAGACTTGGGACATGCATGATTTGTGGAGCAAGCCAGCACCTTGTCAGAGATTGCCCACAGCGCAGGGAGGCAGCCCCACAGGCCGGACAAAGGCCAGCAACACCAGCCTCGAGGATACTACCCCCACCATGAGGCCAGCGACCACCAGCACCCGGAGGATTCCAGAGGGGACCACCCTTGGCCCCACAGCAGGCACAGTTTGATCGGGCCCGACAGTAGGCAGGAGGACAAAGGCACGGACAGGCCTTTGCTTTAGCAGCTACCGAAGAGGAAACAGAAGGGGAAGCTATCACAGGTACCATTTTAGTCGCATCCTTACCTGCGACAGCATTGTTTGATTCTGGGGCTACATTGTCATTTATATCTAGTAGATTTGTAGCAATGCATAGAGTAGCGACTTCCCCCTTACCTAAGAGTTGGAAGATTCTTACCGGAGGAGGTATCGTGTTGGTTACCAGCACTATTAGAACGTGATCGGTAGTCGTATGTGGTAGAGAGATGAGAGCGCGATTCCTGGTATTGCCTATGCCGTACTTTGACGTTGTGTTAGGCATGGACTAGTTAAGCCAGTATAACGCCGTATTGAACTGCCGGAAGGGTAGCGTCACTTTTAGACCACCAGATCAACCGGAGTTCGAGTACATGCGAGGGACCGTCGAACAAGGAGTAGGACAGACAGCTGGAACTTGCATGACTATGGAGATTGTGCCCCCACCTATAGTTGCAGAATTCGAGGATGTTTTCCCCGAAGAATTGCCAGGCTTACCACCCGATAGAGACGTGGAGTTTACCATTGAGCTAGTACCAGGAGCAGCACCGGTATCTTCTAATGTGTACCGATTGGCGAAGAAGGAGTTAGACGAGCTGAAGCTACAATTGGAGGAGTTACAGAGCAAGGGATTTATTCATCCTAGTGCATCACCATGGGGATCACCAGTATTGTTTGTGCCTAAGAAGGATGGAACAGTACATATGTGTATTGATTACAGAGCCCTTAATGCTTTGACTATCAAAAACAAGTACCCCCTGCCACGGATTGACGATTTATTCGACCAGTTGACAGGAGCAGTGGTGTTCACAAAGATCGACTTGAGATTGGGTTATCATCAAGTGAAGGTGCGAAGAGAAGACATTCAAAAGACAGCATTCAGGACTCGTTATGGTCACTACGAGTTCTTAGTGATGCTTTTTGGACTGACGAATGCGCCAGCTGTATTTATGAACTTGATGAACAAAGTATTCCATCAATACTTAGACCAGTTCGTGGTAGTCTTCATCGACGACATTTTGGTGTATTCAAAGAGCCACGAGGAGCACGAGAAGCACTTGAGTCTAGTGTTAGAGACGCTGAGGAGAGAGAGACTTTACGCCAAGCTTAACAAGTGCGAGTTTCTCCTAGATCATGTCACCTTCCTTGGACACGTCATCTCAGGAGACGGTATCTCAGTAGATCCGGCGAAGATTTTATCTGTAGAGACATGGCCAACCCCTACAAATGTCTCAGAAGTAAGGAGTTTCCTAGGACTTGTCGGATATTACCGGAGGTTCGTAGAGAACTTCGCGAAGATTGTAGAGCCAATGACCCGCTTGACCCGTAAGGAGCAGGAGTTTACTTTGACAGAGGAGTGTCAGAAGGCATTCGATGAGCTGAAGAAGCGCTTGACTACAGCACCCATCTTGACCATACCTTCTGGACCCGGAGGATTCGTAATCTACAGCGATGCGTCTGGGAAAGGATTAGGATGCGTCTTGATGCAGCATGGAAAGGTTGTAGCTTATGCTTCTAGACAATTGAGGACACATGAGAAGAACTATCCCATCCACGACTTGGAGCTTGCAGCGGTGATTTTTGCGTTAAAGCTTTAGAGGCATTACCTATATGGAGAAAGAGTGGAGATATTTACTGATCATAAGAGCCTGAAATACGTCTACACTCAGAAGGATCTAAATCAGAGACAGAGACGTTGGCTCGAGGTGATGACAGACTTCGAAATATAGCTACAGTACCACCCAGGAAAGGCCAACGTAGTAGCAGACGCATTTAGCAGAAGACCTATGGCATTCTTCTTGACTATCCAACAACATCTGTTGAGAGATCTAAAGCAGATGTGTATAGAGGTTGTTATACCCGGAGTAGACGGACAGTTGTCGAATTTCCAATTACAATCGATACTGGTAGAGAGAATCAAGGCTGCTTTACTGACAGATGCCAGATTTCAGAGGCTCAGACAGAGGACAGAGGCTGGATTACAGACATGATTGCGGATACATGAAGACGGAACACTGAGATGCGGAGATCGTCTCTATGTTCCAAATAGAGAACTTCGGCAGGAATTGATGACAGAGGCACACAGTTCCACCTACTCCGTTCATCCAGGAGGCACGAAGATGTACAGAGATCTAAGACAGTACTACTGGTGGCACGGAATAAAGAGAGAGATAGCACGCTTTGTGGCCAAATGTCTGGTGTGTCAGCAAGTCAAGGCTGAGCACCAGAGATCTGCAGGATTGCTTCAACCGCTTCCTATACCGGAGTAAAAATGGGAGCATATCACCATGGACTTTGTTACAGGCTTCCCGAGGAGTCCTAGTGGGCGCAATGCAGTATGGGTAATCGTGGATAGACTCACCAAGTCCGAACACTTTCTACCCTTTAGAGTTGGACAATCGACGGAGGCTTTAGCAGATATGTACATGAGGAAGATTATGCACCTACATGGAGTGCCAGCGAGCATTGTGTCAGACAGGGATATGAGATTTACGTCTTACTTTTGGCGGAGTATGCAAGAGAGTCTTGGTACTCGCCTAAAGTTTAGCACGGCGTATCACCCACAAACAGATGGCCAGTCGGAGTGCACCATTCAGACGCTAGAAGACATGTTAAGAGCGTGAATGCTGGACTTCGGAGGATCATGGGAGGACCACTTATATTTGGTCGAGTTTTCCTACAACAACAACTATCAAGCTAGCATTCAGATGGCTCTCTATGAAGTGTTGTATGGCAGGAAGTGTCATTCTCCAGTATGCTGGAGTGATATAGGCGAACGATAGATTCTCGGACCAGAGTTGGTTGTTCGGACGGTAGAGAAGGTAAAGAAGATCCAAGGACACCTTCGAGCAGCACAAGACCGACAGAAGCATTGGGCGAATTTGTATCGTCGACCCTTAGAGTTTCAGGTTGGGGATCACGTATTCTTAAAGATCTCACCTACTCGAGGGACTATCATATTCGGAGGCAGAGGGAAGCTGAGTCTGAGGTACATTGGACCATTCGACATATTAGAATGCGTCGGAGAGGTTGCTTACAGATTAGCATTACCGCAGACATTGGAAGGAGTTTACGACGTCTTCCATGTATCTCAATTGAGGAGGTACATACCGGATTCGAGCCATGTACTTGACCATTCAGAGATCACAGTCGGCCCGAGCTTATCATACCAGGAGGAGCCTGTTGAGATTCTGGACAGGAGTGAGAAGGCACTACTAGGTCAGACTATTCCCTTAGTCTGCGTCGCATGGAGACATCATGCACCAGGCGAATTGACTTGGGAATGCGAGGAGGATATTAGACAACGCTATCCCTACCTCTTCGAAGGACTAGGTACGTATTAGTACTTTACTTATTCAGTTAGAAATTTCTTATTATACGTACGTTTAATTTTGAGGACGAAATGCTCTAAGGAGGGTAGATTGTAAACCCCCTCAACCAATTTAGGCATTATTTGTAATTTTAAAACTGAGACTAGGGACAAACCGAGATAATTAAATTACGGGAGACGATTTTTAGGTACCCTCTGACCATATTGCAGCCATAGCTACGCGATGTGAAATAACGTCATCGCGCGCAGTTAATTATATAAATTAGTTAATTGATTATAGCTAAATTCACCTCAACTAGGCCTGACCAAACCAGACCCTGGCCGGCCCAACCCCCAAGACCAAGCCCGAAGTCATTCCCTATATAAATAATCAACTTCCTCCATGTAAAACCCAAAACTAACCAATCCCTCACAAACCTAACCCTAGCCGCATACTTCCCCTCTCCCTTGCGCCAACCCATCATCCTCACCGGCGCCGCCAAACACCCCGACCACTGCCGCCAAACACCCCGACCACTGCCGCCTTACACCCCGACCACTGCGCCAAACACCCCGACCACTGCCGCCTTACACCCCGACTGCTGCCTCCTTACACCCCCGACCGACTGCCCTTCAGCCCCTACATCCGCTGCCGCTGCCCCTTCAACCGACACAGCCGCACGCCGAGCGACGAACCGCCGCGGAGCCAACCCGACCCCCCGTGCGTCACTGCCGCTGCCGCATCTGCTGCAGTGCCACCGCCGCTGCTGCAGTGTTGCCGGAGCCGCTGTCACCTCGTCGGAGTATGCCTCGACGAGAGCCGATCCTGTCCGAACAAGCCACGTAGAGGTAACCACATTAAACCCCGTTTCTTCATGTTAATATCGTAGCGTCGTATCGACGTGTCAAGAAATATTGATATCAAACACAACCCTAATTATGTGTAAATTGGAATAATGAATAATAAGGTTTAGAATCTGTATATTGACTAGCATAACACCAAGGACTAACGTTTTTACCCTAAAACCTGTACATAAACCATGGGTAATGAACATAGAAACCAATGAGCATGTGTTCGCACAGAACAGCGATCGTGGTCAACCCGTAACTTAAAATTATTATCTCAAGGGCCGGGATGATCGAGTACAGAACACGTGTGCACCATAGCTACGCGCACATGTGAAGCTGTATTCGAACAGACGTGAACTTGCGATAATATTCAAATGTTGCGTCATAGTCGTGTACATTTAATGTTTAGCGTCTGATATTAGATTGTTATATTATATTGTGTTTAGGACCTTTGGATCAGCCAGGAGATATTGCAGGAACCAGCTTCTAGCATTCCCAGCTTCAGGACACAGGCAAGATACCTTGCTATATTTACTGTCTAATTTAAATATGCATAAGTTGTATTGTATTCTTGTTGCTCGTAATTTATACAACAGTGCGCGTCCGAGTTGTCTCGGGTGCATTCGACGGATACGTTGCTGATTAGTATATATGGACTTAGCTCTTAGCAGACTCAACCCATGGGACGATATCCTGTTATTGTCTGAGACCTAACACCTTACACGGTCACTGAGATATATTCATATTGGGATGCGGGTTTGCGCACTCGACTAGCTATCGTTGCGTGTAACCTACATCACGGTTAGTATGTAGTCAGGATATAATTTAGAGACATGGCATATAGATACAGGGTATGCACGTCGAGTAGTCGATTTGTGTATCTACATTGGGCGAGAAGGACAACTAGTAGGCGTATGGGGTATACACATTGGAGTCGTAGTTTCGGAGGAGCCTCGGATCCAATGACCTTCCCTTTATACTGGTGCCACGTTCTTCGGAGCGATATGGACGATATACTGTACCGATGCCACTCTCTTCGGAGCATGGACGTTATGCCTACACCTACTCATACGCACCAGCATTGTCCTCATATTGTATTCACTTAGTTGGCTAGCACACCCTTATTGTATTTATTTTATTCAGTATTCATATATGGCATGTTGTTTTCTTGTATCTGTTACGTCCTTCTGAGGACCTGGTACCTTTCCAGATTTAGACGAGGCTTACTACCCCACCGTATACGGCCCGGGATAGGAGACAAGATTTGCTACAGCTGAGGCTGAGGATTTGGAGGTGCAACCGTCAGAGTTTCCGTGACCAGTTGGTAGGCCTTTAGCCTAGATGGAGGGCATCATTATCTACTCAGCTGATGCTCTAGTCATTATCTTTTATATCTTATTTCAGTACTTTATTTCATCATAGTAGTGGGTTTGTTCCCACCAGACATCCCTGGTTGTACTATGATATCTTGAGACTGGTATTTATCAACCAGCAGTTTATTTAGTGTTTGTTGCTCTTTATATTATGGATGAGATTAGATTACCTGTTATTGATTGATATTGGACATATAGTATTATAGGACAGCGTAGCACTCTTCGTGGATCCATTAAATTAGGATATCTTCGGAGACGTGTCAGCTGGCCATTGCCACGTGGCCTGGTCCCGTATATTTTGGGACTGAGGCGTGACAGGAATCTTGCCGGAGGATCCCAAAGAAGCAGTATCCGTCAAAAGACGATCATTACGCTTCTACTTCGATGCATCTTCACAATGCCTATATCGTCGGACCTACGACGGACTGTTATTGAGATGTCTCTCTAACGACGAAGCACAGCAGATTATCCGGGAAGCTCACAACAGCGTATGCGGGGCGCATCAACCCGGTCCTAAGCTACATGATCGTATCAGGAGAATGGGCTATTACTGGCCCAATATGATCGCAGACGCGATCAACTATGCAAGACAATGTAGATCCTATCAGGTTCATGCAGACTTCATACATCAACCATCTGAATATCTACATCCTACGGTTGCATCCTGGTCTTTCGAAGCATGGGGTATGGATATCATTGGTCCTATTCACCCGTCTTCCTCCAGAGGTCACCAGTTCATACTGGTCATCACGAATTACTTCTCCAAATGGACAGAGGCGATCCCTCTTGCTGAGGTAAAGGCGTCTTATATAATCAGCTTCATCAAGCATCACGTTATTTATCGCTTCGGGTACCCCGGAGGATAATTTACGACAATGGGCCTCAGTTTATCAACCAAGCGTTTCATCGATTTTGCGATAAAAATCGTATACACAATATTGCCTCTACGGCATATTATCCAGCTGCTAATGGCTTGGCGGAAGCTTTCAACAAAACCATTATCAAACCCTTGAAGAAGTTCGTCTCTTTAAACAAGAGAGATTGGAATGAGAAGCTGGGCGAATGTCTTTGGGCATACCGCACAACGGTATGAACACCGACAGGTTGTACCCCATTTTCACTGGTCTACGGGAGCGAAGCAGTTCTCCGCATTGAAATCCAGATCCCGTCACTCAGGATAGCCGTGACTAATGAACTGACCCAAGAAAAGAATGACCTGTTAAGGCTTCAAGAGCTAGAAGGATTAGACGAGAAATGCCTCCAAGCTCAACAGGGCATCGCGCTCTACCAAGCACGCATTTCCAGAGCTTTCAATCATAAAGTAAAGGAAAGAGTATTCAAAGTCGGCGAGCTAGTTTTAGCCGTAAGAAGGCCGATGATTCTTACACACAGGAGTAAAGGCAAATTCCAGCCCAAGTGGGAAG
Source organism: Iris macrosiphon (assembly GCA_036927795.1). Taxonomy (NCBI): domain Eukaryota; kingdom Viridiplantae; phylum Streptophyta; class Magnoliopsida; order Asparagales; family Iridaceae; genus Iris; species Iris macrosiphon. The sequence goes on along the minus strand of JAYESA010000019.1, from coordinate 102,824,478 downwards.
GCCCTTATGTGATCGAGATAACGTTCTCAAACGGCGCCTACAGGTTAGCCCAGCCTAATGGAGACCTGTTAATGGCTCCTATCAACGGCAAATTCCTGAAAAGGTACTATGCTTAATCTCCTCTGCTCAAGTGGAATATAGCGAGAATCTCAATTCTGACAAAACTACTTCCAAAACGAAACTAGTTGGAGCATATTCTATCATGTCCGTATGACCTATGAATAGATATATCCTACTAAAGCGTATTCTATCATGTCCGTATGACCTCTGAATAGATATGTCCTGCTAAAAGTTTATCGAGAGTCTATCACATCCATACTACCTCTGATATCACTCTAGCCGAAACCTGTCATTTACATTCCGAAAAGATGGGTCCACAAAGTCAGAAAAGATTCGCTTTATTTATTCCCAAAGAAAAAAGAGAGAGAGAGCAGAATTACATTTGAGAAGCAAAAAGAAGAAAGGGTACATCATTATGGGGGAGCGGTCAGATCGCGAATCAGCTGCATCAGTGTAGCTATCCTCTCATTCCTGGAAACCAAGGCATCAGCGCGAGCCCGCTCCAGCCGTGCCTCGTGGTTGCTCATAAAGGACAGCTCGGCCCTTGCCCGAAGAGAACCCGCACGGGCGGCTTCTACACGCTCCAAATCCCGTCGCGCTGTGCTCAGTCAACCAGTTGCTACATCTAGACCTGCCAACGACTGAGAAGCCCACTCGTCTGCCAGAGCGAGTTTTTCCTTCAACTTGCGGGCCCTCGCTACGTTCCCTTCATGCTTGGATTGGCACTTCGTCTGAAGAGCAAGAGCCTCCTCCACGACAGCTTTTCTTTCATCCATCTCCAGCTTATCTGTTTTGATGGAGTTATCTAGGCTTTCCAGCTGTTTAGTAAGCCGCGCAGTCATGAGTTCGTATCTGGCCTGGACCTCAGCTTTAAGGCTGTCCCGAGCCAGCTGTAAGTATTCGTTAATAGGTTGCTCCAAACCATTAACCATCGCCTCCAGGGCGTCAGCTACCCCAGAATCGCCGAACTCCCTGACCGCCCCGATCGAAAACTGAGAAGCCTTCTTCAGACGCTCGAAGTCTAGATTCTTCGCCAACACCATTGATATCAGCATTTTCAAACTAGTATAAAAGAGGCTGGTATACTGCTCGGTCAGCACAGCCAGATCTGATTGGACGCCAGGAGTGGCCGCGATATTGACGAGTCCCCCTCCAGAAGTGATTGCAGACGATGTGGCCACGACCGTCGCCTCGATAGGTGGTGCGACCAAGGAAGATGCGACAACGACAGTCGAAGTCATCGGCATACTCGCAGGAGGCGATGTCACAATGACAGGCTCATCCTCCTCTTGAGATGACGAAACTACTCGGGGCGAGCCGGCACCCGAAGATGCTTTCTCTTCAAACTCAGGCACCTCCGTGTCGCCACCAGAAGCCGAAGGAGAGCCAAAAAGCGCTTCAGCGCTCTTCTCCCCGTAGACATCTGCCCCTGAAAAGAAGACGAGAAAGATAATGTCGACACGATGTTAATTTCTCTAAAAAAGAAGGGCGTAAAGACCACATTTACCCACGGCCGACGGCATATATATCGCATCTGCAGCCAGTACAGCTAAATCACTTCTTAATGATGCTAAGCAGGCTATCATACCTGGAGAAAGGGGTCTGATAGTTGACACTGGCAAGTAGTCTTCCAAGTCCTCCTCAAATTTCAACCGAGGCTCATCGGCCGGAATCTCGCCAGGTGCACTCGCAGGCACGAAAGGGGTCTCTTCCAATACCGATCCGGATAAAGGTATATGGAACCTTATACTCAGCCCCGGAGGTGACTTCGTTCCACTACCAGAGGCAGTGGCAGCAACGGTAGCTTCAAGCAGGAGTTCTCCGGCACCGCCAACCTAAACTGAGGGTCCCTCTCCGAAAGGCGAGGAACCTCCAATCAAAGAGATATCCCCAACAGAAGAGATAGCAGGTTCCTTTCTAGGAGCCTCAGTACCAAGAATCCGGAGAGGACGATTAACCGTCTTCTTCTTCCTCTTGCGAGGGGAAGTCTGCTTCAGAACAGGAGCCCTTCGCTTCCCAGAGACTACCAAAGCCCCTGCAGGCGAAGGTACTTCACACCTCGGCACCGACACCAGAGGCTCATCCGGAGTAACGGACTCCTCACCCTCGTCAGAAGAAACCGAGGGGACTTCGACTCTCCCCCCAGGCTTGGGAGAAGGCACCCTAAAGCTTCCACGCATATCAAAATTGCGATGGAAGGTGTTGATCGCCACGTAGAACTAGGCATACGAGCGGAGGATGCGCAGCTCCGTGGAGAGTGTGACGACCGGCACAGTAAAGATTGCTCCCGTACAACCCACGATAAAATACTGCCATCCTCTGGCTCCATCAATGAGTCCGCTCCTGGACCTGAAGCTGGTGACGGCATTGCCCACGTGCAACTGATCGTACCCAAACTGCCTGGCAAACCGACTGGGCAAGTAGGGCTCGAAGAAGCAATGATCTTCGCTTCTGTACAGCAAATGGGAGGGTCTGATGCAGACCAACCAATTAAAAGCTTCCGGAGAAAGATTGGTCTTCTCTCCACCTGAATCCTCAAGCCTAATCCCCGATTGATTGCGATAAACAGAGGGGACAATGCAGAGGAGCCTCCAGCCGTGACTGAGGCTCAGCACCAGCCGACAGTCTAAAATTGTGTTCACGTTCCAGGGAGAGTCCTTGTAGTTCAGCAAGAAACTACCCCCCGAGCTACTACCAGGGCCAGGAGACATCACCCGGGGGTTATGGAGAATTAACCATCCCATCAAGTACAGGTATGGTAATTCTACCCTGGGAAAGCTATCACGTCGAGCTTCATCGACGAGCAGCCCATCAGTCATGGACCTCAGGCCAGCCTGTATACGGCACACCATGGCAGGGAGCAAGCCCAGTCTTTTCCCGAACACCAGACGCACGGCAGGCCACAGGATATTTCGGTGAATGCGGTCCGCGGACGCAATGCCAGGCACCACTACTCGACGCAGTCATATGGAGAGAAAACCAGCCAGCCGGGCTTCCTTAAACAAAGGCCTGCGGCAGCGCCTCAAGTAACTGTAGGCCTTAGTGCCTTCAGGATAATTTCCTACCCCGCCATCGAGAATCTGATCTGGAGCCTTAGCATCCTCCATAAGATCCTCGACGACCTGGGCACTGAGCACGCCCAAACAGTTCACAGGCTCATTCTTGCCCCCCGAGACTTTCTCCGACTTGGCGGCCCTGGCCCGGTGGAAGAAGAGGTAGGACGTCCACTTAGTGGTGTGAGCCAAATCAGAAGGCTCATTATAAAAAGCGGTGCACGCGAGGTAGTGGCGCATCAGCTCCTGATATACTTCCACCGCTTGAGGGTCTGAGTCCCCCAACTCCCGGTTGGTGGGAACATACTCTTCATATGGGGTATCCCCCATCGGCAGTCTCGAGATCACTGCCATCTCATGGAGGGCCAACCCTAACTCCCCCAGTGGAGTGGCGAAGGTCCCGGTGAGCGAAATGTATCGCTCTATCAGTGCCAAAAATAGGTTAGGGTTAGGAGGCAACCCAACACTCGTCGCACTCACAGCAGCATACAGTCCAATGCCCTCCAGCTCTCTCCGAAAATGCTTCAAGGCCCAGTCAACTAGGCAAGCCCATCGGAGGTTTTTTGGGGTGATCCACCCATTGCACCGAGGATTCTCCTTGGGGTATACCCCCCTCGTCCCATGAAGTCGTTGTAGAAAGTCGGCAATTGGATCGGCTGGATCACTGAACTGTCTTCACTCGGGACGCTGCCCGGGCACAGTCCCCTGAACACCGTCACAACGCCGGAAGGGCGGCTGACAAACGACCCCTGGTCAGCTCCTTTCAAATGAAAGATCTTCCCCGGCTTGCCGTGAAGGTCGGGAGTAAGCGTCCACGACATCCTCCTGAGATGTGTAGCATGGGAGAAAGCCGAGATGGGATAATCTCTCGGCATCATCGGCAGATACAAAACCAAACTCTCGGCGGGGAAAACCCAGGGTTCTCTCTTGGGCTTCGTCTGGGACTGTTTGTCAATCATGTCCCCAAAGAGAAAAGCCGGTTTTATGTACTGGTCCCCGTCTATGTACGTCAGGGGCTCTCCGTTAATCATGTTCAGAAATGTCCGCTCGCCCTGAGCCGATATCAAGATCTTCCTTCCTTCAGGATACTGGGATCCGAGATAGGAAATGTCACGTAGGACAGATCCTCCAGATAGTTTGAGTGCAGCATCCCGGCAGCGGAACCCATCACCTCGGCAAGTGGAGACTCATGCAGGTTAACTGCAAAAGTGCAAGGAAAATACGTCATTACAAATCTTGCAACATAAAGACCAAGAAACGACAGTCTGTGATTTACGCCAAGACTGTACAAATTTGGTCCTTTTACGCCGGAAGTCACATCCGGAAGCGTAATTGGCGGTATATAGTCCGTGCTTTACGCCAGACTGCCAAAATTCTAGTTATTACGTCGGAGGTCCCATCCACAAGCATAAAACTAAAATTTTATAGTATACACCAAGTTTTCGGCAGTCAGAGCTTTTACGCTCAAAACTGCGAAAATATGGAGTTTTTATGCTGGCACATTAGAAATGTGGGCGTAAAAGATTAAAACGTCTCCGTGCGTCATCTTCCTCAAAGAGGCTATCAGCACAGAAGACGACCTAGCGCGGTCACGTTCAACATGTGTGAAGGATTTTTCATCGTTCTTTGTCATCCCAAAAGCTCTACCTCTAAGGTCGGGTGCGCTGCTCGTCGGCGGAATACTTCGCTCAGAAGGAAGATCACCTTGCCCGACCGAAGACTCCCTCGCTGGGGCAGAAGAACGAGAAGAAGAACCTAAACTCTTTCCCTTAGTGGAGGGGATTTGTTTCGGCGCCATTTCTGAAAACTCGGAGTGCTCGGAGAAAGGACGAGGAAAAAAACTCGAACAGTCGAAGGCTCTCTTTCGCAGAAGACGGATGAAAAGTTTTCTCTCAAAATCTTGGGATATATATAGAGTTCGAACCGACTCCTCGAATCCTCGGACGGACTCCTCGAAACCCTAACCAAATCTCGCAATTAATATTTTGGTTATGATTGGGTACCACGTCAGCCCACTACTCTCGAAAGGCGGACAGTCAGCAAATTCGAAAAGTTTTTTGCGCAAAGCAGGTTCGTGGTTCCTACGCTAAGGAGCTTTCTACACTCGACAGCTACAGATCTACGATTTTACGCTCGCAAGCTATCAGTCTATGGTTTTATGCCCGGATGCCTTTGTGCTCAGTAGCTTTTACGTTCGAGAGGCTATAAACCTACGACTTTATGCTCAGCAGATACCAAATCGATGATCTCACGCTCGGCGGCGTTTAGTTTACGCTCGGAGGCAACAGATCCACAACCTTACACTCGGAAGATTTCTTTTTCACAGGCTACAAATCTACAGTTCTACGCTAAGGAGCTTTCTACGCTCGACAGCTACGAATCTACGGTTTTACGCTCGCAAGCTATCAGTCTATGGTTTTATGCCCGGATGCCTTTGTGCTCGGTAGCTTTTACGCTCGAGATGCTACAAACCTACGACTTCACGCTCAGCAGCTACGAATCTACGATTTCATGCTCGGTGGCTTTCTACGCTCAATAGGCTACGAACTCAGGATTTTCAGCTCATCTACACTACGGATCTCTGACTTTTCGCATATCCGAACAGTTCTCAAGGCGGTCGATTACAGGAGTTCACACAGAAGATACTCCTTCTTGACCTCAAAATATCCCAAGCACCCGAAGCATACAGAGTTCAAACATTGAGAAATTACTCTTCTCGGGTCACAATTGGAGGTTCATCCAGAAATCCAGTCTGCATATTTCATCTACAGCTCAAGATGGTGACTCAGTTCGACAGCTATTTCTCGCCCTATTCCAAGGGATTTCTGAGAAATAATTCTTGAAGATGATGTCTGAACAAAGGAATTCTGTTTATCAGAAATAGTTCAGAATTCTACGTTGTTCCTCATTCCTAAACAGCAGGACAGTTCGAACACTCGACTGCTAAAAGCGGCTTTTTGTGCATCACTAGTTATGCGCAAAAGACAGGACAGGGCCTAATACTCTTTCTATCAGAGTCAGCGTAAAGAATCAGACGTGTCGAAGCTACACATATTCAGACTTCACAGCAACGTATGGCAAAACGATCATATGCAGAGAAGAAAGACGATTTTATTAAAATCAAAATCATGATTACATATGAGGGAAATCATGTCTACAAAGGGTTTTTTCTTCATTTTCATGATTACATCTGAGGGAAACCCGTCTACAAAGGGCTTCCTCATCGTCGTCTGAAGATCGCACCCAAAATCTGTTCTGCCAGGTTCTCGCATGGGCACAATTCTTCATCCATCTTCTCCAGCAGTCAGTCGGTTGCTGCAAATCGATTGACATGGCAATGATCAACGGCGGAAGGATACAAAACTGGGCATAGACCCATCCTCCAACAGAAAAGCAGGGTACTACTTTCCTACGCCAAGCGCCATGGTAGATTTAGTTGAGGTATATCATCCAACTCAATAGACCCATCGTCAGAGCTAGTTGCTGCTCTCATCCCCGGAGGTAACGGGAGAAGGCGCCACTTGCAAGCAGCGTGGTGAAATACGATTCTTCCTCTTTCTTCTGAAGAACCGCCATATAAAGTTGCTGATTATCCCGAGCAAGGGAGGCTAAGATATCCTTCCATGATCCCTCGTTGCAGTGGACACTTGCTCGAAGATGCCATCTTTTTTGGCTCCTTACATGCTGGAAGAACATGATCTCCTTCTTCCTCATATCGACCCGACGAACTCCGGCGATCATCTTTGCATGGTGATGAAAATATGGAGAGAACAGGTTAAACCCCTTAGCCTTTTATAGGCGAAAGAGATCACACCGATCCCTAATAACTCCGCCATAAAGTCAGCCTTGAAAGAACGTGTCAGACTTGACCATAAAATGCAAGGATGGTGATGTAAGCGTATTAGTCACAGTCTTAGATCTCCTTAGCATGACAAATAGAACAAAATCTCGTACATTAAATGCAGAGATATGTCTCGAGCTCTGTACAAGAAACAGCTTTTGATGTGGCGTCTGATTTTGTCTTCATCTTGAGCGTAAAAACTCATTTCTGGGTCTCTGTGCAAAATTATCATCACAGCCGCAGTACTTTTGTCAGATGTCAGGTTCACTGATTTGACTGATAGATTCATCCGAGGAATACGAAGAGTTCCTCGTACAACTTTATGCTGCATTAAACTTTACGCGGTCAGCTCTTTACGCCAAGCAGCCTTGAAGTTCTGCTTTACGCGGACAGCTCTTTAGCACTGTTTTTACGCCAAACGTCTCTGAAGCCATATTTTATGCCACACAGCCTTGAAGCTCTTTTTTACGCAGACAGTTCTGAAGCTCTGTTTTACGCGTATAGCTCTGAAGCCATATTTTACGCCAAACAGTCTTGAAGCGTAAACTTTTACGCGTACAGCCCTGAAGCTCTGTTTTACGCAGGGAGGGACTTCATGTATGTTATGCGGACAATTCCCAGCATTTTGTATGCTTCTACAGCGAGGACTTGCAAGATCATGACCAGGGGTGGCATTATCCTGGTCAGTGATGTTTGCAAGGATCGAAGAGTTTCTTTGGAAGGTCGAGAGTTGAGCACGTGTCTACTCGTAATACCACTTCCGAGCTATGACATAGTACTCGGGATAGATTGGTTGAGTAGGCACCATGTTAGTATCGATTATCATGGAGGCAAAGTTTTGTTGCCGGGCTTGCCACCAGACAGAGATATAGAGTTCTCTATAGACTTGGTGCCAGGCGTAGAGCCAATATCACAGCACATCTATAGGGTGAATAACAGCGAACTGGCGAAGTTGAAAAATCAGGTGGTTGAGTTGCAAGACAAAGGCTTCATCCGTTCTAATTTATTACCGTAGGGTTCTCCGGTATTATTTATACCAAAGAAGGATGGGTCAGTACGCATGTGTATCGACTACAGGGCTCTTACCAACCTCTATCAAGAATAAATACCCGTTGTCATGGATTAACGATCTATTTGATCGGTTGAGTGGAGCAAAGGTATTCTCCAAGATAGACTTGAGGTCGGGGTACCACCAGGTGAAAGTGAAGAAGGAAGATATTCTGAAGACAGCTTTTAGGACTCGGTATAGGTAGTTCGAGTTCTTGGTAATACCATTTGGGTTGACCAATTCTTCGGCGGTATTCATAAACCTGATGAATAAGGTATTTCATCAGTACTTGGATTAATTTATTATATTTTTCATTAATGATATATTGATATATTCAAAGACCCTAAAGGAGCATAAGAAGTACCTAAGGATAGTTCTGGAGAACCTCAGAAAGGATAAGCTGTTTGGAAAACTTTTAAAGTGTGAGTTCTTCCTTGATAAGGTTGAATTCCTTGGGCATATAATTACAAGAGACGGGATCTCGGTGGACCAGAAGAAGATTTTAGCACTTGAGTCATGGTCAACCCCAAGTTCAGTGGCAGAGATCAGGACCTTTCTTGGATTGGCAGGCTATTATTGGAGATTTGTTCAGGACTTCTCCTTGATTGCAGAGATGATGAATAGGTTGACCAGGAAGGACGTGGAGTTCGTCTGGACAGAGGAGTGTCAGGTCGCCTTTGAGGAGCTAAAGAAGAGGTTAACTACAGCTCCAGTATTGACGTTGCCATCGGGGACAAGAGAGTTTTTTTATATACAGTGATGCTTTGGGTAAGGGTTTGGGATGTGTGTTGCAGTAGAACGGGAAGGTGATTGCCTATGCTTCCAGACAATTATGCCCGCATGAGAAAAAATACCCTACCCATGACTTGGAGTTAGTAGCAGTCATCTTTGCTCTAAATTTGTGGAAATATTACTTGTATGGAGAGCGTATAGAGATCTTTATAGACCACAAAAGCTTAAAATATATGTTTGCCCAGAAAGAGCTCAACATAGGGCAGAGGAGATGGTTGGAGTTGATAAAGGACTTTAATATTTTATTATAGTACCATCCAGAGAAGGCCAACGTAGTCACTAATGCCTTGAGCAGGTATCCAGTGGCTATGTACTTAACGAGGGATAGACATTTATTAGCCGATCTTGATAGCTTGGGTATTGAGGTGCTAGTTCCTGGAGTTACGGCACAGATATGGGGACTTCTGGTACAATCAGAGTTGATAGACCAGATCAGAGCCGTACAGTTCGAGGATGAGTCTCTGAGGAGCATCAGAGCGCAGGTCCAGATATGGGGACTTCTGGTACAATCAGAGTTGATAGACCAGATCAGAGTCGTACAGTTCGAGGATGAGTCTCTGAGGATTGGCAGAGGACTTCAGTATTGTAGATGATGGATTATTGCACGATACCATATTGTGTGTGTCGAATGGAGCATTGCACGAGAAAGTTCTTTAGGAGGTGCATTGATCTCAGTACTCTATACATCCAGGTGCCAACAAGATGTATAGAGACATGAGAGAGCATGTTTGGTGGTATGGTATGAAGTGGGAGGTAGAGAGCTTCGTATCCAGATGCTTGGTATGTCAGTAGGTAAAGGCGAAGAGGAAGAGGCCAGGTGGATTGCTTCTGTAACCTCCGACTTCCAAATTTCAGAAATATTTAGATTTTAAATATTTTTATATCAAGTTTATAAGATATTTTCTCCTTGAAAATTTTTATGTTTGAGTGTAGAAGGTGATTAAAATCTTTTATAAAAATCATTTTTCCTAAATGTCGATTTCTTATAAATAAATAAATAAATAAATAATAATGTATATATATATTTCTCTAGTTTCAAATGTTTATTGGCTTGAAATCATAAAGTTAGTTATTTGATAAAATTAATTAAAAGACTAGTGTTTCTTCATAATAAAAAATTTTATAATTAATCGGGGTAGTAAATAAATGAATTACATACTTTCTAATATTTTGAAAAATGAGTTTAATTAGTAGCTAATCGAAAGACTCTTAAAAACATTTTTCTTAAATTTCTTTTTTATTTAATTTACCGTTTTTCCGTCTCCCATTCACGCCCTCATTCTTCCCACATGAAAAGCCCTTTATATTTAATCCTGGCCATTCATCATTGGGCCGATCCTCACCCTTTAGCCCACAACTCTCTCTCCCTATTTAAGGCTCTCATCACCATTTCCCTAGAAACCCTAATCTTCAATTCATTGGCTAGCCTCCACAAATTCCCTCAAACCAGAGCCACCACCATTTTTGTGTGCTCGTGTCCGTGTGTCCAGCATCACCGTGTCAGCCGTGATGGCCTCGGGTCCGACCCCGGGTGTCACCCGTATCCATTCATTCCTGTGTCCAGTTACAATATTACAAACGGATTTTTCCGTGTCCGACACACCCGGACACATCCACATCCTCCACTGTACAACCTCATCCCCGTGTCCGGCAGACCCGGACACGTCCACAGTACAGCTACCCTCGTGTCCAGACCGGACACGTACCCAAACCCCGACACAGAACCTAACCCTAAACCTAACCGTGGCCGCGTCGAGCCGTGGCCGCTGAAGCCGGTAGCCGTCGCCGGACGCCGCCCAGATCCGCCGAGGAAGACGTCGACCGCCTCGGATCTGGAGCCGCTGCCACGCCGCCGCCCCTCGGTGTCGACCACCGCCGCTGAGTCGTCGACCGCCGCTGCTCCAGAGAACCGCCTGCAACCGCCCCCTCGATCCAAGCGCAGCCGTCCTCGAGCGCTGAGCGCCGCCGTTGAAGCCGAGCCCCGCCTCGAAGCCGCCGCTGAACCGAGCGCCGCCTCGCCGAGTCGAAGCCGCCGCCGCCTCCCCTCAGCGTCGACCCGTAGTCGCCTCGACCAGATCCACCTTTCCTCGAAGCACAGCGGCCGGCCACTCCTCTTCTCCGTCGAGATGCTGCTTCCCTCACCGGAGCCGACAATCGCCAGATCCACCGCCGCCGCCGAGTCCCCGGCGGACTTCCCCGCGCCGGCGACGGGAAAACCCCATCGTGAGCCTCCGCCCTTTCTTCTTCTTCTTCTGTGATTTGGTTTAGTTAATAATTAGGGATATGTTAATTATTTTAATTAATTAATAATTAGTTTAATTAACTTATAATTAGTTTAATTAAGTGTAATTAGTTTAGTTAATGATTAGATTAGTTAATTCTTAATAAACAGTAATTAACCTCTTAATCATTTGATTAAATTCTTAATCAGTTTAATTATTATTAATCAATTCTTAATCAGTTAATTTATTATTAATTAATTAGTTTAGTTAATATATGATTTGATTAGTTAATTATTAATAATTAGTAATTAGTTAATTAATTTTAATCAGTTAGTTTTTATCAGTTAATTAATTCATTAATCAGTAATTATTAATTAATCAGTTTGGTATTTTCTTATAATTAGTTTAGTTAATTTGTAATTGATGTAGTAAATAAATGTAATTGCTTTAGCATATGTAATTAGCTAATTTTATGTAATTAGTTTATTTAGTTATAATAAAAAGGTTTTTGATTATTAAAAATATAGTTCCAATAATAAAATGAGTTCAAAATTAGTTATTTAGATCGGTGACCGATTTTACCATAAATGAAAATATATTGGCTTTTACGGAAATTCTAGATTTCTATAAATAAACCTTTAAATTCTAATTTTGTTCAAAAGGGAAGTTTTAACAATTATTGTTCAAAATGATTTCCAAATGATTTTTCATAAATTAAGGAGTTACCTTGATTACGAACAATCGACCTTTTCTCTTATTAGCTAACTTGTAAATCTTAACCTTAGCTAAACCCCAGTGAATTTCTCTATGTATTAAGGACTCGGTATCCTTATCTCGATTTTCGTGCCGAGCTCCGATCTTGGACTTCTTTATATAGTTTCTAGCTAATTGGACCGCTCCGGACCCATTGGAACTAACTGCTACTTCATTTGGGATCACCTTGAGAAGTGTGGCATGATGAACATTCTCTGGTTAGTCAAATATGTATAAAATATATTTGATTGATATATATATTTTTAAATATGTATTTTGGCATAAATATATATTATATACAACTATTAGTGTATATACACAAATACGTATTTTGTACAATTACTAAGAGACACTTGTATATATATTATATACGTTGTATTGGTATACTTTGAGTGTAAATATATATTATATACGTGCCCCTACTAGATGACCCTAGTTGACTAGTGCCCTGCCTGGCAGAGCCCTGAGTCCATGTATTTGTGATGTGTTAGTGTAGCATCTGATGCAAATGTGGTTTTGCTTGTGATATGTTTATAGGACTGTTGGTTTACCCAGGGGATACTCTGGAACAGGACATCAATAATTACCAGCTAAGGACCCAAGGCAAGTACATTCTCTGATTAGTTTCTAATTTATGATATCACCTATGTTCACTGTATCTAGTGTAAATATCCATGTTCTCGACACATTGGTTACACGGATTGGTATACACGGATCTCGTCATGAGATGTTATTCTTTATTCATGATGTAGCTTGTACAAGACTTGTTTTCCTTGTTATCTTGTGCATGTACAGACACTGATTCCCGGGGAGATTTGCTACCTTCCTAGGGAATCCCGTGCCATAGCGTACCATGATTGGATCTACTATACCAGTCGGGGGTTTGGGGAGTACTTTAGTGTAGATATATGATCATACCCAACTTTATATGCACCATAGCTCACCCCACATCTCACGTCGGGTGCGGCCTGACCATTTATATGAACCATAGCTGTTACGTGTGATTAGCCTGATCTCTACATGCACCATAGCTAACCAACGGTTAGCCTGACCTTATATGAACCATAGCTAATCACATGTAACCAGCCTGATCAAGTTCCCAAGCCGATCACATATTAAAGCTAGTACTCACACACTTAGTCATAGAACTCTTGCTCATGGACATAATGTTTCTTTCCTGCATTTACTTACAGTAATTCCAGTATTTCTCTCATTGTACATTTCTCGTACCTATACATGCATCTGGTATGTTTTCATCTAGAACTGCTACATAGCTTATGTCATTTATATAGAACTGCTATTTAGAGATGTACTTTGCTCCTTCTTGACTGGAAAATATTTTTCCAGACTGTGACCTTAGTAGACTGGTTTCTGACACTTGGGGATTGGAAGTTAAGGATTGCAGGTATGATTATGTTGTCATTAGACTTGTATTGTATTCTTTTATTTCTTCATTTCCTATCGTGCTGTAGTTGTGATTGAGTATTTCTAGATTTATTTTTGATATCCACTTCTCCTTATGGAGTTGGATACTAGAGTGAGATTGTTTAGATAGTACTTGACCTAGACAGCGTTCTACCGCCGATGCTGCGGCGTAGGCTGGACGTACCCACGCTCTCGTGCCCTAAACCGGGTGCGGGTCGTGACACATTTTTAGTGGTGGCCCACGCAGGTCAGACTTCGCGAGATGTGCGATGTCGTAATAGTGTGGCATCTTTGTTATACTACTGCGTACCTGCTATTGAATATAGGACATAGGATACTAGGATGAGAGAGGATACTCAATCACAAATTCTTGAAAGATTTCCTGGGATGACCCCATGAGAATCTTATTTTCAATTTAAATCTTTCCTTGTTTCCGTCCGCTCTCGCTTGTTGTCACTGAACTTGATTCTTGTTGAGCAGCTATTAAATTAAATTCTTGGTATCATTGTTGAGTTTGATTCTTGTTGACCAGTTGTTAACTTTAATTCTTTGTATCGTTGTTAAGTTGATTTCAAATTGAGATGAATTTTTACGGACTAGGATTTATGGTATCATCTGATGACATATATTGATGAGGACAGTGAGGAAGGTAAAACGTCTACTTTGGTTATGGAACCTAGAATTTATCGCAGCCATATTAGCTGTGGTGACGAGAACGTAGGGACCTGACTTGGATGTACATACTATAGTTATGAAGCTTAGAGTCTTTCGCAGCCATACCGGTTGGCGTGGCGAAGATTCTAGACGACATGATTATAGAGTGCATACCTTAGTTACGAAACCTATCGTTTATCGCATCTATGCTTACTGGCGTGGCGAGGATTCTGAGTGTCATAATTTCAGACAGACGTGTATGATTATCAGGTTGTATCCTAAATTGGTTCTTAAAATATCATCTCAAGACTTATCTATTTCTGTTATTCCAGGACTTTGTTCCACCGCTTCTTTCTTTACTAGCAGTAAAGATACCTTATGTCCTCAATTCAGTCTTTGAGCTCCTATTCCTTGAGGATTTCTTGTTAAGTATGATAATTAGTGGCTTGTAATTTTGTTTGTGTCTTGTATTAGTATTGACTGTGTTGCTAGTGATTTGTAAGTGTTTCTTAGTTGGGCATATGAGCAGTAGGCTTTAATCAAGAGTTAGCCCTTAGCATAGTACCTTGTACCAATGATTCTAGGAGTAGTGTCATTAGAGACTGAGAGTTAAGGAGAGTATAGAGTATCAGTGATAGTTCTCAGAGTTAGTATCAGAGCCAATTACCCGTCCTGGATAATCATGATTATGTAATTGAGTGATCTATGTAAACGATTAAGTATCCGGGAATTGTGTTAAGGATTTATGGAGCATGATGTCCAATTTGATGATTGATATCGGAAATGTTAAAGGTAAAGAAAAGTATATGTATAAAGGGTTTAATGAGATGTCATAAGTAGAGAAATATCAGGATTAGTAATGGAAGTTGTGAAGCGTATCACGGATTAGTTTAATAGGCTTTAAAGGATTAAAGGAAATGCATATACAACCATCGAGATGAGAAACCATATACTTGCCCATGAGAATAAGAAATATGGGTGTTATAAAAGGTACAGCTAATCATGAGTTCTAATGAGCTTGATGAGATGATGCATTAATGGAACTAGTGATATAATACCAAGAGTGCTAATGATTCTATATCGAGGATTTGTCGAGAATAACGTTAAAAACAGTAAGCACTCTGTGTGTTGATAATTAGATGATATACCAATTGACATAATTGAAATCATGAAGGAAAATACAGTTGATGATAACCTTGATCATTGGAGGTAATAGTGCAAGTGATTCGGGCAGTACAAATTTAGTACACAGTTCTAGACAATAGAGGTATTGAGTGCACCTTGAGTATCAGAGACCGTGAGCACTAATATGTACATTGAGGAGTTATAAATTAAAAGGTGGAAATGAAATTTTTTTAAATTTTCAGAATTTTAAGGAGTTGAGATTTTATGTTGTTAAAATATTGAGGATTTAAATTTGATTCAATAAACATAGTTAAGGCTACAAAGATTTTAGAAGTGATTAAATTTTATTTCGATGTGAAGTATCTGATTTTGAGGAGGTATATGCATTTTATTTTAAGTCGATCGGGAAGTTAAACCTTGACGATTATTTTGAGGATTAATTTTGGTAGATGAGAAATATGAATATTAATATATGAGTAGATGAGAACAAATGGTATGGACAATTGTAGTAGTAACGAGAACTAGCAGTGGGTGTACTTATAGTAGAACAGAGATACCTAAAGAGATAGAGGTATCAAACTCTACATGCATAATTTGACCTATAATTGTGTTAGAGGTTCTTGGTATCAAATTTTGGTATTAATAAACAGGTGTGTGCAATACGGATGTATTCATGGATTTTGTGGATTAATGAGTAGTTGATATGGGTACCAGTGTACATGAATAGGAATTTGTTAGTGAATGTGCTAGAGTTAAGTGGTTGATAGCAGATACCGCAAGTAATATGTTAACATGATCCTTCTTCCTTTTCTAATGTTCCTTTTCTTTCGCCTTTTGATTGATTGATTGATTTTCCTAGTACTATGGTTCACATGCATGATTTTCTTGTTAGAATATAACTAGTAGTACCCCTAACAGAGACTGAAATACCATGACAAGATACATGACCTATATATTTTCTCAAATTGCATGGCTGTAGGTAGAGTTTTCTTAAACCATGATCATTGGGTCTTGACTATAGCAGAGATCTATGACGAGGTTATGACTGACCAACAAGAGACAAGAGGATTAAATTTGTGGATAAGCATTAATTTAAATAAAGAGTTAAGGCGTTAATAAAAGAATTGACGGATCATTAATTTTATGAAGATTGAGGATGATTGAAACTCGAGGATAAATATTGACTTGAAAGGAGAGTTAAGAAATTGACAGAACCAAAAATTTGAGGATTTATTAATTTTAAGGAGGTCTTGATATGATTGAATTGATTATTTAAAATTTGAGAAATCCGAGAGATTATCATTTTATCTATTTGATTGCAAGATAGAAATTTTATATATTATGAATGTTGCATTGAAGATTCTGGAAGCATCGCATCGTTGAATATTTGAGGAAAACGAAAATCAGAAAATAAAATCGTAAATGGAATAGTGTCGAATTCAATTCTCGGGATAGGATTAGATTTTGAATGAGCATCAATTGAATTGGAGTTAGAGCAGTAAGATGATTGATGAGTGTTTAAAATTTAAATTGGGATACAGATTTTTAAATGTTATAAATATACATTGATTGGAATTCAATTGGAGGATTGGATATTAAAATCCTTGAGTAATTAGATACGAACTTAAAATTTTGGAGAAGATTATGATAAAAATTTGGATTTGATTTTTAAAACTTGAGGATTTCCGGAATATGATGATATAGAATTTTGGAAGGTTGTGAAACAACATTATGAAATTACTTCATGATTATTGGTTTAAGATTTAAATTTTGATAGAAACAATATGGTGAATAAAGGCAAGTATTGAGAATCCTAAATTTCGAGGACGAAATTTTTCTAAGGTGGGTAGACTTGTAACCTCCGACTTCCAAATTTCAGAAATATTTAGATTTTAAATATTTTTATATCAAGTTTATAAGATATTTTCTCCTTGAAAATTTTTATGTTTGAGTGTAGAAGGTGATTAAAATCTTTTATAAAAATCATTTTTCCTAAATGTCGATTTCTTATAAATAAATAAATAATAATGTATATATATATTTCTCTAGTTTCAAATGTTTATTGGCTTGAAATTATAAAGTTAGTTATTTGATAAAATTAATTAAAAGACTAGTGTTTCTTCATAATAAAAAATTTTATAATTAATCGGGGTAGTAAATAAATGAATTACATACTTTCTAATATTTTGAAAAATGAGTTTAATTAGTAGCTAATCGAAAGACTCTTAAAAACATTTTTCTTAAATTTCTTTTCTATTTAATTTACCGTTTTTCCGTCTCCCATTCACGCCCTCATTCTTCCCACATGAAAAGCCCTTTATATTTAATCCTGGCCATTCATCATTGGGCCGATCCTCACCCTTTAGCCCACAACTCTCTCTTCCTATTTAAGGCTCTCATCACCATTTCCAGAGAAACCCTAATCTTCAATTCATTGGCTAGCCTCCACAAATTCCCTCAAACCAGAGCCACCACCATTTTTGTGTGCTCGTGTTCGTGTGTCCAGCATCACCGTGTCAGCCGTGATGGCCTCGGGTCCGACCCCGGGTGTCACCCGTATCCATTCATTCCTGTGTCCAGTTACAATATTACAAACGGATTTTTCCGTGTCCGACACACCCGGACACATCCACATCCTCCACTGTACAACCTCATCCCCGTGTCCGGCAGACCCGGACACGTCCACAGTACAGCTACCCTCGTGTCCAGACCGGACACGTACCCAAACCCCGACACAGAACCTAACCCTAAACCTAACCGTGGCCGCGTCGAGCCGTGGCCGCTGAAGCCGGTAGCCGTCGCCGGACGCCGCCCAGATCCGCCGAGGAAGACGTCGACCGCCTCGGATCTGGAGCCGCTGCCACGCCGCCGCCCCTCGGTGTCGACCACCGCCGCTGAGTCGTCGACCGCCGCTGCTCCAGAGAACCGCCTGCAACCGCCCCCTCGATCCAAGCGCAGCCGTCCTCGAGCGCTGAGCGCCGCCGTTGAAGCCGAGCCCCGCCTCGAAGCCGCCGCTGAACCGAGCGCCGCCTCGCCGAGTCGAAGCCGCCGCCGCCTCCCCTCAGCGTCGACCCGCAGCCGCCTCGACCAGATCCACCTTTCCTCGAAGCACAGCGGCCGGCCACTCCTCTTCTCCGTCGAGATGCTGCTTCCCTCACCGGAGCCGACAATCGCCAGATCCACCGCCGCCGCCGAGTCCCCGGCGGACTTCCCCGCGCCGGCGACGGGAAAACCCCATCGTGAGCCTCCGCCCTTTCTTCTTCTTCTTCTGTGATTTGGTTTAGTTAATAATTAGGGATATGTTAATTATTTTAATTAATTAATAATTAGTTTAATTAACTTATAATTAGTTTAATTAAGTGTAATTAGTTTAGTTAATGATTAGATTAGTTAATTCTTAATAAACAGTAATTAACCTCTTAATCATTTGATTAAATTCTTAATCAGTTTAATTATTATTAATCAATTCTTAATCAGTTAATTTATTATTAATTAATTAGTTTAGTTAATATATGATTTGATTAGTTAATTATTAATAATTAGTAATTAGTTAATTAATTTTAATCAGTTAGTTTTTATCAGTTAATTAATTCATTAATCAGTAATTATTAATTAATCAGTTTGGTATTTTCTTATAATTAGTTTAGTTAATTTGTAATTGATGTAGTAAATAAATGTAATTGCTTTAGCATATGTAATTAGCTAATTTTATGTAATTAGTTTATTTAGTTATAATAAAAAGGTTTTTGATTATTAAAAATATAGTTCCAATAATAAAATGAGTTCAAAATTAGTTATTTAGATCGGTGACCGATTTTACCATAAATGAAAATATATTGGCTTTTACGGAAATTCTAGATTTCTATAAATAAACCTTTAAATTCTAATTTTGTTCAAAAGGGAAGTTTTAACAATTATTGTTCAAAATGATTTCCAAATGATTTTTCATAAATTAAGGAGTTACCTTGATTACGAACAATCGACCTTTTCTCTTATTAGCTAACTTGTAAATCTTAACCTTAGCTAAACCCCGGTGAATTTCTCTATGTATTAAGGACTCGGTATCCTTATCTCGATTTTCGTGCCGAGCTCCGATCTTGGACTTCTTTATATAGTTTCTAGCTAATTGGACCGCTCCGGACCCATTGGAACTAACTGCTACTTCATTTGGGATCACCTTGAGAAGTGTGGCATGATGAACATTCTCTGGTTAGTCAAATATGTATAAAATATATTTGATTGATATATATATTTTTAAATATGTATTTTGGCATAAATATATATTATATACAACTATTAGTGTATATACACAAATACGTATTTTGTACAATTACTAAGAGACACTTGTATATATATTATATACGTTGTATTGGTATACTTTGAGTGTAAATGTATATTATATACGTGCCCCTACTAGATGATCCTAGTTGACTAGTGCCCTGCCTGGCAGAGCCCTGAGTCCATGTATTTGTGATGTGTTAGTGTAGCATCTGATGCAAATGTGGTTTTGCTTGTGATATGTTTATAGGACTGTTGGTTTACCCAGGGGATACTCTGGAACAGGACATCAATAATTACCAGCTAAGGACCCAAGGCAAGTACATTCTCTGATTAGTTTCTAATTTATGATATCACCTATGTTCACTGTATCTAGTGTAAATATCCATGTTCTCGACACATTGGTTACACGGATTGGTATACACGGATCTCGTCATGAGATGTTATTCCTTATTCATGATGTAGCTTGTACAAGACTTATTTTCCTTGTTATCTTATGCATGTACAGACACTGATTCCCGGGGAGATTTGCTACCTTCCTAGGGAATCCCGTGCCATAGCGTACCATGATTGGATCTACTATACCAGTCGGGGGTTTGGGGAGTACTTTAGTGTAGATATGTGATCATACCCAACTTTATATGCACCATAGCTCACCCCACATCTCACGTCGGGTGCGGCCTGACCATTTATATGAACCATAGCTGTTACGTGTGATTAGCCTGATCTCTACATGCACCATAGCTAACCAACGGTTAGCCTGACCTTATATGAACCATAGCTAATCACATGTAACCAGCCTGATCAAGTTCCCAAGCCGATCACATATTAAAGCTAGTACTCACACACTTAGTCATAGAACTCTTGCTCATGGACATAATGTTTCTTTCCTGCATTTACTTACAGTAATTCCAGTATTTCTCTCATTGTACATTTCTCGTACCTATACATGCATCTGGTATGTTTCCATCTAGAACTGCTACATAGCTTATGTCATTTATATAGAACTGCTATTTAGAGATGTACTTTGCTCCTTCCTGACTGGAAAATATTTTTCCAGACTGTGACCTTAGTAGACTGGTTTCTGACACTTGGGGATTGGAAGTTAAGGATTGCAGGTATGATTATGTTGTCATTAGACTTGTATTGTATTCTTTTATTTCTTTATTTCCTATCGTGCTGTAGTTGTGATTGAGTATTTCTAGATTTATTTTTGATATCCACTTCTCCTTATGGAGTTGGATACTAGAGTGAGATTGTTTAGATAGTACTTGACCTAGACAGCGTTCTACCGCCGATGCTGCGGCGTAGGCTGGACGTACCCACGCTCTCGTGCCCTAAACCGGGTGCGGGTCGTGACAGCTTTAGCCTTTATCAATTCCAGAGTGGAAGTGGGAGCATGTGAAGATAAACTTTGTATTAGGGCTTCCGCGTTCTCCAGGAGATAAAGACGCAATTTGGGTCATTGTTGACAAGTTGACCAAATTGGCCCACTTCTTGCCATTTATCACTGCTCAATTGGGGTAACTGAGTCTAAAGAGGAGTTTGATTATTGTTTATGTGGTGAAGAGTGTAGAAGCATAAAAAATACGCCGAATGGCTATACGCAGCTTATTGGTGCTGGGCAGCGTAAAGAGATAACCTCAGAGCCATCAAGCATGCAAAACAAGGGTTATATTAAAAGCTCAAAAGACCATCCGCGTAAGTGCAGTATGTCCAGGCTGCCTCAGCGTAAAACTGGGTGCTTCGTTGCCTATATGGCGTAAAACATATCCACTTTCAATATAACATTAAAGCGTACGAGGGACGCTTCGTGTTCTCCGAAGTGAATCTGTCAGATCCTGCAATGAACCTGACGTCTGGACTTCTGACAAAAGGATACTGCTCGACTACCCAGACGACGGCTATAATGATGGTATGGCAGTGCAACCCAGGCTGTCATTTACTGCCATCTCCTTTGCGTAAACTGCTTTTACGTGCAGAAAGGGATACGCTGCCTTGTTTTACACAGGTAGACATGAGCTGTTTACGCTCCGCAGTAGACAAACCGCCTGCCACATCAAAAGCTGCACTTCGTACGGGGCTCGAGGCATGTCTCTACGTCTAATGCACAGAGCGGTGACAGTTTCTCAAGGCACGTCTCTACGTCTAGTGCACAGAGCGGTGACAGTTTCTCGAGGCACGTCTCTGCGACGGATGCACAGAAGGGCTGCAGACCTTCAAAATATGCCTCTGCATTTAATGCACAGGATGGTGGCAAATCTCTATATTTAATGCGAGGGATTTGATTATATCTTCAGAAGCCGTAGTTCCGGCTAAGACGTCCATATCAGCACTCTGGCACGCTGCGCAGTGGCTTCTACGCCCATTCAGCTTCGGTGCTCACTCGGCTTCTATGCCCACTCGGCCTCTATGACCACTCGGCTTCTACGCCCACTCGGCCTCTATGACCACTCGGCTTCTACGCCCACTCGGCCTCTAGGACCACTCGACTTCTACGTCTATTCGGCTTCTATGCCTACTTGGCTTCTACGCCCACCTCTTTTACACGAGGGATACCTACCTACGTGGCTTCTACGCCGTGATCTTCGTAGCGATTATACGTGTTTTGTCCTTTAGTTGGACCCGCGTCACACACTCATTCAAAGGATCATCTATACACAGGCATTGGTTATTTTAATCGTTGTATAAAAGGGTGCTGTACTTTCCACTACTCGGTTTCTACACCGACGGAGTGGTCACTGTCACTAAAACTCTATAAATAGAGACCTCTATCAACAGAGGAGAGAGGAGAAAAGGAAAAAGAGGAGAGAGGTCAGAAAATTGGTCGAGAAATCCAATATCAGATCCGAGGTCAAGAGAGAAAGAGAGAGAGAGAATCCGGAGCTCAGGCAAAGAGTAGGGACCGACGACTTTGGCATCGTGCATCCACCCTCTTTTGCAACCTTCGAAGCTGCTTCCTGTCTTCTACGACACTTCTTCATCATCGTGTGGTCCAAGGGCTAAAGCGATCGACTGCAGATCAGACACCTATAGCAATATTTACCCAGATTAAATAAATTGTACTCCCACATCCTCGTATAGGATTAAATTGTACAAGTTTGTTTGTAAACCAAAGAAGGCGGGTTTCGTGTAAACCTCGTATTATATACATTTCGTTCTTTCATTTAATACCACAAACAAAGAGTTAAACCGGAGACCTTTGGAGTTTGAGATACAGGTTTTGTTTGCATTATTTATGATTGCTTGTTTTAGATAGAGTGCTAAGGCTGTATTTTATGCTAGGTGGGCGATCTGGTATTCTTGAGGATTTCTCCGACACTGGACACGATTCACTTTGGTGGAGGCAGAAAGCTTAGTCCATGGTACATCGGACCCTTCAATATTCTTGAGAGGGTCAGTGCAATGGCCTACAGACTACACTTTTTGCATGCGCTAGAGGGAGTACATAATATGTTCCATGTGTCACAGCTGAGACAGTACATGGCAGATTTTGGCCATATATTGGATCACTCGGAGATCGAGGTGGGTCTGACTCTCAGCTACGCAGAGCAGCCTATGAAGATTATGGATCGCAGGAAGAAGGTACTGCAGAACCAGACGATTTCTTTGGTATGCGTCGCATGGAGGCATCACTCTCTAAGGGAATCCACCTGGGAGCGTGAAGACGAGATGCGCGAGCGATATCCTTATCTGTTTAAGCCATGAGGTATAATTCTTTCTTGCTTGTTGTGATTGTTTTTGTAGCTAGTTTTTTTCTTAATTTTGAGCACAAAATTTTCTAAGGTGGGTAGGATTGTCACCCTCACTTTTCCAAATAGGGGTAATTTAGTAATTTAGTACAGTTATTTCATTTTAAAGATTATATTTAATTAGAGTGATATATATATATATTTGTATTATATTATTTATTTATAGTAGTGGGCTGGCCTATTATTTAGACTTGACACTAGTGAACCCAATTAGACTTGTCATGACAACTATTGAGCCCAACATGGACTAGCCCATTAGATCCATTTCCTTTAATTAATTAGGAGGATTAGACTAATTTGTATTAGTGTAAAAATATTCCAAAATAGTCATCCTTAATTATTCTTCATAATTTATCATGTAGGGGCATTGTGGACATTTGATGGTGACTTGGAGAAGGAGAAAGAGGGTCGGCCACTAAATAGGGGTCTTCTTTCTCTCTTTCTCTCTCTCTCTCTCTCTCTCTCTCTCTCTCTCTCTCTCTCTCCTCTCTATTTGTTCATTCCATTTAGATCCCTAAATTCTTAGATCCCCAATTCACTTCATCCCTCTATTAATCCCCCTCAATTCATTCACATTCTCTCTCATTCTCATCACTCAAGGAGGATTGGAGCATTGGAGCTTAGAATTGCAAGGAGTACTAGAAAGAGGAGCTTTGGCAAGAAGATTGTGTTCGTATCATGCCCGTGGGAATAATTTATTGAGAATCCATCTTCTAATAGGTATAATTCTGAATTTGTCGTTATTGTAGGTTCTAATTCATGCATTTGACTATTAAGAACCCTCATATGGCATAGAACTATCTATAGGAACAAATTCTAGGCTAATTTGATGTGTATTGTGTCTTCTACATGGTAATTTATGTCTATTTTGGGAGGATTATAAATTAACACATCAAGTGTGTGTCATGACACTAATTTAGTTATATTAGACCTAGATCAGGGTTGAGTACTAGCTACGTATCCATAATTGGACACGAGTAGGCCGTATCACGATACGGTGTGATACCGTGTGATACAGAGCTCTATTTTGGGTATTTTGTGCAATTACTCTTCAATTCTTAGTGTAACAAGTTATGTTAGTTATTATTGTGAGTATTTGATACGTAGGAATGGTTATTATGGGTAAATTAGGATTTGGTTTTTAATGGGATGAGTATCATGAATATTCTAATTATACACTTAATGTGTTTGCTTAAATACTAGTGTGTGTTTGTTATGATATTATGTACATTATATATAAGTGTTATGTATATATATAAGTTGGTGTGTGTGTTGTGAGCCATGTTTATAACTGTGAAGGGGTTTGGGTTCAATATACAGCAGAGGGGGGAGTGGTATCAGTTGATACCACTCAAGTCATCAATAGCAGTAACTGAGAGGGATAGGGGGAGCTCGGGTGTGTGTGGTTGGACACAGTTGCCAAGCAACTGCGTTGCTGTCTCAACTCAACAGTTGTAGCAGCAGTAGTAGTAGTGAATAAGGGGGGAATGTTAAGTTTAGTTGATAGCAAGAAGAGTGACAGTATTAGTTAACTGTCAGTGTTAGTTTACTGTCAGTCTGACTTAGAGTATCAGTAAGTACCAAAAGGGGGTCAGGTTATAGACATTGGGCATGCACTGTATAGTAAATAAGAAGAAAATAGTAGCAGTGGCCATATCAAGCTTTGGAGGGGGCTCGGGTATAAGCTGATACCTGGAGTGCCAGTATTTGGGAGGGGAAAACATGTAATGGATCAATCAGATCTTAGCACCAACAACTGCGTCTACTTAACAGTGGCAACAAGTGTCAACAGAGCATTAGCAGTAATATTATTGAAAGCAGTGGCAGCATTGGCATGGCCAAGCCTGCATTCAGATTGGGCATCTAGTGAGCCAATTGCCTATATACAGTATCATGGCTTTCATTCGAGTATACCTGGAGTAGAAATAGGTGGAGATGAGACTGATATACGAGACATCTGTGATTACAGGCAAGGGGAGTTTTACAACAAGTTAGAGAAGGGGAGATCTCAGTGTCTGAACACTGATGAGTACGTATCAGTGGGGGTTAAGGGTAAGTTCAGTGAGGTAGTTGTTAGTTAATAGTTAGAATTTATAGGTTAGAGAATGAATTAGTTGGTTAGTATCAGTCACTAGTTAACAGTTAGTATTGAGATGAGTTTATGTGTTAGCATGTTAGTATCAGTTATTAATTAGTATCGTGACATTAGTTAGTATAACTATTATCCTTTAGTATAGTTAGTGAGTTAAATTAGTGAGATAACATTAGTAGTTAATGTAATTTAGTATATAGATAAGGTATTGGCTAGTACTAACTAGATTTGATTTGGAACTTAGGTAATGACCTTGTATAGCCAAGATAACCTAGTGTTAACTAGTTAGTGACTAATATAAACCAATTAATTTAGTATTGACCTAGTTTAGCTAGAGTGACCTAGAAATGGCCTAG
This sequence comes from Iris macrosiphon, assembly GCA_036927795.1. Taxonomy (NCBI): domain Eukaryota; kingdom Viridiplantae; phylum Streptophyta; class Magnoliopsida; order Asparagales; family Iridaceae; genus Iris; species Iris macrosiphon. Next base: position 102,799,027 of record JAYESA010000019.1, on the reverse strand, counting down.
AAGAGCATGTTTAATGTATTTTATCTCATTTTTTACCTTATTACACTATTTTGACATGCCATTCATATATGGGTGTGTGTGACACCAGGTCGGACACCGAGTGACATATTTTACTCGGGACCTGAGGCGAGTACATCTTTCTGTTAGTTTTTATTTCATGATAATGGATATATTATATATTCTAGAACAGTTTTCTTGATTCCACAGTGACTACACAGACTGGTACTAAATGGATCCTGTCATAGAATGTTATCTCCTACCGTGTTCAACGGGTACTCTTTCACATGTATTTTATCGTGTGTATTGGGTATTAATTATCGTGTACTTCATGTTCACACACTGCTCATGTTCAGTATGCTTATATTCATGTTCGTAACGTATCGTGATTGGATCCATATGTATTGGTTGGGGATGGGGGAGTAAGAGTTGGTTATGTGATCAAGCCCAGTATATTCGTGTACATGTCAATTATATATCACACATAAAATTGATTTGCTATATTATATTCATGTTCAACCCAAATCGATCACATAACAAACTTGTACTCGAAGGCACATTAGCTAGTTTATCTATTTTTATTACTTGCAGATACTCCATATTACATGTTCTTCCTTTCTAGTATATTACATGTTTACTATAGTTAATTTCTTTTTCTGTTGCTAGTTTATCTTGTATTCTTTTCTATTACTTGTCATATATGTTCTACCAAGTATTTGGAACTGCTTCTAGAGATTTGTGCTTCACTCTAATTCTGATTAGAAATATTTTAAAATGATTGGCTTGAGGAGAAGTGTCCCACTTACTATGAGCCGCAGGACGGTGAGATATTAGAGGATACTCCCCTAGAGCAGGAGAACCTAGTGCCAGTGACTAAGGAGGCTTAGACTTATATTGTTAGACATTGTATTAGTCTTATTTTGGACTCTTGGCATGTATATATTATTTTAGGAGTTAATTTATGCCTAGACTTATATTGTGGGCTTGTGGATGTATTTGTGACTCTTGTATTTCTTTTCTTTATTCCATATCGTGATATTTCTTCCCCTAGTTTGATATTGTGATTGAGTATTGGTTTTATTGTCATATACCATATTGTTCCTTTATTTGGAGTTGAGATTGCATGACAGGTACCATATATATATATATATATATATATATATATATATATATATATATATATATATATATATATATATATATATATTGTGTGAGATGTTAGATAGTATTGTTGACCCAAACAACGTTCTAACGCCGAAGCTGCGGCGTAGGCTGGGCATTGTTTACGTACTCATACCCTCATTCTGGGTGCGGGTCATGACACTTACCAAGGTACACTAGCCAGTATTGTCTCTTCATAAAAAGACCACTAAAGTATGCATGTTCTTCCTTCACGATAGTAGTCATTTTTTTATATTCTTCTACGCTGAAAAAGAAAAATACTCGCACGTATTCACTTTTATCCAACAGTGTGCGGTTAAGAATTTGAGGAGATTACGTGTATTTAACATCATAATTCTTGTGGAATGTGTGCAAGTAGTTGTCACCACGACCGAAGCTTTTCTCATACAGGGAGCCACGTGTCAGGCTGACAGTAATTCGTGTGCCCACTAAATGGAACGTGGGTAATGGGTATCCAAATATGATTCATAGTATAAATTGCTCATTTGTGCGTGCATGTTCATATAACCGTTTCAAACACTATAAATATGGGATCAATAATATTCCAAACATGGACAGAGAATGGGTGAGACGAAGAGAAGTCTTGTGTGTTGTTGCCAAAGCCTTCTTACTACCAAGTTCTTCGGTAATCAAGTACCCGTATTTCTTCCTCTTGTGTCGACTAGTCCAAGGATTAAAGTGATCGACTGCAGAACAAATCTCCACAGCTACTACTACCCCAGGATTTGTACATAGATTCTTGTATAGGATTTTTGTACTTCTTCAAGTTTGTAATACAAAAGTGTGTTCAATATTTTGTTTATGTCAAACAGAGACTACCTTCATTGCTTTAATGACCAGGTCCTGCTATATGAAGTGCTGCTACCGAGGGAGGAGTTCCGTTATATCCTGGGAGACAAAGTCGTCATTAAACCGTAAGCACCTGTGCGGGAGGAATATTATCTTAAGCACATTGAACCAAGTTCGAGTATCAGTCAGATTATTTATTTATATTATTTGCATTCTATTATCAATTTCTAAAATACACAGTTGGAATTATTTTAACTACAATCTTAAGACAATAAAAAAAATTATAACTTTTTGCTACTTTGTATTTAGCTCAGAGAACCAAATTGCGTTTCAGTTTCGTATTGTAGGAAAATTGTTTAAAGTCCTCTAGTTTTGATTTCTGTTTGAATAAAGAAGTATTCTGACCAAGTTGTTTTAACTTGACAATACTTTGTCTCCCATTAAGTATAGTTGATTCAAAGTCTTTTGGTTTGAATTCCTCTAGTTTTCGTATAATGTTGTCACTGTATTGATATACATTATTCCATTTCAAGATTAGTAAAAAATTATTTATGTTATTTTTTTGTTATTCTGTTCATCTTTACTTTGTTCTGTTTGTTCTATATAAATAGAACGTAAACAAATTACTTTTACATTCTGGTATTATTTTATTACTTACTAGCCTGTATTGCTATATTGTAAAAGACAAAATGTCCACTATTAAAAATACTGTGATGGTTACCTATACTCTTGTCCATATCGGACAAGGTAAAAAGCCAAAAAGTTTTATGGAATCGATTTCAAGCGCTGGCAGCAGAAGATATTATTTTATCTAACAACTTTGAATTTGGCAAAGATTCTAAATAAAATAGCTTGTGTTCTGCAAAAATGTTAATCTGACAATAATCTTTTATAAATATTGAAAAATGGAAGCATGCAGACTTCTTATGCAGGAACCACATATTAAGTGGACTGGACAACCATATATAGAATGTTTACAGTCCACTAAAGCCGCAAAAGAGGTCTGGGATGCTCTAGATAAGAAATATAAGGCAGAAGATACGGGGTCTAAAAAATTTGTAGTAGTCAAATTTTTGGACTATTGTGTGGTTGACTCAGATTAGTGGCATGTCAAGTTGAAGATCTATAATGTATCTTCCATGAACTGGTTGTCGAAGATATTTCTTTGTGTAAAATGTTTCAGGTAGCTTCAATAATTAAAAAAATTTACCTCTCTAGAAAGATTATAAGAACTATATGAAACATAAACGTAAGGACATGCCACTGACAGATCTAATTGTCAGGCTTAAAATAGAAGAGAATAACAGGAGAACTAATAAAACCTCTTCTATAGAAGACAGGGCAAATATTTTGGAGACAGGACAAGAAAGAAAAAAACACAAATAGATCGGAGCGCCGGTCAAGGGAACTACAAAAAGTTTAAAGAAAAATGCCACATATGCAAGAAGATGGGGTATACAACTATAAATTATTGTAGACGCAACTACTACAACAAAATTAAGAACAAGAACAAGAACAAGAATAAGAACAAGAATAAGGGATGTCATCACTAGGCTCATATGACTGAAGATGATCATTTGTCTAAGGGTGTTGAAGATCTGGTTCTGGCAACTATTATTTCTGAAGCGAACATGGTAGGATGTAACCCAAGGGAGTGGTGGGTTGAACACTGGAGCTACCTGTCATATTTGCGTTGAAATGGGTATATTCAATGCCTACTAAAGCGTTAACCAAAGCGAACAACTTTTCATAGAAAATTCTTTATTATCTAAGGTTGAAGGACAAGGGACGATCATTAAGAAAATGACGTCGAAAAAGGAATTGAAGCTTAACAATGTTCTGCAAGTACCTAATATTCGGAAGAATCTGATTTTCGAATCTATGTTAAGCAAGCATGGGTTTAAGTTAATATTTGAATCTAACAAATTTGTACTCACCGAGAGTGAGGTTTGTGTGGGGAGGGGATAGATACCTCAAGGAGGGCGTCTTCAAAATGAATGTAATGACTGTTATGCCTAATAAGATGATTAATTCTTCTTATATTGTTTGGTTCTCTCATATGTGGCATGGTAGATTATGTCATGTTAATTATGATTTAATCATGAAACTAATAAACATGGACTTAATTCCCTAATCTGTAATAGATTCAAATTATAAGTGTAAAATATGTGCAGAAGCAAAATTAACCCGTACATCCTTCAAAAATCTGGTTGAAAGAAATATAGAATCATTAGATTTAATCTATACAGATGTTTGTGATCTAAAAGGCATACAAACTAGAATTGGGAAGAAGTACTTCATCACTTTCATTGATGATAGTACTTGATATTGCTATGTCTATCTTATGAAATCAAAAGATGAGGTAATAGATATTTCAAGCAATACAAAACTTAAGTAGAAAACTAACTTAATCGAAAGATTAAAGTTCTTCAAAGTGATAGAGGTGGCGAATATGAAGCACCCTTTGTAGGTTCTGTGCAGAACATGGAATTATTCACCAAACTACTGCACCATATTTACCATAATCTAATGGTATTGTTGAACAAAAAAAATTGAATAATTAAAGAAATGATGAATTCTTTATTATTAAGTTCAAGTTGACCAGATATCTTACAGGGAGAAGCTGTACTTACAGCCAACTACCTTTTAAATAAGGTGCCCTAAAATAAAAAGGATAAGACTCCATATAAATTATAGAAAGGAAAGAAACCTTTCTATAAATACCTCAAAGTGCGGGGATGTCTTGCAAAAGTAGCAATTTTTTGCCTAAAAAGGTCAAGATAGATCCTAAGACCTTCGACGGCATATCTATAGGATATGCTAAAAATAGTTCTGCTTGTCGGTTTCTCTTACATAAGTCATACATTCCGGAGATACATAAAATATAATTATTGAATCTAGAAATGCCTCCTTCTTTAAGAATATATTTCAATGTAAGAAGATACATAAAAGAGAAACACTAAAAAGAAATCATGATGATATTAGAGATAATGGCCAAAAGGATGCAAATAATAAATTTTGTAGACAAGGAATATGAGCCTAGATATAGTATGAGGTCTAGAACATTGAAGTCCTTTGGACATGGATTTCCAACCTTTATGTTAGAAAATGAGCCTCAAACTTTCAAAGAAGAAATATCTACACCAGAGGCACCACTTTGAAAACAAGCTATAAATAGTGATATAGAGTCCATTATGCAAAAGCATACATGTGAACTAGTTGATCCCCCCCCCCCCCCCAAGATGTAAGCAATTAGGCTGCAAATGGAAATTCAAGAGGAAGATGAAAGTTGATGGAACTATTGATAAATATAAAGCAAGACTGGTTGTCAAAGAATATAATAAAAACAAGAAATTAATTATTTTAACACATATTCACCAGTAACAAGGATAACATCAATTCTGATATTAATTGTAATTGCAGCATTCCACAATCTTAAAATATATCAAATGGATGTAAAGACTACATTTCTAAATGGTGAGTTGGAAGAAGAAATCTACATGAATCAACCAGAAGGATTCATAGTAGAAGGTAAAGAAAGAAAAGTGCAAACTAGTTAAGTCTCTATATGGACTTAAACAAGCACATAAACAGTGGCACCAAAAGTTTGACAATGTAATAATTTAAAATGGATTCAAAATTAATGAATGTGGCAAATAAGTGTATTCTAAAAATACACAAACTAGATATGTCATTATATTCCTATATGTATATGATATGCTAATAATAGGCAGTAACCATAACATGATCCAGGACACAAAAAAGATCTTAATAAAAAATTTTGACATGAAAGATCTAGGAGTTATAGATGTTATATTAGAAATTAAGATTTCTAAAATGCCAGATGGGTAGACATTATCTCAATCTCATTACATTGATAAAATTTTAGAAAAATATAACCAAAACGATAATAGCATTACAAAGTCTCCAGTAAATTTAAGTCTTTATTTAATAAAGAATATCGACGAAAGTGTATCATAAGTGGAGTATTCTCGTATAATTGAGAGCCTAATGTATGTCACGAATTGTACGCAACCAGATATAGCTCAATCACTTAACAAACTGAGTAGATATATGGATAATGTAGGAGTAAATCACCGGAAGACTAACATTAGAGTACTCAGATATCTAAGATATACCAAAGATGATATACTATATTATACTAAATCCAGCTGTACTCGAAGGATACAGTGATGCAAATTGGATATCTGATACTAAAGACTCGAAATCTAGAACTGGATATGTCTTTACACTTGGAGGTACAACAATATCATGGAAGTCCTCAAAACAAACGTGCATAGCCAGATCAACTATAGAATCTGAATTCATAGATCTGGATAAAGCAAGTGAAGAAATATAATGGCTTCAAAACTTCTTGGAGGACATTCCAATATGGCCAAAATCTATATCAGCGATTTGTATACATTGTCATAGGCAATCAGCTATCGGTAGAGCACAAAGTCATATTTATAACGGTAAATTAAGACAAATCTGGAGATGTCACAATACCGTTAGGCGACTTCTCTCTAATGGCATAATCATGATTGATTATGTAAAATCAAAGGAAAACTTACTAAAAGTTTGATGTACAAGAGAGCAAGTATAAAAGTTATCGAGGGGAATGGACTTAAAGTCTATGATAAAAGAAATTTCATAAAGGAAAACCCAACCTAGTTAACTGGTGATCCCAGGATCTAGGTTTAAAGGAACAACCTAATTATGTGAAATTCTAAAATGACACTGACGAGTAATTAATTACTCCTATCATTCTCTAGGATGACAAATAATAGTGTCACCTGCAAAGAAAACTAGGGTAATCTTTGCTTTTAATGATTTCTATAACTTGAAATTCAAGTAGAATATAACATGATACTCTTATTAGGAAGTCACTTATGTAAATGTGGAAGTGGGGTCAATTTTATAAAAATTATAAGGCTGAATTCTTTAAGAACACTCATAAAACTAGGTAAATATTCAGGGCCAAAATAAACCAATTAATAAAAGCAATCTTGGTTAAAAAGGAATTGTGTAATATTTATTGACTTAATTTTACAATAATAGCTGAATAGTTCAAGACATCATGTTCTCTGGATAGCTAGTAAACTCGATAAATATTCACAAGGGAAGGTTCAAGGCCAACAGCTACTTATCCTCCAGATAAAGTAACTTTTAAAATGATCTCTCTCTATCTTTTCCTTTCTATGTCTGCATTGTGTCTGCATAATGCCCAGTCAAATATTCATTCATATGGGGATTATTGGAAATAATTTAAAAGTGAATGAATAAATTGACTTGGGAAATTAAAAATATTTTAATTAAATTTTTAATTCCTAATGTGTGTATGTTCGAAAGGGTGTGTCCCTTCCAAACATTGTGTCTATTCGAAAGGGTGTATCCTTTTCAAATAGTGTCTCTTTATATTTTGTGTCTCTTTATTCCTGCAAACTCCCTCAATTTTTAATTTTTAACTTTATTATTTTTAATTTTAAATATAGAAATTTTTGGTTGTTTTTTTAGCAATTTAAATATATATATATAAATAAATAAATCAACAATACATAACCTATTTTACTATACTACCTCCCAGGAATACTAACTCTCTTTAAACCTATTAAATTCTAATTAAATTTCTTAATCACCAGATCAACCCATTCCAAACGTTACCTATAGTCGAAACCCTCATTCGTTCTCCTTGGATCTTCACCCTAAGACTCTTTCTCTTCCTCATTCTCATTTACATTCTCTCCATAATTCTAACCATTCAAAACCCTATTCCTATACACTATTGTTGATCCCTCCTCCTTATTTCTCCTTCACACAAACCCCCAACCCACTCCACTCGCCAGCGACCCCTTGGTCGGACCGCCATCGACTTGTGGACGCACCACGACGGCAGCTCTACCCCGCACGACTACCGTCGATGGGCCTTCTCGCTACCGCGGGACCACGCTTGACCCGCGTGCGAGCTCAGGTGACAAACGCGATCATCGCGTACAGCAGCAACCCGCTCGATGCGCCCCTGTACTCCTGTACCGATGCATCCTTGGTGACTCTCGTCGACCCTCGTATCCTCGCCCGAGTCCCTTGATGCGCCGTCATGGTCGATTTCTGCTATTTGAAGGTTGATTCCATCATGACGTGCGTCAGAATCACATTTTGTTGCTACAAATTTACACATGTCCTGGAAGATCCAACCGTTCGATAGACGATCCAAAACTTCCATCGCAATCTTGGTATATAGCTCTACCCTTCCCTCCAGTTTCAACCAAAAATTTGAATATTTGATAGATCGAAACTTGTTGCAAAGTTGTGTGTTTAAACTGAATTTGTTTTAACAGTTTTGTGGTGCCAACTTAGCAGAATTGTTTCTCCCCCATTGTAGCACTGATCGACGAGCCATTTGTTTCCCTACACAACATGTATAACCACCTTTATGTTTGTATAAGTAGTCTAGATTAATTCGTAGAGCTTATCAACCCAAAACTCAGTTCCAAAACCCCAAAAAATAATAGTTTTTAAATTTAAATTTTGCTATACGGAGTTGGTCCCGCCAAACCAGACAACCTCATCATGTACCAATTGTACCAATAGGTGTGTATGGTATTCCCCGACGTGTAGGATTCGACAGAACTCAAAATGATCATGTGTGCGCGACAAAATCAACTCGTATCCGGGAAAGAACACCGTATCGATCATTTCCAAAATTTCTCTACTACTTTGTGTGTGCTTGTCATTCTTAAATAAAACTTGTATTATCGAACTCGTAGCATTACGCTGGTCCTGTGACCCAAGTTTGGTTCGATTTAAAGAACGTTGACCAAAACATCGTTTTGTGGTCCCCACGGTCTGACTTAACGGGAGATTTCGTGATCGGCTCCTCGAAATCCAATTTTGGATATTCCGTTGATTTCGTATCATCGTTCTGGACTCATAGACACTAAGTTTTCTAAATTTGGAAAACTTTATCTTTGGCACATTTTTTGATGCGAAATAGACCACATATAGACCCCATTTTGACCCAAAATTGTCAATTTTGTCCCACTGTCCAAATTGGACTTATGGATAGTCAACCCTAACTATTTCTCATATTCTCATAATGTTGGTTATGTTTATTTTAGCATCTGAAGACGTTCGTAAGGTTTTCACCTTTTCAGGAGCAGTTTACGTAGTGAGCTCGCCACTTGGACTTCGTCATACCATCATCCAGAATCCAGGCAAAGTGTACCTTGCCTTTGTTACAGTATTATGTGCTTATTGCTAATACTAGATTTTGATATTATATTTTTAGTTCTTTGCATATATGTTATTGTGACCCTAGGATCGTTGCGATACTTAGCGCCCGAATTGTATTCGAGTGCCGACTTCCGTACGCGAAATCGGGTATCGTTAGATTGCATTGTCATCGTATTCCTTTGTTCATGCTAATTCTTGCACGATATACCTTAGGACACTGGACACGACATACATATACATAAGACTTACTTGAGACATTCGAGGTTCCCGACTTCTGTGTCAGGATTTAGGATCCGTGACTTGAGATAGTTGACATGAGTATATCTACATATTGACTCGCGACATAGTTAGTGATTGATCTTGCGTGTTATGGATATAAGACGTGAGATACATAGGGACTAGGGAGATCCTACTATATCGCTGGGCTACCACACTATACTTACTACCGATGCTTCCGCTTCGGGTCCTATAGTGCTGCAGGTACCTTGACGGGGCCTGTAAGCACCTACTACTACTACTACTACTACTACTACTACTACTACTACTACTACTACTACTACTACTACTACTACTACTACTACTACTACTTGCTGCTACTGTTGTGTCTATGTAGACCTACAGGCCCAGGTGGTTTAGCGAACGAGTATATTCTCACTTGCATCCACTTAGCTAGCTTGTTATGATAGATACCCTTAAGCACATTGCTTATTATTTTACTGTTATATTGGTATGTTGTTTCTTGTACCTTGTTACGTCCATCTGAGGAGCTGACCCCTTGCCAGTTTTATAACATAGATCGTTATGGAGCCTGCCTGGAGTTGCTATTGTATATTGCTTTGTTATGTGGGCATTGGTACCAAGTACTTATATCATTTCTACCATATTTATGTTTATTTATTTATATTGTTGATTCATCTACTGATATAGCCTAATTTTTATAGACTCATATTTCTTTCTCGAGTCTATTCGAGTTTGTATGTTACTAGACGGCCGACTTTAGCGCATGTAGTTTATTCTTGATGTATTCTGTTCATTGTGGATTGAGACATAGATATATTTACTGTTTCATGTAGATAGTGACCATTATATTATAGCTTATACGTATTCGAGTCAGACCAGAGTTGGGTCGAATGCGTAGCTGGCATATTACGTATTCCTAGTCCTACGTATTTTGGGACTGAGGCATGATAATACCTTATATAATGCATAGTCATTTCAAGCTTGTCACTGATTCATACATTCGAGTAAGAATAAGAGAGAGAGAGAGAGAGAGACTACCTTCATTGCTTCGTCCAGTTCCTGAGGTGTAAAGTGCTACTATCAGATGAGGAGTTATGTTGTATCCTAGGAGACATGTTTTATCCAAGGGGACAAAGTCGTTATTAAACCATAAGCACATGTGCGGGACGAATATTATCTTAAGGATATTGAACCAAGTTCAAGCCTTAGCCTCGGTTAGATTATTTATTTACATTATTTGCATTCTATTCTCAGTTTCTAAAATACATAATTGGATATTTTACTTACAAAATCAACCTCTAATACATTTGAATATTATATCTCACCCTAATACGTTATTTGCATATACATTTATATTCATTATACTCATATCCTTGTGAAGAGTTTGTAGGCTTTATTTGTGATTCATGAAAGCTCGCAACTCCCCCTGATATATTGAACTTGTTGAAATAATAGCCATGCACATTTTCTATTTGCTTCATTAAGTGTAAGAATGATTTGATGAGGTTACCACAATGATTTGCTTTATTTCTCTCCGAAATACCTACAAAATTATTTATAAAACATACATTGTTTATGATATACCTGCAAAATTATGTATAAAATATACCTTTTTGTGATATCCCTTAAGGAGGATCAGATAAATACCTTATATCTGTATATCTCATAAGATCAAAATATTCATATAAATTAAATCAAAAATAATTTGTGTGCCTTATGTCATTCCAGTGTCTATGGGTAGGTGCATATCAGCAGGTTCACATAAATATATTATACTGAGTGAATGACAATAGATAAATTGTATTTATATTCTTTATATATGGTACTTCAGAATGCAGAATATGATATTTCATTCTTTCGATCGTAACGGATCTCATTTACCTGATCATTATAGGTATACTGAGTAAATGATAACTACTCATATTAAATCTCTTCAGGAGATCTTCTTTTCGAGAGTTCTTTTGGAGATTTATCTCTTCAGAAGATTAATCTCTATGGGACATTATCTCTTCAGGAGATTAACAATATCTCTTTGAGATATTATAATATATATCTTTTGAAGATTTACCTATTCTGGAGATTATATAAGGTCTTTTCTGGAGATTATCTCTTTGTAAGTGTAATCCCCCTATTTTATTTTTTTATTTAGAATTATTGAGGAATTACATAGGAAGCTTGATAGTTATAGATAAAACTATGTTACACCTAGGTCACACTACCCAAAAATATGTAACATTATGTTATATATGTTTTATAGAGACTCAAATATTTCCTTAGCAACTTATTTACAGCATTTTAGAATTTCTGAAAATTTTTGAGAATTTTTAGGCAATTAAAACTTAGGAAACAAATTTATCGACGGCTTTTAGAATTTACTATAGAGACATAAGAGAATATTCTTGTGTCAAACTTTTATTTAGGGTTAACAAGACTATATATTTTTTCTATAATTTATTGGAATTTTTTGAGATTTAATTGGAATTTATTAGTGTTAAAATGAATTATTAAATGAGTTTTAAATTTATTAATTAAAAGAGAAAAAATATAAATAAACAGCATCGTTGGGGGGGGGCATCCGTCAGCCGTTGTGTCCAACATTGCGGTCCCCGCTAAGCGGTGACCAAAGTCACATGGGTGCAAAGGGCTTGGCGTCCCTGAGCCAAAGCAGAGTCGGGCTTGGAGTCGCGGCTTGAGCCAGCTTACTCCAAAGCCGTTGGATCTGGACGGGCCGCAGTTTGATCCCGAGACCGTCCGCCTAGCCAGGGAGGTTATACCTTTTCTCACTGACCACAAGAGCCACTTGAGTTCGGTATATGTCACTCCCCAGTACCGGAATACGGAGATGGATATGGCCTGCTCTCCCGTACAAGGTATAGAATGTCGTATGGCGGTCATGACTGTAACTAAACAAGGGGGTGCATACTACAAACAAGTCACTTAGGGTCATATAGAACATCTATTGTCTCAATCAGTCAAATAAGAACAGTAAATAAAGAACATATATGACAAGAAAGTAAGATATCCTAAACGTCCTGCCATAATATTCAAGAAAACAGTTATGCAAAAATGAGAAGGATGGCAGAGTACATGACCATGATCAGCTATAGTCTGATAAATTACAATCATATATGGAACTAAATATCCATATTCACGGCTAATAAGTGTTGGTGGCTAAATGCCCAAAATGAGTAAAATGTGAAATAATGAGCAGGGAAAAAGAGACCCACTCATTTTTCTCAGTGGCCATCCGCTTGGTGCGCGCCATTATTCAGGGGTAAGTACGCTTGATCCTCGGGTACTGGCTCTAAATCTGGCCATGGAAAACTAGTGGGGTTAGACTCCAAATATCAAGTACCACAAAGGAAGCACGCATGCAGAAATAAAACCAGGTTATAAAATAGATACACACACACGCACACACACACACACACATACATACATACATATATATATATATATATATATATATATATATATATATATATATATATATATATATATATATATATATATATATATAGTTCTGTCTCGTAGTTTTGGATCATAGCCTATCGTGACACAACAATCTAACCCTACAACCAAACAAGGACAAGGATTAAACCATCGCACCATGATAGTCCATGTCCCTAGACTATTTGATAGCAGATACAATACACGAACACTCTCACTTGTATGGCTTACTAGATGGAGTCTGGGTTATCCCAGAGATATTATGAATATTAGAATCCTCAGATCGAACCAAGTACTAGCAGAGTTAGCCGAGCCAAAAATTACTGCATAGCACATAGTAGTATGCACCGGTCCCTCGTAAGGCTACCGTGCTAAGGTCGCATAGAACACATAGTATCATATAATAGTCAAATATTGCCATCTACTAATAAAGATTTAGATAATATCCATAGGGACTAGCCTGTACACCCCAATTAAGATAGCTGGAGGTGGCTAGTTAGGCACGATCTCGAGATTTCATTTCCTCCGAATGCTCTACAAGTTTAGTTGCCTAGTTAACCCTAATGTTAACTGGAATCTCATGGCATGGTCATATGATATTCCTCTTATATGACGTACCATAGTACGGCTATGCTAGATACAAATCTACTTTATCACTTGATAGTTCAATTTGGATTCATCCAGCATGATGCAACAATCAAAAGATCCTAGCCACGCTTGGTCATTGACTAACCCTTATGTCCATGCTGGAGATTGAGTCATATCATATATCACGTAGCGCATAGTATACCGCAATGTAAATATGTAATATAATTGCGTAAGAACACTTAGCACATAGGAACATATATCACGTAATAAGTGTATCAGCAAGAATACAAGTGGTCGGGTCATAACGCATAGATGGGTCTAATACTTTTATGGTCATCAAAGTCACACATACAACTCATAAAGTCCAAAGGAACATTGAACCAAAACTAGTCCAATAAAATATGTGCAAGGGGCCGCATGAATGCAGAAGGATCAAGGCCGCATGGGAATCAACTGCCGCATAAGATTAGTTGCCGCATAGAGTAGGCTGTCGCATAGAGTAAGTTGCCGCATAGGATCAGTTGCCGCATAGAGTAAGTCAAAGTTTACTCCTCGGTTAATCATGCAGAAACGACGGTTAATAAATACATGTCAAGAAAATGACTTATGTGACTGATGTGACAAGCCAAAAAGTGTATCAGCAAAAAATACAAAACCATAGAAAGATGTGCCACGGTTTCAGAGTCATGCATCCAAGGATGGTGGCCGCATACTCTTTGTGCCGCATAAGTGTCGGTATCACATGGAGTTTGATGTCGCATGGAGTTCCATGCCACATGGAGTGTTTGGACTTAGCGAAATTCTCATTCATTCAGCAAGTGAACACAAGTGTTCAAGGAGACTTGTATGATAGCAGTCATGCGTCCAACAAGATGGACTCATGCTGGTCAATATGCGGCAAGAGCTCTGGCCGCATAATCCTCTTGGGCCGTATAACACTCTCAGCCGCATAGCTCGCTGGCAGCATAAAGACTTCGTCTTCTCCAACAACAGGTTTGGCCAGGGCAAAAAAGCGCCAAAATTAGAAATTTATTTTCTTCATAAAAACTATATTTTAACTCCGAATTGGGTGAACCAAAAGTCAAAACGTTCAAAATGAAGTGCTACATCCTTCCTAAAAACTATTTTTTGAAAATACTATGTTTTAGTAGATCAAACCCACCAAAAAATTACCGAACTCCTAAAACTTTAAGCTAGAAAAGTAGATCTAAGCAAATCTATCCATAAAAACCGAGAATTCCAAGTATTAAAAGCGGTCAGAATCATCATACGCACAAAATAGACTAATAAAATATAATAAAAGAATAAGAAACAAAAATCAAAAAGTTTCTCCATGTAGTGCAAGATGTACTTGCCTAGAAATAAAAGAAAGAGGGAAAATAAAGAATGAGGAAAGAGAGAGAGAAACAAGTTAGCTTATATAGCTAGGGTTTGAGGTTTAGACCATGGGTTCAAATTCATGAATAAACTAACCCACAAATAAACCATGAACCATGCTAAACTAAAGAATATGTCTAGTCTCCTTGTATGGAAACTAATGATCATGTGAGCAAGAAATAATTTAAGCAAGAATAAATGCAAGTAAGAAATAAATATATCCCAAAATATGTATTTCGGGAACATGAAGTGACATCTCTACCCATATTAAAAAAATTTGTCCTCGAAATTTAAACCGAAGGCTAACTAGAGAAATCAGAACAAGCACTACGTTAACAACAAGATCATGCAATCAAATTCAAGCATATGAAGAAATAGTGTCATATAGCATGGATAAACGAATTACGAGATTCGAGATACGAAGGCATAATAATGAATATACCTTCCGGGTTGAATAGGTGCAGATACCGAGACCGGATATCATCCTCGTGCTCCCACATCGACTCTCCTAAAGGGTGATGACCCCAAGCAACTAGGACTAGATGAATAGTCTGATTCTTGAGCACCTTCTCCCTTCGGTCCAAAATGGATACGGACTGCTCCTTATACGACAAGTTGGTACCAACGACTAGCTCAGAATGGTCAAGGATATGACTCAGATCTGGGACATACCTACGCAAATAAGATACATGAAATATATCATGCATCTCACATAGTGAAGGCAAAAGTGCAAGACGATAAGCAACATCGCCTACCCGCTCGGGAATATCGAACGGATGGACGTATCGTGGACTAAGCTTTCCGTGAATCCTAAATCTATTGACTCCACGGGTTGGAGAAATCTGCAAGAACATGTGGTCGCCGACACAAAACTCTAATAGCCTACGATACTGATCTGCCCAATGTTGATACCTATCTTACACAACCCAAAGTCGCTCTCTGATTTGCTTGATAACTTCTACTGTCTGCATGATCATTTCAGGGACTAACATCTTTCGCTCGCTAACGTTATCCCATGCCAATGGTGACCTATACTGTCACCACCCCATTTCTAAAGCCTGATATTTTTTTTTTAATTTAGTTAATCGTGTATTATTTTTTATTAATTGTATTTATATTTAATTAATGATTGTATTATTTTTATATTGATTATTTTAGGGCTTTGGCTAGCCTGGACCCATGTCAGACCCTAGTGGACCCATGTCCGACCCAGCCCACACCCTGTGAGACTTATTTTTGGGTTTAAAATATTTATTATATTTTTAGTGGATTAATTGGAGAGATTTGGAGTTAGTTTGAGTGCTTTCGGAACCCCGAAACCCAAAACCCAAGTTAGGAGGGCATTTTGGTCATTTGGACATTAGGGAAACCCCTTTATTATATTTTGGCCGATCAAACCAGCCCCTAACCCACCCGACTAGCAGCACACAGCAGCCCCCATTCTTCTTCTTCACTTCTTCTTCTTCTCCACTCTTTCCTAGTTCTTCCTTTCTCCTTCCCACTTCCAAACAAGTAAGTTTCTCCATTTTCTCTCCTTCCTCCTTACATTTTTTCTACTTATGTGAACCCTAACCCTACATTCTTCCCCAACCTAGGTGGGTAGAGCTTAGATTTGGTGTTGGAGCTAGATTTGGGAGCTTGAAAGCTTGGTTTGGTGGATTTGGAGCATTTTGGAGACTTTGGCTTGGGATTCCAACTCCCAAGAGGTAAACCTTAATTTTCTACCTTGTAATTACTTTTATATAGTGTAATTAATAGATTAGAACCTTCCTAGACCCTTAGGCTACCCGTGGGAGAAAGTTAGAACTAGTTTGGTAGTGTTTGGAGACTTTAACATTAGGTTTTGTGTCGATTTCGGGTGGAATCCGAAATTGGCCCAATTTTGGGTGATGTCCTAGGTTAGACGGACCTAGGTAGATGTTGTCGGGTGTCTTGAGGGTGAGTGCATATCTCCGTTCGGACACGGGAAGCCGTGTCAGGGAGAAACGGACGTTTCGGGCGTTTTAGGGGTTTTCGTCGTCGCTGATTCTGAGTGCGTGTGCGTTTTTGCCACGGACCTAGAATCGACACGTTAGAATTTTTTCTAGGATCTAAACATCGTTTAGAATCCGTGGGTAAATTTTGGGCCAATTCCGAGTTGTTTTGAGTGAGTGAGTGTTTATATATATATATATATATATATATATATATATATATATATATATATGAGTTTGTGTGTATATATGTATATATATTTATATATATATGTATTTGTGTGTGTGGTTATGTATTAGCGAGAGTTGTGTGTTAGTGTGTGTGTGAGGGTGTGTGAGAGTGAGTGTGTGTGAGTGAGGGTATATATATATATATGTTTGAGTGTGAGTGTGTATATGTATATATATATTAGTGTGTATATATATATAGATATGAGTGTATATATATATAGGTATGTGTCTATATATGTATAAGTGTGTGTGTGTGTGTTTATGCACAAGTGTGTGTGTGTATTTATATATGTTAGTGTTTGTGTGTGTATAAATATATATGTTAGTGTGTGTGTGTGTGTAGATATATAAATATATAGAGTGTGTGTTATATATATATGGTTGTATATATATATATATATATATATATATATATATATATATATATATATATATATATATATATATATATATATATATATATATATATATATAGATATATGTATATAGGTGTGTGTGTCTGTGCGTGTTTGTGAGTGAGTGGTGCGAAGGGGGGGGGGAGGCAAGCAGTGCAACAGCAGCAGCTAGGAGCAGCAGCCACCACAGCAGCAGCTGTAGCAGCAGCATGTGCAGTCCTAGCAGCAGTAGCAAGCATTTGAGCAGCAGCAGCAACACAAGCAAGAGCAGCAGCAGCTTTCAGTATAGGTAGAGGATAGATAGCTAGATTTATAGATATCTATAGTTAGATAGATAGGTAGATACCTAGTAGGTAGATATCTAGATATCTAGATAGATAAATAGATTAGATTGATAGATAGATATATAAGTAGATACATAGATTATTAGATAGTTAGATAGTTAGATAGATTGATAAATGGATGGATAGATATCTAGGTAGATAGATATCTAGATACTTAGATACATAGGTAGATAAATAGATAGGTAGATAGTTAGATAATAGATGGATAGCTAGCTAGATAGATAGATAGATAAATAGATAGATAGTTGATAGATAGGTAAATAGATATTAGATAGATAGATACATGAATAGGTAGATAAATATCTAGGTAAATAGATATCTATAGATAGATACATAGGTAAATATATATCTAGATAGCTAGATATAAATAGATAGATAAATGAATAGGTAGATAGATATCTAGGTAAATGGATATCTATATAGATAGTTATATAGTTAGATAGATAAATATCTAAGGTATAGATATATATATATACCTATAGCTATATATATCTATAGATATCTAGAGAGAGATAGATAGATTTATAAATAGATATATACATAGCTAGATAGATAGTTAGATATCTACATATAGATATATATATATATGTATAGGTAAGGTAAGGTATATAGGTATGTGTATATGTGTGTATGTGAGATATATATATATATATATATATATATATATATATGTAGATACCTAGGTATATGCCTATATGTATTAGATATCTATATTTTAGCCTAGATTATAGCTAGATATATATGTTTATGCATAGTTAGTTAGCTAGAGGGGTAGTAGGGTTGAGTTTAGAGAGGTATCTCAATACCTTGAGATATCCAAGGTATTGAGTTTCGAGCGGGATTTTTGAGCAATTGCCTAGGTTTGAGTTTAGAGATAGATTTTTATGCTTATGTGTATATATTTACGCGTGCTAGCATAGGTTTTAGCGGGTATAGGCGGGGTGCGTAGCCTAGGTTGAGGTATCGGATACCGAGGGTATCCCGGTATCTCAAGGAGGCGAGTTTGAGAGTTTTCTAGCTTAATGAGCTCGGTTTGACCTAGAATTTCAGGAGCACCCTAGTTTGACCTAAACTTGACTGTAGTTGACTCGGTTGACCACCAAAGTCAACTTTTGACCTAGTTTTGACCTAAAGTTGACTTTTTTGACCCAGAGTTGACTTTTTGACCCAGACTTCACCGGTTTGACCCGTTTGACCTAGAACGACCCTAGAAGCCTATTTTTAGTTATTTTATATCTGTTTAAATCATTAGAACCATGTTTAACCTTGCTTTTCATAATAGGTCCTTGCGACACCGGTTCGGATCGCCAGTTGCTCAGGACGTCAGGCGAGTACATTCTATGATAGTTTTTATTATCTGATGATTATTATGATTCAGCTTCTAGTATAGTATCATCTGATTATTCTGGCACAATACGGGACACTGACTTGTATTTTTGGATTCATTTACTTGCGACACATACATTTCATGTTTCTGGCCTCTATTCTGGAATAACTACTGGCATCACCTACAGGCATCACTACAGACATCACTCATGTTCAGGCTGGACTCATCTTGATTTACGTATCAGGTCTTGGATCCACTTGTATTAGTCGGGGCGGAAAAATACTCGAGTAGACATGTAAACATTCCCATCTGGAATCATCAGGAATCACTCTCTCTGGTCTAATCTGGAATTATAGCAGTCGCGCACCCATTGCGCGGTGAGCCGTACTTACCCCTAGCCGTTTACATGTCGAAACAAGTATTTCAAAGACACCGAGTTCATTCTTTATAGTCTGGACTCTCTTACACTTCTTGTTGGTCTCACTTACATATTTTTGGACTTGACTCACTACATGTATTTTATGCTGGACTCACTACACGTTCATGTGCACAGACTTACTCTTAGTTTAGATTTTTTGTACCTTACAGTTATTACTATCTTGCTTTTGATATTCCTGCATCTTTACCTTTATGCACCAATGATTTATATATTTCTTGTTTCATACTTGCTTCATTCTTCTTGCTACTTGCTATAACTGTTTTATAGTTTTTATCATTTAAATGGAACTGCTGTTAGAGATGTACTTGCTCCAGTCCTGACTGGACATATTTTTTAGAGTATCCGGAGGATTGGTGTCCGACGTTTTATGGATCTGAGCCTGTCGATGGTGCAGACAGGGACCCTCTAGTTTAGGAGTGATTTTCGGGTTGGTAGCCGGGATCACTAAGACCTTGTTGTTGTTTTTATTAGCTTTTAGCACCGGATTTGTCTCCGGTTTTGGATTGACACCTTGTATTGTATATTATTTTGGATGATGTATTATTATTATTGATGTTGTGGTTGTTGTAGTAGTTGTTGTTGGTTAGACTTTATAGTTGTTAGATCTCTGTGTTATCTTATCGTACTTAGATTCGTGATTGAGTATATTATGATTATCATTATGATATTGCTCCTCCGTTTGGAGTTGAGATCTTGACAGATTTATATATTGATTGCGTGAGAATGTTATCTAGATAGTTGACCTAGACAGCGTTCTACCGCCGATGCTGTGGCGTAGGCTGGACGTACCCACGACTCATGCCCAATTTTTTGGGTGCGGGTCGTGACATGTTTTTGGTGGCGGCCCCATGCAGGTCTCGATTCGTAATTAGTGCGATATCGTGGTGGTATAATAACTTAGTTGTACTGTTGCGAGCCTGCTATAGGATCTAGGATGAGAGTGTACTCAATCACGACTAGGAACAATTCCAATCTAATTATTCTGAAATTGATTTCTTTTGAAATATTACTGTCCTTCTTTGATGATATCGTACCTTGCGCAGTATTGACTTCTTTTGATCTGTGTTCAGGATGCCTCCGAAGACACGATCACATCGTACCATTCCAGCAGTTGCTACCAAGAGGTCTGCTACCTCTCGTCCAGCTCGTATTCAGGCAGCTACTACCGCTCCACTCACCACTCCTGCGGTTGAGGGAGCATCTGTTTCTCTCGGGGATCCTCCTTCACCTGTCGATCCGAGGACTACCCAGTCGTTCCGGTGGTTCCTCCACCACTTCCTGCTCCAGTAGATGCCGCGCAGTTGTTTGCGTTCTTCAGGGAGATGATGGACGCGCAGTACCGTCAGGTGGATGTGATGAGACTGGGCATTAAGAATGCCCACCAGGTAGCCATGACGGCAGTGGACAGGGTGGCACAGTTTCAGCCGCAGGCAGATCAGATTCAACATCCGAGGCCGGGCAGTATTATCGACTTCCAGAGGATGCGGCCCAAGGAGTTCCATGGTACAAAAGGGATCCTGTACGCTGATGACTGGATAGAGCAGATCGAGGGGATCTTCAGGCTGGCACAGATTCCAGACAGCATGCAGATAGAGGCAGCGAGCAGTCAGATGTTCGACCTTGCCTTGACATGGTATCGCACAGATACGAGGATCGTGGTGCCAGGGCTTACTTGGGAGGCTTTCAAGAGGCTTTTCAAGGAGAAGTTTTTTCCATATGTGGTGCTCAGTGCTTTGGAGAGCCAGTTTGAGGCACTCGTCCAAGGGAGCATGACGGTGGACGAGTACGCAGCGGAGTTCTGCCGTCTGGGCAGATTTGTAGATGGCTTGAGTGAGGAAGCAAAGGCGAGGAAGTTTCGCAAGGGCTTGGTCATGGCGGTCAAGTCTTTGACCAGGAGCGACCGCGAGGCAACTTTTGAGCAGATAGTAGGAGACGCTCAGAGAGCAGAGGATGACTTGAAGCTCAAGTCCAAGAGAGGCAGGGATGATTCAGGCAGTACGAGTGGCAGTGCGGGACCAGCTAAGCGTCCCTATGTGCAGAAGACAGCGCCGCAGGGTCAGGATCAGAGGGTGCCCACTTGTGCCTACTGTAGGAAGGCAAGACACACTTGGGATGTTTGTAGGAGGAGGCTGAAGGTGTGTTTGTTTTGTGGATCCGCTGCTCACCAGATACGAGATTGCCCTACTGCACCTCCATTTGGTGGAGCACAGGATCGGAGAGTTGGAGCTAGGCCACCTATGGCACAGCATCATGCCCCACACCAGCAGAGGAATATACCCCAGCAGGGCAGGGGTTATGCGTTGACGGTCGAGTAGGCCGATGCTACAGGTGTCAGGTTAGCAGGTTTGTCTCTTTGTTCTTCTTCCTGTCCCTTTCATTCCTTGTGGTGTGCTTCATTAGTACCTGTTAGACTTTTCTTTGTGCTGTGGTAGATAGTGTAGTAACCCTGATTGAGACTGTGATAACACGACCAGTAGGACCATGATCTTGCATGTTGTTTAGGTAGAATTCCTTAACTGTGATTGTTGGGGGTTTGACCTAGAAAGAGTGTGATTGACTTTAAATTTCGAGGACAAAATTTTCTAAGAAGGATAGGCTTGTCACCACCCCATTTCCAGAGTCGGGTATTTTTTTTTAATTTAGTTAATTGCGTATTATTTTATTAATTGTATTTATATTTAATTAATGATTGTATTATTTTTATATTGATTGTTTTAGGGTTTTGGCTAGCCTGGACCCATGTCAGACCCTAGTGGACCCATGTCCGACCCAGCCCACACCCTGTGAGACTTATTTTTGGGTTTAAAATATTTATTATATTTTTATTGGGTTAGTTGGAGAGATTTGGAGTTAGTTTGAGTGCTTTTGGAACCCCGAAACCCAAAACCCAAGTTAGGAGGGCATTTTGGTCATTTGGACATTAGGGAAACCCCTTTATTATATTTTGGCCGATCAAACCAGCCCCTAACCCACCCGACCAGCAGCACACAGCAGCCCCCATTCTTCTTCTTCACTTCTTCTTCTTCTCCATTCTTTCCTCCTTCTTCCTTTCTCCTTCCCACTTCCAAACAAGTAAGTTTCTCCATTTTCTCTCCTTCCTCCTTCAATTTCTTCCACTTATGTGAACCCTAACCCTACATTCTTCCCCAACCTAGGTGGGTAGAGCTTAGATTTGGTGTTGGAGCTAGATTTGGGAGCTTGGAAGCTTGGTTTGGTGGATTTGAAGCATTTTGGAGACTTTGGCTTGGGATTCCAACTCCCAAGAGGTAAACCCTAATTTTCCCTCTTTTAATTACTTTTATATAGTGTAATTAATAGTTTAGAACCTTTCTAGACCCTTAGGCTACCCGTGGGGGGAAGTTGGAACTAGTTTGGTAGTGTTTGGAGACTTTAACATTAGGTTTGTGTCGATTTCGGGTGGAATCCAAAATTGGCCCAATTTTGGATGATGCCCTAGGTTAGACGGACCTAGGTAGACGTTGTCGAGTGTCTTGAGGGTGAGTGCGTGTCTCCGTTCGGACACGGGAAGCCCTGTCGCGGAGAAACGGGCGTTTCGGGCATTTTAGGGGTTTTCGTCGTCGCCGATTCTGAGTGCGTGCGCGTTTCCGCCACGGACCTAGAATCGACGCGTTAGCATTTTTTCTAGGATCTAGATATCGTTTAGAATCCGTGGGTAAATTTTTGGCCAATTCCGAGTTGGTTTGGTGTGCGTTTCAGGAGGTTTTCCGAACCGCACACCGCGTGTTTGTCGAAATGACCGAACGGCCATTTTGGCATGATTTTCTAGTTTCGGGCTTGTACGCGCATTGGATTAGCATCGGAGAGTGTGTGCTAGAATTCTCGGGCTATATTTTATATATTTATAGGTGTTTGTGCGTGTCGGGGTCGTTGGGCGTGCGTTGGTGAGCGTTGTGGGCGTTGTGTGCGTTGTGTTGTGTGTTTTGTGTGTGTTGTATTTATATATATATATATGTATATATATATTTGTGTGTGTGTTTCTATATATATATTTATATATGTATGTATTTTTATGTATATGTGAGTGTGTTAGTGAGTGCTTGTGTGAGTGTGAGTGAGTGAGTGTTTTTATATATATATATATATATATATATATATATATATATATATATATATATATATATATATATATGAGTTTGTGTGTATATATGTATATATATTTATATATATATGTATTTGTGTGTGTGGTTATGTATTAGCGAGAGTTGTGTGTTAGTGTGTGTGAGAGTGTGTGTGTGAGGGTGTGTGAGAGTGAGTGTGTGTGAGTGAGGGTATATATATATATATATATGTTTGAGTGTGAGTGTGTATATGTATATATATATTAGTGTGTATATATATATATAGATATGAGTGTATATATATATATATAGGTATGTGTCTATATATGTATAAGTGTGTGTGTTTATGCACAAGTGTGTGTGTGTGTATTTATATATGTTAGTGTTTGTGTGTGTATAAATATATATGTTAGTGTGTGTGTGTGTGTAGATATATAAATATATAGAGTGTGTATATATATATGGTTGTATATATATATATAGATATATGTATATAGGTGTGTGTGTCTGTGCGTGTTTGTGAGTGAGTGGTGCGAAGGGGAGGGAGGCAAGCAGTGCAACAGCAGTAGCTAGGAGCAGCAGCTGCTGTGTGGGGCAGCAGCCACCACAGCAGCAGCTGCTAGCAGCTGTAGCAGCAGCATATGCAGTCCTAGCAGCAGCAGCAAGCATTTGAGCAACAGCAGCAACACAAGCAAGAGCAGCAGCAGCTTTCAGTATAGGTAGAGGATAGATAGCTAGATTTATAGATATCTATAGTTAGATAGATAGGTAGATACCTTGTAGGTAGATATTTAGATATCTAGATAGATAAATAGATTAGATTGATAGATAGATATATAAGTAGATACATAGATTATTAGATAGTTAGATAGTTAGATAGATTGATAAATGGATGGATAGATATCTAGGTAGATAGATATCTAGATACTTAGATACATAGGTAGATAAATAGATAGGTAGATAGTTAGATAATAGATGGATAGCTAGCTAGATAGATAGATGGATAAATAGATAGATAGTTGATAGATATGTAAATAGATATTAGATAGATAGATACATGAATAGGTAGATAGATATCTAGGTAAATAGATATCTATAGATAGATACATAGGTAAATATATATCTAGATAGCTAGATATAAATAGATAGATAAATGAATAGGTAGATAGATATCTAGGTAAATGGATATCTATATAGATAGTTATATAGTTAGA
Source organism: Iris macrosiphon (assembly GCA_036927795.1). Taxonomy (NCBI): domain Eukaryota; kingdom Viridiplantae; phylum Streptophyta; class Magnoliopsida; order Asparagales; family Iridaceae; genus Iris; species Iris macrosiphon. Next base: position 102,774,169 of record JAYESA010000019.1, on the reverse strand, counting down.
TAGATAAATATCTAAGGTATAGATATATATATATATACCTATAGCTATATATATCTATAGATATCTAGAGAGAGATAGATAGATTTATAAATAGATATATACATAGCTAGATAGATAGTTAGATATCTAGATATAGATATATATATATGTATAGGTAAGGTAAGGTATATAGGTATGTGTATATGTGTGTATGTGAGATATATATATATATATATGTAGATACCTAGGTATATGCCTATATGTATTAGATATCTATATTTTAGCCTAGATTATAGCTAGATATATATGTTTATGCATAGTTAGTTAGCTAGAGGGGTAGTAGGGTTGAGTTTAGAGAGGTATCTCAATACCTTGAGATACCAAGGTATCTCAATACCTTGAGATATCCAAGGTATTGAGTTTCGAGCGGAGTTTTTGAGCAATTGCCTAGGTTTGAGTTTAGAGATAGGTTTTTATGCTTATGTGTATATATTTACGCGTGCTAGCATAGGTTTTAGCGGGTATAGGCGGGGTGCGTAGCCTAGGTTGAGGTATCGGATACCGAGGGTATCCCGGTATCTCAAGGAGGCGAGTTTGAGAGTTTTCTAGCTTAATGAGCTCGGTTTGACCTAGAATTTCAGGAGCACCCTAGTTTGACCTAGACTTGACCATAGTTGACTCGGTTGACCGCCAAAGTCAACTTTTGACCTAGTTTTGACCTAGAGTTGACTTTTTTGACCCAGAGTTGACTTTTTGACCCAGACTTCACCGGTTTGATCCGTTTGACCTAGAACGACCCTAGAAGCCTATTTTTAGTTATTTTATATCTGTTTAACTCATTAGAACCATGTTTAACCTTGCTTTTCGCAATAGGTCCTTGCGACACCGGTTCGGATCGCCAGTTGCTCAGGACGTCAGGCGAGTACATTCTCTGATAGTTTTCATTATCTGATGATTATTATGATTCAGCTTCTAGTATAGTATCATTTGATTATTCTGGCACAATACGGGACACTGACTGGTATTTCTAGATTCATTTACTTGCGATACGTACATTTCATGTTTCTGGCCTTTATTCTGGAATCACTACTGGCATCACCTACAGGCATCACTACATGCATCACTCATGTTCAGGCTGGACTCATCTTAATTTACGTGTCGGATCTTGGATCCACTTGTATTAGTCGGGGCGGGAAAATACTCGAGTAGACATGTAAATATTCCCATCTGGAATCATCAGGAATCACTCCCTCTGGTCTAATTTGGAATGATAGCAGCCGCACACCCAGTGTACGGTGAGTCATACTTACCCCTAGCCGTTTATATGTCGAAACAAGTATTTCAAAGACACCGAGTTCATTCTTTATAGTCTGGACTCTCTTGTACTTCTTGCTGGTCTCACTTACATATTTCTGGACTTGACTCACTATATGTATTTCATGCTGGACTCACTACACGTTCATGTGCACAGACTTACTCTTAGTTTAGATTTCTTGCACCTTACAGTTATTACTATCGTACTTCTGATATTCCTGCATCTTTACCTTTATGCACCAATGATTTATATATTTCTTGTTTCATACTTGCTTCATTCTTCTTGCTACTTGCTATAACTGTTTTATAGTTTTTATCATTTAAATGGAATTGCTGTTAGAGATGTACTTGCTCCAGTCCTGACTGGACATATTTTTCAGAGTATCTGGAGGATTGGTGTCCGACGTTTTATGGATCTGAGCCTGTCGATGGTGCAGACAGGGACCCTCTAGTTTAGGAGTGATTTTCGGGTTGGTAGTCGGGATCACTAAGACCTTGTTGTTATTTTTATTAGCTTTTAGCACCGAATTTGTCTCCGATTTTGGATTGACAGGGACCCTCTAGTTTAGGAGTGATTGTCTGTCGATGGTGTAGACAGGGACCCACGACTCATGCCCAATTTTTCGGGTGCGGGTCGTGACATATACTTTCTCCCATATAACGCTTTGAAGGGTGCCATCTGGATGCTGACCTGATAACTGTTGATGTACGAGAACTTGACGAGATATAGGTAATCTTCCCAAGGCCCACCAAAGTCCAAAGTACAACCTTGTAATCTATCCTCCAATGTCTGGATGGTTCTCTCTGATTGTTCGTCTGTCTGAGGGTGATAAGCGATACTAAATCTCAAATTAGTGCCCAAACTCTAGTACAAAATCTTCCAAAAATTTAAAGTGAACCGATTGTCTCAATCTGATATGATACTCACTGGGACGCCGTGCTGTCTTACTATATGTCACATGTATATCTCTGCTAACTACTCTGTGGATTTCCCCACTATGAAGGGAAGAAAGTGAGCTACTTTTATGAGATAATCTACTATTATCCAAACTGCATCACGACCATTCGAGGATCGAGGTAAACCAGTCACAAAGTCTATCATGATATGTTCCCATTTCTACTCTGAAATAGGAAGTGGTTACAATAATCCTGTTGGTCTCTGTTGGTCGGCCTTCACTTGTTGATATACCAAATACTGAGAAACGAATCGTGCTATCTTCCTCTTTATCCTATTCTACCAGAAATATTGTTTGATGTCTTGATACATCTTGGTACCTCCTGGATAAATTGAATACTGAGAACTGTGCGCCTCTTACTTCTTGTTGGATATCTGTACTTGGTACACAGAGATGGTTTCTGAACCTAAGAGTTCAATCTTCATGAATAGTCAACTCTTTTCTGAGACCAGATTAAAATTTCGCTCGTAGCTTCTGAACTTTCGGATCCTTTGTCTGAGCTGCCTTAATCCTCTCTATAATAGTAGATTGCACATGTAAACTAGCCAATACTCCTACGTCATATGGAAGTACTATCTCAATCCCTAATTCTCGATTATCTTCTAAGATATGTCGCTGCAATGTCAACATAAATGTACTAACTCTCCTGCTAAGAGCATCCGCTACCATATTTTCCTTGCCTGGATGGTACTGAAGTTCCATATTATAGTCCTTTATCAATTCTAGCCACCTCATCTGCCTCATGTTCAAGTCCTTATAGGTGAATACATATTTTAAGCTCTTGTGATTTGTAAATATTTTTACCCGATCACCATAGAATTAATGTCTCCATAGCTTAAGTGCAAATACTATCGCCGCCAATACCAAATCATGAGTCGGATAATTTTTCTCGTGATCTCGAAGCTGTCGTGATGCATAAGCTATCACTCTTCCGTATTGCATCAATACACACCCAAGTTATTTGCTTGACGCATCATAATACACTTTAAACCCTCCAAAACCTACTGGAATCGTGAGTATCGGAGCTAAAATCAATCTCTTCTTCAATTCTTTAAATGATATTTTGTACTCTGCTGACAGTCAAACTTAGCCTCCTTGTGCGTTAATCGAGTAAGCGATGCTGAAATTCTTGTAAAGTCTGCTATAAACCTTCTGTAGTATCCTGCTAATTCCAGGAAACTACGTACTTCAGCTATTGTCTTAAGAACTAGCCAACTCTCTACGGCCTCAACCTTCTTTGGATCTACTGCGACTCCTGCTCCAGAGATGATATGACCTAAGAATGACACATGATCCAACCTAAACTCACACTTGTTGAGATTTGTGTATAACTGGTATTCTCTTAGAATCTGTAAGACCTTTCTGTCATGTCCCAGTCCTAAAATATGAAAGACTAGGAACACGTAAGCATGCCAGTCGTGTGTATATGGTAACTCCAATATATGGATACCATAATATACACGTACGCTATAATATGAACAATAATTCATATATGGTATATATACTATCACAAGTCACAGAAATACTAATCTCATTCACACAACAAGTCACAGAAAGGAATATAACTAAACTAGAATAAAGTGTCTGAATAATCATAAATGATAGTCGGGTGGAGACAAATCCACTACCAATGACTATATCAAACTAAAATGAGAGAGAAGAGTAAATCACCAATATAAAATAAGGTGATGATAAAAGTGTCAGCTAAAGTAGCCATCGCTAGAGATAATCAGTGATGCTCAGTGGGTAAGGTCTCCTTGGCAGAAAGTAAAGCATCAGGTCCAAGCTCGTACTCATGCGGATACTCATGGTCGTCTATACCTGTCAAGGGACTAGGTCCTCAAAGGGACATAACAAGATACATAGAAGCAAGCCAATTGAATACAGTAAACATGCATAATGTTTGAAAATATATAAGTATGCTATACAAGATAATCTATATGAATATAAATGAGGACAACTTTTTGACGTATGGGCAAGGGTAGGCTACTCGATCTAAACCTCACAACTCACACACCCGTCTAGAACATCAGAAATTGACATACCGCGGGAGTAGCGACCAGCGTGTGACTCCAGAAATTGACATACCGCGGGGGTAGAGACCAGCGCGACACACTCCCGAAGTGCGAGCTAGATACTAAAGTTTACCAGAGTGGTTAAAGCCCATACACCTAATGATTGTCGTCTCATGATACTAGGTGTCAAGTGTGTGTCAACATATCTAATATATATTAATGACTGAACGACTACACAATCAATGAATATATAGAAATATAAGTAGCATGCAAAGTACTGTAAACAATTTGGCAAGGTATACTTGCCTGGCAAGAAGCTATGTAGTCCCAATAACCTACTCTGAAAGTCGCGTAGAATAATCCAATGTCCTCGGGGTCAGCGTGCACAGGCACGGGAATCGAGGGTGACTGCTACAGGTCGTCTGGCAAGGGTGACGGGTCCATAATGACGACGATGACAGTGATGATTACGAGGGTGATGATGATAATTATGATTAGGGTAACGATTAGGTCAATAATTAGGGTGATAGTGGTGATGATTAAGTGATGGTGGTGACGATGATAGGGTGATGGTGATGATATGGATAATGATGGGGATGATGGTGATAACGAGGATAATGATGTGGATGATGGTGATGACGAGGATAATGATATGGACAATGGTGATGACGAGGATGATGATGTGGATGATGGTGATGACTAGGATGATGATGTGGATGATGGTGATGATGAGGATGAGATATGGATGATGGTGATAACGAGAATGAGATAATGATGACTAGGATAATGATGTAGATGATGGTGATGACGAGGATGAGATAATGATGATGGGGTAATGTTGATGATGATGATGGGTGTTGATGATGATGATGCTGGTGACGAGATGCTGACCGGAGTCCGGCAGCTCCGGCGAAGGAGAGAAGAAAGTCAGGGAGAGGAGTCGATGACAGGGAGGAGCTGGGTCGAGGTCAGGGATGAGGGGAGGTGGTGGTGGTGTTGATCAGGGAGGAGAAAGGAGAGGACAGGGAAGAGGGAGGAGTTCGTGGTGGTGCTGGTGGTATGGGGTGCTGTCGGAGGTTAGCAGGCGAGGGGAGATGGCCTGCAGACAGCTCGGGTGATGAGGAGAACGGGGAGGAGGAAGAGGAAGTCGTGCGGAGGAGTTTCACCGGAGATGTGGGTGCTCAGGTGGACGGACTGGTGGTGTGGTACAAGAGGTCGGAAAGAAGAGAGACGAGGACATCGGTGGTGGTCGTGATGACGATGGTGTTGCTGGTGGCGAGGTGGTCGAGGATGGAAGAGGGTGGCTGACTGAAAATGGTGATATGGTCGGTGGTGTCACAGAGGGGTCCGGTCGGCTGCTCCAGAGGTCGGGGCTGCGAGCAGCTCCGGCGGGGAGGAAGTTCAGGCGGAGGAGGTCAAGGAAGAAGATGAAGAGGAGGTCGAAGAGGAGAACTTGTAAACCCCCTGAATTTTCAAATTATTAAAACTTGGATTTTTCCCAATTTTCTGGAATTTTCTGGGAATTTTCTGTAATTAAAAATCAAGGCTTTTAATTAATAAATGATTTTTAATTGCTAATAAATAATGTTAAAATATTATGAAAATAACATTTTTGGGTGTAAAATAGAAAATTGGACTTAGGGCAATTTTTTCTGGATTTTTCTGGGCCTCAGACCTATTTTTTAAATGCCTAAAAACAATTTTACTAATTAATTAATTGAATTAATTATTTATTTTTATTATTATTATTATTATTATTATTATTATTTATTATTTTATTTTTTTCTTTTTTCGGCCCAGGCCCGTTGGGCCGCAGCCCGGCCCGCTAGCCCAGCCCAGCCCCTTATCGGGTCGGGTCGGGTTCAGCCGAACCCGACCCGCCGCAGCCCGACCCGCCCGCGTGAACAGTACCCCCACGACCCCGACTTCTCCGGCGAGCCCCGCGTCCAGCGCCGGCCGCCGCGCGCAGCGCCGCGCTTCCCGCGGCCACGTCGCCCCGCTCCGCCGCTCCCCTCGGCCCCCCGCAACCGCCCGCACACCCTATAAAACCCTCCCCTCTCTCTTCCTCCTCCGCCTCACACCCTACTCCGACCACCGCTCACCGCCACCGCCGTCAACCCTCGCCGCCGTGCGCAACCACCCGCCTCCCCGACCTCGCCGCCACGCTCCGCCCGAGCGCCGCCCGCCGTCTCCTTCCCGCCAGCAGCAGCAGCAGCAAACAGCAGCCGCAGCCGCCGCTGCCGGCCGCCTAGCGCCGCCGCCGCCCCGTGGTCGGCGCGCCTCGCTCCGGCGAACAACCCCCGCCCTCGCCGACGTCCCTCCGGCCGCCCTCCGCCGTGTGCCGCCGTTTCCCGACCGAACCCTAACCCTAACACTGTGCTGTGTCGGACACGGGACACAGTGTCCGACACGACTCGGACTCGATTTTGACCCTGTTTTCGGGTCCCCTTCAGGTGCGTGTAACTTTCGCCTCGTAGCTCCTTTTTCAATTCTGCAAATTGCGTTGTGAAGCCTGTATGACCCTCTCGGTGTCCGGACAAACTGTTCGGGACATCGCGTCCTGTGGTGATCGCGCACCGCGATCCAAAAACAGGAAAATCAGACCCTGTTTCGCCCCGCTCGACGGGCGATTTTTGTGTTCGGCTCATCGGAATCCAAATCTGGAAGTTCCGTTGGGTTCGTATCAGCATTCCTGACCCGTTGACACTAAGTTTGTTGTATTTAGAGACCTTTGACCCGGACACGTCTTTCGGTGCAAAGCGGGCCCAACGGCGGACCCCGTTTTGACCCGAAACTGCCGTTTTTGCCCTTGGCTCCAAATTGGACCCAAGGACAGGCGTTTCTAGCTATTTGACATCTTCTGAGAGTGATGGTAATGTCTATTTCAGCTTTTGGACTCATCTGTGGAAACTTCCCCTAGAACATTAATCGGATCCAAACAACAGGCAAGTACCTGCACTTCAAGTTAATCTTTATATTGTGATAATTAATTCCCTGCTCTACTAGTACCCTTGCTGATTTCACGTAGTGCTAGAGTACTGTATTTCATGTCTTGAATATTGGAATTCATGTCTTGTTTACATATCGGGTGGGAGAATACTAGGAGGCATGTAGTTTACCCTTCCCCTAAGGATTGTTTAATAGCTGTTGGCACACGACTGTCCATCAGCCAGATCTCGATTGCATTGTTTAATAGCCGTCTAGGACGGCCAGATTAGCCTTATAAGCCCCTACATGCCAACTATGTATTCTAAATACACAAGTTCACACACATAGTTTCTAGTCTTGTTATATCTCTTGCTGACTGTTGTAGTTCATTTCCTGTCTCATTTATTTCCTGCTTTTCTCATATTCCTGCTTATAACATTAAACTCTGAAATATTGATGTTTCCTTTATGCAATGTTCTCAATATGATACTCTATTTAATTATCATAAATATTTAGTTTAATTTTGTTGTGCACTGTGTACTTTGCTCCTTTCCTGACTGGATCCGTTGTTTAGGTGATGATGAGAACTTGCCCTACTTATTATGGTCCCTATGAGGATACAGTTGATACCTGGGAGGAGCCAGATCCTACCCAGGAGACCCCTGCTGCAGAGTAGCTAGCCGTAGCTATCTTTTATTTCTATTTCTTATCTTATAAATCGGGTTTGTCCCCGATATAAATCTCTGGTTCTATAATAAACTCTGGATCTGATTTTCATATTCTGGTTATAAAATCTTAGCATTCCTTTCCTGCTATTTTCTTGCCTATTTTTGTTGTGAATGAGCTAGATTTATTGCTTGTGGTCATGCCCTAGACAGCGTACTACCGCCGATTCTGCGGCGTAGGCTGGACGTGCCCACACACTCGTGCCCGAATATCCGGGTGCGGGTCGTGACACGTTTTTATGGTGGCCCATGCAGGTCAAACGACTAAATTGTTCGGTTTCAACTTAGGGACCGAACAGGCCTGCAATAAGATTGAGGATTTTAGGAAAAGCTCATCCACTTGATTGAATCGTTCTTGATATTCATACCGGTTCCGAATCATTTTATTGACTTGCATCCTGCCTTGATTTCTGTGCGCCTCTTATCGGTTATTGTGAATGCAGGAAATGGACCCACCAGCCAGCAACGAGGCTCACACCGAAATACCACAAGCCGTTGTGGCTACCCAAGAAGACAATGTGATACCAGTCGTCCAATCATCGCAAGGCAGTCAAGCAAGTCAGCCTACTCCACCGATGCCTTCCTTCCCACTGGGACCGACTATGGACGAACAACAGATGTTCCGCATGTTCTACGCAATGATGCAAGCCTATCAGAAGGATCAACAAGAATCTCAACAACGCCAGGCGGAGAACTTCATCGACAAAATTAACTCGGAGTCACGGAAGCCAAGCAGTTCAAATGCAATTACCTTCGACGAGGGCGTTCTTACTGCAGCGCAACCTGTGGAGTGCACCACAAGGATCGAGTCCAGCCGGAAGCGGCCGTATGCGTCAGCACCCGACCACGCACAACAGGAAAGAGCTGCAAAACGACCCCAGATGAATCCAACCCAAGGGCAGAACAAACGAGTTCCCATTTGTGGCTATTGTCGAAAACAGGGTCACATTTGGAAGGATTGTAGAAAGAGACTAGGTACCTGTCTGTATTGTGGATCAGCAGCACATCGAGTGAAGGACTGTGCCGTTATTCCAAGCTTACGCGATGATCATGGAGAACGTGCAGACTCTTAGAGTCACTAATGCGCGTAAGTGATTTCTTTTAGCTGCCTTTCTATTATTGTTTAGCTCGCGCCTATTGGTTCGTGACCTCAGCCCCAACCTAGAAATTTTGAACTTGCTAATAACCTGGTATGCTTTTATATTTAATAACTGTAGAGATTGTAGAATCTTCTGTTATTTTGCTTATTTTGTGAAATTTAAATTTTGTACCTCCTTTCATCATCATCTAGCGCACTTGATTTTGACGTACTTTGTTTATGCTGCTATTCTATAACCTAGTTTTGCAAGCTTACTCTTTATCAGGCTTGTTCATGACACATGTATTATTGGACGCGTACACTAATACCAGTGTCTATTCAGAATCAGTGTATTACGGTCTGATCAACCTTAGTGCATTTTGATTCGCACTTCGCACGACTACTTTACGTGGATTGAGATACGTAGTGATTAGTAGACAAATATACCTGACCTAGACATGCTGAGCATATCGTATCAGTTATATAACTGAACTAATACGAGCATGCGAATAATTGACTATCAGAATAGAATCTCAATCCATACCCGCCTGACAAATCCCATTAGAATTCTTTAAAACGCCTTGATCCCTATACCTCTGTTCTACCACCACGCCCTTAAACTCTTTATTTGATCCTCGTCTTCCCTTATTTCGGAAAGACAAAATCCTGTGTTTGGTATAAATTTGATCTGTAGTGCTAGATGTACCCCTCAGACCGGTCAAATTGATGATAACCTCTATGACTAAGGGAATACCATAGGTGGTGTATTTTGTTGCAGACTTAAAAGATTTCATACCATGATTTATTAAGTTGGGACCTAGCTTTACTAGTTGTACAGCCTTAGAGGATATATGGGTACATTCTAAGTTGGGTAGCGACCGCAATCAAGTGAGATTGGACAGAGAGAACCCTGCTATAATTTTAAATTTCGAGGACGAAATTTTTGTAAGTTGGGTAGGTTGTAAACCCCCTGAATTTTCAAATTATTAAAACTTGGATTTTTCCCAATTTTCTGGAATTTTCTGGGAATTTTCTGTAATTAAAAATCAAGGCTTTTAATTAATAAATGATTTTTAATTGCTAATAAATAATGTTAAAATATTATGAAAATAACATTTTTGGGTGTAAAATAGAAAATTGGACTTAGGGCAATTTTTTCTGGATTTTTCTGGGCCTCAGACCTATTTTTTAAATGCCTAAAAATAATTTTACTAATTAATTAATTGAATTAATTATTTATTTTTATTATTATTATTATTATTATTATTTATTATTTTATTTTTTTCTTTTTTCGGCCCAGGCCCGTTGGGCCGCAGCCCGGCCGCTAGCCCAGCCCAGCCCCTTATCGGGTCGGGTCGGGTTCAGCCGAACCCGACCCGCCGCAGCCCGACCCGCCCGCGTGAACAGTACCCCCACGACCCCGACTTCTCCGGCGAGCCCCGCGTCCAGCGCCGGCCGCCGCGCGCAGCGCCGCGCTTCCCGCGGCCACGTCGCCCCGCTCCGCCGCTCCCCTCGGCCCCCCGCAACCGCCCGCACACCCTATAAAACCCTCCCCTCTCTCTTCCTCCTCCGCCTCACACCCTACTCCGACCACCGCTCACCGCCACCGCCGTCAACCCTCGCCGCCGTGCGCAACCACCCGCCTCCCCGACCTCGCCGCCACGCTCCGCCCGAGCGCCGCCCGCCGTCTCCTTCCCGCCAGCAGCAGCAGCAGCAAACAGCAGCCGCAGCCGCCGCTGCCGGCCGCCTAGCGCCGCCGCCGCCCCGTGGTCGGCGCGCCTCGCTCCGGCGAACAACCCCCGCCCTCGCCGACGTCCCTCCGGCCGCCCTCCGCCGTGTGCCGCCGTTTCCCGACCGAACCCTAACCCTAACACTGTGCTGTGTCGGACACGGGACACAGTGTCCGACACGACTCGGACTCGATTTTGACCCTGTTTTCGGGTCCCCTTCAGGTGCGTGTAACTTTCGCCTCGTAGCTCCTTTTTCAATTCTGCAAATTGCGTTGTGAAGCCTGTATGACCCTCTCGGTGTCCGGACAAACTGTTCGGGACATCGCGTCCTGTGGTGATCGCGCACCGCGATCCAAAAACAGGAAAATCAGACCCTGTTTCGCCCCGCTCGACGGGCGATTTTTGTGTTCGGCTCATCGGAATCCAAATCTGGAAGTTCCGTTGGGTTCGTATCAGCATTCCTGACCCGTTGACACTAAGTTTGTTGTATTTAGAGACCTTTGACCCGGACACGTCTTTCGGTGCAAAGCGGGCCCAACGGCGGACCCCGTTTTGACCCGAAACTGCCGTTTTTGCCCTTGGCTCCAAATTGGACCCAAGGACAGGCGTTTCTAGCTATTTGACATCTTCTGAGAGTGATGGTAATGTCTATTTCAGCTTTTGGACTCATCTGTGGAAACTTCCCCTAGAACATTAATCGGATCCAAACAACAGGCAAGTACCTGCACTTCAAGTTAATCTTTATATTGTGATAATTAATTCCCTGCTCTACTAGTACCCTTGCTGATTTCACGTAGTGCTAGAGTACTGTATTTCATGTCTTGAATATTGGAATTCATGTCTTGTTTACATATCGGGTGGGAGAATACTAGGAGGCATGTAGTTTACCCTTCCCCTAAGGATTGTTTAATAGCTGTTGGCACACGACTGTCCATCAGCCAGATCTCGATTGCATTGTTTAATAGCCGTCTAGGACGGCCAGATTAGCCTTATAAGCCCCTACATGCCAACTATGTATTCTAAATACACAAGTTCACACACATAGTTTCTAGTCTTGTTATATCTCTTGCTGACTGTTGTAGTTCATTTCCTGTCTCATTTATTTCCTGCTTTTCTCATATTCCTGCTTATAACATTAAACTCTGAAATATTGATGTTTCCTTTATGCAATGTTCTCAATATGATACTCTATTTAATTATCATAAATATTTAGTTTAATTTTGTTGTGCACTGTGTACTTTGCTCCTTTCCTGACTGGATCCGTTGTTTAGGTGATGATGAGAACTTGCCCTACTTATTATGGTCCCTATGAGGATACAGTTGATACCTGGGAGGAGCCAGATCCTACCCAGGAGACCCCTGCTGCAGAGTAGCTAGCCGTAGCTATCTTTTATTTCTATTTCTTATCTTATAAATCGGGTTTGTCCCCGATATAAATCTCTGGTTCTGTAATAAACTCTGGATCTGATTTTCATATTCTGGTTATAAAATCTTAGCATTCCTTTCCTGCTATTTTCTTGCCTATTTTTGTTGTGAATGAGCTAGATTTATTGCTTGTGGTCATGCCCTAGACAGCGTACTACCGCCGATTCTGCGGCGTAGGCTGGACGTGCCCACACACTCGTGCCCGAATATCCGGGTGCGGGTCGTGACAGAACTGGAAGGTACAACGGGTTCTGACGGGGTCTCCGGCGGTCGGAGGCGATGCTGCTGGGTCTGCTCCGGCGGGATGGCTCGTCGGAGGGAGGTCGGAAGGAAGAAGAATAAGAGATGGCTGACATGGGGATGTCGGCTAGGTATTTTAGGTTTAGAAAAAAAAATAAGGAAAAGGGGAAGGAAATATTGTTTATATACATGTAAACTTGGGTTGGGTGTTTGACCTAAAAGTTTGGGCTTGGTCAACCCTCTTTGGAGTGGGCCTTGGTTTCACATTAGGGTGTTTAGAGGGCCATAGTTTACATTATTTTTAAAATGCAAGGATATTGTTTAATGAGGGGCGATGTTGCTCGTTGCACGTTCCGAAATTCATAAGAAAAATCATATGAAGGAAAAAATGGGTTGTCTTCATGTATTGTCCAATGGTGTGGACACCTTATTGCATTTTTGCATAAAAGTGCCCAATAATTGAAAAATTGCACAAAGATGGAAATTGGATTAAATTAGTTAAAGTTAATGCGCAAGGTGTTCTTGAATTAATTAAAAGTACATGGAGATAAAATTAGGTGGGACACCAGTATCATGGACATAGGGAGCTCAGAGTAGAATATTATCAATAATTGGGTTGCACAAAACGGGTCAAGATTGTGTCTCCAATTTTGATTAAAATGTACAAGGGTACAAAGTTAAATTTATTTAAAATTAAATAATAACGCCTGCGACGAATGTTGTGCGACTAAAATATAACACAAAAAAGCATAATTATAAGTTACACCGAGGTCAGAATAGCAGGCGGTCATGTCTAGGGCAAGAGTGAAATTTGTAGGAAGGCAGTGGCTAGTGTAGTGCTCCAATTATCGAAGCAATGGTAAGGTGCCCTATGTGACATAAATATTGCATAATTAAATAAATAAAATGTTCTATTTCTATTTGGATTCAAACTAGCCCTAATTTCACTATCTAAGCAAAGTAGGCCTAATTTTGGGTGAGGGGGTTTACACTTTCGAAGATGCCCCTCATGTTCCTTTTTGCTACTGGAATAAACAAGAATGTCGTCTATGAAAACCACCACGAACTGATCTAGGTATGGCATAAAAATGTGGTTCATCAAATCCATAAACGCTGGAGCATTAGTCAGTCCGAATGGCATAACTAAGAATTTATAATGCCCATATCGTAACCTAAATACTGTCTTAGGTATGTCTTGCTCCCGAACTCTTACTTGATGATACCGTGATCGAAGATCGATCTTGGAGAAAATCTTGGCTTTACTCAGCTGATCAAACAAATCATCGATCCTTGGTAATGGATACTTGTTCTTTACTGTTACAATATTCAACTATCTGTAGTCGATACATAACCGTGATGACTCATCCTTCTTCTTTACTAGAACCACTGGCGCTCCCCAAGGTGATCCACTAGCTCAAATAAACTTCTTTGACTTCAGTTCCTCTATATATTGGTACAGTATGTCTAGCTTTGATGGTGCCACTTAGTAAACTTTACAAGATATTAGCCCTGCCTCAAGGATCAATTTTATACAAAACTCAACGTCTATTACTGGGTGTAACCCTGGTGGTTCTTCTGGGAAGACGTCTAAGAACTCCTTAACTATCTCAGGGAGTTATTCTTCTACTAACACTGTCTCTGAGATCCTCACTTCATGTTGGTCTTCCACAAAATTGTCGAAGGTGAAACCTTCCGTGCCCAGGATACTAAATAATACCCTACCCTTATGGAAATCTATCGTAGTATGACTGTCTCTCGGCCAGTCCATGCATAAGATAACGTCAAAGTTATCCATAAGAAACTCGATCAACCGTGCTGGTAGTAAACGCTTGCACACTATGACCGGACACGCTAAACATATTCTATTAACTCCTATAAGCCCATTACCAATGAGTATATTTAACCTCTCTGTCAATGCCTCTAACTCCAATCCAATACGTGTCACGAATTATGCAGATACAAATGAATGAGATACGCCTGAATCAAATAATGCTACAGCAGGAAATGATGCGACAGAAATATTACCTGCCACCACGTCGCCCGATGCTAAAGTCTCGTCCAAAGATAAGGTGAATGCATGCCCTTGGCCCTGTTGTGCTTCTCGCTATTGTCTCCCTCGGTGACACTATTGTGGACTCTGCTGGCCCTGCTGCTGGTTTTGCTTTTATTGGTATATCTCAGCTTGTGTCAGTAATGGATCCTGAGCTAATGGCCTTACTCTATTGTTGGCCCTCTCTACTGGACTGCCCCTGGTGCTGGCAGTGCTGCTAACTGTTGGACTGGCCCTCCTGGCCTCTACATCATCGAGCAATTGGCAATCCGATAATCTGGACTGCCATACCTCATACACAACCCATTGGCTGTCCTATATACATCTCTAGTATGTCCTCCCTTGCCACAGTAAGTGCAACCCACCGGTGCTCCTTGGCGCTGTTACTGTTGTTGTTGTCTCGGCTGCTGGCGAGCCGGTACTGTCACCGTCAAAACTGTCGCCCTTCTTGGTGCTGAATCATGGATGCGAACGCTAGGTGATGGTGCTGATGTCCGAGGTACTCCTTCACCTTCTCCTCCACTCTGAGCATGAGACCTCTTCTGGCCTCCTGTCCTTGCCAATAACCTTTGCATGGTAAGCTCGTGCCTTGGAGCTGCTATCAGTACCTCTTTATAAGTCTGGTAGTCGTGTCCCTCTACCAGTTATAAAATCTCCAAATGAATTCCTTGCTGAAACCGTAGCCAGCATAGTTGGAGCAAATCTACTCAGCCTACAAAACTTGGCTACATATCCATTTATTATTTTACCGGCCTGCTTAAGACCGATAAATCTCTGTTGGAGCTTATATTGCGTTATGACTCCAAAATATTTAGCCTTGAATTAATTCATGAAACGATCCCAAGAGATTGGATGCCTTAAGCCAACCTCTACTGACGTCCACCAGTCACTGGCAAGTTCTTGAAGCTGCAATCGAACTTGATCAACTTGTTCATCAATTAAAACTGTTGCTACTGTCATTATGACCTCAATATCCTATAACCAGGCATCTGCTGTAATGGCGTCCTTCGTTCCATCGAAGTATCTTGGGTTAAGTCGGCAAAATCTAAATGATGCCACCGAATCAGTCTTTTCTCCTCTTTTCAAGGCCGTCTGCAAACCCTGACTCAATAAGACATTATGTTCTTGTTGTTGAAACTGCTGATGCTGTTGTACCGCCATCTGGTGTTGCTGCATAGCCATTATTCCCCGGAGGATCTTCAGCAATGTCAAGGTGTCAAGTACCACTGGTACTATTGGTACTGATGGGGGTACGGGTATTTCAGGGGCTGGTTGCTCGATATATCCCATTTCTGGTTTCATTGTGCCAGTTTGTTCAATTTTTGGCTTTATTCGAATTTGACTCTGAACAGGTGCTACCTTCCATTGTTGCCCAAGGGGACCCTGTCTTGTCATGCCTGCTGCTCCAACAACTGAAGAAGCCCTAAAAAAAAGGACAAGAACAATCAAGAACAGGACAAAAATGATCAAATAGGCAAGCAGTTTAACAGTTCAAGCGGTGGTATCGAGGAAGATGAAGCAAGATATCAAGGGGGACAAATTTTGATTGAGACTCCTATGACCATAATGCTCCACAAGTCTGAAAACACAAACCTACATGGGCCACCACAAAAATCTTGTCACACCCCAGTACCAGAATAGGGAGACGGACATGACCAGCTCCCCCATACAAGGTATAGAACATTGTACTACAGTCACGGCTATAACTAAACAAGAGGGTGTATATTACAAGCAAGTCACTTAGGGTCACATAGAATATATATTGTCTTAATCAGTCAAACAAGAACAGTAAACATAGAACATATATGACAAGGAAGTAAGGCGTTCCAAACACCCTACGACAACATTCAAGAAATCAACTATAAAAAAATGAGAAGGCTGGCAAAGTAATAAGAGTACATGACCATAATCAGCTGCAGTCTGATTAATTACAATCGTGTAGGAAACTAAATATCCAGATTCACGGCTAACAAGTGCTAGTGGCTAAACGCCCAAAATAAGTAAAATGTGAAATAACGAGCAGGGAAGAAGAGACCTACTTATTTCCCTCAGTGGCCATCTGTTTGGTGTGCGCCATTGTTCAGAAAAAAGTACGCTTGATCCTCGGGTGCTGGCTCTAAATATGGCCATGTAAAATCAATGGGGTTAGACCCCAAATAGCAAGTACCACAAAGGAATCACGAATGCAAAAATAAAACCAGGTTATAAAATATGTGTGTGTGTGTGTGTATATATATATATAATAGTTATGTCTCATAGTTTCGGTTCATAGCCTATCGTGACACAACAATCTAACCCTACAACCAAACAATGACAAGGGTTAAACCATCGCACCATGATAGTCTATGTCCCTACACTATTTGACAGCAGATACAATATACAAACACACTCAGCTACATAATCAGTCAATCACTTGTACGACTTACTATATGGAGTCTGGTTTATCCCAAAGATATTATGCATATAGGAATCCTCATATCGAACCAAGTACTAGCAGGGTTAGCCGAGCCACAAATTGCCGTATAGTAGCACCGGTCCCTCGTAAGGCCACCGAATTAAGATCCTGCACACCCCAATTCAGATGACTGGAGGTGGCTAGTTAGGCACGATCTCGAGATTCTATTCCCTTCTAATGCTCTTCAAGTTTAGTTGCCTAGTTAACCCTAATGTTAAATGGAATCTTATGGCATGGTCACATGGTATTCCTCTTATATGAGGTACCATAGTACGGCCATGCTAGATATGAATCCACTTTATCACTTGATAGTTTAATTTGGATTCACCCCAGCGTGATGCAACAATCAACAGATCCTAGCCACGCTTGGTCATTGACTAACCCTTATGTCCATGCTGAAAATTAAGTCATATCACATGTCGCGTAGCGCATAGGTACACTGCAGTGTAAATATGTAATATAATCACGTAGGAACACTTAGTATGTAGGAACATATAGCACGTAGTAAGTGTATCAGCACGGATAGAAGTGGTCGGATCATGACGCATAAATGGGTCTAATACTTTTGTGGTCATCAAAGTCATGCATACAACTCATAAAGTCCAAAGGAACATTCAACCAAAACTAGTCCAATAAAACGTGTGCAAGGGATCGCATGCGCGCAGAAGGATCAAGGCCGCATGGGAATCAGTTGTCGCATAAGATCAGTTGCCGTATAGAGTAGGCTACCGCATAGAGTTAGTTGCCACATAGGATCAGTTACTGCATAAGTCAAAGTTTACTCCTCGGTTAATCATGCAGAAACCACGATTAATAATTGCGTGTCAGAAAAGTGACTGATGTGACAAGCCAAAAAGTGTATCAAGCATAGAAAGATGTGCCAAAGTTTCAGAGTCATGCATTAAAGGATGGTGGCCGCATACTCTGCTTGCCGCATAAGTGTCGATGTCGCATGGAGTATTTGGACTTAGCAAAATTTTTATTCGTTCAGTGAGTGGACACAAGTATTCAAGAACACTTGTGTGATGGCAGTCATGTGTCCAACAAGATGGACTCATGCTGGTCAATATGCGGCTAGAGCTCTGGCCGCATAATCCTCTCGGGCCGCATAGAACTCTCAGCCGCATAGCTCACTAGCCGCATAAAGACTTCGTCTTCTCTAACTGCAAGTTCGACCATGACGGATAAACTCCAAAATTTAAATTTTATTTTTTTCATAAAAACTATATTTTAACTCTGAATTGAGTGAACCAAAAGCTAAAACGTTCGAAATGAAGTGCTCCATCCTTCCCAAAAACTATTTTTTTGAAAATACTATGTTTTAGTTGATCAAAACCACCAAAAACTCAAGGAACTCCTAAAACCCTAAGTTAGAAAAGTAGATCTAAGCAAATTTATCCATCAAAATAGAGAACTTCAAGTATTAAAAGCGGTCAGAATCATCATAAGCACAGAGCAGACTAATAAAATGCAAGGAAAGAATAAGAAACAAAAATCAAAATGTTTCTCCATGTAGTGCAAGGTGTACTTGCCTAGAAATGAAAGAAAGAGAGAAAACGAAAAATGAGGGAAGAGAGAAAAACAAGTTAGCTTATATAGCTAGGGTTTGAGGTTTAGACCATGGGTTCAAATTTATGAATAAACCAACCCACAAATAAACCATGAACCATGCTAAACCAAAGAATGGGTCTAGTCTCCATGCATGCAACCTAATGATCATGTGAGCAAGAAATACTCTAAGCAGGAATAAATGCAAGCAAAAAATAAATATATCCCAAAATACGTATTTCGAAAACGGGGAGTGATAGTATATGTTATATAAGTTAAAACCCTAGAAAAACCTTACCATCTGAATTAATATTAAGAGAGAAAAAGAGGTTTGCTCTGGAGAGATTTTTCGTATTCTTCGATCATAGCAGAACCATTACGACCAAACCAGAAATCAAAATCGCATGCCATTTTTTTATTAAAAACGTATCGAGGAATCTCTTTGAATATATAATTTAATTTAAAAAATTTAAAACCATTAATTTTGTAGAATTGTTTAAGTGTCAGTTGTTTGAGACACATTTCTAGTTTGTTATTTTCAAGATTACGGGAGATCCCGAACTCGGATTCATGATCTTTTGATGTTTCGGAGATTTAACCTATTTAACATAGACCTTTAACATAAAAAAAAATCCACAATTTATTAGAATAATTTTTTTATCCTATTTAATTTGTGCAAACCTAAACAACTAGCGATCTATCGATCTGTAAACTAGAAATCATAACTGCGATATCTAGCAAACTATTCGAGATTTGTGTAAACCGTCGATTCCAACATTCTTGATGGAATGATTGGATAGCTAGGAGATTGGATTACATGTCTTGAGATTGTGACTAAACTAGCTTTAAAAATCGGCAAGTATACCTTGCCTTTGTTCAGTATTTTATGTTTCTATTTTATTTGTTCAGTAATTGGTGCTTCTATTTCAGTATACTTATTCCCTTATTAGTATTGTCCATAAATTTATTCTAGATATTTCTCATATAAATATTCTACCAGTATAGTTGTCTTTCTCATGACAAGAACTTGGACCCAGGACACGATACAGTTGCATGCATATTAGTTAACGTTGGACGTTATTCTCATTACTCGATGCGACCTTGATTACGCTTATTTTTCGTCATAGTATTCGACATATAGTTTACTGTACTTTCATAATTCTCGTTAGATTTGTTTACTTGACTTGACAGGACTTGTTTATAACATTGGGTGGAGAGAACATGACTGGACGTTGACCACCTTATCGATCGTAGACTCACTCGCTACTGAGGAACGATATATAGACTATAGGTTATAGACTCGCCACTGAGGCATGGTACTATAGACTTTAAACTCGCCATTGAGCTACTAATTTTTATTCGACTTGGTAGTCATGTGCCCATACACTATTCCTAATTGCATTCATATATAGATGGTTAGTGATAGTCCTCCTTTATTCCTTTGAACGTATTTTACTGTTACATTGGTATTTTTTGTATCTTGTTACGTCCTACTGAGGACCTGATGATCTCTCCAGATACCGACATAAAGATTTATCTGGAGTTCTATGGACCGACACCAGATGAGGGTACCACTATAGTTGACAAACTCTACTATTACTTAGTTTATTTTTAGGATGGACTTAGCTTTATTTTCTTGTCTTTATCTTACTGTCTAATAGTAGTGAATTTTTCTCCACATGACGTGTCTTAGGTTCTTGATGAACTTGAACTATTGTAACTTTATTCATCATTATCTATTTTCTCAGTTGATATTTATTTATTGTGGATAAAATATAGTTTGCCATGTTTGGTGATAGATTCTTGGACTTGAGTCCTTTATAGACAGCGTACGTATGAATCATAAAAATTTCATGAGTACGTTAGATTATCTTACTATTCGTACCAGCCAGCCAAGTCACGTGCTAATCACATGAATTTTGGGACTGGGGCATGACAGGGAGATTATCTCTTTAAGAGATATTTTAAATCTCTTTAAGAGATACTGTGCCAGCCAAGTCACGTGCTAATCACATAAATTTTGGGACTGGGACATGATAAGGAGATTATCTCTTTAAGAGATATTTTAAATATCTTCAAGAGATACTGTCATATTTCCTATCTTTTCAGAAGGTACTTCCAATCTCTTCGAGAGATAATGTTATGTACATAGACGGTCGCTTTGACAAATCTGTTTAGAAATTTCTTCATAAATATGATTGGACATTTAGGATCATTATTATATCCTTTCCTAGACATATACCCAATAATCCTATCACATTATTTCGGTTGGTTTTAGCTCATTTTGCAAATCCTTCGGGAATATCTTGGTAGTTTTAAATCCTTCAATGATCTTTTTATCTAAGTTATCATGACCGGGAAATATATTTTATTATATTCTAGTCATGGTCATTTCAAGAATCCTTGAGAAAATATTGCTCTATATATTTGGATCTCTGCTTTTATTTGTTACAAACACCCATTTAAACCTACATGGTTTATTTATTTTGGGTTTTGTACCATAAGACCGAATACTCCATGTTGTGCGAGAGGTATCACATCTTTTCATTATTCTTTTCTAGATTCAAGGATTATTCGTGTTTTAGAGTTATCCTTTATTTTCATCACCCTTTTTATTCTCATTTGATAATGTCATCTATGGAAAATTCTTCTTAATTCTAAATATCTCTTATGTATAAAACATAGATTTTTTGGGTACCGGTACCTCTTTTTCAGTCTCTTCTGGGATCTGTGGCATATCCTCGACATGAGCGATATACTTTGAGAAATTAGATCTTTGGTTCGTGATATCTTCTGGACCGTCATGAACTTTTCTCTACAGAAGATGCTTCTTTAGGAGCATTTAGGGTGTGTTATATTATTTATTCTCTTCTTCTGGAGAGCTAAACCTTTAGAACCTTTAGGTCTTACACGTTCTTAATATAGAACTTATTCATTTGCTGCCTTTATTAGTTCTTTTGATATTTACTTCTATTCTAAAAGGTAAATTTATAGTTGGTATAGCTATTTATGCAACATTATTAAAGTCATCAAGTAACCATCTAATAATTAATTTGCAATAAAGTACAAGGGATAATTTCTCCTAATTTAGTCAAGATTGGATAAAGTGGAATTATGCCATGTACGTTCTTCTGGAACGATACTTTACGGCGTTCTTCTATAACGATGATTCATGAAGTTCTTCTAGAGTGATAATTCATGATGTTCTTCTAGAATAAGGCATTTATCTTCCTCATGTCTCCCCTTAACGGCAAAAATTCTATCTTATCATAGTGACAGATCATAAATTTTACATTAATAATATCTTATGTCTAAAATATTTAATAATCTAAGGAGATAAACATAAAAATTTCTAATAATATAATTCACAAAACATAGACGCCAAGATTATATTTCAAATAATACCAACATAAGCCATATAAATAAAAAATAATGCATTTCTAAATAAATGAAACTATGCTACAAGTTATTCAGATACAATCTTCAGAATTTATGGTTTATAAACAAACTTATCCTTGAGATCAAGGGTGTATGTTATAATTTGCTAAGAGATAACCACACAAATTAGTTTTGATAATTCTCATCATCATTGTCTCGGGGTGTCTCGGTCGAAGTCACAGTTTAAAAGTTATGAGATCATTCGACTTCTGGCTCATAATGGACCCTTAGGATTGAACTTCTGGCTCATAGTAGTATGTGGCTTGACATCCCCAAAGTGAGAAAAGTATATCCCTAGTGAATAGCTAGATAATCTCTCTAGACGAACTTTTGGTTCTCTAGACTAGTGGTTACACAAAAATATTCCTTATTTCACTTGCTCAGAGATTTATATGATACCCATTTGTCCTTATATCATTAAAACTCAGTCTATGATAGATTGTAGGAGAACTAGACATCAACCTATTTTTAAGAAATTCTAAAGTATTATCAATCATATTTTGTGATTGTCAAGTTTGGCCTTTTGGGGGCCAGCAACCCGCTGCGACCTATAAAAGTTAGTTTGCAGGTGACTGGTTTCCCCGGACATGCAGCACAATACCTATTATGTATGTACCCATTTGAATGGCACAAAATTCAAGCAATTTGTATCATTTTACAAATAAAACAACAAAAATGAAGCAACATGATCATATTGCATTTTCGTACCACAAAAATGAAGTAATTTATATTACTTTTCTAGTAACACCTTTCATGTGAAATATATCAAACAGGGGATCCTCACTAGTAAACAATACACATATATATCAATGAAAGTATATCATAATATAAAGTGACCCAACCATGACATTATTGCAATATTGATGAATATTATGATGACATAACCATAAAACTTCAGCTTATACCACAGTTATTTAATAAGAACGGCAAAAGCTGCTCTTAATCACATTACTGATAGATACTTTGATGCAAATGTCATGTGGATGCAAATGTCTCTCTTTTAATAAACTATCACCATATATCATGTGGATGCAAACTTCGGCTTATACCACAGTTATACCACAGTTATTTAATAAACTATCACCATATATCATGTGGATGCAAATGTCTCTCTTTTAATTTTTTTCATACTGTTTGTCAGGTGTAGAGCTAAAAGGACAAATGGACATATTGGGACTTTGGCAGAACTTATTTTATTCTTGATTTTTTTTTTGTATTGGTCAATTCTAAATATGGCCCCAACTAAAAGTGTATCTACAAATCTATCTATATTTGCAAAATAATTCTAGTTTAATCTTTTACCATATCTGAAATTCTATCTATAGAACTACAACATAGATCAATCAACGCATATCTTTATAAAATTGAGAAAGAAAGAGAAATAGCTCATTGAACATATTTAGCAAATATCTTATCTTGTCATAAAATTTTAAAAGGAATAAAGCCATCTCTATCCAAGATGATCAAATATCCTAACAAACGAAAGAGATAAAATAACTCACGAAGATAGTTACTTCTCCTAGCAAGAAAGATCAAAATATAAAAGTCCTGCAATAGGACATAGGAAAGCGTTGTACACTTCGAATGTTTAGATGAAACTAGATTGTAAAGACTCAATTTTTTTTATCAAACTATGTAAAAAACCAAGTTATCTATAGTTTCATTTAACTAGATTCCAATCATACTGGCTTTATCGGTTTATCTTTCCATCAATCACATTTGATATATTATAAGTGTTTTCCACTCTTTACTTGCTGGTTAGTGGTTCATATGACCTCTGTTTATAAGTTAGAAGTCGACTATCTTTGTAAATAACATGAAACTGGAGTTTTTACATGGAGATTACCAAATAATGGTATAATTAAATTTATATATTTGTTGTCATATCTGAATATAATTATTATCCACAATTAACTTTCTTTCGTAGTGCCCTACCCCCAGGGGAAGTCGAATCCCTGCTATCTCCTTGATAGAGAGATTTCCTGAACCACTAGTCGATGGGGGCATATCCGCCCGACCGGATATCAAGAAATCAAATAAAAAATATAAATGTCCCAATTTTCTCTTGTTTTTTTAATCCAAGACAAGAATAGTAACCGATTCAATAAATCTTTAATTTACACCAAGTATAGTGCCACTTAACATAATCTAAGCCATTCTTTAAAATATAATCCAAGCCTTAACAATTTGAAATATTGGTCTGATTCCATCAAATTTAGAATTTTATTTTACAACAATCTATCAAAATCTGCACCATAATTTAAAAACCGATCAACTTAAAAATAATAATTTAACAAAATATACTCTTATTTATTATGGTGGCATTTCACTCCGAAGAAGAGAAGAGAAATAATGTACAAGATAGAAAGCGAAAAAAGATGAAAGATTGAATATGGTATTGCCTTCTCCTAAAAATTGAATATGGGGAGTAATCTAAAATGTGCAAAGAATGTCTCAAACATTAGTTTGTGATAGTCCATAAGATTCATATTATAATAAATATTATGAGTATTAACATTAATGTGCTAATAACACATGTACATTCTAGCAGAAATATATGAGCAAGAAATTATAATAAATAAATAATAATCTGAATGGAAGGACAATAAACAATTGTCCAAATGAATCTCATTGGTACTATTATTTATTAAGCATTCAATATTTAGTTCATGTGTACTATATGCTCTGATAACATATGGTAAATTGATTCTTATCAAAATATAGAATCTTAAAAACCAAAAGTTTTTTAATCAAAAACAAAAAGTTTAGATCTACCCTTAACCGGCCGAACCCACACACAAAACATAGATGAAACAAATTAAATGAAGCTTAAAACATGCATTGAAATCACATGAATATATGTTGCTAGAAGTTGACAGTTTATATCACAGAGTTTGTATTATACTAATATTAGAAGACAATAATGTATTGCATGTAGAGAAGTTTGCACCAAAACCTTGAATTTAAAAAAAAAAAAACTTAATCTATGTATGTATTAGTGAAGATTCATGCACTTTGATACATGACTCTAAATTTAAGAATCGATAAAGAACATATTTTGATGAATAACAAACAATTTCAAAGTCGACCTTTCTTCACTGAAAATAGAACTTATTAAAAATCATGGTTTCAATTCAAACATGAAGTTTAATTACTTTTCTACCATAGATTACAGTTTTCATGCATAGTTTGATATCATGTATAGCTATCCAATATAAATAGAAACCATTGCAAGACATACCTTTCTTTTTGTGTCGTCGTTATTCTGATCTTGTGGCATCGTTAAACCTCCTCGATCAATCGAGCAGTCGGTGGCCTGAACTCCTCGAGCGGTCGTGCTGATAACTTGTTATGAAATAAGAGAAAAAAAAATGTAGCCGAATCGAATGCTCTAGGGCTTTTCTCATTAATAATATATATAGAGAGGGAATATGATATATTTGGTTGTAGATAGGATAAGGATATCCATATTTGATTTTATCCCAAATCAAAACAGAAAACATTTATTAATTAACTATTACCATTAATTTTGTGATGAATTTGTTAACTCTTGACAATAGCAGGCCTCAGTTGTGGACTGTATTTGCTGTTGGATAGTAGGCTCCTATTGGGCCAACAGTTTTTTTCTTCGAAAATTCATCCCCAAAAAAAAAAAAGTTAGAAAATCCCACCCACACAATTAGATCCTCTCTCTCGCGGTGCTGATGGCAATGGCGAACTCTGCTTCTGCTGCTGACGTCATGCTCTCAAGGGAGCAGCTCCTTCACCTCTTCTCCCGCTTCGCTTTCCTCACTTCCCAACCCAGTAAGTGGACTTCCCATTCTGCCCCTTCCTCTATTTCTCATTTCCCATATTGTTATTATTTCGAAAATTTCGCTCTTCAGATATAAAGAAGAGGATATCGGATGCTGTCAAAGATAAGCAGGTAAAATCTGTTTCAACATTGTTACTTCTAGTTTAAAAAAAATGTTAAATATCTCTTTTGCAAATAACCCCCTAGGTTTTAGAACCAACGCTTAAGTATTGGTAAGTAACAGGTGATTTTAGTGAGTAGAGATTAATTATCTACTGAAATAGTTATTACTATA
Source organism: Iris macrosiphon (assembly GCA_036927795.1). Classification (NCBI taxonomy): domain Eukaryota; kingdom Viridiplantae; phylum Streptophyta; class Magnoliopsida; order Asparagales; family Iridaceae; genus Iris; species Iris macrosiphon. The sequence goes on along the minus strand of JAYESA010000019.1, from coordinate 102,748,200 downwards.
GTAATTTAGATGTATATGGGACCTAGAATCAGTTAAACTGTTTGAACCTTGGTGCATTGTACTTAACCAGAGGGCTCTGTTGCAAATCGCATGCATTTGAAGTGCGGCATTGAAGCAACCCTAATCCCACTGAAACCTTCATATTTACTTGCAATTTGCAACCTATGAAACACGGTTACTCTATTTAGGAAGGTGAACTGGGTAGTGGTACCATACTCTTTGGGTACTACTGGGTACACTCTGGCATACGTAAGCACAATTTTATTTATTTGTATTTTTAGTTTTACTTTTGCGTACTTCTTTGGTACTTTGTGGGTACTTTCTAATGTAAGTTATTGTATATGACCTTGTCTTTTCGGATACATGTCGGGTTATTTTCTTTTACAAATCAAACTTTATTTTTAAACTTAACCTACATAATTCAATCTAAAATTTATTTGATGACTATATTTCTTTTATAAATCAAAGTTTATTATAAACTTATACCACATAAATTTCAAACTAAAATTGATTTGATGACTATGGTCTTAACTTATGAACTCATGGCATTACTATTCTATAGTCTCTCTACCCCCACCCCCCTAACACACACACACAAAAACGATATACCTTCTCCTATATATTGTACTCTCTTTCATTAAAATAAAGTAAGTCAATTATGGTGAGCTAACTTCTCAACATGGTATAAGAGCATGCTTATCCGTTAACCAAGCTCTTTTGCCTCCAGCAAAATTCTACTTTTATTCTTCCTCTCAATCTGAAAACCCTAGCCATCGTTCATGAAATCCTAACTCTTAAATCTAGACCCTAACATTAACCCTGTACTATTCCAACTGTCGTCACCTTCGAGTTTGACCATCCACAACCACCCCGACTTCCCTCCTCCTTACCTTCTTCAACAAAGACCTAAACCTAAATTGACCCCTACTTCATCTACTTCTCTTTTTCCTCCCAAAACAAACTTGCTTTCACTACCATGAACCTCCCTCTCTTCGTCTTTGCTGATTACGAACTCCCGCTCTACCCATGGATCTCTCATTTTCATACTATCAAACAGATTTTTCGATATATGTAGAAGTCCCTAGCTAAGGACTTGTGTGTCAACCCTCTTCCTCTCTTTCTCTTATGGCATATGTTAATGTCGAGTATGCTCGATCTATTGCTAGTCGCTTGTTGGCAAGTGGATTATGCACTTTCTTTGGAGGCAATATCATCACTTGGCGATGAAAATAGCAGATGATCATGACCCGTTTATCTGTTGAGGCTAAATATCGTTCGATGGTCTATGCAGTTACGAGTTTACATGACTCAAAATCCTTCTCTCCAATCTCGGACTATCTTTTTTCTCGGCTTCTTTCTATTGTGACAATATGGTTGACATTCACAATGCTAAGAATCCTATCTTCTATGAGTGGTACCACTCATTTTAAATCGATTGCGTTTCATTCGGAGTCATATTAAGTCGATTATCATTTCATCCAAGAAAAGGTCAAGCTCCGAGAGATCCAACTTAACCATGTTCTCTGGTTCCTTTTGGTTGAGTGACATCCTCACTAAGTCTTTACCACGTCTATTCTATCTTGATTTTCTTTCCAAGCCAAGTATGCTTGGCAACTACACTCTAGCTTGCCGGGGTGGGGGGGATTTGTAGGAGACAACTCTCCCTTATTATGTATTTTTCTCAGAGCATGCTTATCCGTTAACCTAGCTTTTTTGCCTCCAACAAAATCCTACTTTTATTCTTCCTCTCAATCTGAAAACAATAGCCATCGTTCCTGAAATCCTAACTCTTAAATCCAGACACTAACCTTAACCTTGTACTATTCCAACTGCCGCCACCTTTGAGTTTGATCACCCACAACCACCCCGACCTCCCTCCTCCTTACCTTCTTCAACAAAGACCTAAACCTAAATTGACCCCTACTTCATCTACTTCTCTTTTTTTCTTCAAAAATAAACCTACTTTCACTACCATGAACCTCCCTCTCTTCGTCTTTGTTGATTACGAACTCCCGCTCTGTCCATGGATCTCTAATTTTCATACTGTCAAGCAAATATTTCGATATCTGAAGAAGTCCTTGATAAAGGACTTGTGTGTCAACCCTCTTCCCCTCTCTCTCTTATGACATATGTTAATGCCGACTATTCTCGATCTATTCAGTATTGTTGGTCGCTTGTTGTTAAGTTGATTATGCAACTTTCTTTGGATGCAATCTCATCACTTGGTGAAGCAAATAGCAGATGATCATGACCCGTTTATCAGTTGAGGCTGAATATCGTTCGATAGTCTATACGGTTCCGAGTTTACATGACTCAAATCCTTCTCTCCGACCTTGGATTGCTTTTCTCGACTTCTTTCTATTTTGACAATATGGTTAAGATTCACAATGCTCAGAATCCTATCTTCTATGAGCACACCAGTCATTTTAAGTCGATTGTCATTCCATTCAGAGTCATATTAAGATTCCGTTCCACACAAGTCATTTTCTCGACTTCTTTCTATTTTGACAATATGGTTAAGATTCACAATGCTCAGAATCCTATCTTCTATGAGCACACCAGTCATATTAAGTCGATTGTTATTTTATTCAGGACAAGGTCAAGCTCCGAGAGATCCAACTTCACCATGTTCTCCGGTTCCTTTTGGTTGAACGACATCCTCACTAAGTCTTTACCACGTCTATTCTATCTTCACTTTCTTTCCAAGCCATGTTTGCTCGGTAAGTACACTCTAGCTTGCGGGGGAGTGTAGGAGACAACTCTCCCTTATTATGTATTTTTCTATATTGTTATTAGCATTTGGTTTTAGTGTTTAAATCCCGCATCAGGAAGCTTCTAGGAAAGGGGGCATACCCTCTTCTATAAATTGTACTATATTTTCCAAAATGAAAATGACATTGAGAGAGAGAGAGAGAGAGCGCGCGCGCGCGCGCACACACACACACACACACACACACACACACATACATATATATATATATATATATATATATATATATATATATATATATATATATATATATATATAAACTTTCACCACTAAATGGAAGAAAAAAACGCTTTCCCGTGGAATCGAATCCGGCCAGGATGCTTGTCTCCATCTCCTTGCCACTTGAGCTAGGATACATATACACACATACACACTCCTTCGCCCAACCCGTACAAATGGGTCGAATAGGTAGGTATCGTCCCGGGTAGTTGGACCTGTACCTATCTTTCATAGCTTGCATATTACATCTGCAAGATCTATGCTTTGTGCCATTTACATGTCGTCCATCATCCAATAGAAACCCAGCCATGAAGACAAGTATGGATATTGGGTTATAATTGTACACGACATGGCAGTAAGATACTTTCTAAAAATGCAAGTATGGATATTAGGTACGGGTGAAGGGGGTGCAGGGTATCTATATTTCTTTACCATAGTCACCAAAAGAGTTTTAAGTTGAAAATTATGTAGTTTAAGTTTACAAAAAAAGAAAATTTGATTTCTACATCAAAAGTATACAAGCTGTATGTTAAAGGACGAAGTCATATCATTGAGCTGCACTAGAAAAGTACCCATGAAGTAAGCAAAATTAAACTTGAAAATAAAAACAAATAAAAGTTTAGGTATACATACAGTACATATTTTGTTATATAATTGGACTGTACTGCAACTCTAACAACATCCAATCAAATAGCCAAAGGCTCAAACTTACTTATAGCATTCGACTCACATAGGAAAAGAAATGGATGGACATGACCAAGGAATCTTGCTGTCTTCCTGATTGACATATTTTTTTATGCCTAATTGTTCCTAAGATTGCTAGCCTACCATGTACTTACAGTGGCTTGTGTTGCAGTTATTGGATACTGTAATGGGGAAAATGCCAAGGAAAACATTTTCATCCTTATTATTTTGGACTGTATGTAAGTGGAGACAATTGTTACTAATAGGAAGATGTTCTAATAAGTTGAGCATCAGAAGTTGATTAATGGTCAAGAATTGCAGTTACCGGATACAGCAAAAATGCCAAGGGGAAGCTTTTCATCCTTATTATTTTGGACTGTAGTATAAGTGGAGACAATTGTTATTATTAGGAAGAACAATTGAACATCAGAGGTTGAATAATGGTCAAGAATTAGCATTACAAGGGTAAGGAACTTAGGAAGCGATATTTTTTTATGTGAGTACTGTGATCTGTAATAGTCCACTGTAATTTCATTTGTCAAAAAATTTCAATCCAATATAAGTATGTTTTGTGTGAGGGTGGACAGTTTATCTCAAGTAAGTTATGGAGTATGTTTGATGTTGTGGTGGCTTACATAGCAACTTTGTATGCTATCCAAATATTTTATTTAACACTTCTAATGGTGGTTCATGTTTGAATGGCCAAGTATAGTTTTTATGATAATTTGAAGAAATATATGTTTTGATAGATGATTCATATCAGAGAAGTAACAGTTAACACTTTCTGCAGGAGGCAGTTGCTATAACTACTGCCATCCAAGAGGAAATACTCCTGGAAATAGGAATAGGTGGGTGACTGTTTGCCATTGTTCAGCTGCAAATTGAAGTCATTTATACCCATTTTGATTTGTGACACATTAAATGCTACACTTCATCTTACTACACTTTCTAATACTGCATAATGACATATTTTACTTGGGCTTGCTAGAAATGGACAAATAGTCTTGCAATGTCATAGTTGCTATTCCATGAACTTCAAGGGCGGATTAAGGATTTAAAATTGGGGTAGACAAAATCTAACAAGGCACAAATATAATAATTATATATTGTAGATAGTCTATAAAATAACTAAAAAATGAAATCAAACCAAACAAGTAAATATAATAATCCAGGATTTGATTTGGACTTGGTTGCTTGGCTTTCTAGATGGAGAAAGACAATTAGTTTTAATATAGTGGGCTGGGCAAACCTGGGCTTACATAATAGGGTTATTAAAATTTAAAAATTGACCTGCAACCCCCACCCCCACCCCCCCGGTATACTTAAGGTGTGTATTTGAGAAATTATTGAAAAATAATGAGGCATTGGGCATTGATGAACTTGGTTTACAATCTAGTTAGATTTAGGTACTTTTGGGATAATATTTCTACACTTTATGTCTATGTGATTCATCCCTTGATCTTTGCTTCTTCTTCTCCGTGGAAATATAGGGTTATCTTAGTTCTCTTGTAGTAGTATGTATTCAATATGTTCACATGCATGCATCAATACGAACGGTTAGAAAGTTCTTTTTATTTTGTAAAGTCATTCCCTTTAAAAGCGAACTGCCTATGTGGCCTGACTCTCAATAATAAGAACTTTAGAAGGCTCCAGGTTATACCAAATTAATCATAATTATGAGCAAGAGGGATTGCAATATAGTCTAGAAGGTCATTGTTGGTAGGAATTTGTACCAAATTACTCATGTAACCTAAGCTCTTGCAGCTAGAAGCAACCTTCCTAAAATTACTAGATTGCAGACTTTACAGAAAGAATGAGATACGATAATATTTAAAGGAAATACTATATATTTATTATAAGGAAATACTCATCTTAGAGAAAATATCTTTGATGGAGACCCATCTCGAAGATTACCATGTATATATTTCCACTGAAATCACTTGATGCAAAAGAGACGCTATCACACTGCCAAATAGTAGTGGAATCACACCGAAGATAGATAAATAATTGGAATCACACTAAGGAGAAGAAAGAGAACTTGGAATCATAGTAGGAGGAAGAACTCACATCCAAAAATTCTTTTTCTAAAGGCCAATATTACTTTTTTGCCCTGTATCAAATCTCATCATCCAAGCCGTCAGCCATAACAAGTGGTTGGGTATGGAGTATAAGAACGCTCCGTAGAAGGATTCAACAAAGTTTTATATGATCATATGCCGGCTAGGTATCAATCCTCTATTCTAGTGCCAAATTCCAAACAAAGGTACCTATGAGCATAAGAATGTCGTGCCATAAAACCTAGAGGGCCAGTTGGTAGGTAGGTAGACCTACATTTTGGATGTGCAATTTAAGCTCATGCAGCCAAGGAACACCCTCGAAGTTCCGTAGACTTTAAAGAGTAGAAGAAGAGGTAATATATGCAATTTGTTATGGAAAAATTGCATTAATCTCTTTACAAATTAAGCCAAAGAATGGAAAATTAATGGCAATCCCTGCATCAAATTTCACCCTCTTAAAACACGATGTCCTCCTCAAATATGATGGACGAAGAGACCAGATGGTTGAAAGGAGCATGGTAGATCTTCTCCTCCTGGGTCGTGTCGTCACGATCTTTCCTTGCCTAGATCAAATATAATTCTTCTTTCTAAGCAAAAATGCAGTTTTATCCATGCATATATGATGGCTGAAGAGGATTAGTTCACCGGTTCGACTTAGTATTGCTTTAGTGGTAGTGAATAAATGCATTGAGGTCTAATTGGGTGGCTCAGGCGGGTTTGCTCATCGTCCATTTCTGTCCACCTGTGCTTCACCAAGCCCTCATCACTAAAACCTCTGTTGTCCCTGTGTAACTGCCAGCCCTTACCCACCATGCAAAACCTGCCAACCCTTGCTCCTTCCCGTAAATCCTAACCCATATCAACTTCAACCCAAATCTACCTCTTATCAAACCCTATTAACTCTAAGCCCTTATCACCAAAACCCTATTAACTCTTACTTTGGATCACTATTGACTTTCGGATCTTGTAACGAATTCATCATTGCAGAGATTGTCTTCTTTAGAATGAGATTTGGTGAGTTTCTGATTCTGCAGTATTCAATTGCTACTCTTAAGATTTTGTTGGATTACTTATTGATAGATTGAGATAGTTTTTTCCTTATAGTTTGATTGAGCAAATCTCTTGATTGCTTGTCATTGCATTAGCAAATCTCGGTCCCCCTTTAAATCTTGTGGCAACAACTAAATTGCTATTGAGCTAGATAATCAACTTGGAAAGGAATCACACCAAGGGGAAGGAAAACATTTTTTTCTTCTTTTTTTAACACCCAATATTCCTTTTTAATCCTGCATTAATAGTCCAGATTAAATGATATAGACCATCTTTTGATTTTTTTAGTGAGGCTAATATTGTAGTATTTTTAGTCTCTGTGATTCATAATTTCATACGTCATCTCTCTTCCCTGTTACTAGACGGTAAATAATACTTGGATTGATCACTGACAAATTCACTCTTACCCCGTAACATGCCAATTACAAAGAGGTGCATGGTTTTATCCTGTGTGTTGATGGTCATGGGACACTCACACTGGTGTCAACAGAATCAATACAGATACCGGGTGTTTAATGTGGCAAGTTCTAGACGCAAGGACACATTCATATAACAAAAAAAAAAAAAAAATACATGTATGTTATTATTGACTGCTGTGCACACTGTGCATGCCCACTGCTGCACTCTATGGCCTAAATGTTAACCTTATAAGGACATAATTTGCTGTCCTTAAGATTAGAGATAAAAAAGATCCTATTTTTACGAAATTGAAATTGGGCAAATAATTTTCCCATTTGTAGCCAAAATTTCACACGAATCTAGAGAGTTCAGATTTCTTTTGAAACTGAAAACTTGTCTTTTCATTCGTGACAATTGTGAACTTTTTGATACTTACACTAGCTCAAATAGGTGCTACTTGCTTATTTACATGTAATATCTTTGATGGAGAACAGAAACTTACGCGGGCATATTCACAAATGATGTTATATCCAAATAAGATATGAATATGCTGAATACAGTAACTGGACATATGCTCATGTTTCCACTTTCCATACCCATGTTGACACATGGTTCCTACTAGGCGGTGCCATGTGGCCAGTATCATATATCATCTAATACACATGTACCTACTTGTACATGGATTATTTATCATATGTGGAACTGTGACCTACTTATATACGCACGGCTGCTATTCATGGCTCTAGTATATGTTGCCAAACTGTAACCTCTGACTCTTGCTCTTGACTTACAAATGGTTATGGTTGGCAGCACGTTGTGGAGCAGCAATGCAACTTCAATTTGTCACTATATGGAAAAAAATAGTTTATTTCTCTGTCCAAAAACATCTTTCTCTAGCTATGCTGTGTAAATCTTTTAGTTATATTTATTAAAGTTCCTGTGTTTATTAAACTGTGCTTACATGCCAATCAACACATCATGATAGCACTCACCATTCCTGATTTGTTACAGATCCAAGATTTGGCATTGCTTGCTTGGGAAGAGTGAATGTAGTTTATGAAAATGACAAGGACTTGATGATCCAATTTTATAAATTTGTTGCAAAGTAAGTAGTAGTCTTGGGATTCTCCTCTCCTTTTCTACTTTTCACATTTGTATTTTATTTATGTATACTTTATTTTTCCTAATAAATGATCTCTTAATAGAGAAGACTGTTGCTTCTACCCAAAGTAGATAGCAAAATCTAGTAAAATGCAAGAGTTGCACAAAAGGTTGATAATGCTTCTTCCATAGAAGGGATAATTAACACCAACTATTTTACTGAAATTGTTTGTATCTTTGTTGATTTTATAAGAGTCTTTTACTTTCACCTTTCTTCACTTTCTGATAATTGGATAAGTATTGAGAGTACCCAACTAGGGATGTATGTACGCATATCTGGTTCACGTTGAAGGTTGGACCATCCACTTCCGCCTCCACCGAAAACCATTTGCCTTTGCATCCGCCTCCACCTCTACTCAGAGGTGAAATATTGCCTCCACCTCCAACTCCAAATGGAGATCCGCGTACCTGGCCTCTCACACAACCTCTACCTCCAAGGGATTGTCAGACTGCAACAACATCATTCACAAGCAACCGAACAACCCCTAAATAAGTTACAATGTTAGTTCAACTAATAAAAAATGCAAAGGAGTTTGTTCACAACAACATTGACTAAAATCAATCCTCTCTCTCTCGTGCTCTCTCTCTCTCTCTCTCTCTCTCTCTCTCTCTCTATATATATATATATATATATATATATATGAGACATGCATTGGCTGAGTTGGAGTTGGAGTCGGAGTCGTAGGCGGAGTCAGAGATGTCTTTGCCTCCAACTCTGACTCCACCTCCGTTTTGGAGGTTGAAACTTGCTTTCGTACCTGTCTTCACCTCTCTACTAAGTTTGTCTCCAAATCTATCCCGAGTCGGGTTTGGAAGACAAAGCTCTACCAGACCCAACTACAGAGTTAGTTCTTGACCCAACCAACACTTTATTAAAGGTAAGAAATACCTAAAAACTAATAAGAATCCTTACTCTTAAAGAAGAGTTATTTTGTATAGTGTTTTTTTTCCTTTTATGATCCTATTTTAGTCTCACATTGGAAAGGGAGAGCTGTGCATTGAAAGGGAGAGCAACGCCTCCTCTAATCCTTACTATATATAGTTGACCTTGGAGCCTAACCTAATCTTATCTGGCTTGCCTGCCAACCCCCTGCTTGCCAACCGGTCTATGCCAAAAACTCTAACCCTATCAAGCCTACCTGTCACTGCCACCCCAAAAATCTAACTCAATTCGTATCACCCTATCAAGCATACCTGCCATCGTCACCCAAAAAATCTAACCTTAATCCTACCTTGCTTGTTTGCCATCCCGACGACACCTACTGGCTTGCTTGCTGCCCTGACGACACCTACCCAGTTTGCTTGTTGCCGCCACCTTATACTTCAAACCGTAACCCTAATCCTTATGTAACTCGCTTGACCCTGCCCCTAACCTTTCGTCGTCATCGACAACCACCATCATATAACGTGAACCCCAACTCTAATTATAGGGATGTAAAGGGGATTGGATTCAGGTCGGAGGTTTAAATCTCTACTTTCGCCTCCACCAAGAATATTTGCCTCCATATCCGCCTCCGACTCCATCTCCAACTTGTAGGAGAAATATTGGCTCCACATCTACATACCCACCTCCGCTTTAGTCTCCATCTTCATCTCCATCTCCATCTCTACCTTCGCATAAACTTATGTCATGGATGTAATCCCAAGTTTACTCTAACTAATATAAAGGAGTCGGATATGGAGTCATAGGTAGAGGCCGAGTCGGACGTCCCTGCCTATACCTCCAACTTTGACTCGTATTTTGGAGCTTATCTCTATATCCACCTTCACTTATCTTCCTCAAATATGCTCTAGCGAGTTGGAGCTCCACTAGACTCAACTCTATTTGCATCCGTACCTAGCCGAAAACTAACCTCGACCAATTTCTAACCTTAACTCAAAGTCTCAAACACAAGTATGTTCCATCGCCACCGGCCACCACGATTAGGATCTAGATCGCTAATGACGTCTCTGCCTTTGACTTCGATTTTCAGAGTCGCAGTCGACTTAGACTCGTTTAGGATGTGCTCTCCATTCTCTGAGTCATCTTCACTTTCCGCCATGGACTGCCTAGATCAGTGATTTGGTCGCGGCCAATATGCTATACTATCCGTTATTCGGATCTTCAACCTATTGGATATCCGAACCTCCATCCTGTCGGCTATCCGTCCTGCTGCAATATGAATATTTCTCACTTTAGTTCTGTCTTCTTTTTCTCCAACTCTGCATTTCTCCATGGCAACTAGGGAGTCTCTTCATCGGTCCTCTCTTCATCGCTTTGATGTGAAACTAGAGGGTACCAACTATTGTGTTTGAGTGTTCACTCTCATGTTACATCTTCATAGTCAAGGCCCATGGGCATGTTGATGGATCTCTATCATGACCTATTCGTGCTCCTACCGATGATGATGACATGTACTGGTGATTAGATACGTGGAATCTTGACTAGGATCAGACCATGGAAACCATTATTCAGTGATCTATGCAACAAAATTGACCTTCCATACTGCAAAATCTTCTTACGAGAGAGAGCAGAAAAGTAACAAACTATAACTACTAACATTTCAACGTATTAAATTGTACTCAAAACAACCATTTGAATTAAAATTGCTCCTATATAAGATTTTCTGGCCTGGTGGTTATAGATGAGACGGTAATATTTGATGGTATGTCCTTCTGAATTTGGCCCTTTTCCATATAGTTGGGATATGTTTCTCTCTTTTCCATCTTCCACTATATGGCAATCTTAAAGAGCTGCTACTTGGTACAATAGGCTTAAAATGCACAAGTAATATAAGGAAATTTCCCTACGCCAGCTGGCCTTCTAAGTAATATAAGGGTTTAGCACATGATGAGTCGATGACATTCCTAACCAAAAATGTTACATGCCCATGACAATAACCCTCCGCAGTAGTAATATTTGGGTTGTTTATGTTCTCCTAAAACCTATTTTCTTATTTTTTATTTTCTAGAGTCAACACCAGCAAACAGGTACAAGAACCAAGAGGTGGTTCTAAATTGTTGAGCTCAGCTACATATGTTATTCTTTTTCATTCTGCTCTAGTAAGTGTAACATTGCTGGTGGATTTGACAACCTGTTAAGTATAGTGCCCTAGCTATATTATGGATGTTATGCCTTAATGATTTCACAGTATAGTTGTCACTTGTGTCTTTAGTTTTATGCATCTCTTTTTAAATAGTTTGCCCTAATGAACAAACATTTCACAAACACTAACATCGGATCGGTGGCATGGCCGCATTATTACTTTTTCTCTAAACCCTCACCCTAATCCTCAATCTACTAGCTGCCTCCCCATCATTACTGGACTACCACTACCACCATTGCGACCACCAAATCCATCTTCTTCAAACACATCATCTCCGAACCCACTTCTCTAAATCCATCTTCTCAAATCCCATTCTTTCTGAACCCATCTTCTCTAAACCCACTTCTCCCAGATAAACAACTAATTGACTCTTGCTTTATTGGTGATTGTGTTCTTATTGTTGCATTTTTTGGTCATATTCCATTACACTACAACAGTGACAGATGGATCAATTACATACATCTTTTATGTCCACAGTTCTAGACCAATACCTTTATATTCAACCTTTATATTCTTATATTCTAATTTGAGATTTTGGCTATACTGAAGGCATTCTTTCGCAATTAGAAGCCCTTGATAGAATTGAACGCGAGAAAAGCACTCTTGTTTGCCTGCCCCCAAAAGATTTGGCAATGTTCTCTTGTTGTTGTTGTTGTTGTTGTATCTTAAGCTCAAGTTCATGCTAACCACTTTGAGGATAAGATAATAAGTTTATTTGACTACATGGCACTAAAAGAAGTCAATGATTACTGTATTGCTTAGCATAGAAGAAATATAGTGGTTCCGAACTTAGAAGCCATAAACTCCTAGGAGGTCAACAAATCTCAGTAAGAATATCGATTCGGCAGTTCTAACTTGGAAAATCGTTGGGAGCTCATTTCCCCGATGACGGGAGCTCGTTTCTCATGCGACGGGAGCTCGTTTCTCCGGCTACATGGGCGCTTCCCCCTAATATGACCATAATTTTAAAAGAGAACATAAATTTTAGGAAGAAAGTTAAAAAAAATTTAATACACGTTTATCAAAGTACCAAGAAACTAAAGATTATTTACCTTGACATCATAAAAAATCAACATGCTAATGATGTCTTTGTGACTTGTATTAAACTTTATAAATTCTAATAAATATTAAGATATTTATAAGTTTTGATAACAATAATTAATAAACATAAATTTTTTATTAGCGCACGCTCCCATCAGCTCCTAACTTTAGACTTTTTTAAGTAGTCACATTCCCCCGCTCCCGCTTCCGCCCCCGTTCCCGCTTCTGCCTTCTAAGGTTCCGAACCATACGTTTGATAATGGAGAATTTATTCAATTTGTTAGCTATATCTGAACTATCACTGGACGTGTGATATCATAGCCACTTACCATGTAACCTAAGTCACTTGGGTTTCAGATGACTGTATGTTGCTCCCTAGCTATTGGTGACACTGCAGGGATTTTTGCTTCATCTTTGCTGTCGTATTGAAAAATTGAGCATTTTTTGTCATAAATGAAGAAATACAATTAGTAGGCTGTGAATATATTTTTTAAGTTGCAATTGTTTGTTTGTTTATACTATCTGTGTCATTTGTAGTAATGAGATGAAAATTTATGCTTCTTTCCTTCTGTCAGATAGAAGACTTCAAATTAGAAACCCTGAAAGCAATTTACCTTGAGGCTACAAAACTCTGCTCTCAAATCTCAACAGAAGTCCATAATAACTAAGTTGAACAACCAATAGATTTTAGAAGTATTGAGAAATCGATGAATTCAGTTCAAAGCATAGTATAGTGCAATGCAATTGCTGGCTTCTCTGAGTTCTGCAGATAATGCTTTTAAGTACAAAATTCTTGAAGTTTTTGTGATTTTTTGTATCATCAAATATTTCCATCACTGATAACAGTTATCTGGTTTTCAACTTCTGGATTTTCTTCATGGGTACAAATCTTAAATTATATCTTTTTGCAGTGGTGTTTCAAGAGAAGTATATTTCTTAATATGTGCCTGTTTTTTGTAAATAATACGTTATCAAGGTTAGTACTACATCAATGTTTAATATAACTGAAATGACAGGGAAGAGATGGCAATTGATGAGGCTGAGCTAGAGCCTCACGAGTTTGCAGAGAAAATGAACAATCAGCAAAAACTGCAAGAACAGGTATATTTCGTTTCATCCTTATCCAGGACATGTTCTTATTAGACTGATATTTGTTATTTCATCCTTATCTAGGACATGGTTCTTATTGGACTGATATTTGTTACTACATTGCAGCAACTGGAAATGCTAACATATATACGTAAGTTTCACCAAGAGGACCAATCTGTCATACTTGATGTGGTAAGTTTTAAATACTTAATGCTTCTCAATGAATGTTATGTCATTTTCCTGTTTATAGATGTTCTATGCCATTTTTCGATTTATATGCTTCTCTTGTAGAACAAAGAAAATGTTTCATGGTCTATCAACTGTGAGTTATGTGAATATTGCACATACACATGCTTAATGATGCTAACTGAATGATTAGTTTTTTTTAAGTGAGACCTACTTGCTGTTAGTAAGTATTGTAAGAACAGTCGAACCTTGTTCTGTGTGTATTAATCAGCCCAACGGATCCATCTTTCTGAGACAAGCTGTTCCAACTTTTTCACGTAAAAATATATATTATAATCAGTATTTCCCAAAATTTTCTTACAAACTATGTCGCACGGACACAGAATAATGATGTCAGAATCTGTATCGTCCATGTTCATATTTGTGCACCATAATTTACAATTTTGGCTCTAGCTGTTTTACACATAATTGAGATTGTCAACTTTTTGATGGCAAACAAGTAATACCTATCTGACTGTTCAGTTCACACAGACATGTTCGATTCTGCAGCTGATTTCTTTGGTAAAATTGTCTTCACGCAGCTTCGTAAACAGATGGAAAGCACCTATTTTGATAACAGTGCAGCAGTTCTGACAGTGGATCAAATCCAAGAGATCGTAAGGAGAAGATCAACAACTTTTGCTGATTCATCCACTTAGTACTTACCCGGTCTTCTCTTCCTAAGTAGTATTTAACTTCTGGGAAAAGGGTCAGCTTTACCTACGAGTTAACTTGTAGGCCTTTGTGCCCATCTGTATGTATGTGTTCCAGGGCGATTCATATCGTCACATACTAGCTTGAGTTTTCTCTGAAGTCGTACTGCTGAAAAAAGATTTATCGATTAAAGATGATATAAATTTGTTGTCTAGCTCTGTCATCTCATAGCAAATATATGTTTCTCATTCCAGTGGTGATGTATAGCACATACTAGCTTTAGTTTTATTGTCGCCAGGGAATTGACCTAGCCTGATCTTGGTATTTCTGACATACACACACACACACACACACATATATATATATATAATTTTTATTTTTTTAATTTTTTTGTTCCCTTCCTACTGGACTCAGAATGTGCGAGTCATCATGTTTTCTCAGACGTTCGTGTGATCTTCGTTCACACGGGCAGCTTCATCATTGCCACGGACGCCCATAAGCATGCTCTTGTCGCCCACAAGTGGGTCTTGTCGATACCGGTACCCATCAACCACTTGTACGTGGCGAGAGCTTCCTACAGGACCTGTCGCCTCGGCCACTCGTGCTTACCGCTCTCGCACGAGGCGAGAGGTGTTCTCGGATCCGTCGTCTCTTGAGCTAAGAGTGTGACAGTCATCAGTTCTCATATATATATAAGCATATCAAACTTGTTTACATTTTGACCTTCAAATTTGGCCATGAAGACGTGGTCGACTCCGGGTGGAACTCTACTTGTGTGGATAAGTCAACTGCTTTAGGTTTGTTAGGTTCACCTAATGAATTTTGTTAAAATATATGATTAATGTTATCAATAGTTTCTACTTTAATATGGTTGAAATATTCTTAGGACAAATTTTTTTTATGTTGGTATGTATTTTATCATATGATGCATCAATTATCGTACAAATTTCTTGTGAGAAATTTTGTAAAGACATTTTATATGGATCTTATCTACGTATAAAAAAATATTCCTAAACCATCAATTTGACGCAGAACAAAGGTCTAAATGAGAGAGGCTTTTTATGAAATTTGGAACATAGAAAATTTTGGATGCAGAAGCTTTAAATTAAATGTGAAAAATCAACTATTATAAATTTATCACAAAAATTATAATAGAAATGCAAAATAATAATTAGGAATACCGTTGGAGACGTAAACGTCGGAAGCGGAGACAGAAATAAGATCGAGAGATCCACTTTAGAATTTTGACAACGCACCATAGAAACTCAAAAATAGATTTCTTAGTCTCTAATTCTTAGATCCGATAACTTAAAGTTACAAACTATTTATAGGCTCTAAATAAATTAAAAAAAAATGATAAAACCAATCTCTAAAAACTTATCCCTATATAAAAATAATCACTATCTAAAATAACCAAAATTTACTAGAAGATAATAGAAAATCTAAATGTGTTTCCCATCAAACACATATATATGTCAAATCTTGGACAACTAGTTTGCCTTCGAGCCGTCCCAAGGGCATACCTACATTTCCCTATATAAAAATAATCACTATCTAAAATAACCAAAATTTACTAGAAGATAATAGAAAATCTAAATGTGTTTCCCATCAAACACATATATATGTCAAATCTTGGACAACTAGTTTGCCTTCGAGCCGTCCCAAGGGCATACCTACATTGATGGTTGATCAAACCAATTCAAAGTTGTCTCGATAGTCCAAGGACTTATCATAGGGTATTACTCTACTCGGCCTAACCAACCCAACCCACAAACAACGATCCTTTTGGTGGTGGGCCAAACTTGAAGACCCATAAGGCCGACCGTACACATTTTGTTTGCCCTTAAGACCGACGTACACATGAGAACTATAAAGACGTCTAGGGAAACATGATAACTTCATCTCCACTTATCGCACTTATAAATACCCCTTACATTGTTGGGACATGTATGTCCCCCCCCCTACAGTTTTGTTACTCACTTAGTCATCGAAGGGGTGTCAGATCGAGAATCAAATACAAAATTAGAAAAAAAAAATGCTACTGAAAAATATGTCGCTATTTCTTAAATTTTTGTTGCTAATTGTGGCATTGTAGACATTTCAGTTAGAAAAAAAAAATTACAAACTCGAGCGATGTCAAAATCCATCACCAATTCATTGCTACTTTAATGACCAAGTAGCTATGACAAAACAACAAAATTTAGCACTAATCCATCTTCTACAATGAGGAAATATTTCAAATTCTTCGCTAATCCATTTTCTTTAACAGGAAAATGCTTCGATCTTGTATGGGTCACTACAATTTACAAAATATGACAAAATACACGAAGAAATTTTCTCTGGCTACTAACAACATAGTTACTCCAAAATATCATGATACCATTTTCAAAAGTGCCAAACAAAATATAATTCAACAACAAACATAGTCAAATGACTAAAGAAGTATTTTCAAGTCCTGGGTAAAGACCATCAAATTAATACCGGAACTACTTGTGCCAAAGAGATGATACAAATGCAATTTCTCTTACCAATTGAACATAATAGTGTACAATACCAATTCTTCTTATACAGCAAAGAACATCTGTCGTTTTCCAATCAGCCAACCAAGAAACAGAATTCAAGTCTTATACTTGCATAGGACGTAATTCCAGTGAGTCTGCTGCAAAGAGAAACTGCAGGCTGTAAATTTGTCATATTCTGTTTCTTGATGCCAAAGTAAAAGGAGAAAAAAAAAATGATTTCCAAAGGAAAAAAAATTTGAAAAAAAAAAATAGTCCCCCACCTATCCCAAGGATTCACTTTACCATGCTATCGATCTACCTTCCTTCCAAATTTTGCTGACATTTTCAAACACCGAAAAAAAAAAATATAATTTTTCTCAGAGAAAGAAAAAGTAAAGAATTAGTTTTTCTTTTCGGAACCAAATAAGAAGTAGGAGTCGGCTAGTAAATATTTTTTTTTGAACGAAATTTTGGAGCTTGATCAGATCAGTTTTCACGGTCCTGACTAACCCCCCATAGCCCGGTAATTCCTTAGCTGCAAATACCAGTAAGCCCACTACTAATGCCTCAACAAAACCTCCAAAAGTACTAGACTAAGAAATCATTTTTAGACAAAAAAGCTTTTGATAAGGGTACTACCATATTTACTTGGTGCTAGCCCAGGATGGGACTAGCCCACTAAAGAGGAACTTTTACTTATACTAATCCAACATTTTACTCATACTAGTCCACTACTTCCAAACCCTCCCAAACCCTCCCCATCCGACCGGAGCTTTCCCCCCTCCCGCCGGCCGATCTCCGCTGTCCTCCTCCTCCTTGTCGATGGCTCCCAAAGTCTCGAAAGAACCAAGGTACAAATCATCATTCTCCTTGTGCTATTGTATTTGCAAAATTGTCCAAAAATTTTAAGAAATCCTCTTACATTTTGAAAATTTTGAGTGATTTTCTTTCCATTATTCAAATGAGGGCATACAAGTCCTTGGCGGAGTTTAGGATGTAGTTTAGACGTTCACTTGGTTGATCGAACACGATTTTAGGGCGTACAATGTCGAGAATCCTCGACATTGTCGAGCAGTATCGGGCGGGACTGTAGAAATTCCTATAGTCCCATATAGATTTAGGACTGTAGGAAAATCGACAGTCCTATATATATTAAGGACTGTCGAATTGTCTACAGTCCTAAATTTATATAGGACTGTAGGCATTTCAACAGTCCTAAAAAATAAGGACTGTTGAAAATTCTGCAGTCCTGTATACTTACAGGACTGTAGAAATTACTACAGTCCTCAATGTAAAATTCAATTATTATGTTAAAATAGAAATTAATTTTTGTCTGTATATATTAATTTTTGTCTTATAGTCATGTCCCTGGAAAGGATACTGTGGATGAAGATATGAGAAGACGCCCTACTGCGTCGATGCGTAAGGAACGCGCAGTTTCGCGTACTATTGAACCGAGCGTCACTATCCGCGAGTCCGAGGCACGTCCTGAAGTGAGGAAACGTCGATTGACGAAGAAGACTGCCCTTCGTTCGAAGAGACGTGCTCCTCCTAGTTCTTCCGGTTCTTCTTCCTCCTCCGATGAGGACATGCCAAATGTTCCAAATCGGCCTACTGATGGTTCAGGACCTTCTCAGCCTACAGATAGTCCTGTCGAGAGTCTTCCACAAACTCTCGGAAACCGGACTACTGATGGTTCAGGACCTTCTGAGCAGGCAGATAGTCCAGTCGACACTCGTCCAAACGGTTGCTCTATGTTACCGTCGATCGAAAACCATATTGCATACCAAATATGGAACAATCCGGTAAGTACATTACGTTATGATAAATTTATATATAGTTGTAAGTTCAAAGTTTATTTTACATAGAGGTTTAATTTCATCCAATTGTTGACTTTTCAGGAGAGTGGTCGTATGTTGACGGTGATCAACCACGGGAAAAAATGCAATACATGGAGGTATGAATTATTGGGAGATGATGTGAAGGCAAAAATCAGTCCCACCGGTCTACAATATTTGGGTAGCTACTCATATACGACGGTGGATAATGCACTGATTTCAGCATTTGTAGAACGGTGGCATCCAGAGACCAACACTTTCCATCTACCCAATGGGGAGTTGACGATTACCCTTGATGACGTCCATCATTTATTGGGACTTAGGGTTGATGGTCGTCCCATGATGAATCAAACTTTTGATGAGTCGAGCATCAACTATTACGACTATATTGTCAATTATGTATCAGGGTGTCTGGGAGTTGATGCCACTAGTTTTACTAGTCTTCGAGAATTCAAGAAGTCCTACGGACTTCCTCTAAAATATTTGGAGGAGATATTGGCTGAGCCGGCCCCCGAAATTGATAATAGCGATAATGTGGCCCGCGGATATATGTAGTTCATCTTAGGGGCTGTCGGCATTACCGATAAGTCAAGAACGTCCATAAATGCCAAGTATCTCCTCAATTTGGACAACATTGACACGGTGGACAAAATATCTTGGGGAAGCGGTATACTGGCATACCTTTACCGCGAGCTTGGTGCGGCATCTCGTGTGGGTTCGAAGACAATATCCGGATGCCAGACTCTATATCTTTGTCAACTTGTATACATAAATTTAAATTGTGTTGTTTATTTTTGGACTAATATATTTTTAACCTGGTAACGTGAAGGCATGGATATACGAGCACTTTCCAACCCTGCAACGGGCGAAACTGAACCGAGGGTATGACGAGAACCTGCCTAGAATGTGCCGATGGAAGCCAAGTAAGGAAGATGCCAAACGTTCTCACACATTGGCCGCCCTATGCCATGCACTCGAAGATTTGACGACAGAAGAGGTGAATTTTGGATCTAATTTTGTACTTAATTGGTATTAATTTACTATGTTATGCTAAATGACGTTATGGTAAATTTTATGTGGTGCAGATTGTATGGGATCCATACCGTGATTTACGACAGACTAGCCGTCCATTGCAACCAATCGCCTTATATCACGGTCTTATCAGTTGTCATGAAATCTTAGAGGCTTATATGCCGGATAGAGTGCTCCGTCAGTTTGGCTACGTACAAACTGTCCCAAGGCGCACTTTGCAAATGATAACTCCTCTGCGCGGGACAAAACCGCTAAACTATATTCCTGCGTCGTTCAACTGGGTATCGGCCTTCTTCACCGAGTGGCAACGCCATGTTATTAGAGATACCGACCGGCACGCAGCAGTCAATATGGCGGAGTGCAGCGACGACTGCCTCGCCTACTATGCCGGTGTCGGACTACCGACCTTGTTCCAACGCGGAGGGGATATTGTGTGTGTACCGTCAGATCTTCCTGCCAAATCGGTCTTGTATACTGCACTGGTCAAGATGGTGAGCCTACTTGTAGACCTTAAGTTTGATATTTGTAACTGTGGCTAACAAATTTTTTCATTTCTCATGAATAGGCAAGGAAAGTGAAGAAGTTGGGGAGAAGCCTCGTAAGTTGCCAGGGTTCGAATTATATGACAATCAATGACGAACTCCAACAAATCGACAACGCTGAAGAATTTCCTTTCTTGGAAAATAGAGAGCAACGCACGAAGAGGCGCCATGAAGTTTAAACAATCATTTTGAGTTGTAAAAGTTTGACTGAATATGACTTTTGAGAATTGTCAAAATTTGAGCTGTAAAAGTTGTAAACGTTTGACTGAATATGACTTTTGACGATATTGAGGCTTTGAGTTGTAAAAGTTTGAACTATAATTTTGCCTTGTTGTGACACTTTGAGTTAATTTTGCCTTGTTGTGACACTTTGAGTTAATTTTGTCTTGTAAAAGTTGTATCAAAGTTTAAACTATCAATTTGAGCTGCATACATAACTGTGCATATATGACAGTGGGCATACTTTAGGACTGTCACAATCTGGACAGTCCTAGTATACACTAAGACTGTCAAAATTTTGACAGTCCTAAAGTTATATAAATGTGCATATATGTCACATGACAGTCCTAGTATCCTGGCAGTCTTACATATTGACAGTCCTAAGTTATTAGTAGCAATGCACAATATTCAGTCAAAATCTTCATAACTCCTTTCATTACACAACATACAACATATTGTTCAATATACACTTAAACATACATGGATCAACAGAAAATACATTTTTATTATACAGTATCAATCGATTAAAATATCAAAGTAGTCGTCCGGCGCATGATTTTTGGATCCTCCATCTTCATCATCTTCTTATAGGCCGCCATTGCATCCTTGTAGGGTGTCGTCCATGCGATCGCTTCCTCTGGTACGTGTTTATACCAAAGCGTAGAAGGTGGCAAAATTGGAGAATGAGCGATCAACCTTGGGATGACGAAGTGTTGTCCGACAAGCCCTATGCAACATAGATTGGATACTCGGTGTTCGGCCGGGGGAGGGGCACACATTGGAAAGAAAGTATTGTTAATACCTTATGAGATAATTACAATAGGTAACTTATACCTATTAGAGAATACGTAAGCAGCAGGCGGGACATCCATGTAATGGTCTGGTCCGGTAACTGTTTCCGTACAAGGTATGTCTGCCAAGAAATCTCCAACAATTTCTTCGCCAAGTATCTGACTATAGAAGGCTAGTCGCGACTCCAACTCCTCGTACAGCTCTGCCCTAACCTGTCTCCATCCTGCTTCAACTGAATAGCCTAGTTGTCTTGATAGTGCATGGTATCCACAGTGGCCATCCGCAGGAACATCAATAATAGACCAAATGAAATTCCGTATCTCAGGTAGGAAATTTTCAATGTATAGACTATAAGAAACAGAAAAGTTTTCAACACCCTCCGTCGTGCATGCATCTATCGTTTTCTGTTTCTTCCCCCTTCGAGTAATTAGCTTACTCTTTTTCTGCGAAAATACCCCCCATCCATTACGGACTTTGCCTCCAAACTGCGTTCGATATGTTCAAATAATGATAGAACTCTTTTAGTTGACTCTTCCTCCTTTTTTGCTCTACTCTTTCTTGACTGTGGTCTTCCCTTAGGAGTTCGAACAACGGATGGCTCTTGCAATCGAGTTATTGTCGGGACTGCAATCTCTTGCTCACTTTTGTTGGAACATGTACCATGCTGCGTCGTAACTGTCTGTAGTACTTGCTCGCCATACAAGACTCCAATCACTGTAGAATTCTTCGAAGCGAAGCATGCCAATTTTACCGTCCACTGTTTCAAATTTTTTCTTGCATTGAGCTTGGATATTTCTATTTATATGCCAAGTGCATAGTAGTCTATGCGCATGAGGAAATACAATATATATAGCATTTATCAACGCATATTCTCTGTCAGTAACAAAAACAGACGGCTCTTTGTAACCTGTGTAAAGGGATTGTAGTTTCCTCAACGCCCATGTGTAATCCTCTACTGTCTCACTCTCCATAAAACAAAAAGCGACTGTAAATGTTTTTTCCGTAGACGTAAACCCGACAACGTGAAAAAGAGGCATATTGAACTTGTTGGTCTTATATGTACAATCAAGGACCAACATGTCTGCGAAGGACCGAGCCAAGTGTGTGCAATCAGGATGAGCCCAAAACAATGAAAGGAGTTCATCAGTTTGTGGATGTCTTCTATGGTACTCCATGTAGTGATGCTCCCCAAGCAACTTCAATACTTGCTGCATCGCCATTCTTCCTTTCATACTATTGCATTTCGCTCTGGCCAAACTATTATAGATCGTCCTCATGGTAGACTTGTTCCCATCTTGTTTTTGTCGCACAGCAGAATAAATTTGTTTCAGTGCAACTCCTGAAAGGAACAATTCTTCAACCAACTTTTTCCCATCCTCCTTCAACCGTGCCACGTAGGCATGACCCGTAAGTGTCCCTGGAATAGGATGATTGTGTCTTCCATTCTTAAGTTCGATTATCCACTTCACATCTTCAACTTTTACAATCAACACCTTCAATGGACAACCATATTTTCTCGTCCCAACGTTTTTCTTAGGGATTTCTTTTTCAACACCACCCTTTTTTTTATGATGCTCCCTAAACACACCTCCTCTTTCGCATCCAAGCTCAAGATATTTTCGGCCCGGCCGAGATCGGATGGATCTTGCAATGACAATAACTACTTATGTCGTCTCCCAACTTCTCTGCACCACTCTAATGCTTCTTCATGGCTTGCAAATTCAACATCCGTTGAGAAAATATCATCCACATCAACACCAACAGCAGGATGTACCACAATATTTGAACAAGGTTGGTCCTATAACCAATATAAAATAATATAAAAATTAATAACTTCATATAATTATCCAGGACTGTCACTATTTTTACAGTCCTATTTTTAAATATGACTGTCCAAATTATGACAGTCCTACTTTTATATAGGACTGTCGAATTTATGACAGTCCTCTATTAATTTAGGACTGTAGATTATTTGACAGTCCTATATTTATATAGGACTGTCTAATTTTTACAGTCCTAACTCGTGACTGTCGAATTAGGGTTGTCGTTTTACGTACCGTACGTGCTTCGGAACAACCAACTTGTTCTTCGGAACGTCCGGAGTGCATATTTAATGAATTGGACGATCCGACTTCGTCATCGAACATTTTTTCATGCATTGTTCCTACAATAATCAAAATAAACTAAATCTTTTTCGGACAATTGCAAAACTTATTCATCGTAGGTTGCCGAAGACATACCGGAAGAATATTCCTTGAAGTATCACCAAAGTAAAATCCTCCTCCAACCACAACTAGCTATTTCCAAATTTAGGTTTGGGCTTGGTGGAATGAGGGTCTCTTAAGTCTAGGTGGAATGTCCAAAATAGAAAGTCATTTCACTTTTATACTTTGGTGTGGGCTAGCCCCAAGAGAGTGACAAACTTGTAATTTTGACAGTCCTGATTATAACAGTGGGCTAGCCCCGAGTAACTTTCATGATGACAAACTTGTAATTTTTTGTAAATTTCTAATGGACTAGCCCCGAATAAAGAGTAAAATGTGTAGTGCCCTTATAATTACCCGACAAAAAGCAATAGCGGCCTTGTCCAGATAGGATAATACTTGAAAGAAATAACCACATGAGTAATCTAGTAAGCATCTGCTTAGTGAAACATCATTTTGGAAAGAAAAAATATTGTAATTAATCATTTTGAATTCTATGCTAATTGGAAGGGCCACCACCTGCTACTGTTCCTGAGATTACATGAAGATTTAAGTATCTGGCGGCTAGGGCATGGTGCATGCCCCCCTTTCTTCGTGAGCCTCCCGCCGGCCCCTTGGGGCGGCGTTCGCACCGCCTCTGATATGGCGGAGCCTCCCCGCCTCCCCCGGTCTCCTCCCCGCCTTTCCCCCCACCAGGTCGGTGGCTTCTCCCGCTGCTACCACGGCGGGGCTTTCGTTCCTTGAAGCTTTCTCGTCGGTGCGACGACTGGGCCTCCACCGCCCTCCCCCCACTCGCTTCTCGCGCCCTTCCCCACCCGTGGCGGCTAAGGCAGCGCTGGCTGTCCCGGCCGACTCCGGTGCTCCTCGGTCTTTGGCCATGTCTTTCCCGTCTCCCCTTGCCCGTTCTTTCCTTGAGGCGGCAGGTGGTCCGGGGACGGTGGGTTGTGTCCCTGCTGTGGCGGAGGAGCCTGTGATGCGTTTTCGGGTACCATCTTTTGTCGATGGTATCCCAGAGATCACCTTCGACGAAGAGGACGTGGCTATCCTGTCCGCCCCCCTGCGTCTTGCTCTGGTTGGTAAGGTGTCCCATTCTCGGCCTCCGATGGAGGTCAGCCGTTGTGCTTTTTCTGAATTCAAGTTCACTAGCCCTATTTCGGTTGGACTTATCGACTAATCTCATATCTTGATACGCCCTGGCTCGAAGTGGACTATCTCCGGCTCAGATCGAAGAACCTCTGGTTTATTGCCAAAGCCCCCATGCGGGTCTTCAAGTGGTCGCCGGAGTTTTCGACTCGGCTCGAATCTCTGATTGCTCCAATTTGGGTGTCATTCCCGGAGCTTCCCAGCCATCTTTTTGCAAAGGCTTAGATATTTTTTCTGGCTTCGGGTCTGGGGGTACGCCTCTCACGCTGGATAAGGCTACCAAGACACTGATACGTCCGAGTCGCGCTAGAGTCCTGATGGAGATGGACATCAGTTTACCTTTGGTGGAGCACATCCGCATCAACCTTCCGAAGGGGCATCAGCTTGCCAGGTCGTGGAATACGACCAATACCCTGCTTATTGCAATATTTGCTTCCACCAAGGCCATTCATCTCTATCCTGCAAGAGCAAGCTAAACCAAGATCTCAATGGTGTTAAAACACATGGCCAGAGGACCCTGGCGGGGCGGGTTGAGGAATCTCTGGACGGTGTTGGGGTCACTCAGATTTTGCCTCTGCTGGACTGGAGACTCTTCCAAGTCCCCCCCTTAAAGGGAATTTGGTTCCTGCTCCGGCTGTCGGTAAGACGGGTCCCCTGGTCACCCTCTTGCTTCAGACTCCTTTACAGTGCTCAGGAGACTGCACGACTTCAGTGGTGGCGACGTCCTTGGACTTTGTCGTGACGGCGGGTAAGACCTCAGAGTTTGTAGGAGAACCAGCACATTCAGCGGTGGCGGCCACTCGGGCTGCATCGGAGTATACTGTTGGATTGTTTGAGGCTATGGGTGCCTCTGCTGGTGGGGTCTTGGCCAACCCTTCTGTCTGTGATAAGCCAACCCTGATGAGCTACTGAGGCCGCTTTCGGAGGACGCTTCTCGACAGGAGGTTCTGCTGTCGCGGGCCCCCTCGGCTACCGCCGTGTCCGAGGTTTCCTCCTTTTTTTCCAGCAGGGGAGTTGTGCTCCCCGTGAACATGGGGGATAGCCTGGCTTCGGGTTTCAATATTCAGGGGGAATCCCCACCTTTGGCGGTATTTGAGGTGGGCGAATGTCACACCTCCCTGAGGACGAAACGACTTTGCTCGGACTCGTCCAACAATTATGCGGGCCACAACAGCTGGGCGAACGATGTCAAGCAAGCCCAGGAGGAGCTCAGTGGTGGGAAGTCTCTTGGTTACAGTGTATTTGCTCCGCTGGGGCCTTCTGTATTTGGGGCGACATCGGCGAGGGAGGTTCCTTGTCGTCGGTTGGAGTGTTGCGGTGGGGTTGCGGTGGCGTTGAAATGGGGACCTCCTCAGGGTCAAGACGTCTCATCTTTAGCTTTTTCTAACGTTGTGGAAGGGACTTCCCTCCCTCCATCTCCAAATGTTATTCGCGAGGAGGGACAAATATCCTATGAGGCTATCGACATACGTACTCTTTCTTCGGACAGTCAGGATGCATCGTTATTGGTGGAGGGGTTGGTTGGCCCACGGGACGTCCCATAACAACGCTCTGGGTGCATGGTTGGTCCTTCACAAGCGAATGCAGCCTCGGGGTTAGGTGATCCAAGCTCATGAAAGGTGGTCAAGTACAAGAGGACTAAAAACCAATACAGAGTTACAGCTCAGCATATCATGAACCTTAGGTCTTCATCCTCCACCCGAGCCAATGCCCTCTCCAAATTTGCAATAGGGTATTCGTCTCGAAGGTTTTGGTTTCTTTTGTCTCCAGCAGCTCAAGCGTTAACGTGTAATCCTCTAAATTATTTTCCTGAAGATCAGGCAATACATTTTTTATTAAAAAAAAAGAGAACCCTCTAAATTTATTTCAAATTACTAATGATGAAAAGAGGGAGAAAACTCCATAATTCTTTCCAGATTACACACTCAAAATAAAAATAATAGTAAACAAATAAAAATATACCAAAACACTTTGCTCCCTCCCTACTCATCATTCATGAAGATAATAAATCTCATAACAGATTCTTCACATTAGATCTAAAAACTTTTCAATGGATGTGGGAATATTATTAGCTGAAAGATGACCAGTACAGTAAAAAGAAACTAAATATCAAAAAGAAGATATCAAAAAAAGAGCCAACCCAGGGGATTGGATTGTCCTAGCCGAAACTAAATGTAGTTGCTTCTTATCCTTGACTCCAAAAGAAGATATCAAAAAATTGATAGCGAGTGGGGTTGGCAACGGCGTCAGAGTCTCCGGTTCTGACGATGACATGAAGCTCAGATTACGAGTTCCTCTCCTTGAGCTATTCGAGATCTTTCTAGTGGGAACTCAAAATATGGGCCTAGTGGATTGCTAGTTCAACTGACAAAGATGAGTTGAGGTAGACCGCGAAGGCTCTATTGGCAGAGAGGTGGGGACTTAGGGGCCGGAGGGGTTGTCCTAACCAGAAGGGTTGTCCAAGTCCGATGGTTTGTCAGATTTACTCCAGGATCTTCCTTCTCATAGGTATCCCTTCTTATTTACCATTTTATGAACCAGGACAATACAACAATTAATACATGAATACACCACAAACTCAATTTCTTTATGTTCGCATGGCTTATGTAGCGCTGGATAATGGGCCAACAATCAGATGATGTCCATGTTTGAGCATGCTATTTCTTTCAGTGATGTATATGCATTCCATCATTATTAACACCAAGAACAGAACAATTCCCTATTGGTGTACTTCTACTCAACACCTTTGTTAAGCAAACTATTTGGAGTTCTGGCAATTAGCTTGAGAGGTGGAAGCCAAGCACAATCATTGATATACAAGATAAGACGAAAACAATCTTATGGGCAAGCAGGTGGAAAACCAAATGTAGCCAGTTGTTAAGCATGCGGGGGGAAGTAAAACAAATTTAGCTAAGTCTATGAAATAATAGTGTTTTAAATAGATAGATAATATAGAAATTAAACTACATGGACTTAAACTACATCAAAAGAATGGGTTATAGGCGTTACCTCGTGGATTCTGGTGATCAATAAATAGAATTTGAATCTGAAGGAATCCCTAAATTCTTTGGTGGGATTTCATAAGTGGAAAAGAGAGAAGTTAGTATAGACAATGATCATAGAAAAGAAAAAAGAAGAAATTAATTTACCATACAATTGCCATGCAACCTCATCTTCGGTTACCCAAGAAACCACGTCAAAAAGTGTCACATGCTATTGCAAGAGCATCTTCAGTTTTGTTTTAGGCCTATCATCATTACACGATTCAATAAGATATCTCATCCTCAATTTTTTTGGTTAAGCCATCTCTAATTAGATCCAATGTTTCTCAAGAAGATTGTTTTCTATTTTATTTCACATATATATGGTTTTTGTTTCTCAACAGAACACAGCCAAGAGATGTACGACTGATCCAGTTTCTCACCAAAATGAAGTGAAGATGCCCATTGGGAATTGATGCAAATGAAAGCAAATTCAAAATTGTTTAGAAACTTGATCCAATTTCAAACCAACAAGAAAAAAAATATTCGGACAACAAGAAAAAAAATATTTAGACACAACACGTTATGTAGAAAGTGAATCAATTGAAAGTATGATAAACATCTTACTTATATTCCATCAATTTAATTTATTAATAAAAAAGCTAAAAAAACTTCAAACATTTTGAGTATGATGAATTATTTCATTGCTTCATGAATTTAGTTATATTTGATTTTTTTTGTCATTACCACCACATCTAGCAATGGCATGATATAGTCTGAAACATTGGAAGGCTATGTTTGATTGACCTTTTTTCCATGAATAATATTTTCTATCACAAAATTTTCATAAATTTGTAGCGTTCGATAACTTACATTTTTCACGGAATTGTTTTCCAAAAAAATAGACACGTGACCCTATTTTCCTATAAAACAGTGGAAAATAAAACTTGCCCAATTCGTAAAAATTAAATTCCATGGAATTCTTTTTTCTTTCTAACGAATTTAGGGATCAGACTGAAGATTAGTGGTGAGTTCTCTCTCATCTCTCGCTGTGTGTTTGCGACCCTTAGGGTTTTTCTTACCTCTCAATCTCTTCTTCGAATCGATCAATTTTTTTCTCGAACGGTCTCCAATGGCGTTCCAGTACTTGGAAGCTCGGAGCAAAGTGCAGCCGGAGCTCGCCGAGTGGTATAATTCTTTGGCGGATCTGTACCAGAAGAAGCTCGGGCACCAGCTCACTCTCAAGCTCGACCAGTTCATCGCCATCGCCATGGCTGCCGTCCAGGTCATGATCCCTTCACTTTTGAAGGGTTTATGGATTTCTTAGATTGTTGCTCATAAATTTAGTAGGATTTTTATTTTGGTAATTCGAATCAAGGATGAAATGTGAAACGAATTATGATTTGTTACATTTTATTATAAGATCTCTAGGGAGTAGTAACTTCGAAAACCATTGTCGTGTTTGTGTCGCATTGTATCGTTTGTCGAATATGTATCTGACCTGTCATGTCTGTGCAACATAGAACAAGATGTTCTCTGTTGTGTAAGTTACATGTGCAAAATTTGTTTTATGCTTACCAAAAGAAGATGTGGCACTAGTTAATACTCGATCTTGATCATATCGTCTTCATACATTCCTCTTTCATCTAGGGTTCATGGATTTTAGTTTGATTCTTGTAAATTTTGGGGTTTTATTTGGCAAGTTGAAGTAAAGATAAAGTTTTTAGCAAAAGATGATCTCTTGCATGTTGTGATTAGATCTCTAGGAAGCATTGATGCTCCGAAAACCAGTGCCTTGTCCAAGTCGTGTTATGTCGGATTTGTCGTCTCCGTTGGTATCTGTATCTGTCAAGGTTGTAAAGGTCGTTAGACGGTAGTTGGACGAGCACTGGACGCCTAGTGCCTAATTTTCCATAGGCACCACGAGTAAAATTCTCTGTGTAAGTTTTGAGAGGAAAAAAATGTTCATTAACAAAATTTTGTGTTTTGGTTACCTTCATATCGTCCCTATCCCTTTCTCTGCCATCTTGGCTTTATGGATTATAGTTTGACTCTCCTAGATTAGGGTTTTGATTTGGTAAGTTAGGGGAACTCTTAGTTAAGATGGTTAGGAATGTTTGAAGCAAAGATGAAGTTTGAAGCATATCATCTTCTCACGTCATGTGGTACAAGATGTAACCACCACTTTTCACCTTAGGGATATTTTGGTAATTTTGCATGTTGCTAATTTTATTTTATTTTATTATATTAGTGGTTAGTATAAAATTAATTAGTATTGCCTAAAATTAATTAGTGTTAGTATTAGTGATAACTATTTAGAATTAATTTAGTTAGTTGTCATGGATATAATATTCCTTTTTAGTTAGATTAGATTTTTTCCATAACTAATTAGATTCCTTTCCCTCTTAAATTTGAATTTAAATTAGTGAGTGGAGTGACATGTTTAGTAATTAGACCAACATCCAAGGCCAAGAACTAGGCCGGCTCTATCATGAAGAGATTCAAATTCAATTTTCCCTCCAAAATACCTACTTCTTCTTTAAGACACTTCACATTTAATTTATTTCATTTTCTACCAATTTTTAGATCTAGAATTTGAATTACAAACCCAATTCTCCAACAAATTCACTCATTCTTCTTCCATTGGAGGGTAAGGAGCTTGGAGCACAAGAAAAAACTTGAAGAGGAGTCCAAGCAATGAGGATCGTGTCCGATTCATCTTTCTCGTGTCCAAATACGGAGTTGTTCAAAGGAGCCACATAAACGTTAGACAATTCTCTTAATTTCACCAATTTCATGGTTAGGAACACCCCTTGTACCTATAGGAACTTTCCCATGGTTGGAATTGACTCTCCAATGATAGATCTAGGTGTTAGAAGCCTTCATTTTGGTAGATCTAAGCTTTTGTTAAGAGGAGTGTTGAGTTTTAGGCTCAATTTGGAGGAAATTGTGTCCATCAAGTGTGTGATTGGTGTCCTCATTAGGATTATTAGTGTCTAATTGAGTGTATATTGGTGTCCACAAAAAAAAAAAAAAAAATATATATATATATATATATATATATATATATATAATGAGTTGTTGTATTGGTGTATCATGATGGCGTGGGTGTAGGTTTGTGTACCATAGAGTATCATGATACTTGGTATTGAGACTCTAGGTAGTGGACACTAGGTGTTTGATATTGGTTTTGTACTAGTGTTTATTCATTAGGGGCTTTGGTACTATTGAGTTTGAGTATCTTGGCTTGATACTTGAGTGTTGGGATGTTGGAGTATAATATGGTGGTGGTGTGGGGTGAAGTGAGGCTTGGTTAGGACTGCCCTTGCTGTGTCCAGTTACAGCAAGTAGGGGCAGTAACTGCAACTATAGCTGCAAAATTTTGCAGCAATAGCAACAAGAGATAGGATGGTGAAAAATAGTTGAGTGGTGTTCAGGTCCAGTAAAATTGTTTTGCACAGCACATGCAGTGCATTGTAGCCAGTAGGCTAAGGGGGATGAGCGGCAGTGAGGGGCTCGGGTTCAGTCCTTAGCAGCAGCTAGCTGCAAGTGCATAGCTATTTCAGTGGGAGAGTGATCTGGTTTTGCAGTAGTGATGTAGTTGCAGTCATATGACTATGAACTAGGGAGAGGCTTGTTTACAGAGGGCAGCAACCGCTGCAAAGGGAAATGGGTGTAGTGTCAGGAAATGCAACCTCCAGTTAGTGTAGATGCAACAGCCTTCTTACCTACATTTCCTGCAGAATATGCAGTGATCCATGCTGCAGTGGAGCTACAAAATTGCAGCAAGTGCAGTAGCTTACTGCAGAATTTGGGATCATCAGCAGAATTTAGGTGGGTGGGGGTTGTGCCAGGTAAATAGAGTATCCAGTATGTTTAGGGAAGCAAAGGGCATTAACTAGTTGGGTGAGATACTAAAGATAAATATCCTAGTGTTGGGGTATTGTATATGAGTGTATTGAATTGAGTATCAACTTTAGGTGTGTGATACAATATGAAAATCAGTGGGGTGTGATACTGTGTATTAGTGGGTGAGGGGTATTAGTGCTAGTGTGGTTTAGTGCCAAGATGTAGAAATTGGATAAGGTTAACTAAGGTATTATAATATTAGGTATTATGATATGTCTTAGTAACTAGGAAGAGATACTAAGATACGAGATATTGGTATGTTAAGATATGAGTATTGAGTTTGGGTATTAAGTTTAGATTAGTATTGAGGCATTTCTTGATACCAAGGTATGGATACTAAGGTAAGTTAAGATACTAGTATATAGCTAGGATATAATATGATATGAGTAAGATAATTATAAATACATCTAGTATTGACATATCATAGTAATGGGTTATGACCTAGAAAACCTAGAATTGATTAGTTTAGCTATGTAGGCCAACCAAGTAGATAATTTGGAACCCAAATTAGGTAATTGACTTAGTTTAAACCAAATAACCTAGTTTTGACATAAAAATCTAGTTAAATTTATTTATGTGTCCAAAACACCTATTTGACATGGAAATTCATATTTTAGGTCTTCGAGGCTCTGATACGGACATTGTTTGATATTTTATCTCGATCATAGATGAGTACATTCTCTGATAGTTTTCTCTAGTTGATAATTACTATGATACATGTTTTAGTAGTGTTGTACTTGATTCCTGACACGATGGTACACGGATTAGTATATCATGAATTTTCGTCATGAGATATTGTTTTCATGTTATTCATGTGCAAGTTATCCCTGTGTAACGTGTCATAATTTGGATCCACTATACTAGTCGGGGGTAGGAAAATGTTAGTTAGATGTGTGATCAAACCCTTCCATGTGCAAGTAAACCATGTGAGTGTTAATCATACACTTCACATATGATTAACTAGGCCATAAACCTCTGTGCAAGTTCCAAAGCCGATCACATATCAAAGCTAGTATTTCAAGTACTTAGTTAGTATAGTTATTTCCTGTTCAGTTCATATTCATGATTTATGTCCTATTTCTCCTGCTTTACTTACATTCATTATTACTATGCCATATTCCTGCTCTTACTTTTTCATCATGTATTACATTACTATATTATTTTATAGTTTTTATCATTTCAATGGAACTGCTATTGGAGTTGTGATCGTTCCATCCTGACTGGATAATATTTTTAGGCTTTATTGTTCTCCACGTTTCTAAGTTCAGAGTGATGCTATGATCGAGATTACTTTTGCACTATGAACCTAGTGGTGATCTCTGGTGAGATCTAGGCTCTACCTTGGTCCTTGCGAAGATATGGAAAAGCTCTTTCTTGAGATCATTGATGAGGATTTCCGGCATCATGGGTCTACTGTAAGCTTGGACGTGATACCCCCGCTGATGAATTTTTTTAGCATTTTAAAATGATAGATTGTTGGATATTTTTACTTTGATCTCGATTTTATTAATATATCAATGTTGTCTTGACTTTATTAGCATTACAATGATGGATATAATGGATTTGACCTTGATTTGATTAATTTTGTTTTATTTCTTGAATTTGAGCCTCATTTTGGGCTTTCTTATTTTTATTATTCATTAGAAGTTGCTTGAAAATTGTAACTTTTTCAACGGAAAATGTTAATTTTCTATGAAAAAAATGCAATTAAACAACAAAATATCATTCATAGAAAATAGCTTTTTTCATAGAAAATAATGACAATTAAATACCCAAATTAAACTTTTTATGAAAATTTATTTGATTTTCCACAAGAAAATAATTTCTATCAAACGTCATTAGAAAACAAATTCTAAATTCCATGAATTTTTTCTGAGTAAAATAATTTCGTCAAATTAATTAATTTTCCATATTTTTTCTTCTTGCAATCAAAGGCACCCTAAATGAAATCCCTCCTTAACTGGAGAAATTGGTTAATTACCAACGTTTTCGAGCAACTCCAGCTAATCAAAAAATATTTTGGGTGCGTTTGTTTGCAAGGTAAAAAGTACGTAGAAAATAAATTAATTCCACAAATTATTTTAATAGGAAAAAAATTTCATGCAATTTTGAAAATTTCCATAATGGAGTTGTTTGATTGCAATTATTTTCTTTGTGAACAATTAAATGAACTTCCACGAAAAACTTAATTTAAGTGTTTGATTGTCATTATTTTCCACAAAAAATAGTTATTTTTTATGAAAAATGATATTTTTGTTATTCGATTGCACTTTTTTCTATAGAAAATTAACATTGTTTTAATTGAAAAGCTTACATTTTCATGCAACTTCTAATAAATAATAAAAATAAGAAAACCCAAAATGAGCCTCAACTTCAGAAAAATATATATAATGAAATTAATCAGATCAAGATTAAATCTTTCGTATCCATCAATGAAATGTTAATAAAGTCAAGGCACCATTGAAATACTAATAAAGTTGAGAGCAAAGTAAAAAATATCCAACAAATCCATCAGTCTAAAATGATAAAGAATCATCAACGAGGATCTCATCCAAGCTTACGGTAGATCTATTATCGTCGGAGCTCCTCATCCGTAATCTCAAGAAAGAACTTTTCCGTTTTTTCGTCCCCCTAGAACACTTGCATCAAATCCATTATGTCTAATTGGTCGATGTTAATCTCTTTTAGTTTTTCCAAAAGTGCTTGCCTATTGACGTAATTATGTGCCATTTATGTTCCAAGAATAGATGCTTATTTGTCGAAAGCAATAACGATCATCTTGGGACTTTGCTACCTTCGGAAGGGTCAGGGCAACATCTTCCATTAGCTTTGCACACTTTCGTCGTCATGGGGGACTCCCTTGCACCGACAGATTTGAAGTCATTGAATGACTTGGTTGTGTTTCTCCACATCATTTTTACCCTCCAAGTCGTCATCCACGGGATTAACATCAAGTTCGCTCATCTGGGAAAAATCATTCACCGTAACCGCTCGATCATCTTTCGCGACGTTGTTACCAAAATCCGTAAGTAAATCCAAGGGCGGAGCCAGGATTTTAGTTTACTAACTTAAATATCCTAAAAATTTTAAGCAAAAAAAATATCTGAGAATATTATCTTGGATTTCTCAAAGAGAACAGATACGACTGCCATGATTTTGAGGTAATTGTTCCAGTACATAAACTATCAATCAGGTAACTATAGGACTTACCATACAGATTAATTAAATTCATGATACGGAAGTGCTAAAATTTATATTTAAATTCATGATTCAGTTAACAAAGCATCATATGCTTTTAACATATCTTTGGGATCCCAAACATATAGACAATGGTAGTAAATATTTAAATTGTTTGGGATCTTGAAACTAATTTTTACTACTATAATGAACAATTAATCTTATAAAGACTTTTGAATTCATTTTTGTTTATAATGTTGCTGCTGCTCATAATTTTTCAAGATCCCAAACAATTAAACATGAGTGAAATAATTGCAGGTAGCATGTTAAAGCATATTACTGGAAGATTCCAAACAAACCCAATTAACAAAGCATTATATTTAAGCATAAATTGTATACTACAAAAAAATTGACAGAGAGCTAACATTGTTGAAGCCTTCTATTTTAATTCCATGATAGAAATTCAACAAATATAGCAAGTATAGAAACATTAAAGGAGAGAGACATGGTTCCTTCTTTACCTCAAGTTTTCTTGACCGTTCTTTGGCAAGGTTCATTTCACCTAAGCTTGGACTCTTGCTTCCTCTCTCTCTGGAACCTAAAAATTGAAATACAAAAGAAGATGACTCACGGTTATACAAATAACCGTAGCATCTTATTATTTAGTGCAAATTTTACTTCACCTATCTACCTTTCATAGCTCTTGTTTCTTTCCTCTTCTTTCCATAGGCAAGTTCTGGATTCACCAAAGCTGCAGAGGAGAGGTGGGAGAGAGAAGTTGGGAAATGAGTGTTGTGTTCGTACGGTACGGAATATAGAGGAGGGGGGCGCTCGAGAGAGGATTTTTGGGGAAGGGACATGCCATGACCTGAGAGAGAGAGAGAGAGAGAGAGAGAGAGAATGCTCTGTGACAGAGGGAGGGAGCGGCGTGTGGGCTGTCCTTTGTGTGAGAGTGAGAGAGGGGGAAATGAGTGAGTACAAAAGAAAAAAAAATTAGTGCTGGGCGGGACTCGAGTGTCGGCTGGTTACAAGAAAAAAAAATTTTGGTGGAGGCTGGAGGTGGGCTGGAGCCCACCCCAGCCCACCAATAGCTCCGCCCCTGAGCAAATCATAGTACATGGGGGCAGCCGGTGGTCATATAGGAATTGGTGATAGAAGAAACAAAAATATAGCAACTCTCCAGACTAGTAACATGCAACTAAAAAGATGTTGGATATGGAATTATTACATATGCATAGCATATCCCATCTACAATCAGGGCCGGTCCTGAGGTTTATTAGGTCCAGGACGGAAAAAAAATTTGTGCCCTTCTTTTTTCATAAATGTCTATTTTTTTCAATAAATAAATTGTATTAATAAAGATATTGATCAATAGGTCTCCTCCAAACAAGAACTTCCAAAAAGCACATGACAAAAAATAATATGGTCCAATAACGATTAAAAAGTTAAACCATTTTCTTCATATTCTTTTGTATATCTTCTAGTACATATTCCTTAGACATAGGTCTCCTCCAATGATCTAAAAAAATTAAAGCACTTTCTTTATATTTTCCAGTAGAAGCCACCTGGCCCACCTCCAATGACTCAAAAAGTTTAACCACATTCTTCATATTTTTCTAGCGATCTTCTAGCACATATTACTTAGGACTTTGGCTTCCTTCAATGACCTACATAACAAAACAACCAAATCAAACAAATTCTCATCTAAAATGATTTCTTCTTGCATTTTTTGAGGCAAAATCATCAATTGTTTGATCAACAACGATATTTTTCAAGATATCCTTTTCAATACTTAAGATTGCTAATCCATTTAATCTGTCTTGAGTCATGGTGGTCCGCAAATAAGATTTAATTAATTTTAACTTTGAAAAGCTTCTTTCTGCGGATGCCACAGTAACAGGTACAGTCAATAAAATTCTATATGCAATAAGAATATTGGGAAACATTTCCATTTTTTTTGCAAACTCCATAATTTTAATAGAATTCCATGGCTTATGCACTTCGTATGCTTCACTAGGTAGCATCTCTTGCAATATTTGTAACTCAGAAAGTAAGTACTTTGCATCAATATCAGACACGTTACCATGTTTCAAAGCTATTTCAAGATTTAAACAAGAACTTTTCATTTCATCATCATCCAATGAAACTAACTTAGATGCATCAAATAAGAATCCAAAAATACATTCAAAATTTTTCATTTGTTCAAATCTGCTATTTAACTGAGAAAGAGCCATATCAACTAAAACAAGAAAGTAATCAGTTCTAAAGGTTTCTTGAGCAGATTGTTGTTCTCTTTCCGTATTTGGAATCTCATCAAAATATTTCTTTCTAGAAACTCTGCGCTTAATTGGGAAAATGGGCTCAATTTCCAATTCAGATGCAATTTCTTTAGCATCAATAATGGCAGAAGTAAAGCCGCTTTCTCTATATTTTTCAAACCATGAAATTAGTCCTTCTAAGTTTTTAACAGCAACATCAATAAGCATATTTTCAGATTGCAAGATTTTGCTAATTAAATTTATCTTGTATAAAATTTCATGCCAAATAACCAAACTTAAAATAAAGTCAAAACTTGAAAACTCACCCGAGACTAACTTTTCAGCTTCCCAACTTACTTTGGAATCATCAGCAACTTCAATTAATTTTTTCAAAGCTAGTTTTATTTGAGGAGCTTGGGTTTTTATTGCTTTAACACTTTCAATATGGCTCTCCCAACGTGTGGCAGACAATGATTTCAAAGTTAAGTGATCAACATATTCAAGGAGCAAATTCCATCTCTTTGTTGAATTAGAAAACACATTATAAATGGTTTGACAAGCTCCAAAGAAAGATTTTTCTTTTAAACAAGAATTGGCCATATCACAAAGTACTAAATTCAAACAATGACAGCCACATGGCATATAAAAAGCTCTAGAATTTATATCCAACAATCTTTTCTGAACTCCTTGGTGCTTTCCTTTCATGTTAGACCCATTATCATATCCTTGTCCTCTCACATTATCAATATCAAGATCAAGAGAGTGTAGAGTAGATTGTAATTCATTAAAAAGTCCCAATCCAGAAGTATCTTGCACATTTAGAAACTCTAAAAAATATTCTTCTATTTTTATTGGGGTATTGTTCACATCTACACATCTTAAAATTAAAGTCATTTGTTCTTGGTTACTTGCATCAGGAGTGCAATCAAGAATCACCGAAAAATATTTTGCTTCTTTTACTTTTTGAATGACTAAACTCTTAACACTTGATGCCAATGTAAGTATCAACTCATTTTGAATTTTATGACTAAGATAGTGATAATGAACACTTTTATCTTGAATGAGTCGAAAATGTTGCATCATTATCGGATCAAACTCTGCTATTGTTTCAAGAAAACCTAAGAAGTTCCCATTCGATACGTCATATATTTTTTCATTTGTTCCACGAAAGGACAAATTATTTATTGCAAGTCTTTTCACAACAGCAATTAATCTCACCATAACTTGTTTCCAATGATCAGTATCTTTTTTTATTTGTTCTTGTAATTCTTTATCAATCGTTTGATTTATATTCAATCTGATTCGTAGCTCAACCAAAGCTTTAAGGTTAATGAGGTGTTCACGGCTGTTTTCATGTTCTTTAAGTTTATCACCTAGATGTTTCCAATCACTAACACCTTCATCTGCTAAATGACTTCTAGTGTGAATTCTCCTTACCACTTTACAACAGAAACAAAATACTCTATCAAGTTCTTTTGAATAAACCAACCACTTTCTATCAGAAACTTCCCCATTTGCTAGTTTTCGATTATAATAATCAAAAGAAAATGATCTATTTTGATTATCTTTAGGATAAATATAATTGGCTTCTCTAACAGGTCCTTTTTCCACCAATAAGTCTCTCAATTTTGCATCTAAACTATCCCACACTCTTGGATCAAAAATATTCAAAGTCATTTTAGCTTCTGACCAATCAAGCACATTGATATTTTTATCATTTTCAATTTGCTCATTTTCGAAAACAATTTTAGGTTCTTCACTATTGATTTGCTCAGTTTCATTTCCACTTAGATTTAGATTTTCTAAATTTATCTCATTCTCATTATGTACAAATTCATCAGAATGCATATGTTGTTCATATTCACTAATCAATTCTTCAACAGGATTTTCATAAGAATCATTTGTTTTCTTCATATATTTATCTAGAGAATTTTTTTGGCTTTTAATAACCTCTTCTATCATTTTTTTTCTTTTTCTTTTCTGACTTCCAGAGGCTTGTTTTCTAGGAAACATAATTGTAGTTAATAAATAAGGCAATAAATTAACAATAAAAATCACGGAAATAAATTAGTGTGTTCGACGGTTCTTCCCTGTACAAGAAGACAAGTAGACAACCAGAGGCTTTTTCTTTTCTGACTTCCCGTAGCTTGTTTCCAAAGGCTTTCTTCAATTCTCACTGTACAAGAAGACAACCAAGACAATAAATAAATAAAAAATTGGTTCAACTTTATATATCAGAAACATAAAAGCTAATATAACTTTATATCTTTCAATAACCGAATATACCTTGCAGTCTAAAGTCCAGAAAAATCGATTCTCAAGAAAAAATTCAGACATGTATATGTATTGCTATCTCAAAAAAAAATTAGAGAAAAAAAATTAGGATTATTTTTTGATAAATTGAAGAAAAATTAGGATCCTTTTGGTGTGTATGTGCTTCCTGTAGGTTGTTAGGGAATTTTATTTGCAAATAAGGTTTGAGGTTTCCTTAATAGTTATTAGTTAAGGTCAATTATGCAATTTTCTTAGGTCAATCATCAGAACTTGAAAGCAATAGTAATATTGATAACACAAAATATGCAACTTAAAACTAATCCTAATGCATTTGAACACCGAAAAGTTTAAAAAAAAAACTTAAATCAAGAGAAATTACACAGACAAGAACACACAATAATCAACTAGCTATGACATCTCATTTATTAGGGCTTTCTTAGGTCAATCATCAGAATATGGAAGCAGACTCGTAAACCATGATTCAGAATCAGTATGCAACTGAAGAAAAATTGCATCAATTCGGAAAAAAAAAATGAACTCAGAGAAGTTCAATACTTGAATCAAGGACAAGCACACGTAACAATCGATGAAGAACAGGACTTAGAGCAGCTAAATTCCGAAATATGGCATTAAATCGAATAATCGATAATATATAAAAGGAATCGAAGTGATCAGTAGAAACCCTATCCAGATCTGAAATTCTGAACTAGTCGAAGATGCAACAACCAACAAACTAAAATTTCAGCAAAAAAAGAACAAAAGAAAAGAATCCGTACCTGAACCTCAAGAACCTGGAACTGGAAGAAATCGATGGAGAGGAAGAATTCTCTCTCTGACTCTCACAGTCTCACTCTCTCTAGGAACGGAGGGTCCGATTCTGCGCGGAGCATTTTAGGGTGCAGGGACTCAGCTTCTTCTTCGTTGTGCTGAGAGGAGGAAGTGGTGGAAACCGTGGAATTGGCTCTTTAATTTATTCACTTTGAAAAGAGTTAAAGAGATCTCAGATCTGGCTAGGCCCTGCCGCCCTAGGGAAGAGGAATCGATTTTGAGCTCCAGCCGTCCAAAGGAATGACTTACTTTGGAAAGAGGAATGACTTACTTTGGAAAGAGGAATGGCTTTAGCACTTCCTCTTTAGACTTTATCTCTCAAAAGAGATCTGGCTTTGAAAAGAAGCCCGGCCCTGGCTTTAGCACTTCCTCTTTGAAAAGAGATTTGATGTATATGTTTTATTATATCATAATGTCTGTTTAGATACAGGGCCAAAAGAGATTTTGGGGCCCCTATTCACTTTGGGCCCTGGGCAGTGGCCCAGCCTGCCCTGCGCCAGGGCCGGGCCTGTCTACAATAATAATGTTAAGCAGGATACCTTCAAGTTTGCAAACTAAAACAATAAAAGCTGAATGATACCCTTAAACAAATGTTATCTGACATAGATATTGATGTATAATTGAGCACAAATAATAGCCCATTACAAATTCAAGCATATAATCAGTTATCTATTCTACTATATAATATCAAAACTAGGCTTCACCGTGAAAATTTTTCGTTCCAAAAATACTCTTCATTACATTTCAATATGTATTAATGTTGATAAAAATATATAAGTAATTAAAAACAGTAATTAAATGCATATTAAATGTATGTATGCATGCATGAGGCAAATTGGGGAATGATAGTTAATAAAACAAAGATATGCATGCATGCAAAGTAGGTAGTATATATATATATATATATATATATATATATATATATATATATATATATATGTGGGCAATGTTCTTTGGATCTTAATTTCTAGAAGCCTTAGAGGAAATGAGACTGAAATTAATTAATGTCTATATATATATATATATATATATATATATATATATATATATATATATAATTCAAAATCTTTTCTTAATAGGTGTAACTACGTATATGTTGATTATGTATAAATCCCTTCATTCCCATGTACGTACGTACCGAAATTTTCGTTCCCTAGCTTCAAAATCTATTCTATAAGTGAAGATTAAGCTGAATTAATTCATTAGTGCCCAATAAAACATGTATGTAGACACTGGCGGACACTAAAGGGTTTCAGAAACCAAATCTCTCTGAGGGGCCGGGAAGTGTGGTGCTCTTGTATTGATAAAATATATGTACAGATGATTGTAGCCTCCTAACTTTTTCTTTAGTTGAGGAGACTGTTCATCATCTAGTTACTTTTGGGCACCAGGAAATAGCATATAAATAGCTCATTATATGCATGTCTCCAGTATGCCCACTTATCTTCTGTCTAAAGCCAGTACAGTGTTTTCAACAAAAATTTATTAGGATTCATCGAGGAGCAACATTGGCATAAATGACTATAGAAATATGCTTGCAATGAACTTTTATTTGTGCCCAAGTTAACATAACAATAAAGCCTTCACCCCTAATTTTTGTCATGCACTACATGAATCCTTTTTCTCAGTCCAACTCTATCGAGGGTCATCTCGTTCGTAACAGTGACTATAACCATATTCTTCTTCACTGTAGCATCCATGTTTATTTGGGTATATCTCTGGTTGTACCATATCCTTTGTCTAAGACGCATCAAATTATCAATATAATACCACATTGAAATTCAAACTCCAAAAAGAAAAATAATGAACATATAATAGCACATAAATATAAATACATTGGTATCCAGATTCAGTAGGAGAGAATAATCTAGGTCTTTCATTCATCATGATATTACATATATATACATCCACATATCAACTTGGGCCTAAGC
The DNA here is from genome assembly GCA_036927795.1 of Iris macrosiphon. Classification (NCBI taxonomy): domain Eukaryota; kingdom Viridiplantae; phylum Streptophyta; class Magnoliopsida; order Asparagales; family Iridaceae; genus Iris; species Iris macrosiphon. Next base: position 102,706,136 of record JAYESA010000019.1, on the reverse strand, counting down.
CACATGGACAAATCACCATATATACAATTTAATCCCAATACCCCCCTCAAGTTGGAGTATGCAAGTCACAAATGTCCAACTTGCGCAAAAGAAACTCAAATTGTCGTTTGTCCAAAGCTTTCGTGAAAACATCCGCCAATTGCTATCCGTCGGCACATGAGATGTGCGAATAACTCAATCAAGAACAACATCCCTCAAAAAGTGACAATCCACCTCAATGTGTTTAGTGCGCTCATAGAAAACTGGATTCTGCGCAAAATGTAAAACAAATTGACTATCACAAAACAAATCTATAGCACACGAATGTTGCACCCCCAAACTGCCAAGCAACCCTTTGAGCCACTTAAGCTCACACATGACCGCTGCCATCACACGATATTCTGCTTAAGCCGAAGAGCGGGACACTGTCACCTGTTTCTTCGTCTTCCAAGAGATAGACGAGTCACCAAGAAAAACTAACAAACCAGACAAAGAGCATCTCGTGATGGGACAACTCGCCCAATCGGAATCACACCACCCCCGGAGCCGCAAAGCACAGTCAAAGCAAAGGAGAATGCCTTGACCAGGATAACCCGTCAGATACTAACAACCCTCAAAGCCGCATCCCAATAATCACACCGGGGCTCATGCATAAACTGTGACAAGATGTGAACAGCGTAAGCCAAATCTGGCCGAGTAAACGAAAGATAGATCAGCCGCCCCACGAGTCGCCGATATGCTTTTCCATCTGACAACAGTGGACTTGTAGAGCATACCAGATGATGATGTTATTCCATGGAAAAGCTTGCGGGTTTCGTCCCCAACAATCTTGTCTCAGAGATAATGTCAAGTGTATATTTTCGTTGGCACAAAAAAAATTTCCTCTGCACTTTGAGCTATCTCAACTCCAAGAATAAACTTCAACACTCCAAGGTCCAATTCATATGAAAGCATGTACTCAAAAAATTCAGTAAGAGTAGCAGAATTATTGCCAAAGAGAATCAAATCGTCGATATACACAAGAACATTCATCTGAACATCACCCTTATGAAGAGTAAAAAAATGAGTAGTCAGAGTACGATTGGAAAAATCCATACTCCCGCAAAGAAGACGCCAACTTCGCAAACCAACAATGAGACGCCTGTTTAAGCCCATAAAGAGATTTTTGAAGCCGACTAAACTGATCAAGGTGTGTGGTTCGGAAACCAGGTGGTAGTTCCATATACACTTTTTCGGTATGATCTCCATGCAAGAAAGTATTGTGAACATCCATCTGATGTAGTTCCCAATTCTTTGCTGCAGCTACAGCTAGAAAAGCACGAACAGTAACCATTTTTGCAACCAGAGCAAAAGTATCAGTGTAATCAATCCCTTCAACCTAATGATTGCCGAAAACCACCAAACGGGCTTTAAGCCGCTCAACACTCCCATCAGAATTATACTTTATCTTATACACCCACCGGCTCCCCAGAGTATATTTTCCAGCCGAAAGCGTATCCGTTGTCCATGTATCATTATCCTCCAAAGCCCGTATCTCCTTCTGCATAGCTTCACGCCACCCTGCATCTTTAACCGCCTCTTTAAAAGAGGCCGGTTATATACCTACAATTACAGCAGCAAGAAATTTTTTCTGTCCCAGAGAAAATCGATCATAATTCAAAAAATGTGCTATAGGATAAGGAGTACCTGAGGAGTGATTGGACGTGGTGGAACATTGGGAGGAAGGACTATGACTCAACTTTCGTATTATATTTGTAACAAAATTGCGGAGCTTCACGGATGAAATTTTGGCACGCATTCCATACCCCAGTACACCCTCACCATCTGGCGCCCCCACCGCCGCCTCATCCTCCACAGTGGCCTTAGCTGCGCCACCCTCATCATCAGCCGCCTCTACCGCATTGTTCCCATTTGTGGATACAACCGTCCCATCCGTATGAGGTAAATCACACCCCGTAGTACTGTAGATCACAGGATAAAATCCCAAATCATCATCACCCACGACAGGAGGCGCAAGCTCAGGTTAAGCCGTACCACTATGATCATCCTCAACAGAATAGAGAAACTCAGTCTCATAAAATTTAATATCTTGAGAGACAAAAAATACCAATGGCAAGATCATACAATTTTTAACCCTTTTTGTCATAGGGATATCCCACAAAAACACACTTTCGACTACGACTGACAAATTTGTCCATTTTAGCTTTTTGGTTGTGGGAAAAACATAGACAACCAAAAACACGTAATTTATCATAAGAAGAAGAAGCATCATATAAAATTTCATAAGGGGTTTTAAAACCAAGAAGACTTGAAGGGGTTCAATTGATCAAATAACCGGCCGCCAAAATACATTCTCCCTAAATTTTTTTTGGCAAATTTTTCTTAAAATGTAAATCACGTGCCAAATTCAAAATATGTCTATATTTTTGTTCGACCCTCCTATTCTGCTGAGGTGTACCTACACAAGATATCTGAAATAAAATACCATTATGTGCAAAGTGCTCACACAAGCAATTAAACTCAGTACCATTATCACTTCGTACAATTTGAATTTTCAAATTAAATTGCTGCTCAATTATAGAAAAAATAACGTGAACATCTTGTATACTTCAGTCTTATCAATCAAGAAAAACATCCAAACACCACGAGAAAAATTATCCACAATCGTCAAAAATATCGAGCTCCACACGAAGAAGGCGTAGGATACGACCCCCAAAGATCACAATGTATTAAATCAAAAATTGCAACAGCCCGAGAGTCACTAACAGAAAAGATACCTCGAGTTTGCTTTGCCTGATGGCAAACTTCACATGCCTTATTCACTGAACTACTAGAGCTACTAACAACAGGAAGAGACTTTATTACTTTATCAAAAGGATGCCCAAGTCGCTGATGCCAAATATCCAGAGAAGTCGTCATAGTCAATGCCAATGCCTGAGTCTTCGGTACAATACGAAAGTATTAGAGTCCGTCCTACCATTCATCGACACCAATCAGAGTCCTCAAACTGGAGTCTTGTATCACGCACAATTTTTAGTGAATTGTCCAACATAATTTGTATCATCAATAAGATGGGCCATAAAGATTAAATTACAATATAATTAAGGTACGAATAGAACATTCATGAGAACAATACCCGGTGCAAGAGCAACACGCCCGCAACACGAAGCAACCACAGTCCGTCCGTTTGGGAGCCTAACCGGACATACTTCTATTTTTGTTACCCCCGACAATAAATTCAAATTTTCAGTAACATGATTCAAAGCGCCTGTATCAATAATCCAAGATGCAATAGACTTACCCACCATACGGTTCTCCGGAGATCTGACCAAAGAGTTACCAAGCAAAGAAATAAGTTGTTGCCATTGGTCCGAAGTTATTCCCGGAACACCGCCTGCACCATCACCTGCCATACGTGTCTGTGCCACAGCCGTCGTGCCACGTCCTGCCTCCTCCGTACGCACCTCCGTACCCCGTCCACGTCTACCACCAGCCATGTGTTTGCCACCACGTCCGAAGCTAGCCCCTCGTTTGCCGCCACACGGCCTATCCCCCTACCAATCCAAAAATCCATGTTTATCGAAGCAAGTGGCTTCTTCATGTCCGCTGCATTTGCAAAAATTACAAAGTAACTCTAATTTATCCCGAGTATCCAAATAAGATGGCCCATGGTTAACAGAAGGAGTTTTAATCGCAAGCACCATAACCTCGTCCCGTTCATAGTAGACTTGTATGGACGTGCGCAATCGTTCCTCCTGTAGCATTGATTGATAAGCATGCGCCAAAGTATGAAACGGATCGTGTGCCAATAAAGTCGAGCGGACGTTGCGATAGAGTTCCTGATTGATCCCATAAAGAAATTGATGAAAGCGCTCCTCATCAACCCGTTTATGCAGCTTCTTCGGGATATCACACATACATTTGCCGCAACTGCACACCAGAATAGGTTCATAAGTCCCCAATTCATCCCAAAGGGTCTGCAATTGGCCGAAGTAGTTGTCCATGGACATGGATTTTGTTTGACGATACTCTACCAACGAATGTTTAATCTGTTGAATTCTAATGCCATTTTCCACTCTAAATTGGTCCTTGAGGGAATCTCACAGCGGTTTCGTCTCCTCAAATTAGGGTATCATCTTCTTCACCGAAGCGTCAATAGTGTGCAAGATCTATTGCACAAGCATTGATTGGACACAATACCAATCCTCCAATTTGTCATTCTCCGTAGGTTTATCGATAGACCCATCAATAAACCCAAATTTTTGTCGAGCCCGAAGAGAAAGCCGAATAGATCTCGACATTTTCTCATAATTTTTCCCACGAAATACCACTTTCGTAATTGTATTACCTGGATTTTCATTAGAACCAAGGTAATACAGAGAGGTGGGATCGATCCTTGTTGCCGCCGCCACCGACGTAGAAAACTCGTCGCCGCCGCCGTGGAGAAAAAATTGCTGCCGCTGCTGCCGCTATGGAAAAAGAAATCGTGCCCTAGCTGTCATGCTCTGATACCATGTGAAGAAGTAGTAGAAGAGAATAATCTAGGTCTTTCAATCATCATGATATTACATATATATACATTCACATATCAACTTGGACCTAAGCCATATGGGCCAATCACCATATATACAATTTAATCATACAATTTAATCCCAATGATTAACCTTTTATTCTGATTATTAATTTCCGAAAACAATGATTAACCTTTCACCCTCCAATCTAGCAAACATGTTGTGACATCTTACTGAGATATTATTAATCATGTTCTTTTTGTAGATCTTCTCCCCCTCCCCCCCCCAAAAAAAAAGAACGAAAAGAAAAGAAATAACTGTAATACTTGTTTATCCTAAAATTTTATTCTAGACCCTGAGACTTCATAATTCATGACCATTTGAGTTTGTAACTCATGAATAACACAGAGACAAAAGACAAACATAATGCACTTCAAAAATTTAACAATAAACTAATATGTGTCATCTTTATATGCGAGATCTGTACTGAATTGGATGTTATCTTCACAGTGATATGGTTAGGGTGTTAGCTTCACAACTTTGGTCATAAACATTTACAAAGTGGTCTAGTGTTTCTTTTATCAATAGCTGACATAATGTCTTTGTGCAGGAGCTTGGTGGCAATGCAACACTCATTTTTATGGCACTGAAGAGGCAAAACAAGGAAATCATATATGAAATGACGACATAAGATAATTTTCTAAATTGTCAAGGAAACCTTAATAGATGGGATGGGGAAATATTTTCAACATGAAAGTCGTCTCCATTTATAGACACTTACTAAGCAAAAAAAAAAAGAATTAGTATACTAGATTGAAAGATTCAACATGAATAGTCTCTAGCAAGAATATCAGAATATGCCAGGAATTAGTGAAAATCAAAACTACTGCATTCAAGTTATTTAACTACAAAACAACTTGTATCATTGTTTTCCTTATAAGACAGATGAAACCAACATTTATACAACTAATCCGAAACAAACAATAGTTATCATTTATGATATACCACTGAATACGATTTAACAAATCCTATGTTTCCCACAACAAGCTGTCTTTTCTTTTGGAAAAAAATACTTCAATACTGTTACATTTCCAGACAGATTATCTAATCCAGTCCATGTTTCATGTACAAATAAATAAACTTGATTCCTTGTCATTTGCATACATAAGCAAATATTACAAGATGGAAATGAAAAGAGGTGACAAAAAAGGAACAAAGTTTACTATAAGAAAAGGTAAGCTAATATAAAAATGTGATTAGAACTCTTAAGAAATATGAACACTATCCTATATCAAGAAATAAATTCAAAGTTCAAATTTTTTTCGCAGCTATAACCGATAAGCTAACAGAACTGCCAAGGCATCATTACAAATAAGACTAAGATTGCATGTAGGAGTTGAAGACAACAATATCACCATAATCATTATGAATCACAAAGGCTAAAGTAGATTAGAATCTCAATTCTTTAATCAGAATCCGCTGGCACATAACTATTGGGATTATAATCAGCCTACATAGCATTAGCTATTGTGGCTCTTTTGTTGGTCCACGCAGCTTCCGGTGCAGCTTCCGATGCGATAGTGATGTGGCCATTGTCTGGAGCACCTTCGGGTACATCGACATGCGGAGGGTTAACTTCATCTTCACCTTCACCTTCACTTTTGGAAGTATCACCTTTTTTATATTCACCACTGAGTGTTAGGGTTTTAAATTTGATCTCTAGAAAATAGTGTCACATCCATGTGGTCTTCCAAACTAATACTGGAAAGAACTTGCACTAACGGCTACCGAGAAAAGTTGCACTAACGACCAATTTTATTCTCAATGTAATGTCGTTTGTTTAATCAAACATCACTGCTCATTAACTTTTGTTCATAATTAGACCAAACTTGAATGTCATTAGAGTGTATGAGTGTTTGTCTCAAGATTCAGAAGTTGGAAACTATAAACCCCCTTATTTTTTATACAAATAGAATAATTGGGAATTATTAAGTTTCTAATTAAATGAAATGATGTAAGTTTTTATGTATATATGAATATTTACATATATACATAGGTAAATGTGTGAATATAAGTGCGCATATATATATATATATATATATATATATATATATATATATAAAATTTTACTAGCTGTCTAGCCTACCAGTTAAGACGTGGATCTCCCGTGGTGAAGGTCACGGGATCGAATCACACCCTCCTCCTGTGGGTGCCTAGGCATGGAGGGTAGGGCAAATAAAGTACATATCCAAAAAAAATCTATATAATTAAATATAAGTTAAAAAATAGAAATACTACTCAATAAGAAAATATTTTAAATCAAAAGAGAAAGAATAAAAATAAAATTATAACAAAAATGTATAACAAGTGAACAGTACCCGTTCACTGTTCACTGTTGTATTGGTACAAACCCGATCCCTCTATTCTTCTTCAAAATTTGAATAGCGAAAGATTTCTAAAAAATCTTTGGGAATCATTAAATCCTCAATCAAATCCTTCCTAAAACTATCCTGGAATTAACTCACTGATGTAGAAGCATGGAAAATCTATAGTCATGCGGCTTACATGCAGGCCGCATCTTCATGCTGAAGACAGGCCCATTGTCATCCCCCATGCGGCCCGGACAGACAAAGAGAGCCGAGTCGCATAACATGCCCTCTGATAAGGCCTCCAAGGGTCTGCCACGGTTTCAATCAAAGCACTTACATCCCTGACTGCCTCAAAAAGTGTAAGAGAGACGACGATACATAATCCGACATAAAGGTTAGATCAGGCATCAATGACTTCGTCAGAACGCACAGAGCACGTATGTGGATACATGACCAATGTGGCCTCGCCAACATGTGGCCAGAGTGTCTATTCGACTAAAGCCCAAACGAGAGCACGTGTAAACCCCCTCGACCAAATTTAGGTTTACTTAGTCTAGATAAAGAGACTTGATTTAATTTGGAGACAAATAGAATTAGATTACAACATTTTAGAAATTTGTACAATATTATATCGCTTAGTGCACCTTACCGTTGCTCCGATATTCAGAGCACTACACTAGCTATTACCTGCAAACAAATTCTATACACTTTTCCTAGACGTGCCAATCTACCATTCTGACCCATGTGTAACTCATAACTACTCTCCCTGGTGCTTCATTTTAGTCGCACAATATTCGTTACAAACGTCCATGTTTAAATTCGATTAAATCCAACTTTGCATTCTTTGTCCGTTCCAATCGAAATTGGAGACACAACATCAACCCGTTTTGTCTAACCCAAATTATGACATTATTCTACTCTAAGTCTACTACATCCATGACGCTTGTGTTCCACCCAATTTTGATCCCATGTATTTCCAATTAATTAAAGAACACCTAGCGCATTAATTTTAATTAAATTAATGTAATGACCCAACCTTACCCAAAACTAGACCAAACTCCAACCCAAACCCACACCCACACCCACACCCACACCTTCAAGACTCATACTAAACACCACACACCATTCTAGCCCACTACATCACCAAACATGGTGTTTTGCCACATCCAATCCCAAATTTCAATTATTGTGTAAATTTCTAATTGTTCAGGGACTTTTATGCAAATAAGCCATGAAGTGTCCCCCTCTCATTGGTCCAACCAAATGAAGAACACAACCCCCTCCCTTGACCGGTCCACACCATTTCCCCACTCATTTGATTGAACTTGGTAAAATTTTCTCCAACTCCATCACCACCCTCCATTTCAAACCCTTTCAACACTAGCCCTCCCCTCATCATGATGAAGGCTCCCCAACTCCCCAAAAACACTACCCCAGCCGGCCCTAATCCCAAGAGAGCCCCCTCTCTCTCTCCTACATAAACTACCCACACTCTCTCTCTAAAACACACACACACACATAAGAAAAAAAAACCCTAGTAATATAAACCAACACCACCACCCTCACCACTCACCCTCACCACCCGACCCGACCCCTCGGCTCCCCACCGTCACCACCGCCTCCGGCCACCCCGAAACCCACTCCCCCTCTGACCTCCCTCGTCGATGACACCCCCTGCCGCCACCACCCGCCGCTGCTCCGCCGCCAACATCCACCCTCACCCCCAACATCACCAACATCACCACCTGCCACCTTCATCCCCGACTCCTTCTCCTCCCCGGCCACCTTCCTCAGCCCGTCGCCACCGCCACCAGTATCGTCCCCATCACCACCACTACCACCAGGACCACCGCCACTACCACCACTATAACCCCCCTGATTTTTTAGAAATTTTTATTTGGATTTTTCACAATTTTCTGGGATTTTTCTGTAATTAAAACTAAGATATTTTGTAATTTAAATAATTTTTAAATAATGTTAATTAATATTAAAATATTATAAAAACAATATTTTATGGTGTAATTTGGAAAATCGGACATAGGGTAATTTTCTATGAATTTATTGGACCCCAGAAGCATTTTTAAAGCCCTAAAAACCAATATAAAATTAAACCTAATTAAACCCTGACTGAACCCGGTTTAATTGAAATTAAACCAAACCAAACCGACTCAAATCGAACCAGACCAACCCAAACTTAACGGGTCGGGTCGGGTCGGATCCGAATCAAACCCGACCCGGACCCGAAACCCTAACCGAACCCTAAATCGGACCCCCCCCCCAGATTCACTGTTTAGGCCTATATAGCCTCGACTTCTGTGCCCGCTGCCGCCGCAAAACCCTCCAGACTTCTCTCTTATCCCAGCGCTGACGAATCCCTCGCCTGAACCCTAGTCTTCCCGCCACCTTCTTCCTCCTTGCTCCGCCGTTCTCTATCATCCTCCTCACCCCGACCCGCAGCACCCTCGACGAACACCACCTCTCCGCCGACTCCACCGGCGTCGACCACCAACCAGAATGCCCTAGGCCGAGCCGCCTTCCTCCGGCGAGTCCACCCAGCTGTCTCCGGACACAGACCCTAGCCCGGACACAGATCCTGTGTAGAGTCGACACAGCGGACACGGTTGAACCAGGACACGGACACAGCAGCATCCCGGACACGAGAAATTCTCGTTCCACAAAGCCCTGTTCAGGTAACCCGTTCTCTCTCTTCGTTATTCCATTTTCCGTTCTGTCAGTTCTGTTGCGTAGACTGTGTAACCCTCTCGATGCCCGTGCAACCCGCTCGGTGCGTCGCGTCCTGTGGTGATCGCAAACCGTGATCCAAAAAAGGAAAACCCACGCCCTATTTTACCCTGGAACTGAGTGCGCCCCGTCAAACGGGACGACTTGGTCACGTGCGGTCTTTTCCAAAAGGTGCGCGCCGTTGATACGGACGTGCAGGATTTCGCAGAAGTTGATTTGGATGTGCGTGCACACCGGAATCAACGCGTATCCGCCGACAACACCCCGTATCTGCCTGTTCTGGAACACGTTGTAATTTTGTGTACACATATCGGATCGAAATGAAACTTGTGCCATCGGACTCGTAGCAATACGCTGGTCCTGTGATCCAAGTTTGGTTCGATTCTGAGAACGTTGACAAAATCGCGTATCGTGGGCCCCGCGGCTCCACTTGATGAGCGATTTTGTGATCGGCTCATCGGAATCCAATTCTGGAAGTTCCGTTGGGTTCGTATCATCGTTCTGGACTTGTTGCCACTAAGTTTGATGAATTTGGAGACCTTTGACCATGACACATTTTTTGGTGCAAAGCGGCCCACATGTGGACCCCACTCTGACCCAGAACTGTCATTTTTGCCTCTGTGTCCAAATTGGACTTAAGGACAGGCGTTTCTAGCTATTTGATATTTTTTGAGACTGTTGGTGATGTTTATTTTAGCTTTTAGAGGAGTACCTGCAGGTTCCACTGATACAGGGACAGCTGTTGGTATTCAAACCTCAGGCAAGTGTACCTTGCCAACATTGCAGTTCTTGTTACATATTTACTTGTCGTATTTATATATTATTGTACATGCTTGACCTAGGACCGTGGGACTTACTTAGCGTCCGATTAATAGTCGGGTGCCAACCCCGTACGCGGAGTTGTGTACGTCATCTAGACATGGACATCGTGACCCTTTATATTCTCGTACTTGTCTTATCAAGTACATAGACCCAGGACACTTGACATTATTCATGAGACAGAATCTTCCTGAGATATTCATGGTGATTCTGTATAGGATACAGGTTTTATGACATAGATATTTTATTCATAGACATTATATGACTTACTGCATTAATTTTGATCCTGCGTGTCATGGACATGAGACGTGAGATTACATTGGGTGGGGAGAGATTTACCATACAAAAGGCTGATTATATATATATAATAATTTAATGGAAGTGCCTTAGACTCTGGAAACAGAGCTTTGGTACCGTACTGGCCCTTCGAGAGAATACTGCTATGGGTTTTTCCGACACAGATCCTGTAGTAGTCTCAGCCCGAGTATGACTAAAACTCTCACTTGCATATCACTTAGCTGGTTATATAGTTTATCCTATTGTTTTATTTATTGCTGCACTGTATTTATTTTGGCATGAGTTATTCTTGTACCTTGCTATGTCCCCTGAGGACCTGGATCCGGATTATGTCCCCAGGGTTAGTAGACGAGATCGACCCAGAGGTATACAGTATAGGAGCAGGAGCAGAAGCAGGCACTGGAGTAGTACCAGATCCAGTAGACGAGTGATCACCGAGGGTATCTTCTGAGTATATACTGTTTCCATACACAGTATTTGCTGTGATTATCTTTATTCTTGTATCTTGACAGATGTATCAGACTCATTATCGGGTTATTTTTTGAATTTATATTTTATCGAGATTGATCTTGCTTTATGATTCTGATATTTTTGTATTCATTTCTGTAGATGAGATTAGTATATCTAGACCCTTATTATTGTATTACAGTTTAAGTATGCCCCAATGGATCCATTAAATTGGGTTTGTCCATCGGTGTGTGCTGCTGGCCATTGCCACGTGTCTAGTCCCTCGATATTTTAGGACTGGGGCGTGACATGGTTTTTGTGGTGGCCCATGCAGGTCAACGACTAAATTGTTTCGGTTTCAACTTAGGGACCGAGCAAGCCTGCAATAAGAATAGGATAAGTTTTGGATCTCATCCACTTGCTTGAATCGTTCTTGACATTTATATCGGATTCGAATTAATTTTTTGACTTGCATCCTACATTGATTCCTGTGCGCCTCTTATTATTTATCTTGGTTGTTACTCTAAATTTTTTTACTATGTGATTGGTAATTAGAACTTAACAGTTTAAGTTATTATTGTAGATTATGACCTAATGATTCCCCCTTAGCTTTAAGTCGCGTAATTAGTACCCCCACCTCGATACAAGTTAGATCCCTTACCCTGGACAGCCAGTAACTCTTCTATCCTCACTATCGACACTTGTTCTATAAGCACTAAGACTAAGGCTTAAGACGACCATGACCTATATAATATAGGAGGATACCCTAATAGGTACCAAGACCCCTTCTCGTAGACCTTAACAAGAGTTTCCACGGTATCCTTAAGACGATTTCAGTATTAGTTTATTGTTTTAAGTTGGGTAGTATGCCTCATAATATAGTTCCACCTAGCCCTATTGACCCATTGATGAAGTGAACTAGGATGACACAACTTTAGACTTGTATAAGAATATAGTGTTTATTCAGACTGTAGAATTTAGAGATCCTTGCCCCTACTTGGTCGACTAGCAACTTAGACAAGGAGGTTGTATGATAACTGTAGAGATTGTAAAGTCTTTTATTATTATTATTTATTTTGTTTTTGTCTTTGTGAACTTGAATTAATTTGTACCTCCTTTCATCATCATCTAGCGTACTTATATTTGTTGTACTACCTTGACTTATGCTGTTAATATAGCCTAGTTTTGCAAGCTTATCCTTTTATCGAGCTTGTTCATGACATATGTATTATTGGGTCGACACACTAATACAATTGTCTATTCAGAATCAGTATATTACGGTCTGATCAACCTTAGTGCATTTTGGTTCGCTCTTCGTATGACTATTTTACGTGGATTGAGATATATAGTTGACTAGTATACTTGCCCTCTAGATATGTCCGAGCATATCGTATCAGTTACATAACTGTACTAATACGAGCATATGAATAGGAATTACCAAATTATAATTTCAATCCACAACTGTCTTGACAATTTTTATTTGAATTCTTTAAACGCCTTGATCCCGATACTTCTATTCTATTACCTCCCCCTTAAACTCTTTATTATTGATCTTCGTCTCCCCTTATTTCGGAAAGATGAAACACCTTGCTTGGTATAGGTTTGATATATAGACAGTACTAGATATACCCCACAGGCCGGTCGCATTGTTGATGACCCTTTTATAAATGATTAATGGAATATCATAGGTGATATGTTTGGTGTTAAAGACTTGAGGATTCAATAACATGATTAAATAATTTGGTGCATAGCTTTCTTAGATGTATAGCCTTAGAAGATAGATGGGTAAATTCTAAGTTGGGTAGAGACCGCAATGTTCACTTGAGAGGAATTCCTTAGACCCTACCCTAGTTTAATTTCGAGGACGGAATTTTTAAAAGTTGGGTAGATTGTAACCCCCCTGATTTTTCAGAAATTTTTATTTGGATTTTTCACAATTTTTTGGGATTTTTCTGTAATTAAAACTAAGGTATTTTGTGATTTAAATGATTTTTAAATAATGTTATTTAATATTAAAATATTATAAAAATAATATTTTGTGGCGTAAAATGGAAAACCGAACATAGGGTAATTTTCTGTGAATTTATTGGACCCCAGAAGCATTTTTAAAGCCCTAAAAACTAATGTAGAATTAAACCTAATTAAACCCTGACTGAACCCGGTTTAATTGAAATTAAACCAAACCAAACCGACTCAAACCGAACCAGACCAACCCAAACTTAACGGGTCGGGTCGGATCCGAATCAAACCCGACCCGGACTCGAAACCCTAACCGAACCCTAAATCGGATTCTCCCTCCCCCGGATTCACTGTTCAGGCCTATATAGCCTCGACTTCTGTGCCCGCCGCCGCCGCAAAACCCTCCAGACTTCTCTCTCATCCCAGTGCCGACGAATCTCTCGCCTGAACCCTAGTTTTCCCGCTGCCTTCTTCCTCCTTGCTCCGCCGTCCTCTGTCATCCTCCTCACCCCGACCCGCAGCACCCTCGACGAACACCACCTCTCCGCCGACTCCACCAGCGTCGACCACCAACCCGAACGCCCTAGGCCGAGCCGCCTTCCTCCGACGAGTCCACCCAGCTGTCTCCGGACACAGACCCTAGCCCGAACACAGATCCTGTGTAGAGTCGACACAGCGGACACGGTTGAACCAGGACACGGATACAGCAGCATCCCGGACACAAAAAATTCTCGTTCCACGAAGCCCTGTTCAGGTAACCCATTCTCTCTCCTCGTTATTCCATTTTCCATTCCGTTAGTTGTGTCACGTAGACTGTGTAACCCTCTCGATGCCTGTACAACCCGCTCGGTGCGTCGCGTCCTGTGGTGATCGCAAACCGCGATCCAAAAACAGGAAAACCCACGCCATATTTTACCCCGGAACTGAGTGCGCCCCACCAAACGGGAAGACTTGGTCATGTGCGATCTTCACCAAAAGGTGCGTGCCATTGATACAAACGTGCAGGATTTCGCAGAAGTTGATTTGGATGTGCGTGCACACCGAAATCAACACGTATCCGCCGACAACACCCCGTATCCGTCTATTCTGGAACATATTGTAACTTTGTGTACACACGTTGGATCGAAACGAAACTTGCGCCATCGGACTCGTAGCAATACGATGGTCCTGTGACCCAAGTTTGGTTCGATTCTGAGAACATTGACAAAATCGCGTATCGTGGGTCCCGCGGCTCCACTTGACGGACGATTTTGTGATCGGCTCATCGGAATCCAATTCTGGAAGTTCCGTTGGGTACGTATCATCGTTCTGGACTTGTTGACACTAAGTTTGACGAATTTGGAGACGTTTGACCCTGACACGTTTTTTGGTGCAAAGCGGCCCACATGTGGACCCCGCTCTGACCCGGAACTGTTATTTTTGCCTCTATGTGCAAATTGGACTTAAGGACAGGCGTTTCTAGCTATTTGATATTTTTTGAGACTGTTGGTGATGTTTATTTCAGCTCTTGGAGGAGTACCTGCAGGTTCCACTGATACAGGGACAGCTGTTGGTATTCAAACCTCAGGCAAGTGTACCTTGCCAACATTGCAGTTCTTGTTACATATTTCCTTGTCGTATTTATATATTATTGTACATGCTTGACCTAGGACCGTGGGACTTACTTAGCGTCCGATTAATAGTCGGGTGCCAACCCCGTACGCGGAGTTGTGTACGTCATCTAGACATGGACATCGTGACCCTTTATATTCTCGTACTTGTCTTATCAAGTACATTGACCCAGGACACTTGACACTATTCATGAGACATAATCTTTCTGAGATATTCATGATAATTCTGTATAGGATACATGTTTTATGACATAGATATTTTATTCATAGACATTATATGACTTGCTGTATTAGTTTTGATCCTGCGTGTCATGGACATGAGACGTGAGATTACATTGGGTGGGAAGAGATTTACCATACAAAAGGCTGATTATATATATATAATAATTTAATGGAAGTGCCTTAGACTCTGGCAACAGAGCTTTGGTACCGTACTGGCCCTTCGAGAGAATACTGCTATGGGTTTCCCCGATACAGATCCTGTAGTAGTCTTAGCCCGAGTATGACTAAAACTCTCACTTGCATATCACTTAGTTGGTTATATAGTTTACCCTATTGTTTTATTTATTGTTGTACTGCATTTATTTTGGCATGAGTTATTTTTGTACCTTGCTATGTCCCCTGAGGACCTGGATCCGGATTATGTCCCCAGGGTTAGCAGACGAGATCGACCCAGAGGTATACAGTACAAGAGCAGGAGCTGGCATTGGAGCAGTACCAGATCCAGTAGACGAGTGATCACCGAGGGTATCTTCTGAGTATATACTGTTTCCATACACAGTATTTGCTGTGATTATCTTTATTCTTGTATCTTGACAGATGTATCAGACTCATTATCGGGTTATTTTTTGAATTTATATTTTATCGAGATTGATCTTGCTTTATGATTCTGATATTTTTGTATTCATTTCTGTAGATGAGATTAGTATATCTGGACCCTTATTATTGTATTACAGTTTAAGTATGCCCCGATGGATCCATTAAATTGGGTTTGTCCATCGGTGTGTGCTGCTGGCCATTGCCACGTGTCTAGTCCCTCGATATTTTAGGACTGGGGCGTGACAACCACGACCGCTACCCTCCTCTTCTTTCCCGTCGTCACATCCACACCAACACCACCAGCGCCAACTCCATCCAACCCGACTCCGACTTCCCTCCGCCGCCAGACTCCACCAGCAAACATTACCCCAACACCACCACCCACCTCCTGACCACCCCTACCGTCATCCACCGTCCCCGACCGCTTGCAACCGCCAAACTGCGCTGCCACGGCTTCTGCTACCATTGCTGTGACTACTGCCACTGCTGCTGTTGTTTCTCGAGCCCCCGCCGGAGCTCCGCCGCCCCCTCGCCGGCGACGACCGCCCGACGGACACGTACGACACAGTAGGTACGTATATATATAAATACGTAATTGTATATATATATAACGTATAGTGTATAAATGTGTATATATAATTTTGTATAATGTATATATATAGTATATATTTATATATACTGTATAAATTGTGTATAATGTATATATATAGTATATATTTATATATAATGTACAGATTGTGTATAATGTATATATAGTATATATTTATGTATACGGTATAGTGTAGTTTATGTATAATGTATATATGTATTATTGTGTTATATAATGTATTTATATTATGTATTATTGTATATAATATCTAATGTATATATGTATTTATATATGTACGGTGGTATTTACATAATGTATTTATATACCATATCTAATGTATTGTATTGTATTATATTATATTATATTATATATATATATATATATATATATATATATATATATATATATATATATATATATGTTATTTAATTGCATATATATAAGGTACATTTGAATATATGTATATTTTTGTATATATATATATATATATATATATATATATATATATATATATATATATATATATATATATATATATATATATATATGTATGTATGTATGTATATATGTAAATATGTTATTAATTTATATTAGGTATATATGTAATGTATTATAGGTACATATGTTGTTATTTTATATATTATGTAATTGTGTACATGTATATGTATTATATTAGTGTTTATGTATATATATGTACATACGTATTTTATTTATGTATATTATGTATATAGATATATAGTATCATACTATATATATATTTATGGTTGTTTATGAATATATATATGTATAATGTATATATGTACATATGTCTATATGCATAATTATAAATATATGTATGTATGTTATTAAATTATCTAATGTATATATATGTATATGTGTTATGTATGTATACATGTACTATGTTAGCATAGGTAATTAAGCATAGTGTAATGTAGTGATTTATAATTTTGGGTTATCTGTTCGTAGGCATCCGAGACGGTGCAACCTTGACTGCTGGTTCTGGAGCATTGCTTGCGCACACCAGAGTTCCAGGCAAGTATACCTTGCCTTGTTGTACTGTTTAAATTCAGATGCTATCTGATTGCATGTTTTATTGTTTCAATATTAACTGTGCGCGTCCGAGAAGACTCGGGTGCAGTCAACGAAGGCGTTGACGTTAGGACTTGTGTCTGACCTAGTGTCTAGTGGACCCACCTAAAGTTGAGGAGTTATCAATATGACTTTCTAGGCCTTGACACGTATCATTACACGTCATAGAGTGAGATCATATAGGGACGCGTGCTTCATGACTGACTGGCCATCAGTATGAGCAGCACATGTGACGGCATTTAGCTTAGTTATTTATTTCTGTAGCGACTTGCATCATAGTATGAGATGTCCACGTCGTGCTCGTGACTTATACATTGACATTGGGCGGGGAAGACAATTAGTAGGCGTATGGGACAAACATTTTGATGCCGTAGTTTCATAGTAAACTGCGGGGCTGTGAGCCTCAGTGTTACTCGGTTATGGGCCATGTGTTACCCGGTTATGGGCTCAGGTTACCCGGTTATGGGCATATATGCTTGTCGATACATCCGGCAGAGGTTACTAGCTGCGCGCTATCATGATAGGTGATGTAGTCAGCATATACTTTTGGCATCCAGTTTACAGCTAATGCCAGGTACTTAGCCTCTGGCTCGACGCTATGCTTTATACCTTTCACCTACCCATACGTACCAGGGTTGTCTTCAAAGTATATTTCATGTAGCTGGTTAGAACACCCTCGAGTTTATACAGTATATACTTTATGGCATACATTTTTGTATCTTGTTACGTCCCTCTGAGGACCTGGTTCCCTTCCAGATCCGGATGAGCACTTGTACCCGACCATCTACGGAGCAGGAGTAGAGACAGGATTCCTGATTGAGGACTTCAAGGCATTTCCAGAGGAGTTCTCGTGATTTGAGTACGCAGCTATTTCGGACTAGAGCTTTCGTATCTAGCTAGTTGATACTCTAGTCTAGTTGTCTTACTTCTTTCTGTACTTTTATTCCATTGCTATATTTCAGTGGATTTGTCCCCATCAGACTATTTTAGATGTATTATGGATATTTATACGCTTGTATTTTATTTATCAGCATTTGTTTCAGTCATTATGATATTGTATTATGTAGATGAGATTAGACATTACCTGCTGTATATTAGCATATTAGACTTGTTAGTATTTAGGACAGCGTAGCACGCTTCGATTGGATCCATTAAATTGGGATATCCTTCAGAGTCGTGTCAGCTGGCCAATGCCACGTGGCCTGGTCCCGTGTATTTTGGGACTGGGGCGTGACATAGTTTTAGTGGTGGCCCATACAAGTCTCTGTTTATCGCTTGTGGTATGGTAACATGTCCAACGAGCCTGCAATATGATAGAAATTAATAGATCTCATCCACTTTGAATACCGTCTTTGAACCTCCTTCGTATTTGGTTAATTGAATATCTGCATCCCGTTTGTAATTTCCGTACTCTTTTAATGAAGTTATATTTCTTGTAGCAAGATGAACTTGCGCAGCGGACGCGAGGCATACGACGCCATTGTGCCATCCACCACCGCGCAGAGAGAGGATACACCCCCTGGACCACCTGGAGAGCAGCCTCCACTACAGGCACCGGTAATTCCCCAGGCCTCGATGATACATTGGTGTTTGATGATAAACATAAGAATGAAACTAGGTTTATACGAAACCCTTTCTTTGTTTACAAACAAGAAAAAAGAGTACAATTAATCCTATACGAGGATGTTAAGTACAAAAAATGATTCTGGGGAAATATTGCTATAGGAGTCTGATATGCGGTCGATCACTTTGTCCCTTGGACCACACGATGACGAAGAAGTGCTGTAGAAGGAGAAGAAGCTTCAAAGATTGCGAGTGGGACTAAACTGTCAACCAACACTCTCTGTTTTATGCTTTCTTTCTCTTTTGATTTGATCTTTTGGATTATCTCCTTTGATTCTGACCTTTTCTCCTGTGATCGGAAGTCTCTATTATAGAGCTCAGTCACAGTAACTGTCCAGTCGGCATAGAAGCCAAATTGTGAAGAGAGTGGCGCTCTTTATGCGACGGTTATAATAACTGCTACCCACGTCTAAATGATCTCTTGAATCCGCGTGTGACGCATGTCCCATTATGAGGTAACGTGTATAATCGCTAATCGAAGATCACGGCATACAAGCCACGTAGGTAACTGCCCCTCGCGTAAAGATGGTTGGCATAAAAGCTAAATAACCATCTTGTTGGCGTAAAAGCCAAGTAGCTATCTTGCTGGCGTAACAGCCAAGTAGTTGTCTTGTTGGCGTAAAAGCCAAATAGCTGTCGTTTTGGCGTAAAAGTCAAATTCTGTTTAAAGCTTGATGTTACACAAATAATAGGTAATCAGCGTAAACTAGCCAATTATCTTTCCGGACTGAGATCTTGAGCGTATTCTTGGCCAAATAGCCTTATCACGTACCTTTGCAAATATAGCCTGAGTTGGCATATTTCGAGGAGATAGCATACGGCATACTCCTATAGTTGAAAATAGCCTGGTTGGCGTAACATGCAGGGATAGTGATGTGAGCGTATTAGCCCTAGTTTTAGCTCTCCTAGTCATTAAAAATGGAACAAAATTTCTTGTATTAAATGCAGAGATCTGCCCCCATCTCGCGCATTAACTGCAGAGATATGCCTCGAGTTCTGTACGAAAAAAAGCTTTTGACTTGGCGTCTGATTTCGTCTCATCTTGAGCGTAAATACTCATCTTTGCTTGTGCAGAATAGGCAACATATTCCTTGAATACGTAAAAATGACTTGTGTCAAGGATATGCCACTAAACGACAGTCTGGGCCTCTGTGCAGAATTATTATTACAGCCGTCCTCTCGATCGTCGCGCAGTACTCTTTGTCAATAGTCAGGTTCACTGTTTTGTCTGATAGGTTCATTCGAGGAATACGAAGAGTTCCTCGTACAACTTCACGCTGTATTAAAAGCTGACATATTTTACGCCGGAGGGAGGTGTTGCAACCTTTTTAGCCAAAACAGTCTGGAAGTGCTGCCTTACGCGGACTGTTCTGAAGCCATATTTTTACGCCACTTAGCGCTGAAGTTCTGTTTTACGCGGGCTTCATGCATGTTGAGGGTTTTACGCGTATAATTCCCCAGTGTATTTTTTATGCTTCTACAAGACCCCCTTCAAAGTTTTCAAATACCTCGTAATTTGAAATACTTTGAATGAAGCATGAAACGGTCAAATTTGACTCGTTCTGCAAGGCTGATTTTTCGAAGATATTTGGGAAGTTGTTGGGATTGGGTATGTTCTCTTCTGCCTATATAAAGGCGAGTGAGTGAACCTGTTTTTTCATACTTCCTTCACCAAAAAGATGGCCACTGAGATCCATCGGGCTGACCTAAGGAAGAAGAAGATCATGCTCTTCCAGCGTGTAAGGAGCCGTAAAAAGAGGCATCTTCGAGCAAATATCCTCTGCAATGATGGATCATGGAAGGATATCATAGCTTTCTTTGCTCGGGATAATCAACAATTTTATATGGCGATTCGTCCAGGAGAGAGGAAGGGTCTCATCGGACCACACAACTTGCAAGCTGTATTTTCTCCTATTATGAAGCTGGACGTAGGTAGGCAGTTTGGCCCTGTTTTCCAGTATTGTGTTGGGTCTGAATCCCTAACACAATTCTAGGGCGCGTCTGCCATGGCGTATGGAGGGTGGGCTTGAATAAAACAGGCCCAATTTTGTATCCTCCCGCCATTAATCATTTTCTTGTTCATCGGCCGAAGAAGCCGATGAAGTGCCGTAGAAGAAGAAAAAGATCTCCACCAATATGAGAACCTGGCGCAATAGATTTCCATCGTGATCTTGAATGTTAATGAATAATCGTTTGTAAAAAAAGGATTTCTATCATATGTAATCATGAAAATAAATTTTTTTTTGTAAACTGGATTTCTATCATATGTAATCATGATTAATAAACTTATCTTCTTTTACGTATTGCTGATTTTCCATATTTGCTGATAATGTGCAGCTTCGACACGTCTGAGTAATTTTACGTTGACTCTGGTAAATGCTTATCCGGTCACGTCCTGACTTTTATGCGTAATGAAAAATACGTAAAAAGCTCTTTAGCATTAAGTTGTCTTGAAGATCCAATTGTCATGCTGTTTTTGGACGAGGAGTCGCATAGAATTCTGAACTGTCACTTCTCTGATACGAAGAATTTTTGTTCAAAATATCATCTTCGGTTTCCTGAAAATTCCCCAAAACAGGGCAAGAAATGTCCGCAGAACAGGCCATACTTGAACTTAGATGTAAAGGATTCTGGCTAGACTTCGAATGAACTTCCAATGGCCCAAGATTTATCTTCAATGCTGACATCTGTGTGTTTCAGGCACTTGGAATGTTTTGTAGCAAAAAAGGAGCATTTTCTGCGTAAACCCTTGTAATTGGCCATCTGTAGCTTCTGAGCGTAGAATTGTATATCTGTAGCTTCTGAGCATGAAATCGTAGATTTGTAGCTTCTAAGCGTAAAATCTTCTGAGCATAAAACCATAGATTTGTAGCCTCTGAGTGTAAAACCGTAGGTTTGTAGCCTCTGAGCGTAAAAGCTTTTGAGCGTAAAACCATAGATTCGTAGCCTCTGAGCGTAAAATCGTAGATTTGTAGCCTCTAAGTGTAAAAGCTTCTGAGCGTAAAACCATAGATTTGTAGCCTCTGAGCGTGAAACCGTAGATTTGTAGCCTCTGAGCGTAAAAGCTTCTGGGCATAAAACCATAGATTTGTAGCCTCTGTACATAAAATCTGGATCCGTTACGCAGCATGACTATCCGTTTTCTTTTTTAAATAATAGGCTGACGTGGTCCCAAATCATAACCGACTATTAAAAATTAAATTTGGTTAGGGATTCGAAGAGTTATCTGAACTCTATAAATAGTCGAAGGTCTTGAGAGAGAAAAACCCTTCATCTGTCTTTGCAAAATCCTTCGTCTCTTTGAAAACTCTTCGTCTTCGTCTCTTTTCTGAGAACTTTGAGCTTCGCCATGGCACCGAAACAGGCCTCTGTCTCTAAGGGAAAGAAAGCCGCTTCTTTATCTCGCTCCTCTGCTCAAGCGCGAGCAACCCCCATTAGGCTGAGCGAGCCCCGATCTGAACGAAGTGTTCCTCCGTCGAGCTGTGCTCCGGGCATCACAGGTAAAGACTTTGAGAGAAATAAAGAACCTTCCGCACACGTTGTACATGTATGCGCAATAATACACCCACATTCCTAATGTGTCAGTTTAAAACTCCATATTTTTGCAGTCTGGCGTAAAAACTCAGACTGCCAAAATTTGGCGTGTACTTCAAATTTTGAGTTTTACGCGTTGGATGTAAATTCCAGCGTAAAAACTCAAATTTTGGCAGTCTGGCATAAAAACTCAGACTGTTAGATTTTGGCGTATACTGCCAACCTTGAGTTTTACGCACTGAAAAATAGATTCCAGCGTAAGACTCAAGGTTTTGCAGTCTGGCATAAAAGCTCAGACTGTTGGCGTATACTTCAAGAGTGTAGCGTCTAGCGTGAAACTGACTTATTTTCTTGCTTCTTGCAGTGGACATACAGATCCCTCCTTTGGCTGAAGTGATGGGCTATGCTGCTGGGATGCTGAATTCCAACTATCTGGAGGACTTGTCCTATGTGACATTCTCCATCTCTGGAACCGAGTATCCTCAAGAAAGGGGAACTCTGATCTTGTCCCAAGGAGAACGAATGCTGCTGAGTATGATCAGTGGGGAGCCCCTGACATACATAAATGGGACTGAATATAAGAAACCAGGTTTCTTATTCGGGGATGTTATCGATAAACAATCCCAGACTAAGCCCAAGAAAGAAAATTGGGTATTTTCTGCTGAGGGCACGGTCATGTATCTGCCGAGGATGTCTAGAGATTACCCTATCTCGGTATTCTTCCATGCCACATATCCTAGAAAGATGATATGGACTCTGACTCCCGATCTTCATGGCCGGCCAGGGAAGATCTCATACAAGAAAGGATTGAACCGAGGAGCCTTTATGAGCAGTCCTTCAGGCCCTGTTATGCCTTTTAGAGGATTACTGCTGGGCAGCGTCCCGAGTGAAGATACTTCACTGATCCAGTCGGTTCAAATAACGACTTTCTGCAATGACTTTATGGGGCAGGGAGGAGTGTACCCCAAGGTTAACCCTCGCACCAGTGGATGGCTTAGCCCCCAGAATCTTCGATGGGCCAGTTTAACTGCCTGGGCCCTGAAGCACTTCCAGATGGAGTTGGAGAGTATTGGCTTATTTGCGGCTGTGAGTGCCACTAGTGTTGGGCTGCCTCTCAACCCAAACTTGATCTTAGCTTTGATAGAGTGATATAATTTGCTCACTGGGACTTTCGCCACTCCGCTAGGTGAGTTGGGCTTAGCCCTTCATGAGATGGCAGAGATTTCAAAGCTGCCAATGGGAGATACTCCTTATGAAGAGTATGTTCCCACAAACAAGGAGCTGAGGGATACAAACCCTCGGGTAGTGGCAGTGTACCAGGAGCTGATGAGCCACTATCTTGCCTGCACCACCTTCTACAAAAAGCCTTCTGATTTGGCTCATATCAACAAATTGGCATCCTACCTCTTCTTCCATCAGGCCAGAAATGCTAAGCCGGACAAGGTTGCAGATAGCAGAGATAAGCCTTTGAACCTCCTGAGCATGCTTAGTGCCGATACGGTCGATGATCTCATTGAAGACGCAGGGGCTTCAGATTATGTTCTCGATGAGGAGATAGGGGGTTATCCTGCAGGCACTAAAGCTTTCAGTTATATGAGACATTATCGCAAGCCTCTGTCAAGGAAAGCTCAACTGGCTGGCTTCCTCTCTGTCTGGCTACGCCGATGGGTGGTTCCTGGTATCGCGTTTGCGGATCGCATTCATCGCAATACCTTATGGCCCGTAGTGTGTCTGGTGTTTGGAGCGAGGTTGGGCCTGCTCCCTGCCATGGTGTGCAGAATACAAGCTGGCCTGAGGGCCATTACTGATGGGATGCTTGCAGATGATACACAACGTAAAGGATTTCTCAGAGTGGAATTGCCATTCTTATATCTGATGGGATGGTTAATCCTTCACAACACCAGAGTGATGTCTCCCGGCTCTGCCAGCGGTTCGGGAAATAACTTCTTGTTGAATTACAAGAATTCTTTTTGGAATGTGACTAGCATCATAGACTGTAGACGAGCATTAAATTTTGCCTATGGTTGGAAGCTCTTCTGTACCGTCCCCCCCCCGTACATATCAATTAGCAGGGGACGAAACTTCAGGATACAGGTCAGGGGAAGACTATTCTTTCTCCTGAAGCCTTTTACTGGTTGGTCTGCATTAGACCTTCCCATCTGCTGTACAGAAGTGAGGACCACTGCTATTTGGAGCCTTATCTACCCAGCCGGTTCGCCAGGCAATTTGGGTACGACCAGTTGCACGTGTGGAATCCTATCACCAGCTTCAAGTCCAAAGGTGAACTTATTGATGGAGCCAGAGGATGGCAGTACTTTATCATGGGTTGTACTGGTACAATCTTTGCTGTGCCCGCAACTTCTGTCTCTACGGAGTTGCGCATTCTTTACTCGTACGTGCAGTTTTATGCGTCCATCAATACCTTCCATCGTGATTTCGATGTATATAGAAGTTTTAGGATGCCCTCCCATAAGTCTATTAGAAGAGAGGAGATCCCATCCATCTCCTCTGATGAAGGTGAAGACACTATTGGTGTAGACGATTTTTTATTGATAATACCGAGAGGCGTAATAGCTCCGCCAGCAGAGCCTCTCATTATCTCTAATAAGCGAAAGGCTTCCACTCTGAAAGAGCCTTCCCCCGCAAGAAGAAGACAGTCAGAGGTCCTAAAAGGACTTCCACCAAGGGGGCCTCTAGGAGCGAGCCTGTTGTTTCTCCTGTTGGGGATGATTCTTTGATTAGAGGTCCTTTGCCTTTTAGAGAGGGAACCTCCACCATTTCGGCTGACAGTGCTGGAGATTCTTTGCTCGCGATCGCTGCCGCTACTACCGCTACTGGTAGTGCTTCGAGATCGCCTTCGAGCCCGAGCATATTAAGAATCAATATATCTTCATCCAGACAAATAATAGGAATAATCCCTCCTTCGTTTGTAAGTATTTCCAGCAAGATTCCACTCGATGAACCTCGAGTGGATCTGGGTGATGACTGGGATGACTTCCCTCAAACGTCAGTTGGTGCATCCTCTTCTCCAGGTATGACAGCTTGTTTAGCATCATTAAAAAATGATTTAGCTATACAGGCTGCAGACGCAACATACATACCATCGGCCATGGGTAAATGTTGTCTTTACGCTACTTTCAGAAAAAAATTAACATCAAATTGATATTAACTTTCTTTTGTCTTCTTTTCAGGCGAAGACATCTCTGAGGGGGGCAAAGTTGACTCAACTTCTGACTTTGTTGCGGGTCCATCTAATGAAATGAAGGTGCTCGACATCAAGGAAGCATGCTTTGAAGCTGTCGATCTTTCATCCGTAACATTCTCGGGTGTCATCCCGCCAGGAGCAGTTTAAATAACATCAGAGGAGGATGAGCCCATTATCTCGACTGTGCCTCCTTTGTTGAGTATACCATCAACTTCAACCATTGCTGGAGTCTCTTATTTTGTCGCGCCATCTGTTGAAGCAACGACTGTGGCAACATCCTCTACAGTCCTTCCGGATAGGAGATACCGATATGGCGGTCACTCCCAGCGTACATTAGATCTTTGCTACGCTATTTGAATAATATACTAGCATATTCTACCGCACTTTGAAAGAATTGATATCCATGGTGCTGGAGAAGAACCTAGGCTTCGATGCTCTGAAGAAGTCCTTCAAGCTTACTGTAGCGCCGATTAGAAATTTCAATGACGCTGAAAGGGCTGATGCGCTAGAGCAAATATTTAATGGTTTAGAATAACCCATTAACGAATATTTACAACTATCCCGAGGTAGCATCGACGATCTGGTTCAAGCTGAGTATGACTCTCTGACTGCGGAACTTGCTCAGCAGATAGAATCTCTGAACAAATCCATCCAGGAACAGCAGCAAGAGATGGATAAAGAGCAGGCTGTCTTGGTGGAGGTTATTCCTTAGCTAGCGGAGTGCCAGGCCAAATTTGAGGGAAATGAAGCGAGAGTTCGAGAATTGAAAGCTAAACTCGCTCAGGCAAGGGAGAGGCTTCTGAAGACATCAGCAGTCCGCAATGTGCTGAAGGGCCAAGTGGATACAACTAAACAGAACTTGACACATGTGGGTGTCATCCACGCAAGTTTTGTTAATTCTCTGTCCGAACTATCTCGATTGAGCAACGACGAAGCAAGGCTGGAACGGGCTCGTGCTAACATTTTGAACTCCCGGAATGAGAGGATGGATGTTTTGGCGCAACAGATCCGTGATTTAATGGCTCCTCCCCAATAATGTACCTTTTTGCTCTTTTTGTAATTTGCTATTCCCAAAGATAATAAAGATGCATTTTCTGACTTTGTGGACCCATTAATTTAGAATATAAATGATAGGTTAGGATGAAAGTGATATCAGAGGTAATATGGACATGATATACTTTCGGTAGGGTTCAACTGGATATATCTATTCAGAGATTATATGGACACGATAGAATATGCTCCAACTAAATTTGTATACAAAACACTATCAGAGGTAATATGGATGTGATAGGTTTTAAAGTTTCAAATTAGTTAAACTCATCTATTCAGAGGTCATAATAACATGATAGAATATGATCCAACCAGTCTTTGTACGTAGTATCGTCAGAATAAGATCTTCATCATACTCTGTTAACGCAAGAGAGATTAAGCGTAGTACTTCTTCAGGAATTTGTCATTGATAGGAGCCATTATTAAATCTCCATTAGGCTTGGCTAATCTGTAAGCGCCATTTGAAAACGTCGTTTCAATCACATAAGGACCCTCCCATTTGGGCTAGAATTTGCCCTTACTTTTGTGTGTAATGATCATTGGCCTCTTCACAGCTAGAACTAGCTCACCAACTTTGAACACTCTTTCCTTCACTTTTTGATTAAAAGCTCTGGAGATGCGTGCTTGGTAGAATTCGATACGCTGTTGAGCTTGAAGGCGTTTCTCGTCTAATCCTTCTAGCTCTTGAAGTCTTAAACGATCATTATTTTACTGAGTCAACTCATTAGCCATTGCTATCCTGAGTGATAGAATTTGAACTTCAATGAGGAGAACTGCTTCACACCCGTAAACTAACGAAAATGGGCTATAACCCGTTGGCGTTCGTACTGTTGTACGGTATGCCCAGAGACATTCCCCAGTCTCTCGTTCCAATCTCTTTTGTTCGAAAAGACGAACTTTTTCAAGAGTTTGATGATAGTTTTGTTGAAGGCTTCCACCAAACCATTAGCCGCAGGATTGTAAGCTGTTGAGGCCATGAATTGAGGCCTATTATCATGAATTATCCTTCGGGGTATCCCAAAACGATAAATTATATGGTGCTTGATAAAGCTGATCACGTTGGACGTTTTTACCTCAGCAAGAGGGATCGCCTCCGCCCATTTGGAGAAATAATCGATAATAGCCAATATGAACCGATGTCCTCTAGAAGACGAAGGATAAATAGGACCAATGATATCCATACTCCATGCTTCAAAGGGCCATGATGCAGTAGTAGGATGTAAATACTCAGAAGGCTGATGTATGAAATCCGCATGAACCTGACAGGCTTTGCATTGTCTTGCATATTTTATGGCATCTGCAATCATAGTAGGCCAGTAGTAGCCCATCCTCCTGATACGATCCTGTAACTTGGGATCGGGTTGATGTGCTCTACATACCCCGTCATGAGCTTCTCGAATAACCCGCCTTGCATCATCATCAGAGAGACATCGTAACAATAGTCCATCGTAAGTTCGGCGATATAGACTTTGTGAAGAAGCATCAAAATGGAAACATAATGATCGTCTCTTGATAGATACTGCTTCTTTAGGATCCTCTGGTAAGATTCCGTATGACACGAAGTCTATAAAGGGACTTCTCCAATCTCTCTTAGGAGGAGTCGTGTTTATAGTGTAGTGGCATTCTATGTGAAAATTATTTCTTACACAGAATAAATCTCTGTTAAGAAGGATCACCGAATTCTGCCTTCTTATAGGAATAGCTAGATCTGCAGATAGGCTAGCCAGAGCATTAGCTTCCAAATTTTGAGATCAAGGAACATGCTCTAAGAAGAATCCTTTAAAAGATATTTCTATCTTGACCGTTGTTTGGTGATAAGGAATAAGGTCTGGATTGCGGACTTCATATATTCCTTTGACCTGATTGACGATCAACTGAGAATCACCAAAAGCTTCCAGGTATTCAACATCTAATTCTTTAGCGACCTGAAGCCCGATTAGTAGAGCATTATACTCTGCCACATTATTAGAGCAGGGTTCGCTAAAAGAATATGCTTGATAGATGACGAGTTTATCAGGAGTCACCAGGATAATTCCTACTCCTGAAACCACGTTTTCTTTGGGACCAGTTCTGGAAGCACCATCAAAGAATAGCTGCCATGTATCACCTTCTATTGCCGAATTACATTCTGTAACTTCGTCGGAAATGTCTTCATATAATTTAGAGGTTTTCGGAATTGGATGGGCAGCTAAGAAATAAGCCAAGACTTGACCTTTCATGGACTTCTGAGGGACGTACACCATATCATACGGTGTCAGCAGTATTGCCCAAGTCATGAGTCAGGAATTAAGAACACTCGGCTTATTCATTAATACCCGAAGAGGATTGATTCTGGAGATGATATGAATAGTTTGGCCCGTCATGTAATGTCGCATCTTCTGAATGGCAAACATTAGGGCCAAGCATTCTTTTTCTACTAGGTTATACCTGTGTTCTGCTCCGACCATCATCCTGCTTAAATAGTAGATAGCCTGTTTATGACCCTCATTGTTCTTCTGTGCAAGAAGAGCCCCTAAAGAATGATCCATTGCTCGAACATACAACAAAAATGGTCTTCCTATGACGGGAGGCACCAGAACTGGAGGATTAGTAAGATAGCGTTTGATATCATTAAACGCTTGCTGACAGGCTTCGTCCCATACGAATGACACACCTTTCTTCATTAGACGAGAAAAAGGCTGGCATCTTCCGGAGAGGTTGGATATGAATCTCCTGATATAAGCTAGACGACCTTGAAATCTCCTGAGTTCTCTGAGATTACGGGGCGGTCGCATTTCCAGGATAGCTTTTACTTTATCAGGGTCAACTTGAATGCCTTTAGCGGTAATAACAAATCCCAAAAATTTGCCACTGGATACACCAAGAAAAGACT
This sequence comes from Iris macrosiphon, assembly GCA_036927795.1. Taxonomy (NCBI): domain Eukaryota; kingdom Viridiplantae; phylum Streptophyta; class Magnoliopsida; order Asparagales; family Iridaceae; genus Iris; species Iris macrosiphon. Next base: position 102,676,622 of record JAYESA010000019.1, on the reverse strand, counting down.
TTGTAGGGTTTATTTTGAGTTGATGTTGGCACATCAAATCGAATACTATCTTCAAGTCTTGGATGTGATTATCGTTGAGGCGGCTTTTGATAGCAATATCATCTACGTAACATTCCACCATTTTGTGCAGATGCTCATAGAATATGTTACTCATAGCTCGCTGATATGTAGCCCTGGTATTCTTCAATTCAAAAGGCATGACTGTATAGGAATATACCCCCAATGGTGTACGGAAGGCAGTATGCTTCTCATCTTCAGGATTCATCTTAATCTGATTGTATCCTAAAAATCCGTCCATGAAAGACATGTGCTCAAAACTGCACGTATTATCGATCATGACGTCTGTAATAGGAAGAGGGAACTCATCTTTAGGGCAGGCCACGTTTAGATCTCGGAAGTCGATGCAAATACGTACTTTCCTGCTTTTCTTCATAACCGGGACAACATTAGCGACCCAATCAGGATGTTGTTCTTGATTTCAGCTTCAATGGCATCCATCATATCCGGACAAAACCGACGTTGGTGTTGCTTTACAGGCTTTGAATTGGACAGTATGTTGAGTTTATGGGTAGCCACTTTTGGATCAAGACCCGACATATCCTCATAATTCCACGCAAAGACATCGATATATTCTTTTATCAGCTGGATCATTTCTTCCCTTTCTTCTTCGGAAAGATTGTTACTGATAAATATCGGCTTTGGTGAAAATTCATCCCCAACATTGACTTGGATAACTTTATCTTCAGTGCGTGGTTTTCTTTGCTCGAACTGGAGTTCCCATTGTGTATCCATTTACGGTGCCCAGAATTCATTTTTAAACTGTTCAGATTCTTGTTCCTCTGCTTCGAAAGAATTTGTCAATACCGTATTTACTGATAATGCCTGTTCGAGTTTACCATCTGAATCGGAGGATGACAAATCATTTTGAGTAGAGGAAATGGTCTCCTCATTTGACTCGGAGTTGTTGGAAGTTGCAAGATGTGTGGTATACCCTAACCCAAAATGAGTTTGTTGACAATAGGGATCACCATGCAACGACATTCGTCTGCCTTTTCCGTAGTTGAGGCCTGGCTCCAACTTCAAATCATAACCCATGCTTTGCATAATCTTCATAGCCTGTAGGCTATATCTGTGAACCTGCATTTTCCCAGCATCAGACTCGTGAGAATCTTCTTGTACAATCAGTCTATTCCGTATATGATCGAAGACTATTGGATGCTGATCGTTGCGAGTAGGTGGAACAACAAAGACAGAATCTTCATGCGGCCCATATGTCGTGACGACATTAGATATTGACGCTACTTCCCATACATACGGATGATAGAAGTCTATAGCTTCCAAGAATTTTTGTGCTATAGGCTCTATATCATTATGGGGGGAGGATTCCTGATTAGAAAATTGAGCGTCAGTATACTGGAAAAGAGAATCTTTATTATTGTCAGAAACCACGTTCCCGGTTGTATTTACATTAGTCGGCTGCTTGTTGTGCCTAAGGTTGATGACCAGAGGTGGGGGATTCTGGTTCAGAGTGATCACTAGAGGATCACTTCCTCCTCCCGATTTGGTTTTGCCCAAGTGGATGGCCATGGGTTCCATGGCTTTCGGACGGGTAGTCCGCCCTTTCACCTTGATTGACAAAGGTTGCTCAGCAGATGGTTCTCCTGGCTTCTGGTAGGATTCCTCTTCCGTCTTGCCTGACACCTCCTTCATGTAGTCTTGGGTCTACAACATGGCATCAGAATAGTAGGATTCAACCCCTTTGAACGTGTTAAGATCAGCAAACTCTATTTTTACTGTCCCTTAGGCGTCTACATATTTGAAGCATTGATGTAGAGTTGAAGGAACAATATTGTGATCATGGATCCATGGTCTACCCAACAGAATGTTGTAAGACACCTCCGAATCAATGACGTAGCATGTAGCCACTGATCTAAGGTCACCAATCTGGATCCTCAGACAAATCTTTCCCAACGGTTTGCTCTTCCTGGCATTAAAACCCACTATCGTAGTGGTAGTGTAAGCCAGTTCGCTTGTAGGAATTCTCAACGGTCTTAGCAGACTATGAGGGATAATGCTGATCGACAATCCCGGATCTATGTGCATCCGGTCTACCTCCATGGAGCCGACGTATCTGGTATAATAAAGAGGCCTGTTGTGTCTGTTATATTTCAACAACATGTCCTCTTGAGTGAAAGTGATGTTAGGGACCACTTCTATCACACTATGGCATTGAGGACATGCCACAGGCTCTTTATCAGGGGACTTGAGATGAGTCAAGCATACTTTCGCCTACATTAACGCTTCACTCAAGGCTTGACGAGTGTCTTTGGATAGCCTAAGTAGCTCAAAAATGGACAATCTGGCTGGAGTATTAGCCAACTGAGCCAAGATGTCAAAGTTATATGATTTCTCTAGACCTTTGTTTTGAATATTCTTCAAAGGTTTATCAAAACAAACTTTTTTTTGCTTGCCTTTGTCCGCCGAAGTTGGTCTAGAAGGACCTGCCTCTGGTATAACAGATTCAGGTTCTGGAGGTTTGGCAGCCGAAGTGTCTGCCGTTGATTCCCCCTGGTTTCCTCCATAGTCCTTGAGGTAGGCTTTGCCTGACCGGGTTCCGGTTGTTAAAGCCTCTTCTTCTGATGTCAGGGATATTGCAACCATATGGCATGGTTTGCATCTTGAGTTTCTTTTTAGACTTAGCTTTAGCAGCTTGAGTCTCTTCCTCAATTTCTGACACCAGGTCAGGGTGGACCCACATAATCTCACCACGCTTGGTAGTTAGGGGTACCAGGTCATGGTTTTGACTCCTGGTCGGGGGGAGATTAACAATGTTCATCATCGCCCGTGGAATATGTACTACATCATCCGGGATTTCCTGAGGGGGTAGATTGCCAAACTGGAGAGTGATCATGTTGGCAGTGACCGTCTTCTCGCTATTACGCAGAGTAATAGCCTTGGCATCGATCAACTCCTGGATTTTCCTTTTTAGTACATAACATACCTTTGTGGGGTGATATACGTATCTGTGGAAAATGCAGTACTTAGGGTTATTGGTACTGTCGACTTCATTTGGCCGCTTTACCTTAGGGAGAGTAAGCTTGCCACTTTTGACTAGACAATCGAATATGCTCGGAATATCGTCGTCATTAAAAGAATATTCTTCTTTAGGCCTGGAAGTCCCAGGATTCGTCTGCGTAGTCACTGGAGTATGTTGCCTGGACGTGTTGATCGTCAGAGCTTCTTTTCCTTTGGAACTACGAGTATGGTCGTTATTGGAGGATGACTGCTTCCCTCTATCAGAGGTAAAGATCATGATTCCATTGTCACGAGCCTTCCGACTGTTATTTTCAGCGGCTACCGCTGATATGATAAATGAGGGCCAATCATGGAACTGATATTGTCATGTGAACACTGAGATCAGCTGGAGAAGGTTCTTCATGTAAATGTCCACCATGGCTAAATCCGGAACTCCAGGAGGCATCTGCAAAGTAGCCTGACAAAAATGTTCAATAAAAGTACGAACGTTCTCTTTCTCCTTCTGCTTAACTTCGATGAGTGATGACATAGATATGTCCATCCCTCCTTCATAGAATCGAGCGAAGAACAAAGTCTTGAAATCTTCAAAAGAAGTAATACAGTTGTCCGCAAGGCTACGGTACCATTGGTATGCTACTCCAGGCAGACATCCTTTAAACACTCGAGTGAGAAGGGCGTCATTCCCCTGCAACAACACTGTCATCATGCTAAAGTAGTTTATGTACTGGCTTGGTGACTGTTTGATAATAAATGAAAGAAATAAAACAAGGTTTATACAAAACCCTCTATTTGGTTTACAAACAAGAAGTACAATTAATCCTATACGAGGATGTCAAGTACAAAATTTAATCTGGGTAAATATTGCTATAGGAGTCTGATCTTCAGTCGATCACTTTGTCCCTTGGACCATACGATGATGAAGAAGTATCGTAGAAGAAGGAGAAGCTTCAGAAAGTTGCAAGAGGGAGTGGATGCTTGATGCCAAAATCGTCGATCGCTACTCTCTGTCTGTGCTCCTCTCTCTCAAGAAATAATTTCCGACCTTCGTTCTCTGAGTTTTTGATCTTTTTCTTACTGATTCTTTGACCCTGGACCTCTGTCAATAGAGGTCTCTATTTATAGGGTCTGGTGACAGTAATCGTTCAGTGATGTAGAAGCCGAATAGTGGAGAGTGTGGCACATTTTACGCGGCGGTTATAATAACTGCCACCCACGTATAAATGATCCTCTGAATCTACGTGTGACGCGTGTCCCATTGTGAGGTAATGCGTATAACTGCTGCGAAGATCACGGCATGCAAGCCACGTAGGTAGCTGTCCCTCGCGTAGAAAAGGTTAGCGTAGAAGCCAAGTACTGTCACCATGGCGTAGAAGCCAAATAGTTGTCGAGTTGGCGTAGAAGCCAAGTAGGCGTGGAAGCCCAGTAGGCGTAAAAGCCTAAAGTTGTATGGATAGGTAGCTGGCATAAGAGATAGCCGGTCCTCCTTTTTTGATTGAGGTCTTGAGCTAATTCTGGACCAAATAGCCTTATTACGCACCAGTACAAATATAGCCTGAGTTAGCGTATTCCGAGGAGATAGCATACGGCGTACTCCTATAGTTGAAAATAGCCAGGTTGGCGTATTTCAAGGAGATAGCATACAACGTGCTCCTATGGCTGAAAATAGCCTGATGGCGTAATATGCAGAGGTGATGATATGGACGTATTAGCCGCAATTATGGCTCACCCAGTCTTTGAAAGTAGAACCAAATCTCGTGCATTAAATACAGCGATCTGCCCCCATCATGCGCATTAACTGCAGAGATGTGCCTCGAGCCCTGTACGAAGAGACGTGGCGGTTCATTTTGTCTTTTGTTGAGCGTAAAAGCTCGCATCTGCCTGTATAAAATTAGGCAGCGTATTCCCTTGTATGCGTAAAAGCACTTTGTATCAAGAAAATGTCACTAAACAACGGTCTTGGTCCCTGTGCCGTACCATCATTACAGCCGTCGTCTGGATAGTCGTGCTGTACTCTTTGTCAGGAGTCAAGTTCACTGCATGATTTGACAGGTTCGTTCGAGGAATACGAAGAGTTACTCGTACAATCTCCCACTGCATTAAAAGTAAGCGGATTTTATGCCAAAGTGGCGATGTAACAACCTTTTTACGTCGGAGCAGCCTGGAAATACTGCATTACGCGGGTTGTTTTGGAGCTATGTTTTACGCTGCACTAGCGATGAAGCTCTACTATACGCCGATGGCTCTGAAGTCGTTTCTTATGCCACACAGTGCTGAAACTCTGCTTTACGTGGGTTTTATGCATACTGCGTATAGCTCAGCAGCGTATTTTTTATGCTTCTATAAGACCCCCTTCAAAGTTTTCAAATTCCTCGTAATTTGAAATACTTTGAATGAAGCATGAAACAGTCAAGTCCGACTCGTTCCTTGAGGCTGATTTCTCGGCGGATTTTTGGGGATTTGTTAGGATTCGGTGTGTTCTCTTTTGACTATATAAAGGCTGATGAGTTAACCTATTCTTCCTACATTTCCTTCACCACGCTGAGATGATTGCTGGACTTCGTCGGGTTGACTTAAGGAAGAAGAAGATGATGTTCTTCCAGTATGTAAGGAGCCAAAAAAGAAGGCGTCTTCGAGCAAATATCCTCTGCAACGATGGATCATGGAAGGATATCATAGCTTCCTTTGCTCGGGATGATCAGCAATTTCATATGACGATTCATCCAGGAGAGAGGAAGGGTCTCATTTGGCCACACAGTTTGCAAGCTATATTTTCTTCTGTTACGACGGTGGACGAGGGCAGACAAACTGGCCCTGTCTTACAATATTGAGTTGGGTCTAAAACCTCGACTCAATTTGTCATGGCGTATGGAGGATAGGCTCTTGAATAATTCAAACAGGTCCAGTTTTGTATCCTCCCGCCATTAATCATTTTTTTGTTAATCGGCCGCGGAAACCGACTAATTGCTGAAGAAGACGGAAAAAGATCTCCACCAATACGAGAACCTGGCAGAACAGATTCTAGGCGTGATTTTTTAAATGAGGATGAGAAACCCTTTGTAGAGAGAGGATTTCTATCATATGTAATCATGAAGATAAAAAACCTTTGTAGACTGGATTTCCATCATATGTAATCATGATTAATAAGATTGTCTTCTTTTACGCATCTGATGATTTGCCATATTATGTTGTGATGAAGTCTGAATAGTGTGCAGCTTCGACACGTCTGAATGACTTTATGCCGACTCTGATAAAAAGAGTATTTGATCCTGTCGCATCTTTTACGCGTAACTGGAGATGCGTAAAAAGCTACTTAGCATTTAAGTCGAATATTCGAATTGTCCTGCTGTTAGTCATAAGGAGTTGCGTAGAATTCTGAACTTTCACTTCTCTGATGAGAAGAATTCTTGTTTAGACCCTCACCTTCGAGAATGATTTCCCGAAAATCCTTTGAAGTAGGGCGAGAAATAGCTGTCAAAGCTGACCATGCTTGAACTGTCGAGAAAATATTCTGACTGGATTTTGGATGAACTTCCAATCGACCCAAGGAGAAGAGTCATTTTCAATGCTAAACTCTGTATGTTTTGGGTACTTAGGATATTTTAAGGCCAAGAAGGAGTATCTTTCGAGAAAAATCCTTGTAATTGGCTGTCTTGAGAATTATTCAGATATACGCCTACTCTGGCCTGCGTATTTTCAGATATACGGAGAGTCATAGATCCTTAGTGTAGATGAGCATAAAATCATAGGTTTGTAGCCTCTCGAGCGTAAAAGCTGCTGAGCATAAGAGCATCCGAGCGTAAAACCGTAGATTTATAGCCTCTGACAAGAAAACTTCCGAGCGTGAAGTTGTAGATTTGTCGCCTCTGAGCGTAAAGAGCTTCTGAACGTGAAATCATAGATTTGTAGCTTCTGAGCGTGAAGTAGTAGGTTTGTAGCCTCTCGAGCATAAAATCTATCGAGCGTAAAAGCATCCTGGCATAAAACCATAGACTTATAGCCTCTGAGCGTAAAATCGTATATTTGTAGCTTCGCGAGCATAAAAAGCTCCTTGGCGTAAAATCACGAATCTGCTCTGCACGAAAACTTTTTGAATTCGCTGACTGTCCGTCTTCTCTAAATGATAGGCTGACGTGGTCCCGAATCATAACCGAATATTAAATATCGGATTTGGTTAGGGATTCGAGGAGTCTATCCGAACTCTATAAATACCCCAAGGCCTTCAGAGAGAAAACTCTTCACCTGTCTTTTGCAAAAGAAAAAACCTTCGTCTCTTTGAGAACTCTTCTTCGTTTCTTCTTCGAGCACTCTAAGTTTTTTAGCAATGGCACCAAAACAATCTTCGACTGCTAAGGGGAAGAAAGCTGCCTCCTCTTCTCGCTCCTCTGCTCAAGCACGAGCGACTCTGAGCGAACCTCGCTCTGATCGAGGTGTCCCACCGACAAGCTGCGCACCAGGCGTTATAGGTAAAGCTTTTGGGAGGATAACAGAAGAAAAACGCAGAAAACCCTTCGCACACGTTGTACGTGCACGCGCTAGGTCATCTCCTGTGTTGAAAGCCTCTTCAAGGATGATGATACACAGAGATGTTCTATCATTTTACGCCCACATTCCTAATGTGTCGGCGTAAAAACTCTATTTTTTTGCAGCCGGGCGTAAAAGCTTTGACTGTCAAAATTTGGCGTATACTACAAATTTTGAGTGTTACGCTCTGGATAAAAAATTCGACGTAATAACTCAATTTTTGGCAGTCTGGCGTAAAACACAGACTGTCAGATTTTTTGTGTATACTGCCAATCTTGAATTTTATGCCTAGGTAATAGGATCCAGCGTAAAAACTCAAGTTTTCACAGTCTTGGCATAAAATCACAGACTGTTGATCTTTGGCATAAGCTGCAAGATGTAACGTCTAGTATAGAAACTGACTTGTTCTTCTAGCATTTTGTAGTTGACTTGCAGGTACCTCTGTTGGTTGAGGTAATGGGTTCTGCTGCTGGGATGCTGAACTCAAATTACCTGGAGGATCTGTCCCACGTGACGTTCCCTATTTCTGGAACTCAGTACCCTGAAGGAAGGGAAAATCTGATATCGACTCAAGGGGAACGGATGCTGTTGAGTATGATCAACGGGGAGCCCCTGACGTATATAGATGGAGCCAAGTAGATAAAACCAGCTTTCCTTTTTGGGGATATGATTGACAAACAATCCCAGACAAAGACCAAGAAGGAAGACTGGATTTTTACTGCTGGGGGCATGGTCGTGTACTTGCCCAGGATGCCGAGAGATTATCCCATCTCGGCATTCTTCCATGCCACACATCCGAGGAAGATGTCGTGGACCCTGACCCCTAATCTTCACGGGCAGCCGGGGAAGATATTTTATCAGAAAGGATCCGACCAAGGATTATTTGTGAGCCGCCCTTCAGGCCCTGTAATGCCTTTCAGGGGATTATTTCCGGGCAGTATCCCGAGTAAAGATACTTCACTGCTCCAACCAGTCCAATTATCGACTTTCTGCAATGACTTCATGGGGCAGGGAGGAGTATACCCCAAGGTTAATCCTCGGACCAATGGGTGGCTTACCCCTACAAATCTTCGATGGGCTCGTTTAGTTGCCTGGGCCCTGAAGCATTTTCAGACTGAGCTGGATAGCATTGGTCTGTTCACGGCTGTGAGTGCTACCAGTATTGGGTTGCCTCCCAATCCTAACCTATTTTTGGCTCTGATGGAGCGGTATATCTCGCTCACCGGGACTTTCGCCACTCCGCTAGGGGAGTTGGGATTGGCCCTTCACGAGATGACAGAGATTTCAAGACTGCCAATAGGGGATACTCCTTATGAAGAGTATGTTCCCACAAACATGGAGCTGGGGGATACAGACCCTCGGGTGGTGGCAGTGTACCAGGAGCTGATGTGCCACTACCTTGCTTGCACCACTTTCTATAATGAGCCCTCTGATTTGGCTCATACCAACAAGTGGGCGTCCTATCTCTTCTTTCATCAGGCCAGGGATGCTAAGCCAGACAAAGTCATGGATAGCAGGGATAAGCCTTTGAGCCTTCTGAGCGTGCTTAATGCTCAAGTAGTCGATGATCTTATTGAAGACACTGGGGCTTCAGATCAGATTCTCAGTGAAGATATAGGAAGTTATCCTGCTGGCACTAAAGCCTATAGTTATATGAGTCATTACCGTAGGCCTCTGTCAAGGGAAGCTCAACTGGCTGGCTTCCTCTCTGTATGGCTACGCCGACTGGTAGTACCTGGCATTGCATCTTCGGATCGTATTCACCGTAATACCTTATGGCCTGCAGTACGTCTGGTATTCGGGGCAAGAATGGGCCTGCTCCCTGCCATGGTATGCTGGATACAAGCTGGCCTGAGGGCCATTACTGATGGGCTGCTTGCCGATAAAATACGGCGTGATAGCTTTCCCAGGGTAGAATTATCGTTCCTGTATTTGATGGGATGGCTAATTCTTCATAACCCCAGAGTAATGTCTCCCGGCTCTGCCAGTAGTTCAGGGAATAATTTCTTGTTGAATTACAAGAATTCCACCTGGAACGTGGTCATAGTTGTAGACTGTCGGCGAGCATTAAATTTTGCTCATAGCTGGAAGCTCTTCTGCACCGTCCCCACTGTACATCTTAATCAACAGAGGACGAGACTTCAGGATTCAGGTGAAGGGAAGACCGTTCTTTCTCCTGAAGCTTTTTATTGGTTGGTCTGTATTAGACCTTTCCATTTACTGTATAGAAGTGAGGACCACTGCTTCTTGGAGCCGTATCTGCCTAGCCGATTCGCCAGGCAATTTGGGTACGACCAATTGTATGTGGGAAATGCCGTCACCAGCTTCAAGTCCACAAGTGAACTTATTAACGGAGCGAGAGGATGGCGGTACTTCATAATGGGTTGTACTGGAGCAACCTTTACTATACCCGCGACTTCTCTCTCCATGGAGTTGCGCATCCTCCATTCGTACACCCAGTTTTATGTGGCCACCAATACCTTCCATCGCGATTTTGATATGCGTGGAAGTTTTAGGATGCCCTCTCATAAGTCTACTGGAAGAGAGGATGTCCCGTCAGTCTCCTCTGACGAAGGTGAAGACCCTGTCGGTACAGATGATTTTTTGTTAACAGTACCGAGAGGTGTGATACCTTCGCCTGCAGAGCCTCTTATTATCCCTGGAAAGCGAAGGGCTCTTATTCTGAAGGAGGCTTCCCCTCGCAAGAAAAAGAAGACTGTTAGTGCTCCTGTTAGGACTTCCTGCCCTGAGGTTCCTAGGAGTGAACCTGCTGTTTCCCCTGTTGGGGATGAATTTTTGACTAGAAGTCCTTCGCCTATTAGAGAGAGAACCTCCACAGTTCCGGCTGACAGTGCCGAAGATTCTTTGCTCGAGGCTGCAGTCGCTGCTACCACTTCTGGTAGTGCTGCGAGATCGCCTTAAAGGCTGAGCAAAATGAGATAGCGTATACCATTATCCAGACCAGCAACGGGAGAAACCCCTGCTGTGTCTGTAATTATACCAGCGAGATTCCACCCGGTGAGCCTCGAGTGGATCTTGGTGAAGACCTGGAGGAATACCTGCCAGTGTCAGTTGGCACACCCTCTTCTCCAGGTATGACAGCTCGCTTAGCATCATTAAGAAATGATTTAGCTCTACTGGCTGTGAACGCGACATATATACCATCGTCCATGGGTAAATGTTGTCTTTATGCCTCTTTTAGAAAAATCAATATCAGGTTGATATTAACTTTCTCTTGTCTTCTTTTTAGGGGAAGACATCTACGGGGAGGACAGCGTCGACGCAACTTTTGGCTTTGTTGTAGCTCCTGCCGATGACACGGAGGTGCCCGCCTTTGAAGAGGAAACATTTTCGGGTGCCGGCTCGCCCGAAACAGTTCCGATATCTCGAGAGGAGGATGAGCCTGTCATTACGACTATGCCTCCTTTGGGTACGCCAGCCACTTTGGCTGTTGTCGGTGCCTCTACCTTTGTCGCGCCTTCTACTGAAGCGACGATTGTGACGACCCCCTCTACAGTCGTTCCTGGAAGGGGATTCGCCGACATTGCAGCCACTCCCAGCGTCCAATCTGATTTTGCCATGCTGATTGAGCAGTATACTAGTATTTTTTACACCACTTTGAAGACGCTGATATCAATGGTGCTGGAGAAGAATCTAGGTTTTGAGGCTCTGAGGAGGTCCTCCCAGTTTGTGATAGCGTCGATCAGAGATTTCAACGATGCTGGGAGAGCTGATACACTGGAGCAGATAGTTAATGGTTTGGAACAACCCATTAACAATTATTTGCAACTATCCCAGGGCAGCATTGATGACCTGATTTAGGCTGAGTATGACTCTTTGACTGCGAGGCTTGTTGGGGAGATAGAAACTCTGAGCAGGTCTATCGAGGCTCAGCAGAAAGAGATGAATGAAGAGCATGCCGCATTGGATTATGTCATTCCCCAGCTGGCCAAGTGCGAGGCCGAATATAAGGAAGATGCAGCGAGAGTCTGCAAATTGAAAGATGAGCTCGCTCAGGCAGAGGAGAGGGCTCTCGCTTCATCAGCAGCTAGAGATGTATTGAAGATCCGACTGGAAGCGTCTCAGCAAAACTTGACATGTGTGGGTATCATCTACGCATATTATGTATGTGTCCGGTCTGAAATGTCTGCCTTGAACAATGAGGAGGCAAGGTTGGAGCGGGCTCGTGCTACCGTTTTAAGCTCCAGGAATGAGAAGATGGCCGTACTGGCACAGCAGATCCGTGATTTGACTATTCCTCCCCAATGATGTACTATTTTTGCTTTTATATATAATTTTGCTCCTCCCGGAGATAATAAAGAAATTTTATCTGACTTTGTGGACCTATCATTTTGGAATATAAATGATAGGCTAGGGTGAAAGTGATATGGACGTGATATCCCTTCGGTAAGCTTCAGCCGGATATATCTATTCAGAGATTATATGGACATGATAGAATATGATCCAACTAAATTTGCATACAAAACACTATCAGAGGTAATATGGACGTGATAGGTTTTGAAGTTCCAAATTAGTTTAAACATATATATTCAGAGGTTATATGGACATGATAGAATATGATCCAACTAAATTTGTTTTGGACGTAGTGTTGTCAGAATGAGATCTTCACCATACTCCATTTGAGCAAAGGAGATTAAGCATAGTACCTCTTTAGGAATTGCCGTTGATAGGAGCCATTACCAGATCTCCATTAGGCTTGGCTAATCGGTAGGCGCCATTTGAGAACATCGTCTCGATCACATAAGGGCCTTCCCATTTGGGCTAGAATTTACCCTTACTCTTGTGAGTAATGATCATTGGCCTCTTCACAGCTAAAACTAGCTCACCAATTTTAAATACTCTTTCCTTCACTTTTTGATTAAAAACTCTGGAAATGCGTGCTTGGTAGAACGCGATGCGCTGTTGGGCTTGAAGGCGTTTCTGGTCTAATCCTTCTAGCTCTTGAAGCCTTAGTCGATCATTATTTTCCTGAGTCAACTCATTAGCCACTGCTATTCTGAGTGACGAGATTTAGATTTCAATGGGGAGAACTGCTTCACTCCCGTAGACTAATGAGAATAGGGTACAACCCGTCGGTGTTCGTACCGTTGTGCGGTATGCCTAGAGACATTCCCCCAGCTTCTCGTTCCAATCTCTTTTGTTCGAAGAAACGAACTTTTTCAGGAGTTTGATAATGGTTTTGTTGAAAGCTTCCGCCAAACCATTAGTAGCAGGATTGTATGCCGTAGAGGCCATATTTTATATCCGATTCTTATCGCAAAATCGGTTAAACGCATGGCTGATGAATTGAGGCCCATTGTCATGAATTATCCTTCGGGGTATCCCGAAGCGATAAATGACATGATGCTTGATGAAGCTGATCACGTTAGATGTCTTCACCTCAGCAAGAGGGATCGTCTCTGCCCATTTGGAGAAATAATCCGTGATGGCCAATATGAACCGATGACCTCTGAAAGAAGATGGGTGAATAGGACCAATGATATCCATACCCCATGCTTCAAAAGGCCAGTATGCAACCGTAGGATATAAATGTTCAGAAGGTTGATAGATAAAAATCTGCATGAACCTGGCAGGCTTTGCATTGTCTTGCATATTTTATTGCATCTGTGATCATAGAAGGCCAGTAATAGCCCATTCTCCTGATGCGATCCTGTAGCTTAGGACCGGGTTGATGTGCTCCGCATACGCCATCATGAGCTTCACGGATAATCCGCTGTGCCTCATCATCGGAGAGACATCGTAATAGCAATCCATCATAGGTTCGGCGGTATAGACATTGTGAAGACGCATCGAAATAGAAGCGTAATGACCGTCTTTTGATGGATACTGCTTCTTTAGGATCCTCTGGTAAGATTCCGTATGCCACAAAATCTACAAAGGGACTTCTCCAGTCTCTCTTGGGAGGATCTGTATTCACAGCATAGCTGTGTTCTATGTAAAAGTTATTTTTCATACAGAATAAATCTCTGTTAAGAAGGATCACCGAGTTCTGCCTTCTTATAGGGGTAGCTAAATCTGCAGCTAGACTGGCCAGGGCATCAGCTTCCAGATTCTGAGATTGAGGTACATGCTCTAGGAAGAACCCTTTAAAAGACATGGCTATCTCGATCGTTGCTTGGTGATAAGGAACGTGATCAATCTCGATCATTGCTTGGTGTATCGTGCGTGTCGTGGTTGGATCCACTGTACTAGTTGGGGGCGGAAAAGTAGTTAGTGAGAAATGTGATCATATCCCTATTATACAAGTATAGAACAATGTTAGTGTTAATCATGCTCTTCACGTATGATTAGCCAGGCCATATAGCTCTCGTACATGTTCCCAAGCCGATCATATTTTGAAACTACTATTTCAAACACTTAGAATGGTTACAGTTCTCTATTTTAGATCATATACTACATCACCCGTACATGATATTGTACCTTGTTCTTTTTATTTCATATATGCACTGACTGTATCATATTGCCTATATTGCCTGTCTCTTTACATTGTCTGTCTCTTTATTTGCCATTGTATTTATTCACTATCTTCTCTCAGTATATAGCATTATCTGTTTATTACTTTATAGTCCTTATCAATTAAATGGAACTGTTATTTGAGATGTACTTTGCTCCTTCCTGACTGGAAACATTTTTCCAGACTATGCCTTAGAGGACTGGTATCCAACACTTTATGGACCACAGGGTGAGTAGCTGTAGACTTGGACTTGGTAGTTCAGTTGTGATTCCGGAAGGTCTTGCCGGAATCAATAGTTATCTAGTTAGTTCTTTTAGCAGATCATTTGATACCGGATTTGTCTCCGGCATACTTGTTGAGACATGGATATTTGTTGAGTTAGATTATTTACATTTAGACTTGTGTTGTATTTTATTTCTTCGATATCTTATCGTGCTGTAGTTATGTGATTGAGTATGTTGTTCATATTATATTGTGTCATCCGTGCCTCCTTATGGAGATTGGATGCTCGTGTGAGATTGTTTAGATATTATTATGACCTTGACAGCGTTCTACCACCGATGCTGCGGCATAGGCTGGACGTACCCGCGTACTCGTGCCCCAATTCCGGGTGCGGGTAATGACACTTTCCTAGACGTGCCAACCTACCATTCTAACCCATGTGTAACTCATAACTACTCTCCCTGGTGCTTCATTTTAGTCGCACAATATTCGTTACAAACGTCCGTGTTTAAATTTTATTAAATCCAACTTTGCATTCTTTGTCCGTTCTAATCAAAATTGGAGACACAACATCAACCCGTTTTGTCTAACCCAATTATGACATTATTCTACTCTAAGTCTACTACGTCCATGACGCTTGTGTTCTACCCAATTTTGATCCCATGTATTTCCAATTAATTAAAGAACACCTAGCGCATTAATTTTAATTAAATTAATATAATGACCCAACCTCACCCAAAACTAGATCCAACTCCAACCCAAACCCACACCCACACCCACACCCACACCCACACCCTCAAGAATCATACTAAATACCACACACCATTCTAGCCCACTACATAATACCAAACATGGTATTTTGCCACATCCAATCCCAAATTCTAATTATTGTGCAATTTCCCAATTATTCAGAGACTTTTATGCAAATAAGCCATGAGGTGTCCCCTTCTTATTGGTCCAACCACATGAAGAACACAACTGTAAACCCCCTCAACCAATTTAGGGATTATTTGTATTTTTAAAAACTGAGACTAGGGATAAACCGAGATAATTGAAATTACGTGAGACGATTTTAGGTACCCTCTGACCATAATGCAACCTTAGCTACACAATGTGAATTAACTTCGCCTTGCGCAGTAAATTATTAATTTAGTTAATTAATTTATGGCTAATTTTACCTCAACTGGACCTGACCGAACCATATCCTTGAACCCTGGCCGGCCCAAACCCTGAGACCAACCCCGAAGTTCACCCTTATATAAATACATAACTTCCTCCATGAAAAACCCTAAACCAACAAAGCCTTACAAACCCTAACCCTAGCCGAATACTCCCCTCTCCCTTACACCCAAACCATCACCACCACCACCGCCGCTGGACAGCGCCGACGCCGCCCCTTCAGCCGACCCGACAACCCCATTATCGCCCCTTCAGTCGACCCGACTGCCCCATCACCGCCCCTTCAACCGACCGACACAGCCGCCCCGTCGTACGATGAGCTGTCGGCGCTAACCCGACTCCCCGTGCGCTGCTGCCATTGCTGCCGCGCCTGCTGTAGTGCCGCCTCCGTTGCTGCCACCTCGCCGAGCCGCCCATCTGTCGGAGTACGCCTCGACGAGAGCAAGCCCTGTCCGAGCAAGCCACGTAGAGGTAACCATATAAAACCCCCGCTTCTTCATGTTAATATCGTAGCGTCGTATCATCGTGTCTAGAAATTGCGATATCGGACACAACCCTAACTATGTGTATGTTGGATTAATGACTAATAAGATTTAGAATTGGTGTAATTACTAGCAAATCCCTTAATCATGAGACATAACACCAAGGACTAGCGTTTTTACCCTAAAACCTGTACATAAACCACATACAATAAAAATAGAAACCAAGGAACATGCGTTCACACAGAACAGAGATCGTAGTCAGACCGTAACTTGAAATTATTATCTCAAGGCCCAGGATGTTTGAGCACAGAACACGTGTGCACCTTAGCTATGCGCACATGTGACGCTGTATTTGAACAGACGTGAACTTGCGATAATATTCAAACATCGCGTTGTAGTCGTATACATTTAATTTTTAGCATCTGATATTAGATTATTATATTATATTTGTGTTTAGGACCTTTGGATCAGCCAGAAGACACTGCAGGAACCGACTTCTGGCATTCCCAGCTTCAGGACCCAGGCAAGATACCTTGCCATATTTACTGTTTAATTTAAATTATGCATATGTTGTATTGTATTCTTGTTGTTTTTATTTTTATACAACTGTGTGCATCCGAGATTGTTCGGGTGCAGTCGACGGATACGTCAATGATTTGTATACTGGCCTAGTCATTAGCAGACTCACCCATTGGATGATACCCTGTTATCGTCTGAGACCTGACACTTTACACGTTCACTGAGACATATTCATATTGGGATGCGAGTTTGCGTACTCGACTAGCTATCGGTGCGTGTGACCTACATCATGGTTAGTACGTAGTTCAGGTTGTATTTTATTGGTAGAGACTAGCATATAGATACGTGGTATGCACGTCGAGTATTCGACTTGCGTATCTACATTGGGCGGGGAGGACATAAGTAGGCGTATAGGATACACCCATTGGAGTCCGTAGTATCCAAAGGAGCCACTGATCCAATGACTCCCTTTACACTACTGCCACATTCTTCGGAGCGATATGGACGATATACTGTACTGCTGCCACGTTCTTCGGAGCGATATGGACGATATACTGTACTGCTGCCACGCTCTTTGGGGTGTTGGACATTATGCCTACGCCTACCCATACGTACCAAAGTTGTCCTCACATTGCATTCACTTAGATGGTTAGCATACCCTTTATTATATTTATTTTATTCAGTATTTATATATGGCATGTCTCTATGTATCTTGTTACGTCCCTCTGAGGACCTGGTTCCCTTCTAGATTTGGACGAGGCTTACTACCCCATAGTGTACGGCCCCGGACAGGAGACGAGATTCGCTACCGCAGAGGAGCTAGAGGTTCTACAGTCAGAGTTTCCATGATCACTTGGTAAGCCTTCAGCTTAGATTGTGTGCATCATTATCCAGTCAGCCGATGCCCTAGTCATTATCTTTTATCTATCATTTCAGTACTTTATTTCGTCATAGTAGTGGGTTTGTTCCCACTTGATATTATTGTTGCACTATGATATCTTGAGACTGGTGTTTATCTTCCAGCAGTTTATTTAGTACTTTTTGCTCTTTATATTGTGGATGAGATTAGTTACCTGTTGATTCACTGTTTTGGGACATGTTAGTATTTTAGGACAGCATAGCACTCTTCGTTAGGATCCATTAAATTGGGATATCCTCGGAGACGTATCAGCTGGCTATTGCCACGTGGCCTAGTTCCATATATTTTGGGACTGGGACGTGACATGGTTTTAGTGGTGGCCCATGTAGGTCGACTTTTTTTGCTTGTGGTATGGTAACATGCCCAGCGAGCCTGCAATAGGATAGAAGTTATTAGGTGTCATCCATTTTTGATTCGCCTTTGAACATCCTTCATACTCCTTCTAAATATCTGTATCCTGTTTGTTGTTTCGTGCTCTTTCAATGAAGTCCTATCTCTTGCAATAAGATGAATTTGCGTAGTGGACGAGGAGCACCCAGTGCCGCAGTGCCAGATAACACCATCCAAAGAGAGGAGGTACCCCAAGGGCAACCACCGATACAGACCCCGCTGATACATTGGCATGAGGGTTCACAGGGCAATCCTACACCGCAGCCCGAGGGACAGACTTCCCAGACGATTCCCATGCAGCCTTTTGAGGGCCAGACTTCAGGAGCTACACCGATGCCGCAGACTGAGAGGCCGACAAATGAGGAGACGCCTACTGCCCAGCCAGAGATTCCACTACCACCGTCTCCACCTTATCCACCCCAGATGCCACAGCTAGATGGCCAGCCACAGATGCTTCAGTTCTTCCGGGCAATGATGCAAGCACAGTGGCAGCAGACAGAGACATTAAGACAGAGTCTGATGACGGTACTAGAGAGGACACCTGTCCCAGCAACCGTACCAGCACCTCCACCAGCCCAGACAGGTGGCACTGTTAGATGGTTCCGACAGATGGGACCAGATACTTCCTCAGGAAATGAGACTGCAGAACAGATCTTCGATTGGGTCACCAATACGGAGATGCTACTAGAGGCTTCATAATTGCATCCAGACCTTTGGATGATAGCAGTTAGGGCCCAACTGAAAGGCAACGCCCATCACTGGTGGGATTCCATTGAGCATAGTGTAGGTAAGAACCAAACTTGGGAACAATTCTTAGAATACTTCTATGCAAAGTATTTCCCAGCTACAGTCAGAAATGCCCTGTACTCCCAGTTCCTACATCTAGAACAGGGAAACATAACTGTTGACGCCTATGACGCAGAGTTCAGCCGCCATAGCAGATTTGGTGCCGTTCTGATACCCAATGATCTCGAAAAAGCTCATAGATTCCACCACGGCCTCAATTTCGAGCTACAGAGGTATACCACCACACAGGCGAGGATTTCTTATGAAGAGGTTCTTGCGGAGGCGAGAATCCAGGAGGCCATCGTCAGAGAAGCTAGATGTTCCAGCACGACTATACCAGCCAGAGCACAGGAGCAGGAGGACC
The DNA here is from genome assembly GCA_036927795.1 of Iris macrosiphon. Taxonomy (NCBI): domain Eukaryota; kingdom Viridiplantae; phylum Streptophyta; class Magnoliopsida; order Asparagales; family Iridaceae; genus Iris; species Iris macrosiphon. The sequence continues at coordinate 102,657,729 of JAYESA010000019.1, read as the reverse complement.
GATCCGATGTCCCAAAGCACAGACACAACAGAGAACAACGCCATACCAGCAAAAGGAGCTTCTGACTTGCTATCACTGTGGTAAGAGAGGACATTACGAGAAGGACTGCAGAAAGAGACTGAGGACATGTCTGATTTGTGGGTCAGACCAGCACCAAGTTCGAGACTGCCTGCAACGCAGAGAGACATCACCGCCGGCCGGACAAAGGCCAACAACACCAGTTCCGAGGATACTACCACCACCAGGAGGTCAACGTCCGCCAATACCCAGAGGATTTCAGAGGGGACCACCCTTGGCCCCACAGGAGGCGCAGTTTGATCGAGCTCGACAACAGACCAGAGGGCAGAGGCACGGACAGGCCTTTGTACTAGCAGCTACAGAGGAGGAGACAGAAGGGGAAGCTATCACATGTACCATTTTTGTTGCATCATTACTTGCAACTGCATTGTTTTATTCTGGAGCTACATTATTATTTATATCTAGTAGATTCATAGCAATGCATAGGGTAGCTACTTCCCCCTTACCTAAGAGTTGGAAGATTCTTACCGGAGGAGGTATCATGCCGGTTACCAGCACTATCAGAACGTGCTCAGTAATTGTATGTAGTAGAGAGATGAGAGCACGATTCTTGGTATTGCCTATACCGTACTTTGACATTGTGCTAGGCATGGACTGGTTAAGCCAGTATAACGCCGTACTGAACTGCCGGAAGGGTAGCGTCACTTTTAGACCACCAGATCAATCGGAGTTCGAGTACATGCGAGGGACCGTCGAATAAGGAGTAGGACAGATAGCGGGAACTTGCATGGCTATGGAGATTGCACCCCCGCCAATAGTTGTAGAATTTGAGGATGTTTTTCCCAAGAGCTGCCAGGCTTACCGCCAGATAGAGATGTAGAGTTCACTATTGAGCTAATACCCGGAGCAGCACCTGTATCTTCTAATGTATACCGATTGGCAAAGAAGGAGTTAGATGAGCTGGAGCTACAATTAGAGGAGTTGTAGAGCAAAAGATTTATCCGTCCTAGTGCATCACCATGGGGAGCACCAGTGCTGTTTGTATCCAAGAAGGATGGAACAATACGCATGTGCATTAATTACAGAGCCCTTAATGCTTTGACTATCAAGAACAAGTACCCCTGCTGCGGATTGACGATTTATTTGACCAGTTGACAGGAGCAGTGGTGTTCACCAAGATCGACTTGAGATCGTGTTATCATCAAGTGAAGGTGCGAAGACAATACATTCAAAAGACAATATTCAGGACTCGTTACGGTCACTACGAGTTCCTAGTGATGCCTTTTGGACTAACGAATGCACCTGCTGTATTTATAAACTTGATGAACAGAGTATTCCACCAATACTTAGACCAGTTCATGGTAATCTTCATCGACGATATCTTGGTGTATTCAAAGAGCCACGAGGAGCACAAAGAGCACTTGAGACTAGTGTTAGAGACGCTGAGGAGAGAGAGGCTTTATGCTAAATTAAGCAAGTGCGAGTTTCTCCTAGATCGTGTCGCTTTTCTTGGACACGTCATCTCAGGAGATAGAATTTCAGTAGATCCGGCGAAGATTTCATCCGTAGAGACATGGCCAACCCCTACCAATGTCTCAGAAGTAAGGAGCTTTCTAGGATTTGCCGGATATTACTGGAGATTCGTAGAGAACTTCGCGAAGATTGCAGAGCCGATGACCCGCTTGACCCGAAAGGAGCAGGAGTTCACTTGGACCGAGGAGTGTCAAAAGGCATTCGATGAGCTGATGAAGCGCTTGACTACAACACCTATCTTGACCATACCATCAGGACCCGGAGGATTTGTGATCTATAGCGATGCATCCGAGAAAGGATTAGGATGTGTCTTAATGCAGCACGGAAAGGTTGTCGCTTATGCTTCTATACAGTTGAGGACACATGAGAAGAACTATCCCACCCACGACTTGGAGCTTTCTGCGGTAATTTTTGCCTTGATGCTTTGGAGGCACTATTTATATGGAGAGAGAGTGGAGATATTTACTGATTATAAGAGCCTAAAGTACGTCTACACCCAGAAGGAGCTGAACCAGAGACAAAGACGTTGGCTCGAGGTGATGAGAGACTTCGAGATTGAGATACAGTACCATCCGGGAAAGGCCAACGTAGTAGCTGACCCATTTAGCAGAAGACCCATGGCATTCTTCATGACTACCCAACAACATCTGTTGAGAGAGCTAGAGCAGATGGGTATAGAGGTCGTTATATCCGGAATAGATGGATATCTGTAGAGTTTCCAGTTGCAATCGACATTAGTGGAGAGAATCAAGGCTGCCTTACCGACATACGTCAGATTTCAGAGGCTTAGACAGAGGACGAAGGCTGGATTACAGACAGGACTGTGAATACATGAAGACAAAACCTTGAGATGTGGATATCGTCTCTATGTTCCAAATGGAGAAATTCGTCAGAAGTTGATGGCAGAGGCACATAGTTCAATCTATTCTATTCATCCAGGAGGCACGAAGATGTACAGGGACTTGAGACAGTACTACTGGTGGCACTGAATGAAGAGGAAGATAGCACGCTTTGTGGCCAAGTGCCTGGTGTGTCAGCAAGTCAAGGCTGAGCATCAGAGATCTGCAGGATTGCTTCAACCACTCCCTATACCAGAGTGAAAATGGGAGTACATCACCATAGACTTTGTTACGGGCTTTTCGAGGAGTCTTAGTGGTCGCAATGCAGTATGGGTAATTGTGGATAGACTCACCAAGTCCTCATACTTTTTACCCTTTAGAGTTGGGCAATCGACGGAGGCCTTAGCAGATATGTACATGAGGGAGATTGTGCGTCTACATGGAGTTTAAGTTAGCATTGTGTCCGACAGAGATACAAAGTTTACGTCTTACTTTTGGCAGAGTATACAAGAGAGTCTCGGTACTCGCCTGAAGTTTAGCACAGCGTATCACCCACAGAAAGATGGCCAGTCCGAGCGCACAATTCAGACATTGGAAGACATGTTGAGAGCGCGCATGCTAGATTTCGGAGGATCATGGGAGGACCACTTGTATTTGGTCGAGTTTTCCTACAACAACAGCTATCAAGCGAGCATCCAGATGGCTTCCTATGAAGTGTTGTACGGAAGGAAATGTCGTTCCCCGGTATGTTGGAGTGATATAGGCGAGAGACAGATCCTTGGGCCAGAATTGGTTGTTCGAACAGTGGAGAAGGTGAAGAAAATCCAAGGACACCTGCAAGCAGCACAGGACCGGCAGAAGCATTGGGCGAATGCACATCGACGACCCTTAGAATTTTAGGTTGGAGATCACGTATTTCTAAAGATCTCGCCTACTCGAGGGAATATCAGATTCGGAGGCAGAGGAAAGCTGAGTCCGAGGTACATCAGATCCTTCAACTTATTAGAACGTATCAGAGAGGTTGCTTACATATTAGCCTTGCCACAGACTTTGGAAGTAGTCCATGACGTCTTCTATATATCTCAGCTAAGGAGATACATACCGGATCTGAGTCATGTACTTGACTATTCAGAGATCACAGTCGGCCCGAGCTTATCGTACCAGGAGGAGCCTGTTGAGATTCTGGACAGAAGTGAGAAGGTACTGCGAGGTCAAACTATTTCCTTAGTCTGCGTCGCATGGAGACATCATGCACCAGGCGAATCGACTTGGGAACGCGAGGAGGACATTAGATAGCACTATCCCCACCTTTTCGAAGGACTAGGTACGTAATAGCACTTTATTTATTCAGTTAGAAATTTTTGTTATGCGTATGTTTTAATTTCGAGGACGAAATGCTCTAAGGAGGGTAGATTGTAAACCCCCTCAACCAATTTAGGGATTATTTGTATTTTTAAAAACTGAGACTAGAGATAAACCGAGATAATTGAAATTACGTGAGACGATTTTAGGTACCCTCCGACCATAATGCAACCTTAGCTACACAATGTGAATTAACTTCGCCTTGCACAGTAAATTATTAATTTAGTTAATTAATTTATGGCTAATTTTACCTCAATTGGACCTGACCGAACCATATCCTTGAACCCTGGCCGGCCCAAACCCCGAGACCAACCTCGAAGTTCACCCCTATATAAATACATAACTTTCTCCATGAAAAACCTTAAACCAACAAAGCCCTCACAAACCCTAACCCTAGCCGAATACTCCCTTCTCCCTTGCACCCAAACCATCACCACCACCACCGCCGCTTGACAGCGCCGGCGCCGCCCCTTCAGCCGCCCCTTCAGCCGACCCGACTGCCCCATCACCGCCCCTTCAGTAGACTGACACAGCCTCCCTGTCGCACGACGAGCTGCCGGCGCTAACCCGACCCCCAGTGCGCTGCTGCCATTGCTGCCGCTGCTGCGCCTGCAACAGTGCCGCCGCCATGGCTGCTACCTCGCCAGAGCCTCCTATCCGCCGGAGTATGCCTCGACGAGAGCAGGCCCTGTCCGAGCAAGCCACGTAGAGGTAACCACATAAAACCCCCACTTCTTCATGTTAATATCGTAGCGTCATATCGTCGTGTCGAGAAATTGCGATATCGGACACAACCCTAACTTTGTGTATGTTGGATTAATGACTAATAAGATTTAGAATTGGTATAATTACTAGCAAATCCCTTAATCATGAGACATAACACCAAGGACTAGCATTTTTACCCTAAAACCTGTACATAAACCACGTACAATGAACATAGAAACCAAGGAACATGTGTTCACACAGAACATAGATCGTGGTCAGACAGTAACTTGAAATTATTATCTCAAGGCCCAGGATGTTCGAGCACAGAATATGTGTGCACCTTAGCTATGCGCACATATGAAGCTGTATTCGAATAGACGTGAACTTACGATAATATTCAAGCATCGCGTTGTAGTCGTGTACATTTAATATTTAGCGTCTGATATTAGATTATTATATTATATTTGTGTTTAGGACCTTTGGATCAGCTAGGAGATACTGTAGGAACCGGCTTCTGGCATTCCCAGCTTCAGGACCCAGGCAAGATACCTTGCCATATTTATTGTTTAATTTAAATTATGCATATATTGTATTGTATTCTTGTTGTTTTTCTTTTTATACAACTGTGCGCGTCCGAGATTGTTCGGGTGCAGTCGACGGATACGTCGATGATTTGTATACTAGCCTAGTCATTAGTAGACTCACCCATTGGATGATACCCTGTTATCGTCTGAGACTTGATACCTTACACGTTCACTGAGACATTTATATTGGGATGCGGGTTTGCGTACTCGACTAGCTATCGGTGCATATGACCTACATCACGGTTAGTACCTAGTTCTTGTTATATTTTATTGGTAGAGACTGGCATATAAATACGTGGTATGCATGTCGAGTATTCGACTTGCGTATCTACATTGGGCGGGGAGGACATTAGTAGGCGTATGGGATACACCCATTGGAGTCCGTAGTATCCAGAGGAGCCACGGATCCAATGACTTCCTTTACACTGCTGCCATGTTCTTCGGAGCGATATGGACGATATACTGTACTGCTTCTATGTTCTTCGGAGCGATATGGACGATATACTGCACTGCTACCATGCTCTTCGGGGTGTTGGACGTTATGCCTACGCCTACCCATACGTACCAAAGTTGTCCTTACATTTTATTCACTTAGATGGTTAGCACACCCTTTATTGTATTTATTTTATTCAGTATTTATATATGGCATGTCTCTATGTATCTTGTTACGTCCCTCTGAGGACCTGGTTCCCTTCCAGATTTGGACGAGGCTTACTACCCCACAGTGTACGGCCCCGAACAGGAGACGAGATTCGCTATCGCAGAGGAGCTAGAGGTTCTACAGTTAGAGTTTCCGTGATCACTTGGTAGGCCTTCTGCATAGATTAGGTGCATCATTATCCAGTCAGCCGATGCCATAGTCATTATCTTTTATCTATCATTTCAGTACTTTATTTCGTCATAGTAGTGGGTTTGTTCCCATCTGACATTATTGGTTGTACTATGATATCTTGAGACTTGTGTTTATCTTCCAGCAGTTTAATTAGTACTTCTTGCTCTTTATATTGTGGATGAGATTAGTTACCTGTTGATTCACTGTTATGGGACATGTTAGTATTTTAGGACAGCGTAGCACTCTTCGTTAGGATCCATTAAATTGGGATATCCTCGGAGACGTGTCAGCTGGCTATTGCCACGTGGCCTAGTTCCATGTATTTTGGGACTGAGGCATGACAACAACCCCCCTCCCTTGACCGGTCCACACCATTTCTCCACTTATTTGATTATACTTGGTACAATTTTCTCCAACTCCATCACCACCCTCCATTTCAAACCCCTTTAACACTAGCCGTCCCCTCATCATGACGAAGGCTCCCCAACTCCCCAAAAATACTACCCCAGCCGGCCCTAATCCCAAGAGAGCCCCCTCTCTCTCTCTCCTACATAAACTACCCACACTCTCTCTATAAAACACACACACACACATAAGAAAAAACAAACCCTGGTAATATAAATCAACACCACCACCCTCACCACTCACCCTCACCACCCGACCCGACCGGACCCCTCGGCTCCCCACCGTCACCACCGCCTCCTGCCACCCCGGAACCCACTCCCCCTCCGACCTCCCTCGTCGACGACACCCCTTGCCGCCACCACCCGCCGTTGCTCCGCCGCCAGCAGCCACCCTCACCCCCAACATCACCAACATCACCACCTGCCACCTCCATCCCCGACTCCTTCTCCTCCCCAGCCACCTCCCTCAGCCCGTCGCCACCGCCACCAGCATCGTCCCCATCACCACCACTACCACCAGGACCACCGCCACTACCACCACGACCGCCACCGTCCTCTTCTTTCCCGTCGTCACATCCGCACCAACACTACCCGCGCCAACTCCATCCAACCTGACTCCGACTTCCCTCCGCCGCCAGACTCCACCAGCAAACACCGCCCCAACACCACCACCCACCTCCTGACCACCCCCACGACCGACCCCCACCGTCAGGCACCATCCCCGACCGCCTGCAACCGCCAAACCGCGCTGTCACGGCTGTTGCTACCGTTGCTGTGACTACTGCCACTGCTGCTGTTATTTCCCGAGCCCCCGCCTGAGCTCCGCCGCCCCCTCGCCGGCGACGACCGCATGACGGACACGCACGACACAGTAGGTACGTATATATATAAATACGTAATTGTATATATATGCATATATATATATATATATATATATATATATATATATATAACATATAGTGTATAAATATGTATATATAATTTTGTATAATGTATATATATAGTATATATTTATATATACTGTATAAATTGTGTATAATGTATATATATAGTATATATTTATATATACTGTACAGATTGTGTATAATGTATATATAGTATATATTTATGTATAAGGTATAGTGTAGTTTATGTATAATGTATATATGTATATATGTGCTATTGTGTTATATAATGTATTTATATTATGTATTAATGTATTATTGCATATAATATCTAATGTATATATGTATTTATATATGTACGGTGGCATTTACATAATATATTTATATACCATATCTAATGTATTTTATATATATATATATATATATATATATATATATATATATATATATATATATATATATATATATATATATATATATATATATATATATATATATATATATATATATATATATATATATATATATATATATATATATACATAAATACAAAAATATACATATATTCAAATGTAGTTATTTAATTACATATATAAAAGGTACATTTGAATATATGTATATTTTTGTATTTATGCATATATATATATATATATATATATATATATATATATATATATATATTATGTAAATATGTTATTAATTTATATTAGGTATATATGTAATGTATTATAGTTACATATGTTGTTATTTTATATATTATGTAATTATGTACATGTATATGTATTATATTAGTGTTTATGTATATATATGTACATACATATTTTATTTATGTATATTATGTATATAGATATATAGTATTATACTATATATATTTATGGTTATTTATGAATATATATATGTATAATGTATATATGTACATATGTCTATATGCATAATTGTAAATATATGTATGTATGTTATTAAATTATCTAATGTATATATATGTATATGTGTTATGTATGTATACATGTACTATGTTAGCATAGGTAATTAAGCATAGTGTAATGTAGTGATTTATAATTTTGGGTTATCTGTTCGTAGGAATCCGAGACGGTGCTACCTTGACTGCTGGTTCCGGAGCATTGCTTGCGCGCACCAGAGTTCCAGACAAGTATACCTTACCTTGTTGTACTGTTTAAATTCGGATGCTATCTAATTGCATGTTTTATTGTTTCAATATTAACTGTGCACGTCCGAGAAGACTCGGGTGCAGTTAATGAAGGCGTTGACGTTAGGACTTGTGTCTGACCTAGTGTCTAGTGGACCCACCTAAAGTTGATGAGTTCTCAATATGACTTTCCAGGCCTTGACACGTATCATTACACGTCACAGAGTGAGATCATATAGGGATGCATGCTTCATGACTGACTGGCCATCAGTATAAGCAGTACGTATGACGTCATTTAGCTTAGTTGTTTATTTTTATAGCGACTTGCATCATAGTATGAGATGTCCACGTCGTGCTCACAACTTGTACATTGACATTGGGCGGGGAAGACAATTTGTAGGCGTATGGGACAGATATTTGGCTGCCATAGTTTTAGAGTAAACTGCGGGGCCGTGAGCCTCAGTGTTACCCAGTTATGGGCCATGTGTTACCCGGTTATGGGCTCAGGTTACCCGTTTATGGGCATATATGCTTGTCGATATATCCGACAGAGGTTACTAGCTGCGCGCTATCATGATCGGTGATGTAGTTAGCATATACTCCTAGAATCCAGTTTACAGCTAATGCCAGGTACTTAGCCTCTGGCTCGACGCTATGCTTTATACCTTTCACCTACCCATACGTACCAGGGTTGTCTTCAAAGTGCATTTTACGTAGCTGGTTAGAACACCCTCGAGTTTACATAGTATATACTTTATGGCATGTATTTTTGTATCTTGTTACGTCCCTCTGAGGACCTGGTTCCCTTCCAGATCCGGACGAGCACTTGTACCCGACCATCTATGGAGCAGGAGTAGAGACATGATTCCTGATTGAGGACTTTGAGGCATTTCCAGAGGAGTTTCCGTGATTTGAGTACACAACTGTTTCGGACTAGAGCTTTCGTATCTAGCTTGTTGATACTCTAGTCTAGTTATCTTACTTCTTTCTGTACTTTTATTCCATTGCTGTATTTCAGTGGGTTTGTCCCCATCAGACTATTTCAGATGTATTATGGATATTCAGACTCTTGTATTTTATTTACCAGATTTGTTTCTGTCATTATGATATTATATTAAGTGGATGAGATTAGACATTACCTGTTGTATATTAGCATATTAGACTTGTTAGTATTTAGGACAGCGTAGCACGCTTCGATAGGGTCCATTAAATTGGGATATCCTTCGGAGTCGTGTCAGCTGGCCAATGCCACGTGGCCTAGTCCCGTGTATTTTGGGACTGGAGCGTAATAACACGTTTGCGACTACGTCCCATGCGGCCTTGTCAACATGCGGCCTATTTGTTGTGCGGCCTTCATCTCACAAGATCTTCCTGTTTCAACTGCAGAGATCTTCGCACAGTTGGTGCTAACTATGTGTCCAGCTAACCAAGTCACGCCCACACCGGGTTGACAACAACCCCACGGTCGTATCAACAACATATCTCAACCAAGGCCACATGGCAATCTGACCATGGCTTACGGCAATAGTTGCAAATCGCATTATGTTGGAGAAGCCTTATGCGGCCACCAAACAGAGTCATATGCGGCACCCATAGTCCATCAGCATGATGGCTATAAATAGGAGCAACTTGAACGTTCTAAAGGGCGGCTTTTTCTGCTTTAGAGAGAGACCGAACCAAAAGGGGACTGGCTGGCTATCTGCGAATCAACACTTAAGGGAGAGAAAAGAGCTTCCTCATCAGATCGTCCAAGGAGTAAAGAGAGTTTCTACACTCCTAACCCTCCATCGTTATTCCCCAAAAAACAAATTTGTACTTTGATTGTCTCCTAGGACTCTTCTTTGTACTTTCTTTGTTTTTAAATCAAATCTAGTTCTCCCAGTTCTCGTTTTGATATTGAATGACAAACACGATAGTGACTCTGTTTTGGACGACCTTCTCCTCTATTGAGAAGTCGGTGACGCAATCCGATACGACCAAGCTCGGCTTATCACAAAAGATGCTGGTGGTCCGCTAATACCAGCAAGTGTTCGAGGACATGCACTCCGGGGACAACGTGAGTCCTTCTCCGAGGCAAGCAAAGCCTAAGAAGACCCACAGGACGTGGGTAACAAAGGCCTCTGTGCCTCATCCAACTACGGAGCATGCGCTCCCTGTTTCTCTCCCAATCGCAGGAACTGCACATCATGCGGCCACTGTATGTATGGCAGCCTCTTCCAGCCAAAAGGGTGCTCCCCACTCGAGGACCTATAGAACGTGGGTGGCCAAGGCCGCTATGCCCCACCCAGCTACGGAGTAGACGCTTCTAGCCTCTCACTCTGTTGCCAATAGCGGTTGTCGGATGAATACCCATAGCGTCCATATCCATGCGGCATCCAAGGCTGACGCATAAACTGTTCAGCACCTTGACTTTGACGGAGAAAAATACTACAATGCTAGATGTCATAGTGCTGAGGCAGTTTCTATGCGGCCAAGGACGAGGCCACATAAGACTGCCCATGCGGCATAAACTCACAACCGTAGACGGCAGGATACATCCAACCCCAATAGCAACAAAACTTCTATTTTTGACCGTATCTCATGCGGCGCATATCCTATACGATCCACTGAGAATGGTGAAAACCCAAAGCTGGACTCTTCATACTATGCGACTGTGGTAGCTAAGTTAAAATAGTCCAGGGCAGTGTGAGCCCATCAGGCTCGAGCAATTGCTCATACGACCGGCCACCAATAGACATCGTTAGTTATTACGTGAGCCTCTGACAAAAAGTTGTACAGGACTGACCCATGCGTCCAACCTACAAGGACCAATAGACAGGGTCAGTCCCAAAAGTCTTCCACCGGTACCTCGGGGCAAGTTCGTGTACAAACCCCAGGCCAGGGAGTAAACATAGCACCTGCGCATCCGTGTGCTCGGGATACCCGGACTCACAAAGATGATGAAAAGGTAAAACACCCTTCGTATGATTTGCGTGATGTGATTACTCACAAATACAAAGCAAGAAAAACAACTGTGACATGCGACGTGCCCTCTTCGAGGTACAGCTGCGCCAACATCATTATCAACTGCTTTTGCAATAAAGCATCTGTACTCACAGATAGGAAGTTGCCCTTCCAAAGACTACACTGGAAAGCACCTACCCGACAGCAACCCGGAGATCAGGTGCAAGTATCAGAGAAGGAGGAGTTGCCCTTTGCCTCATGCTACTTAACTGGAAAATTTCCTTCTGCCAAGGGAAAAAAGAAGTCAAATACCTCCAGTCGGGCTCTCTCTACCACTGCATCGCGAAGGCGACTATCCGGAGGGCTGACAAAGACGCCAGCGGAAGGCATCTTCCAGGACACCCGTTCAAGGAATAAGCTGTCAGCCCCTAGGGGTAGTTCTTCCTTAGATCTCCTGGGGGTTACACAAGCTGGGGGTAGCAATTCTCCAAACTCCACGACAACCTGGCATTCCGAGGGGATAGTGAATCTCAAGGGTCAGATGCCGAGTTCCCTATAGGTAATCACCCTTATCAAGAAGGCGAGACTTCCAAAGCTGGGGGTAGCATTCCCTTCGATTCTGAAGAAGATGCAACACTTTCGGTTTTTCCTGAGGATAACGATTCCAAGGAAGCTGACAACAACATGCCTGAGACAACATCTAGGGCTGGGGGTAGCAACCCTCCAAAATTGGAAGATGGTGAGATGATACCTGCCTCCCATGAAGACTCTAACTCCCAAGGAACAGACAATCATGTTTGGGGTAGTCACCCTCGGATAGTCAGATCATCATCTGAAGTTGAGAGTAGCATCTCCTTTGAGTCTGAAGACGATACAACCATACCCGTCCTTCCTGAGGACAGTGCGACTCAGGAATCAAAAATGGAAGGGCTCGACGATCGCCAATATCTCGATGCTCTTGTGGTAGTGATGCATACCATGAGTTCCATAATGCAGGCTCTGGCCTAGGCAATACTGGAGATCAAGGTAAATATGGTCCTCTACCCTCAGGGCCCGTAGTAACTCTCCAAGCCGGGGTTAGCAATCTCCTGGTGATCCACACAAACCCGTCATGCGATAAGGACATTGATTCCCAAGAACCAAATAATGACATATCTGGGGGTAGCCTCCCTCGACAAGAGAGAGCAGCATCCAAAATTGGGGGTAGAATTCCCTCCAAGTGCACATAGCTCCTTATTCTGCGTAGGCTGAGTGTCACGACCCGCACCCGGTATAGGGGCACGAGTGCGCGGGTACGTCCAGCCTAAGCCGCAGCATCGGCGGTAGAACGCTGTCAAGGTCATGATACTATCTAGCCAATCTCACACAAGCATCCAATCTCCATAAGAAGGCACGGATGACACAAAATAGTACGAACACATACTCAATCACATGACTACAACACGATAAGATATCGAACAAATAAAATTAAATACAACACCAGTCTAAATGTAAAATCTAACTCAACAAATGTCCAAGTCTCAACAAGTATGCCGGAGACAAATCCCGTAACAAATAGTCTACTAAAAGAACTAACTAGGAAAATTAGTGATTCCGGTTAGACCTCCCAGAATCACAACTAACTACCAAGCCCAAGTTGCAGCTACTCACCATATGGTCCATAAAGTGTCGGACACCGGTCCTCTAAGGCATAGTCTGGAAAAATATTTCCAGTCAGGAAGGAGCAAAGTACAATCTCAAATAACAGTTCCATTTAATTGATAAGGACTATAAAGCATTAAACAAATGATGCTAGATACTGAGAAGACAGTGAATAAATACAATAGCAAAATAAAGGAGACATGTAATGTAAAGAGACATGCAAAATAGGCAATGTGATACAGTCAGTGCATATATGAAATGGAGAGAACAAGGTACAGGATCACATACGGGTGATGTAGTATATGATTTAAAATAGAGATCTGTAATTTATTCTAAGTGTTTGAAATAGTAGTTTCGAAATGTGATCGGCTTAGGAACATGTACGAGAGCTATAGGGCCTGGCTAATCATATGTGAAGAGCATGATTAACACTTACATTGTTCTATACTGTAATAAAAGGTTATGATCACATTTCTTACTAACTACTTCCCCGCCCCCAACTAGTACTGTGGATCCAACTATGACACGTCACGATACACGAGCAAGTCCAAACTATCATGTACGATATCTAATATACATGTCGTGTACAATATCAATACGATAATCAATGTAACATCTCATGACTGCAGATCCAAGCTATATACTAGTTCGTGTAGCACAGTGTCAAGGATTTAGATGTAACATTTCTAGATTTTTGAACTTATAGAAATTATCAACAATTGAAAATTATCAGAGAAATGTACTTGCCTTGGGTCCTTAGCTGGTAAATATTGATGTCCTGTTCCAGAGTATCCCCAGGATGAACCAACAGTCCTATAGACATATCACAATATAACACTTGTATTAGATGTTACACTAACACACAATCAAAAACATCAAACTCAGGGCCGTGCCAGGTATGGCACTAGTCAACTAGGGTTATCTAGTATATTCACCAATTAAACATATTATTAATAATTAAATATAATACATATATATGGTTATTCCAAAGTATATACAAAATAGGTATAACTGTATGTACATAAGTGGAAATATATATCATTTATGTTTATGAAAAAATATACATAACTCCCATTATAAGAATATATGTATTTATACATATATATAAACTAATATACATACATGTACAAAAATACATATTTAACTTATACTATATATATATATATATATATACACATATATACCAAAATAATTATATATATACTACGTATATATACATCAAAATACCTATTAACATTTACTATTTAATACGTATACACAATACATATATATAGATACATATATATAAAGTAGAGAAATACGCGAGATATATATGTATATAAAACATATATACACAAAAAATGCTATATACATACATTAACATATATCATACATCTATACGTATTTATACTAAAATACATACATATATATATGTTTATACATATACCAAAGTATGTTTATATATATGTATATATGTACTTACATATCAATATAACATATATATATAAACTATTTATATATATACACCAAAAATACATATTAAAAATATTATTTAATACGTATACACACGTATACACCTACACACACATATACGTATATATGTATATGCAAATATATATATATATATATATTCATAAAAAAGGAGGGAGAGGAAGAAGAGAGCTCATTGAGGTCGCTACCCGGGCTGGCTGGCCGGGAGCGGGGAGCTAGGAGGAGCTCGGGAGGATGAGCAGCAAGGAGGTCGGAGGAGGGAAGTCGGGGAGCTGATCAGGGTGGTGGATCGGGTGGTAGTGATGCTAGGGAGGAGGGTGGTAATGCCGGAGGGGGTGTGAGCTGCGGGTGGTGGTCGTAGCTCGGCGTGGAGTCGAGGGAAGGGGAGAGGCTCACCGTGCCGGAGTAGATTGAGGCTGGAGGAGGAGATCAGGGAGTAAGGGGATGGTGGAGGAGTTCGGGTCGGGGTGCAGGCCGGAGGTCGGGTGAGTTGTAGAGTGGTGGTTGTGATGGGGAGATGCAGCGGGGTTGGGCTTGGCCGGCCGGAGAAGGAGTTGCGGGCTGCCGGAGAAGAGTGGAGTGGGTGAGCGGGGTCGAAGTTGATGGTGGGAGGTCGGAGACTGGGAAGTCCGCCGGAGTCGGGGTGCTCGAGGTTGGCTGGCCGCTACACAGAGGAGGTGGCTCGACGAGTGGTGGTGGCGTATGGGAGTTGGCCGGAGTCGCAGCAGGGAGTCGGGGAGCTCGGTTGCCGGGGTGAACAGCAGAGGGAGAGGTGGAGGATGGCTCCTCCGGCGGGTCGGCCGGAGAAGAGGGCCCGGGGTCGGCCGGAAACAGAGAATAGTTGGAGAGGGTGAGGTTTTTCCCCCTTTTAAATTCAAAAAACTAAGGAAAAGGAGAAGAAGGGAAGAAGAAGAAGAAGAGAAGAAGAAAAGAAGAGAAGTGAAGAAAAAGAAGCCTACGGTTGGGTGAGGGAGATTGGGGCTTGTGAGGAGGTGGGGAAACCTAGGTTTTTGGGGATTAGGACATTTCTAGGGAAGAGTGTGGGTGAGGTGACTTTAAATAGTGAGAGAGGGTGTGGAAATGAAGGGTGGTGATTGACCCATCGAATGTGTGGTCTAGATTGGTCATGAAGGAATTCTTCATGTGGGTGAGGGTTGGGTTGACTAGTCAACATTAGGGCTCCTCCATTGGTTTGAACCAATGGGGTATCGACACCAAATACAAATTTACAAATTAGCCCCCTTAATTTGGGTATTTGTACAGATGCATAAAATGATAAAAATTTTGCGGGCGATTCGGTGTTCGGTGTTTTGTAGGGTCAGGGGGCGCTGTATATTTGGTATGGGCTCAAATAGCAGGGCACTGGAATTAAATCAGGATTTACGGAATCGGTCAAAAATAGTATCCTCAAATTAATTAGAAATAAATGTAAGTTGTGTTCTAAAATTAATTAGGAGGACATGGGGCCAAAATCAGGTCGGGTCATCAATACCATTAGTGAAGAAGACTCAGAACATAATATTTTTCTAATTTGGGTCGCACGAAAAATAGGTCAAGATTGCCTCCAATTTCGATTGGAACGCACAACGATACAAAGTTAGAATTTATTTAAGAATTAAATAAACGTCCGCAACGATTTTTGTGCGGCTAAAAATAAGGTACAGAGAGCATAATTATGAGTTACAAAAATAGCAGAATGGAAGGCGGGCATGTCTAGGGCAAGATTGTGAAATTTGTCGGAAGGCAAAAGCTAGGGTAGCGCTCCAATTATCGAAGCAAAGGCAATGCGTAATAATTAAATAAATTACGGTAGTTAATTACAACCTCCAATAAATTAATTCTAAATAAAATAATTAAATACAAAATCCCATAATTCGGACAGATATTAATCTACTGGGCTTCTAGGTCAAGTCTACTAGCTTAAACATAAATGAACACTGTATATAATAATATATTTAATTACACATCTTACATAATTATTTAAACTAAATATACTTATCATGCAATTGCTTAATTGTAACTACCATAATATTAAATATTATAAAAAGTCGTAAATACCCCTGTTTTCGGAACGTGGTAGTGACACTGAGTCATCAACAGTAATTAACGCAACAAATAATGAGCTGCCCCAGTTCCATCATTACAGCCAATAATTATTCCGTCTCATGTCGAAGATGGGATACGACCTCTAAAAAATTGAAGGCCTGAACTTTGGTAAAGGAAGACGTATTCCTTTACAGTCAGACAGTTTTTACAACAGCACTTGCAGAGGGCTAGGATACGGAGATGCTTGTACACGCCATGACTCACAAGACGGTCGACAAATTCTAAGCTAAATGGGAGGGCCCGTTCATTATGGAAACTGTATTTCCCAACGGCGCATACCGGCTAGGGAAATCCAACTACGACTTTCTTAGGACGCCTATCAACGATAAATTCTTAAAAGAAAGTACTATTTCTAAGCTAGACTTGTACTCCCCTCACCCGCAATGGGACAACCCAGAGGTACAAGTCAATTTCTGGTTCTTCATCCCCAACAAGTGCCCATGTGCAATATTTTTTCATTATATGTATTCGGGAGTCCTGGATACGCAACGGATGACTGATCCTCAAAATCTCCCCAGCGGAGAAGTCCTTAGGTCCACTCGCACACTCCTGCAGTGACCACTCAAAAACTAATCTTGTCCACTAATCTCCCCAGCAGAGCAACCCTCAGGTCTGTCTTCTTGATAGGATAGACCACTCTCAATAAATTACTCCCCAATGAGTTTTTCAGACATTGGTTCAGGTCTTTATTACCTTTGAACTATTTTCCTAATATTTCTTCCCAGCTCAGTTTGCCATGTCCAATTGACCTCTGAGAAAAACCTCTCAGGTTTTGGCTATCGATCATCACGTCCATATTACCTCTAATATCGGTTGTTATCCCCACTTATCACCCGTACTCACTAAGATACACTAGCGGTATTAAGTCCACAAAAACTGTCATGACCTATTACATCTGATAGGGTTTCATCTCAAACTTATTACTTGCACTTTCGTGTATAAAAAGTAATAGGTCCACCAAAAACTCCTCCGGTGGGATGCCCGCAATAGAAACAAATAGTTTAAATCCATATTATCTCTGAACTACTTTTCTTTTTCTCAGCAGAGAAAAAGCCAGTTCATGTTCATATTATCTTTGAACTACGTCTCTCCACTATCCCCACATAATCATATCTTACCATGTTCATATTACCTCTGAGTAAGATATTTCCAGAACTTTTTTATGTCCATATCACCTCTGAGTAAAGTTCTGCTCTTCGACTTTTCTGCTATCACGTTCACATAACCACTGATAGTGCTAGTCATTTCAGCTTATTATCCGTACTTATGGTACGCCATGGATAATAAGTCCACAAACCTAGAGTTTGCCATATCCATATTACCTCTGAGTAAACTTTTTGGCCTTGACCATCGATTATCACGTCAATATTACCTCTGATATCGATTATCTTTCAACTTATCATCCGTACCTAATCTGGAGTATGCCAGTGGTGATAAGTCCATAAAAACTGCCATATCAATATTACCTCTGGCATGGCTTATCTCATACCTATTACTTGCACTAACATGCACAAAAAAAGCAATGGGACCACAAAATCGATCACGTCTATATTACCGCTGTTAGAGATTATTTTTGAACTTATTATTTGCACTCAACGTGCACAACAAATAATAAGTCCACCTAAAAATTCCCCAACAGGTTTTGCCATGTCCTTCGCATCTCTGAGCAAACCATTCAAATTTTGGCTATCGATAATCATGTCCACAGAACCCCTGTCACCGTCTAAACTTATCACTCGTACTTAAATTTAGGTACGCTAGCGGTGTTAAGTCCATAACATCTATCGCGTCCATATTACCTCTGATAGGGATTATTTTTGAACTTATTGTTTGCACTCAACATGCGCAACAAATAATAAGTTGTTACGACCCACACAGAATATTCGGGCACGAGTACGTGGGTACGCCCAGCCTACGCTGTAACATCGATGGTAGAACGTTGTCTGGATCAATTTTACTATCTAAACATCTCACACAATATATATAAGGTACATGTCAATCATCTCAACTCCAAACGGAGGAACAATATGGTATCTCATAAATGTAACTATACCTAATCATAATGCAAACTAAGGAAGATAAAGCACGAATGGAAAAACGAAGAAAAGAATTAAGATACAATCCATAAGTTTGAAATAATATATATGCCATGAATCTCAATAACAGTCTAATACAAGTCCACCAAAATAAAGTAAACCTCCTCAGGCTCTGAAACTAAGTCCTCCTGGTCTATAGGAGTATCCTCTAATGGTATGCCCTCATGCGGCCCGTAGAATGTAGGATACTGGTCTATGAGCCAATCATCTAAAAAATATATCCAATCAGGATTGGAGCAAAGTACATACCTCTGAAAGCAGTTTCAAATACATAATCGAGCATATAAACAGATAATAGAAAAGAATACAAGATAACTAAACCACAGAATAAAATAAACTAGAGTGAACATGTAATGTACTGGAAAGAAGAACATGTAATAGAATATCTGTAATAAAAGGAATAAATAAAATCTAACCAATGTGCCTTGGAATATAAGTTTATTATGTGATCGGTTTAGGTTGAACACTGATACAATAAGGTAACTTGATTACAAGTGTGGTATATAATCGACATATACACGAATACACTGGGACTTGATCACATAATCAACTCTAACTCTCCCATCCCCAACTAAAACTAATACATCCAATCACGACATATTACGAACATGAATCTGGGTACACTGAACACGAGCAGTGTGTGTACACGAATATAAGCACACTAAATACGAGCAGTGTATGAACATGAAATACAATAAATTAATACTCGATACACACGATAAAATACATATGAAGGAGTACCCACTGAACACGATAGAGGATAACATCTCTTGACAGGATCCATGTAGTACCAGTCCGTGAAACCACTGTGTCAAAATTAAGTATACAGTTCTAGAACATGAGATATATACACTATTATGAAATAAAAACTAACAGAAAAATATAATCGCCTATGGTCCTGAGCAAGGTGTGTCTCTCGATGCCCAAGCTAGTGTCATACAGACCTATATATGGTATATTCCATCAATACTCGGTTTTAGAATAAAAATAAGTTAAACTAGTTTAATTCTAGGTCATAAAGCCATTTCTAAGTTAAAACATTCAAACTAGGTCAACTATAGGTCAAACTAGTCAAACTAGCTATTTCTAGGTTGTATTAGTTCATCCCTAGGTTATTAGGACCATACACTATGTAATTAGGCCAAACTAGCTATGCTAAGATACTAGGATACCAACAAAGTACCGTATCATAAGATACACAAGTTATTAGAAATAAAAATACTAATATATATATATATATATATATATATATATATATATATATACAAGACAATATATATATATTACTTTTAGCTAACTAATGGTAAGTGGATTCCTTGGCTTTGAACCAAAAGCGGTATCACACTACCTACATACCCATATTGATATACAAACTTAATACTCCTGCATCTGATACTTGTCACGACCTGCACCCGATATAGGGGCACGAGTATGCGGGTACGTCCAGCCTACGCCGCAGCATCGGCGGTAGAATGTTGTCTAGGTCACAATACTATCTAATCAATCTCACACGAGTATCCAACTCCATAAGGAGACACATATATAACAATATAATATAAAAATACTCAACCACAGAACTAAAGCACGATAAGATATCGAAAAAAATAAAATAATCGAAATATAACACAAGTCTAAACAACAAAATAATCTAACTTCAAACAATAACATCCAAGTCTCAATGTATGCCGAAAACAAATCCAGTACCATAAACTGCTAAAAGAAACTAACTGAATAACTAGTGATCCCGGCTAGACCTCCCGGAAATCACACCTGAGCTACAAGGTCTAAGGCTGCAGCTACTCTCCCTATGATCCATAATATGTCGGACACCAGTCCTCTAAGTCGCAGTCTGGAAAAATATTTCCAGTCAGGATTGGAGCAAAGTATAACCCGATAACAGTTTTAATTAATTGACAAGGACTATAAAACAATAAATAGATGATCCTATATACTGAGAGAAAACAATAAATAGATGCAATGGCAAATAGTAAAGAGAACAAGCAATATGGTATAGTCAGTGCATATATGAAATGAAGAGAAAGATTTCCAATTATCATATACAAGGTAATATAGTATATGAACTGAATTGAAGAACTGTAACTATTCTAAGTGTTTGAAATAGTAGTTTTGGTATGTGATTGGCTTGGGAACTTGTACGATCGCTATATGGCCTCGCTAATCATATATGAGGTATATGATTAACACAAACAATATTTTACACTTGTAAGATTGGGATATGATCACATTTCTCACTAGCAATTTCCTCCACCCCCAACTAGTACAGAGGATCCAACCATGACACGTTACGATGCACGATCAATGTCCAATAATAATATGTACAATGTCTAATATCAATATTGTGTATAATGTTTATACGATAACCAATGTAACATTTTATGACTGCAGATCCAATCTATATACTAGTCCGTGTAGCATAGTATCAAGAATCAGATGTAACTTTCTAAGTACTTGAATTATAAAAATTATCAAATAATAGAAATTATTAGAGAATGTACTCGCCTGTGGTCCTGAGCTGACAATACCAATATCCTGCTCCCGAAGTCTCGCAGAACGAACCAATAGTCATATATATATAATATAATATAATATAATATAATATAATATAATATAATATAATATAATATAATATAATATAATATAATATAATATAATATAATATAATATAATAACGTCAGTCGTTATACTAGTACACACATAAGTACAACTATACAACACTTAGAAAGTAACGCAAGTAGGGGTGCTAACCGGTCAACTAGCAGAGTCGAGTGTGCGCGTAGTTAAAAATGCACAAGTGTCATGTCCTCGAATACCGTGCACAACAAGATAATTAACTAACACTAACACATGTCCAAATCTTGTGTAGTACTAACACATGGTCTAGTTAGTAGGTTAGGGTACACAAGGCAGCGAGTTACCAAAATACTTTAATATATATATAGTGCCTTAATATTTTACTTAGTATTACCCACTGCTTTTATTTATACTAATACACCTAGGGTCTACACAAACATATAGAAATATGTAACACCGACAACTAACAACTTAAATTCCCATGGCGTAAATACTAAACCTAATCACTATACATACATGCACACACATACACACTAGTTATTAGGGTTCATCAATACACAGTGTTACGCAGCAACACGACATTGTCACTACCACATCCTAAAATAGGGGTATTTTTGTCATTTTAATTATTATAAGTATTGTGTGTATTTGTTTTATATAATTATATGATATATGTATATATATATATATATATATATATATATATATATATATATATATATATATATATATATATATATATATATTAATAGTATTCTTTAATGCACGAGATAATAGACTAGACCTAGAAGCACACTAGATGAACCCCTGACCAAATTATAGGGTTATGGATTTAATTCGTATTATTCAGGATTAATTATTGAGGTTATATTTTATTACCTTGATTTTATTTAATTGTTGTACCTTACCGTTGCTTCGATATTGGGGGCGCTACACTAGCTTTTGCCTTCCAACAAAATTTATATCCTTATCCTAGACGGGCCAGTCTTCCATTTTGACCTTTGTGTAACTTATAAATATGCCCTTTTGTGCTTCATTTTAGTCGCACAATATTTGTCGTAGACGTTTATTTTTAAATCCAAATAAATCCAACTTAATATCTTTGTGCGTTACAATCAAAATTTGAGACACAATCTTGACCCATTTTGTGTAACCCAAATTATGACAATATTCTATTATGAGTCTTATATGTCTATGATACTTGTGTCCCACCTAATTTTAACCCTATGTACTTCCAATTAATTTAAGAACATCGTTTATATTAATTTTAATTAAATTGGTGTAAGGACCCAACTTGACCTAAAACTAGATCCAAACCCAAGCCAAGCCCCCACTCACACCCTCAAGGTTCATACTTAATACCACACACCATTTTTAACCATTATATCATACCAAATATGGTGTTTTTTCTTATTCAATCCTAAAACCTACTTTTACGCAATTTTCTAATTTTTGGGGTTTTTATGCAAAAGTGTAATGAGGTGTCACCATTGTCAAGGCCAATGAAGAAACAACTCCCTCCCTCTTTGACTGGTCTAACTCTCTCTCTCTTCTTTTTGTTTGTACACTCCCATTCATGTTAAATCTTAGCCCTTCATTCAAAATGAAGCACCATCCTCACCACATACACCCTCCTATATAATCCCTCATCCTCACCCTTTTCCAATGAGCCAACCCTATCCCAAGGAACACATGTCCGACCCTAATCCCTAGGTTGTCATCACCCTCTTCTTCCCCACGTAAAATACTTCCTCCATTACTTTTCTACATCATCATCACCATCCCTTTTCAATATTCAAACTACAAAACCTAACCCTAAACCTTCCCAAACCCTCATCTTCCTCCAGCCATCTCCGTCGACTGAACTTCCTGAGCAACCCCGAGCAACCACCACCTCTCCTCCCTGTTCCCTTCTTCCTTCCATCTCCATCCGACCCGATCTTCTCCTCCGATCAACCCCGACTCGCCACGACCCTTCTTTCCCACAGTAGCGGACCCTCAACCTCCTGAACCCAACCACCGTTCCACCGTCGACAGCAACTGCGGCCGAGCCTCACTGTTCGACTCATCCTTGCTGACCCCACTCTCCAACAGCAGCCGACCGCCTGGATCTTCACCACCACCACCACCATTAAACATCACAGCCCGTTCTCCTCCACTCTACCACTACTGACACCGTCTTGACCTAACCGCCTGAATGCCATCCCCGCCGAGACCCCGACCATGCCACTCACCCCAGTCTTCTTCTCTGACTTCACCATCGACCCCGACGTCATCTTCACCACCTCGTCGTCGCCATCACGACCTACACCGTCGAACGACCTTGACAGCACCTCTCCACGGTCATCACAACCCCCTCAATAACGCAGCCATCATTATCATCATCATCATCATCATTATCATCATCAACATTATCACCATCATCATCATCATTATTATCAACATCATTACCACCATCATCATCATCATTATCAACATCATCACCACCATCATCATCATCATCATCATCGCAGCCCTCGTCGGAGCCCGAATACCGTCTCCGGTTAGCATCAGCCTCCCTCGACCCCGTGCACGCATAGGTTCAGACTTGCCTTCTTCATGATTTTATGTGTACTTGTATGAATAGTATTAGAGATTTGCATATTGCTTCATGACAGTTAGTTGATGTGCGTTGTGTGACCCTGTGTTAGTGAACCTAATAATTTGTATGTGTCTGTGCATGTATGTGTGTATGATAATTAGATTTTATATAGGTATATACTTCATGGAAAATTGATTTCTAATGTTATATATGCTGTGTAACCATAGGTATTAGTTGTGGGTATCCCGTAATTATGTATTTGCATGACCCTAGGTGTTAGTGAACTGTCTGCCTTGTGTATCCTAACCTACTAGGCCATGTGTTAGTGCTACACGAGATTTGGATATTGAATATTGTGTTAGTGTTAGTTGTTGTCTCGTTGTACACAGTATTCGAGGACATGACACCTGTGTGTTTAGACACGCACACTTGAACCTGCTAGTTGACTAGTTATCACCCCTTTGCGTAGTTTTCGAGTGCAGTGTAATTGTGTTTGTGTGTGTGCTAGTGTAATGGCTGATGTTATTGTATTATATTATATAAATATAGGACCATTGGATCATTCTATGAGACTTCTGGAGCAGGACATTGGTATTGCCTACTCAGGACCACAGACGAGTACATTCTCTGATAATTTTCGTTATTTGATAATTTCTATAATTCAAGTATTTAAAAATATTACATCTAATTCTGACACTGTGCTATACGGACTAGTATATAGATTGGATCTGCAGTTATGAGATATTACATTGGCTATCGTATTGACATTGTACATGATGTGGATATTAGACATCGTACATGATATATTGGACATTGATCGTGTATCATAACATGTCATGGTTGGATCCACTGTACTAGTTGGAGGCAGGGAAAATATTAGTAGATTATGTGATCATACCCAACACTACATGCATTATAGCGCACTCCACACATCACGTCGGGTGTAGCCTGACCATTATATGCCTCATAGCCTGTTATATATGATTAGCCTGACCATTACTCTCATAGCTAACCAGATGTTAGCCTGACCTTACATGAATTATAACTAATTATATGTAACAAGCTTGATCTTGTCCCAAGTCGATCACATGATATACTGATATTTCAAACACTTAGAATAGTTATAGTTCTTTATTTCGTTTTCATATACTACATCACCCGTATATGATAGTGTATCTCTTTCTCTTCATTTCATATATGCACTGACTATGCCATTTTGTCTATTGGTTGTTCTCTTTATTTTTGCTATTGTATTTATTCATTGTCTTCTCTCAGTATATAGCATCATCTATTTATTGTTTTATAGTTCTTATCAATTAACTGGAACTGTTATTGGGTTGTACTTCGCTCCATCCTGACTAAAAATATTTTTCCAGACTACGACTTAGAGGACTTATTTCCGGCATATTTGGAGACTTGGATGTTATTGTTGCAGGTTAGACTATTTTGTTGTTTAGACTTGTGTTGTATTTTATTTATTTTTTTTGATATCTTATCGTGCTTTAGTTATATGATTGAGTATTTTCAGATTATATTGTGATATCTGTGTCTCCTTATAGAGTTGATACTCGTGTAAGATTGATTAGCTAGTATTATGACCTAGACAATGTTCAACCGCCGATCCTATAGCGTAGGATGGACATACCCACGTACTCATGCCCCTATATCGGGTGCGGGTCATGACACTTTTTTAGTGGTGACCCATGCAGGTCGGGTTTCACAAGTAGTACGATATCGTGGTAGTGCAACGTCTTAGTTGTACTAGTGCGTGCCTGCGATAGGATATAGGACACTAGGATGAGAGAGGATACTCAATCATAAATTTCTTGAGAGATTCCTGGGATGACCCTTGAGAATCTTATTATAATTTCTAATTTAAATCTTTTCCCTTGTTCCGTCCGCTCTCACTTGTTGCTATTGAATTTGATTCTTGTTGATTGGTTGTTAAATTTAATTCTTGGTATCGTTGTTGAGTTTGATTTCATATCAAGATAAACTTTATGGACTAAAATTTTTGGTATCATCTGATGACATATGTTGATAAGGACAGTAAAAAAGGTAAAACATCTACTTTGATTATGGAGCCTAGAATTTATCGCAGCCATATTAGATGGCTTGTCAAAAACATAGGTACCTGACTTTGGATGTATATATCTTTGTTATGAGATTTAGAATTTCTCGCAGCTATACTAGTCGACACAACGAGGATTCTAGATGACATGATTATAGAGTTGCATACCTGAGTTATGGAATCTATCGTTTATCGCAGCTATGCTTACTAGCGTGGCGAGGATTTTGAGTGTCATGATTTCGGACAGACGTGTATGATTATCAAATTGTATCTTAAATTGGTTCTTAAAGTATCATCTTAATACTTATCCACTTCTGTTATTATAGGACTTTGTTCCATCATTTTTTTTTCTAGCAGTAGAGATACCTTCAGTCCTTAGTCTAGTTCCTTATAGAGCTTCGTTCCATTAGAATTCCTTGTTAGTGTGATAATTGGTGACATGCAATTAGGTTTGTGTCTTGAGTATCAGTGTTGACTGTTGGGAGTGTGGCTTGTGTGTTTGTAAGTATTTCTTGGTTGGACATGTAAGCAGTAGGCTTCAATCTAGAGTTAACCCATAGTGTAGTACCTTGTAGCAATAGTTCTATAATAAGATGTCATTATAGTTAGTATTGATACTATAGGTAGAAGGGGGAGTAAAGAGTATCAGTGAGGGTTCCAAGAGTTAGTATCATAGTCAGCATGCCAGTCCTGGATAGTCATGAATTCATGTAGTTGAGTGATCCATGTAAACAATTAAGTATCAAGAAAAAATGTGTTGAAAATTAATGGAGCATGATATTCAATTTGATGGTTGATACTTGGGTGTGTCAAGAGTAAAGAAATGTATATGCATAAAGGGTATTAATGAGTGTGCCATAGTAGGAGGATACCTATAGGTGTATTAGAGAGTATGAGAGAATAAGAATACATTGTGCTAAGTAGTAAGACTTGTATTACAGATAAAAGTAGGGCCTTGATATGTGATTTGATCTGAGTGTACCGATATATGACTAATGATGGATGTATCACCTGATATTGAGGCAAGTGATATTTTGGAAGCAATAGGTGAAAGAAGTGTCTAGAAATTGTGTGCAGGATGCACAGTGGGTGTTGAGTGTCAGTGTGGAAGTTCATGAAAGTGGAAGCATGAGTATTATAAATTTCAATAGTGTGCCATGGGTTGAGAAATATCAAGATTGGTCATGGAAGATATATAGTGTATCAGCCTGTAAAAGGTTAAAAGGAGATACGTATACATCAATCGAGATATGGAACCATATGTCTGCCTTTAAGATTAAAGTGAAGCATGTGTATTATAGTAGTTAATAACTAGTGCAAGTGATCGTGAGTTCTAGTGAGTATGATGAGGTGATCTAATAATGAAGTTAGTGTTACTATACCAAGAGTGCTAGTATTTCTATATCAAGGATTAGTTGAGCAAGGTGCTAGTAACAGTAAGTACCTCGTGTGATGATATTAGATTGATGTATCAGTTAATATGATAGAAAATCATTGGAAGTAATAGTGCAAGTAATCCGGGTAGTGCAAAATTTAGTACACAGTTGAGGGTTGTAGATAATTGGTGTATTTGTGTGTACCTTGAGTGTTAGAGACAGTGAGTATATATATTTATACTTAGATAGATGTGGGTTAGAAATGTGTATTAGTATATGAGTAGATGATGTGCATGTGTAAGGATTTGTTGGCTAGAGCATGCTTGAGATGGCACTACAAACTGACTTGGGTGTCCATCTAGAGTTGTATTAGAGAGAAGTACTTAGTGTGGTGTGTTGCACTTGGTGTGCACTTGAGTGATAAGAACAACTAGTATAAGCAATTGCAGTAGGTAAGAGAGCTAGCAGTGGGTGTGCTAGTAGTAGAAACAGTAGTACCAAAGGGATAGGGGTATCAAACTTTGGATGCATCATTAAACCTATGGTTGGGTTAGAGGTTCTTGGTATCAGATTTTGGTATTAATGGATAGGTGTATACAATGTGGATGTATCCATGGATATCTTGTGGACTAGTGATTAGTTGATAAGGGTATCAGTGTATCGGGATAGGAATTAGTGAGTGAATGTGCCAGAGTTAAGTGTATGATAGAGGTTGAAGATGTCCAAGTGATGGGTTAGAAGGCTATGTTCTGTTCTTTCCTTCTGTTCATTTTTCGCCTATTTAATTAATTGATTGATTCCTTAGTACCATAGCTTATATCAATGATTTTCTTGCTAGAATGTAGTTAGTAGTACACCCTGACAGAGACTGTAATACCATGACAAAATAGACCATAACCATGCATGTTTTCTTTAGATTGCATGTTGTATGATCGTAGGTAGGATTTCTATAGACTTTGGTTATCGGGGGTTTGACCGTAGTAAAGATTAATGAAGAGGTTATGACTGGATAGAGAGAGACAAGGTGCCTTAAATTTTAAGGATAAACGTTAATTTAAATAAATAGTTGAAAACTTAATATGACATAATTAACGATTTTGTTAAATTATTGATTTTTATGAAGATTAAGATATGATTGAATTTGTCATTAAAATTTTGAGAAATTTAAGAAGATTATTATTATATTTATTTGACTGCAAGATATAAATTTTAAAACTTATATTGTGAATGTTGTATTTGAAGACTTCGTAAGTATTACAATGTTTGAGTATTGTGTGGAAAAAGAAATCGAGGAATAAGATCACTAATGGATTAGAGTTTGAATTCAAATTTTTGGGATGGGATTTTAAATTTTATAAATATGCATTGATTGGATTTAAATTAGAGTATTGGACATTAAATAATTTTTTTGATTATTTAGTTATTAACTTAAAATTTTGGAGGAGATTGTGATAAGAATGAAATTTAATTTTTTTAAACTTAAAGATTTTCAGGAATATAATATTTATAAAATTTTGAAAATTTTATTAAATAATAATATGGAATTACTTCATGATTATATGGTTTGATGAATTTAAATTTTGATGGAAAAAAAATAAAATAAATAAATACAACTATTGAGGATCTTAAATTTCTAGAACGAATTTTTTCTAAGGAGGGTAGACTTGTCACTACCACATCCTAAAATATGGGTATTTTTGTCCTTTTATTTATTATAAGTATTGTGTATATTTATTTTAAATAATTGCATGATATGTATATATATATATATATATATATATATATATATATATATATATATATATATATATATATATATATATATATATATAAATGAGATAGTAGACTTGACCTAGAAGTCCACTAGATGAACCCCTGACCAAATTATAGGGTTATGGATTTAATTTGTACTATTCCGGATTAATTATTGAGGTTATATTTTATTACCGTGATTTTATTTAATTGTTGTTCCTTACCGTTGCTTCGATAATGGGGGCGCTATACTAGCTTTTTCCTTCCAACAAATTTTATACTCTTATCTTAGACGGGCCAGTCTTCCATTCTGACATTTGTGTAACTTATAAATATGCCCATTTGTGCTTCATTTTAGTCGCACAATATTCGTTGCAGACATTTATTTTTAAATCCAAATAAATCCAACTTTGTATCTTTGTGCGTTCCAATCGAAATTGGAGACACAATCTCGACTATTTTGTGCAACCCAAATTATGACAATATTATATTCTGAGTCTTCTACGTCCATGACACTTGTGTCCCACCTAATTTTAACCCTATGTACTTCCAATTAATTTAAGAACACCATTTACATTAATTTTAATTAAATTGGTGTAAGGACCCAACTTGACCCAAAACTAGACCCAAACCCAAGCCAAGCCCCCACTCACACCCTCAAGGTTCATACTAAATACCACACACCTATTTTAACCATTACATCATATCAAACATGGTATTTTTTCTCATTCAATCCCAAAACCTACTTGTGTGCAATTTTCCAAATTTTAGGGGTTTTTATGCAAAAGTGCAATGAGGTGTCACCATCATATTGGTCAAGGCCAATGAAGAAACAACTCCCTCCCTCTTTGACCGGTCCAACTCTCTCTCTCTTTCTCTCTACTTTTTGTTTGTACACTCCCCTTCATGTTAAATCTTGGCCCTTCATTCAAAATGAAGCACCATCATTACCACACACCCTCCTATATAATCCCTTATCCTCACACCTTTTCCAATGAGCCAACCCCATCCCAAGGAACACATGGCCGACCCTAATACCTAGGTTGTCATCGCCCTCTTCTTCTCTATGCAAAATACTTTCTCCATTACTTTTCTACATCATCATCACCATCCCTTTTCAATATTCAAACTACAAAACCTAACCCTAAACCTTCCTCTTTCCCTCACCCTCATCTTCCTCCGGCCACCTCAGTTGACTGAAATTCCCGAGCAACCCCGAGCAACCACCACCTCTCCTCTCTGTTCCTTTTTTTGTCCTATCTCCATCCGACCCGACCTTCTCCTCCGATCAACCCCGACTCGCCACGACCCTTATTTCCCACAACAGCGGACCCTCGACCGCCTGAACCCAACCACCGCTCCACCGCCGACAGCAACCACGATCGAGCCTCGTTGTTCGACCCATCCTCGCCGACCCCACTCTCCAACAGCAGCCGACCGCCTGGATCTTCACCACCACCACCACCATTAAACATCATAGCCCATTCTCCTCCACTCCAACATGACTGACACCGCCCTGACCCGACCGCCTGAACGCCATCCTCGCTGAGACCTCGGCAATGACACTCGCCCCAGTCTTCTTCTCCGACTTCACCATCGACTCCGACCTCATCTTCACCACCTCGTCATTGCCATCACGACCTACACCATCGGACGACCTCAAAAACACCTTCCCACGTTCATCATAACCCCCGCGACACCGTAGCCACCACCATCATCATCATCATTACCCTTATCGTCATCATTAATATCATCATCATCATCATCATCATTATCGTAGTCCTTGCCAGAGCCCGAGCACCGTCTCCGGTCAGCATCCGCCTCCCTCGACCCTGTGCATGCACATGTTTGGACTTGCCTTCTTCATGATTTTATATGTACTTATGTGAATAGTATTAGAGATTTGCATATTTCTTTATGACAGTTAGTTGATGTGCATTGTGTGACCCTGTGTTAGTAAACCTAATAATTAGTATGTGTCTGTTCATATATGTGTGTATGATAATTAGATTTAATATAGGTATATACTTCATGGAAAATTGATTTCTAGTGTTACATATGCTGTGTGACCATAGGTATTAGTTGTGGGTATCCCGTAATTATGTATTTGCATGAACCTAGGTGTTAGTGAACTATCTGCCTTGTGTACCCTAACCTACTAGGCCATGTGTTAGTGCTATACGAGATTTGGATATTGGATATTGTGTTAGTGTTAGTTGTTGTCTTGTTGTATATAGTATTCGAGGATAGGACACCTGTGTGTTTAGACATGCACACTTGACCCTGCTAGTTGACCAGTTATCACCCCTTTGCGTAGTTTTCGAGTGCAGTATAATTGTGTTTGCGTGTGTGCTAGTGTAATGGCTGATGTTATTGTATTATATTATATAAATATAGGACCATTGGATCGTTCTGCGAGACTTCGGGAGCAGGACAATGGTATTGCCCGCTCAGGACCACAGGCGAGTTCATTCTCTGATAATTTTTGTTATTTGATAATTTTTATAATTCAAGTATTTAGAAATATTACATCTGATTCTGACACTGTGCTACACGGACTAGTATGTAGATTGGATTTGCAGTCATGGGATGTTACATTGGCTATCGTATTGACATTGTACACGACATGGATATTAGATATCGTACATGATATATTGAACATTGATCGTGTATCGTAACGTGTCATGGTTGGATCCACTTTACTAGTTGGGGGTGGGAGAAATATTAGTAGATTATGTGATCATACCCAACTCTACATGCATCATAGCTCACCTCACATATCACGTCGGGTGTAGCCTGACTATTACATGTCTCATAGCCTGTTATATATGATTAGCCTGACCATTACTCGCATCATAGCTAACCAGATGGTTAGCCTGACCTTACATGAATCATAACTAATCATATGTAACAAGCCTGATCTTGTCCCAAGCCCCTTTCTAAACTTCTGAGCTCGATCTCTTGGGTCCCGAAATATAGACACTACAAAATGACTCAATCGACAGAATTCTACGGCGTACTCGCGACCGACATATTCCCTTAGACTAAGTTATGAAACAAACTCTCCAAAGCTCCCAGGGCCACATCGGAAAAGAACTTCTCCTTAAAAAGCTCTTTAAAAGTCTCCCAAGTAAGTCCTTGAGTAGTAAGTCTCGGCTTCGTGCGATACCACGTGAGTGCGATATCGAACATCTGACTACCAGCCGCCTCGATCTGAAGAATCTCTGAAATCTGCGCCAGGCCCAAGTTTCTCTCTATATACTCTAGCCAGTCGTCAACATAGAGTATCCCCTCGATACCCTTAAACTCACGAGGTGCCATCCTCTTGAAGTCAACTATAGTGCCTGGTCTCTGCTTTTGCTGCTGACCATTAAACTGCTCGACAACTCCCTCAACTGCCTGTAGTGCCATCTGGTGAGCATTCTCCATGCTTTCTCTCATCAGCTCAGTTTGTACCTGGAGTGCCTCTGCCTGCACTCTCTGAGCCTCAGCGAACGCTGAGCTTTCGCTGACGTCCTCTGAGCATCTACCATGTTACTACTAAATTTCTAGAACTTGGGATTTATTATCTTTTGCCATATTTAATTTAATGTGATAATATATTACGTAATATATTTTAATACATATTATATAGTGTTCATTAATGCATGGGTTAGTGGACTAGACCTAGAAACCCACTAGATGAACCCCTGACCAAAATATAGGATTATGGATTTAATTAGTATTTTTTGAGATTAATTATTGGGGATTATATTTCAGTACTGTAATTTTATTCAATTATTGTACCTTACCGTTGCTTCGATATTTGGAGCACTACACTAGCTTTTGCCTTCCAATAAATTTTATACCCTTATCCTAGACGTGCCAGTCTTCCATTCCGACCTTTGTGTAACTCATAAATACCCTCTCTTGTGTTTCATTTTAGTCACACAATATTTGTTACAAACGTTTATTTTTAAATCCAAATAAATCTAATTTTGCATCCTTGTCCGTTCTAATCAAAATTGGAGACACAACCTTGACCCATTTTGTGTAACCCAAATTATAACAATATTCTATTCTGAGTCTTCTATGTTCATGACACTTGTGTCCCACCTAATTTTAACCCTATGCACTTCCAATTAATTTAAGAACACCATTTACACTAATTTTAATTAAATTGGTGTAAGGACCCAACCTAACCCAAAATTCGATCCAACACCAACCCAAACCCCACTCATACCCTCAAGGTTCATACTAAATACCATACACCCTTTTAACCCACTATATCACACCAAATATGGTATTTTTCCTTATTCAATCCCAAACCCCATTGTTTGTGCAATTTTCTAATTGTTAGGGGCTTTTGTGCAAAAATACAATGAGGTGTCCACCTTCCATTGGAGCCAAGCCATGAAGAAAACCCCTCTCATTGTTGACCGGTCACACCATGATTTTCCCTCCATTTGGAGTGTACTACACTCTAACTTTTCCTCTACACCATCCTAGTCCTCCATTCAAAAACTAGTCCATCTCCACCCTTCATTTCCTTCATATAGAAACCATCCCCATCCCTAGGAGGCACTAGCCAACCCTAATCCCAAGAACATCACCTCTCTTCTCTTTCCTATATAAACACTTCTCTTCGTCCTCTATTTTTTATCAACAACCACTTTTTTTTTCATTACAAAAACGAAACCTTAAACCACCTCGACTCCTTCTTCTCCGATCCCTCACCGCCGTGTTTGATAATAAACGAAAGAAATGAAACAAGGTTCATACGAAACCCTCCCTTTGGTTTACAAATAAGAAGTATAATTAATCCTATACGAGGATGTCAAGTATAAAATTTAATCTGGGTAAATATTGCTATAGGAGTCTGATCTGCAGTCGATCGCTTTGTCCCTTGGACCATACGATAATGAAGAAGTGCCGTAGAAGAAGGAGAAGCTTCAAAGGTTGCAAGAGGGAGTGGATGCTCGATGCCAAAATCGTCGATCACTACTCTTTGTTTGTGCCCTTCTCTCTTTGATTTTTTTGACTCTTCGACCTTGTTTCCCCCTCGGACCTCTGTCAATAGAGGTATCTATTTATAGGGTTTGGTGACAGTAACCGTCCAGTCGACGTAGAAGTCGAACAGTGGAGAGTGTGGCATCTTTTACGCGGTGGTTATAATAATTGCCACCCACGTATAAATAATCCTCTGAATCTGCGTGTGACGCGTGTCCCATTATGAGGTAATGCGTATAACTGCTGCGAAGATCACGGGATGCAAGCCACGTAGATAAGTGTCTCTCGCGTAGAAAAGGTTGGCGTAGAAGCCAATAACTGTCACCATGGCGTAGAAGCCAAATAGTTATCGAGTTGGCGTAGAAGCCAAGTAGGCATGGAAGCCCAGTAGGCATATAAGCCTGAAGTTGCATAGATAGGTAGCTGGCGTAAAAGATAGCCGATCCTCCTTTCTTGACTGAGGTCTTGAGCTAATTCTGGACCAAATAGCCTTGTTACGTACCAATACAAATATAGCCTGAGTTGGCGTATTCCGAGGAGATAGCATACGGCGTACTCTATAGTTGAAAATAGCCAGGTCGGCGTAATTTAAGGAGGTAGCGTACAGTGTGCTCCTATAGCTGAAAATAGCCTGATGGCGTAATATGCAGAGGTGATAATGTGGACATATTAGCCGTAATTATGGCTTGCCCAGTCTTTGAGAGTAGAACCAAATCTCGTACATTAAATGCAGCAATCTGCCACCATCACGCGTATTAACTGCAGACACGTGCCTCGAGCCCTGTACGAAGAGCAGCTTTTGACGTGGCAGTTCGTTTTGTCTTTTGTTGAGCGTAAAAGCTCACATCTGCCTGTATAAAACTAGGCAGCGTATTCCTTTGTATGCGTAAAAGCACTTTTTATTAAGAAAATGTCACTAAACAACGGTCTGGGTCTCTGTGCCGCACCATCATTACAGCCGTCGTCTGGATAGTCGTGCAGTACTCTTTGTTAGGAGTCAGGTTCACTACATGATTTGACAGGTTCGTTCGAGGAATACGAAGAGTTCCTCGTACAATCTTCCACTGCATTAAAAGTGAGCGGGTTTTACGCCAAAGTGGCAATGCAACAACCTTTTTACGCTGAAGCAGCCTGGAAATACTGTATTACGCGGGTTGTTTTGGAGCTATGTTTTACGCTGCACTAGCGATGAAGCTCTACTATATGCCGATGGCTCTGAAGTCGTTTCTTACGCCACACAGTGCTAAAACTCTGTTTTACGTGGGTTTTATGCATACTGCGTATAGCTCTGCAATATATTTTTTATGCTTCTACAAGACCCCTTCAAAGTTTTCAAATTACTCGTAATTTGAAATACTTTGAATGAAGCATGAAACGGTCAAGTCTGTCTCGTTCCTCGAGGCTGATTTCTTGGCGGATTTTTAAGGATTTGTTAGGATTCGGTGTGTTCTCTTTTGCCTATATAAAGGCTGATGAGTTAACCTATTCTTCCCACATTTTCTTAACCATGCTGAGATGATTGCCGGACTTCGTCGGGTCGACTTGAGGAAGAAGAAGATCATGTTCTTCCAGCATGTAAGGAGCCAAAAAAGAAGGCGTCTTCAAGCAAATGTCCTCTGCAACGATGGATCATGGAAGGATATCATAGCTTCCTTTGCTCGGGATGATCAGCAATTTCATATGGCGATTCATCCAGGAGAGAGGAAGGGTCTTATTTGGCTACACAACTTGCAAGCTATATTTTCTCCTATTACGACTGTGGACGAGGGCAGACAAACTGGCCCTGTCTTCCAGTATTGAGTTGGGTCTAAAACCTCAACTCAATCTGTCATGGCGTATGGAGGATGGGCTCTTGAATAATTTATACAGGCCCAGTTTTGTATCCTCCCGCCATTAATCATTTTTTTGTTAATCGGCCGCGGAAACCGACTAACTGCTGAAGAAGACGGAAAAAGATCTCCACCAATACGAGAACCTGGCAGAACAGATTCTGGGCGTGATCTTTAAATAAAGATGAAAAACCCTTTGTAGAGAGAGGATTTCCATCATATGTAATCATGAAGATGAAAAACCCTTTGTAGACTGGATTTCCATCATATGTAATCATGATTAATAAAATTGTCTTCTTTTACGCATCTGATGATTTGCCATATTTTGCTGTGATGAAGTCTGAATAGTGTGCAGCTTCGACACGTCTGAGTAACTTTACGCCGACTCTGATAAAAAGAGTATTTGATCCCGTCGCGTCTTTTACGCGTAACTGGAGATGCGTAAAAGCTACTTAGCATTTAAGTTAAATATTCGAACTGTCCTACTGTTAGTCATGAGGAGTTGCATAGAATTCTGAACTGTCACTTCTCTGATGAGAAAAATTCTTGTTTAGACCATCACCTTCGAGAATGATTTCCCGAAAATTCCTTGAAGTAGGGCGAGAAATACCTGTCAAAACTGACCATGCTTGAACTATCGAGAAAATATTTTGACTGGATTTTGGATGAACTTCCAATCGTCCTAAGGAGAAGAGTCATTTTCAATGCTGAACTCTGTATGTTTTGGGTATTTGGAATATTTTGTGGCTATGAAGGAGCGTCTTCTGTGTAAACCTTTGTAATTGGCCGTTTTGAGAATTGTTCAGATATACACCTACTCCGGCCTGCGTATTTTTAGACATGCAGAAAGTCATAGATTCGTAGTATGGGTGAGCATAAAATCATAAGTTTGTAGCCTCTCGAGCGTTAAAGTTGCTGAGCATAAGAGCATTCGGGCGTAAAATCATAGATTTATAGCCTCTGACAAGAAAACTTTCGAGCGTGAAATCGTAGATTTGTCGCCTCTGAGCGTAAAAAGTTTCTGAGCGTGAAATCATAGATTTGTAGCCTCTGAGCATGAAGTCGTAGGTTTGTAGCCTCTCGAACGTAAAAGCTACGAGCGTAAAAGCATCAGGGCGTAAAACCATAGACTTATAGCCTCTGAGCGTAAAACCGTAGATTTGTAGCTTCCCGAGCATAAAAAGCTCCTTGGCGTAAAATCACGAATCTGCTCTACACGAAAAACTTTTTGAATTCGCTGACTGTCCGTCTTCCCTAAATGATAGGCTGACGTGGTCCCGAATCATAACCGAATATTAAATATCAGATTTGGTTAGGGATTCGAGGAGTCTATCTGAACTCTATAAATACCCCAAGGCCTTCAGAGAAAAAACTTTTTACCTATCTTTTGCAGAAGAAAAACCTTCGTCTCTTTGAGAACTCTTTTTCGTTTCTTCTCTGAACACTCTAAGTTTTTTAGCAATGGCACCAAAACAATCTTCGACTGCTAAGGGGAAGAAAGCTGCCTCCTATTCTCGCTCCTCTACTCAAGCACGAGCGACTCTGAGCGAACTTCGCTCTAACCGAGGTGTCCCACCGTCAAGCTGGAGGATCTGTCCCACGTGACATTCCCTATTTCTGGAACTCAGTATCCTGAAGGAAGGGGAAATCTGATATCGACTCAAGGGGAATGGATGCTGTTGAGTATGATCAATGGGGAGCCCCTAACGTATATAGATGGGGCCAAGTATATAAAACCAGCTTTCCTTTTTGGGGATATGATAGACAAACAATCCCAGACGAAGCCCAAGAAGGAAGACTGGATTTTTATTGCTGGGGCCATGGTCATGTACCTGCCCAGGATGCCGATAGATTATCCCATCTCGGCATTCTTCCATGTCACGCATCCAAGGAGGATGTCGTGGACCCTGACTCCTAATCTTTACGGGCAGCCGGGGAAGATATTTTATCAGAAAGGATCCGACCAAGGATTATTTGTGAGCCGCCCTTTAGGCCCTATAATGCCTTTCAGGGGATTATTTCCAGGCAGTGTCCCAAGTGAAGACACTTCACTACTCCAACCGGTCCAATTATCGACTTTCTGCAATGACTTCATGGGGCAAGGAGGAGTATACCCCAAGGTTAATCCTCGGACCAATGGGTGGCTTACCCCTTCTAATCTTCGATGGACTCGTTTAGCTGCCTGGGCCCTGAAGCATTTTCAGACTGAGCTGGAGAGCATTGGTCTGTTCGCGGCTGTGAGTGCTACCAGTGTTGGGTTGCCTCCCAATCCCAACCTATTTTTGGCTCTGATGGAGCGATATATCTCGCTCACCGGGACTTTTGCCACTCTGCTAGGGGAGTTGGGATTGGCCCTTCACGATATGGCAGAGATTTCAAGACTGTCAATGGGGGATACTCCTTATGAAGAGTATGTTCCCACAAACAGGGAGCTGGGGGATATAGACCATCGGGTGGTGGCAATGTACCTGGAGCTGATGTGCCACTACCTTGCTTGCACCACTTTCTATAATGAGCCCTCTGATTTGGCTCATACCAACAAGTGGGCGTTCTATCTCTTCTTTCATCAGGCCAAGGACGCTAAGCCAGACAAAGTCGTGGATAGCAAGGATAAGCCTTTGAGCCTTCTGAGCGTGCTTAATGCTCAAGTAGTCGACAATCTTATTGAAGGTGCTAGGGCTTCAGATCAGATTCTCGATGAGGAGATAGTTAGTTATTCTACCGGCACTAAAGCCTACAATTATATGAGGCATTGTCGCAGGCCTCTGTCAAGGAAAGCTCAACTGGCTGGCTTCCTCTCTGTATGGCTACGCCGACTGATAGTACCTTGCATTGCATCTTCGGATCGCATTCACCGCAATACCTTATGGCCTGCAGTACGTCTGGTATTCGGGGCAAGACTGGGCCTGCTCCCTGCCATGGTATGCCGGATACAAGCTGGCCTGAGGGCCATTACTGATTGACTGCTTGCCGATGAAACACGGTGTGACAGCTTTCCCAGGGTAGAATTACCGTTCCTGTATTTAATGGGATGGCTAATTCTTCATAACCCCAGAGTGATGTCTCCCGGCTCTGCCAGTAGTTTGGAGAATAATTTCTTGTTGAATTACAAGAATTCCACTTGGAACGTGGTCACAGTCGTAGACTGTCGGCGAGCATTAAATTTTGCTCATAGCTGGAAGCTCTTCTGCATTGTCCCCACGGTATATCTCAATCAACAGGGTACGAGACTTCAGGATTCAGGTGAAGGGAAGACCGTTCTTTCTCCTGAAGCTTTTTATTGGTTGGTCTACATTAGACCTTCCTATTTACTATACAGAAGTGAGGACCACTGCTTCTTGGAGCCGTATCTGCCTAGCCGATTCGCCAAGCAATTTGGGTACGACCAATTGTATGTGGGAAATGCCATCACCAGCTTCAAGTCCAAATATGGACTTATTGATGGAGCAAGAGGATGGCGGTACTTCATAATGGGTTGTACTGGAGCAACCTTTACTATACCCGCGACTTCTCTCTCCATGGAGTTGCGCATCCTTCATTCGTACGCCCAGTTTTATGTGGCCATCAATACCTTCCATCATAATTTTGAAATGCGTGGAAGTTTTAGGATGCCCTCTCATAAGTCCGCTGGGAAAGAGGATGTCCCATCAGTCTCCTCTGACGAAGGCGAAGACCCTGTCGGTACAGATAAGTTTTTGTTGACAATACCGAGAGGCGTAATACCTCCGCCTGCAGAGCCTCTTGTTATCCCTGGAAAACGAAGGGCTCCTATTCTGAAGGAGGCTTCCTCTCGCAAGAAAAAGAAGACTGTTAGTGGTCCTGTTAGGACTTCCCACCCTGAGGTTCCTAGGAGTGAACCTGTTGTTTCCCCTATTGGGGATGAATTTTTGACTAGAGGTCCTTCACCTATTAGAGAGGGAACCTCTACAATTCTGGCTGACAGTGCCAGAGATTCTTTGCTCGAGGCTGCAGTCGCTGCTACCGCTTCTGGTAATGCTGCGAGATCACCTTCAAGGCTGAGCAAAACAAGATTGCGTATACCTTTATCCAAACCAGCAATGGGAGAAACCCCTGCTGCGTTTGTAAGTATACCCAGCGAGATTCCACCTGGTGAGCCTCGAGTGGATCTTGGTGAAGACCTAGAGGAATACCTGCCAGTGTCAGTTGGCACACCCCTTTCTCTAGGTATGACAGCTTGCTTAGCATCATTAAGAAATGATTTATCTGTACTGGCTGTCGACGCGACATATATACCATCGGCCATGGGTAAATGTTGTCTTTACGCCTCTTTTAGAAAAATCAATATTAGGTTGATATTAACTTTCTCTTGTCTTCTTTTCAGGGGAAGACATCTACAGGGAGGACAGCGTCGACGCAACTTTTGTCTTTGTTGCAGCTCCTGCCGATGACACGGAGGTGCCCACCTTTGAAGAGGAAATATTTTCGGGTGCCAGCTTGCCCGAAACAGTTCCGATATCTCGAGAGGAGGATGAGCCTGTCATTACGACTATGCCTCCTTTGGGTACGCTAGCCACTTCGGCCGTTGTCGGTGCCTC
Organism: Iris macrosiphon; assembly: GCA_036927795.1. NCBI lineage: Eukaryota > Viridiplantae > Streptophyta > Magnoliopsida > Asparagales > Iridaceae > Iris > Iris macrosiphon. The sequence goes on along the minus strand of JAYESA010000019.1, from coordinate 102,617,419 downwards.
TACCTTTGTCGCGCCCTCTAATGAAGCGACGACTGTGACGACACCCTCTGCAGTCGTTCCTGGAAGGGGATTCACCGATATTGCAGCCACTCCCAGCGTCCAATCTGATTTTGCCATGTTGATTGAGCAATATACTAGTATTTTATATGCCACTTTGAAGACGCTGATATCAATGGTGCTGGAGAAGAATCTAGGTTTTGAGGCTCTGAGGAGGTCCTCCCAGTTTGTGATAGCGTCGATCAGAGATTTCAACAACGCTGGGAGAGCTGATACACTAGAACAGATAGTTAATGGTTTGGAACAACCCATTGATAATTATTTGCAATTATCGCAGGGCAGCATTGATGACCTGATTCAGGCTGAATATGACTCTTTGACTGCGAGGCTCGTTGGGGAGATAGAACTCTGAGCAGGTCCATCGAGGCTCAGCAGAAAGAGATGAATGAAGAGCATGCCGTATTGGATTATGTCATTCCCCAGCTGGCCAAGTGCGAGGCCGAATGTGAGGAAGATGTAGCGAGAGTCTGCAAATTGAAAGATGAGCTCGCTCAGGCAGAGAAGAGGGCTCTCGCTTCATCAGCAGCTAGAGATGTGTTGAAGATTCGACTGGAAGCGTCTCAGCAAAACCTGACGCGTGTGGGTATCGTCCACGCAAATTTTGTATGTATTCGGTCTGAAATGTCTGCTTTGAACAATGATGAGGCAAGGTTGGAGCGGGCTCGCGCTACCGTTTTAAGCTCTAGGAATGAGAAGACGGTCGCACTGGTACAGCAGATCCGTGATTTGACTGCTCCTCCCCAATGATGTACTATTTTTTGCTTTTATATGTAATTTTGCTCCTCCCGGAGATAATAAAAAAATTTTATCTGACTTTGTAGACCTATCATTTTGGAATATAAACGATAGGCTAGGGTGAAAGTGATATTAGAGGTAATATGGATGTGATATCCCTTCGGTAAGCTTCAGCCGGAAATATCTATTCAGAGGTTATATGGACATGATAGAATATGATCCAACTAAATTTGTGTACAAAACACTATCAGAGGTAATATGGACGTGATAGGTTTTGAAGTTCCAAATTAGTTAAACATATCTATTCAGAGGTTATATGGACATGATAGAATAGATCCAACTAAATTTGTTTTGGACGTAGTGTTGTCAGAATGAGATCTTCACCATACTCCATTTGAGCAAAGGAGATTAAGCGTAGTACCTCTTTAGGAATTTGCCGTTGATAGGAGCCATTATCAGATCTCCATTAGGCTTGGCTAATCGGTAGGCGCCATTTGAGAACATCGTCTCGATCAGATAAGGGCCATTATCAGATCTCCCTTACTCTTGTGAGTAATGATCATTGGCCTCTTCACAGCTAAAACTAGCTTGCTAACTTTGAACACTCTTTCCTTCACTTTTTGATTAAAAGCTCTGGAAATACGTGCCTGGTAGAACGCGATGCACTATTGGGCTTGAAGGTGTTTCTCGTCTAATCCTTCTAGCTCTTTTAACCTTAGTCGATCATTATTTTTCTGAGTCAACTCATTAGCCACCGCTATTATGAGTAACGGAATTTGGATTTCAATAGGGAGAACGGCTTCACTCCCGTAGACTAATGAGAATGGGGTACAACCCGTCGATGTTCGTACCATTGTACGGTATGCCCAGAGACATTCTCCTAGCTTCTCGTTCCAATCCTTTTTGTTCGAAGCGACGAACTTTTTCAGGAGTTTGATAATAGTTTTGTAGAAGGCTTCAGCCAAACCATTAGCAGCAGGGTTGTATGCCGTGGAGGCCATATTTTGTATCCAATTTTTATCGCAAAATCGGTGAAATGGTTGGCTGATGAATTGAGGCCCATTGTCATGAATTATCCTTCGGGGTATCCCGAAGCGATAAATAACATGATGCTTGATGAAGCTGATCACGTTAGATGTCTTCACCTCAGCAAGAGGGATCGCCTCTGCCCATTTGGAGAAATAATCCGTGATGGCCAATATGAACCGATGACCTCTCGAAGAAGACAGGTGAATAGGACCAATGATATCCATACCACATGCTTTGAAAGGCCAGAATGCAATCATAGGATGTAAATGTTCAGAAGGTTGATGTATAAAATCTGCATGAACCTGGCAGGCTTTGTATTATCTTATATATTTTATTGCATCTGTGATCATAGAAGGCCAGTAATAGCCCATCCTCCTGATGCGATCCTGTAGCTTAGGGCCAGGTTGATGTGCTTCGCATACGCCGTCGTGATCTTCACGGATAGTTCGCTGTGCCTCATCATCGGAGAGACATTGTAATAGCAATCCGTCGTAGGTTCGACAGTATAGACATTGTGAAGACGCATCAAAATAGAAGCGTAATGATCGTCTTTTGATGGATACTGCTTCTTTAGGATCCTCTAGTAAGATTCCGTATGCCACAAAATCTATAAAGAGGCTTCTCCAGTCTCTCTTGGAAGGATCTGTATTCACAGCGTAGCTGTGTTCTATGTGAAAGTTATTTTTCACACAGAATAAATCTCTGTTAAGAAGGATCACCGAGTTCTGCCTTCTTATAGGGGTAGCTAAATCTGCAGCTAGACTGGCCAGGGCATCAGCTTCCAGATTCTGAGATCGAGTTACATGCTCTAGGAAGAACCCTTTAAAAGATATGGCTATCTCGATCGTTGCTTGGTGATAAGGAATGAGGTATGGATTACGGACTTCATATATTCCTCTGACTTGATTGACGATCAGCAGAGAATCACCGAAAGCTTCCAGATATTTGACGTCCAATTCCTTAGCGACTTAGAGTCTGATGAGTAGGGCATTATCCTCTGCCACGTTATTAGAGCAAGGCTCGGTAAGAGAATATGCTCGATAGATGATGAGTTTATCCGGAGTAACCAGGACAATTCCTACTCCTGAAACTACGTTTCCCTTGGGACCAGTCCTGGAGGCACCATAGAAGAATAACTTCCATGTATCGCCTTCCATTATGGAATTATATTCTATAACTTCGTCGGAAATGTCCTCGTATAGTTTGGAGGTCTCTGGAATCGGATGAGCAGCTAGGAAATCAGCCAAGGCTTGGCCTTTGATGGACTTCTGAGGGACGTACACCATATCATATGGTGTTAATAACATCACCCAAGTTGCGAGTCGGGAATTAATAACACTTAGCTTGTTCATCAATACCCGAAGAGGATTGATCCTGGAGATGATATGAATAGTCTGGCCTGTGACATAATGTCGCATTTTATGAATGGCGAATATCAGGGCCAAGCATTCTTTTTCTACTGGACTGTACCGGTGTTCAGCTTCGACCATCATCCTGCTTAAATAGTAGATAGCCTGTTCATGACCCTCATCGTTCTTTTGTGCGAGGAGAGCTCCCAAAGAATGATCCATTGCTCGAACATACAGCAAAAATGGTCGTCCTATGACGGGAGGCACTAGAACTGGAGGATTAGTGAGGTAGCGTTTGATATCATTAAACGCTTGCTGATAGGCTTCGTCCCATACGAAGGAGACACCGTTCTTCATAAGACGAGAAAAAGGCTGACATCTCCCAGAGGGGTTGGATATGAATCTCCGGATATAAGCCAGACGACCTTGAAATCCCCTGAGTTCTCTCAGATTACGGGGTGGTCGCATTTCTAAGATGGCCTTCACTTTATCCGGGTCCACCTGAATGCCTTTAGCGGTAATGACAAATCCCAGGAATTTGCCACTGGATACACCAAGAAAGGACTTTGTAGGATTCATTTTGAGTTGGTGTTGGCGCATCAACTCAAATACTGTCTTCAAGTCTTGGATGTAATTATCCTTGATGCGGTTTTTGACAGCTATATCATCTACGTAACATTCTACTATTTTGTGTAAATGCTCGTAGAATATGTTACTCATCGCTCGCTGATACGTAGCCCCGATATTCTTCAGTCCAAAGGGCATGACCGTGTAGCAATATACCCCTAGGGGCATCCGGAAGGCAGTATGCTTCTCGTCTTCAGGATGCATCTTGATTTGATTATATCCTAAAAATCCTTCCATGAAAGACATGCGTTCGAAACCGCACGTATTGTCGATCATGACGTCTGTGATGGGAAGAGGGAACTCAACTTTGGGGCAGGCTGCATTCAGATCTCGGTAATCGATGCAAATATGCACTTTCTCGTTTTTCTTTATGACTGGGACAATATTGGCGACCCAGTCAGGATGTTGTTCTTCCCGAATGAAGCCACATGCTATCAGCTTCCTGATTTCAGCTTCGATGGCGTCCATCATGTCCGGACGAAACCGGCGTTGATGTTGCTTTACAGGCTTCGAATTGGGCAATATATTAAGCTTATGAGTAGCCACTTTAGGATCGAGTCTGGGCATATCCTCATAATTCTACACAAAGACGTCGATATATTCTTTTATCAGCTGAATTATTTCTTTCCTTTCTTCTTCGGAAAGATTGTTACTGATGAATATCGGCTTTGGCGAAAGTTCATCCCCAACGTCAATTTGGATAACTTTATCTTCAGTGGGCGGTTCTCTCTGCTCGAACCGGAGTTCCCATTGCGTATCCATTTGTTGAGCCCAAGAGTCATTCTCAAACATTTCAGATTCTTGTTCGTCTGCTTCGAGGGAATCTGTCAGTACCGTATTTACTGATAATGCTTGTTCGAGGTCGTCATTTGGGCTGGAGGACGATGAGCCATCTTGAGAAGAGGAAAAGATATCCTCGTTTGACTCAGAAGTTGCAAGGGAGGTGGCATACCCTAACCCAAAACGAGTTTGTTGACAGTAGGGATCACCGTACAACGGCATTCGCCTGCCTTTCCCGTAGTTGAGGCCTGGTTCCAGTTTCAAGTCATAACCCATACTTTGCATAATCTTCAAAACTTGCGGGATGTATCTGTGAACCTGTATTTTACCAGCATCGTCATCGGGAGAATCTTCTTGTACAGTCGGTTCATTATGCATGCGACCGAAGACTATTGGACGCTGACTGGTGCGAGTAGGCGGGACAATGAAGATATAATCCTCATGTGGCCCATATGTTGTGATGACATTAGATGATGACGCTACCTCCCACACATACGGATGATAGGAGTCTATAGCTTCCAAGAATTTTTGTGCTATAGGTTCTATATCGTTATGGGGAGAGGATTCCTGATTTGGAATTTGAGCGTCAATATACTAGAAAAGAGGATCTTTATTATCATCAGAAACCACGTTCCTGGTTATATTTACATCAACCGGCTGCTTGTTGCGCCGGAGGTTGATGACCAAAGGTGGAGGCTTCTGGTTCAAAGTGATCACTAGAGGATCACCTCATTTTCCTGACCTGGTTTTGTTCAGGTGGATAGTCATGGGTTTCATGACTTTCAGACGGGTAGTCCGCCCTTTCACCTTGATCAACAGGGGTTGCTCGGCAGAGGGTTCTTCTGGCTCCCGGTGGGATTCCTCCTCTGTCTTGCCTGACACCTCCTCCATGTAGTTTTGGATATACAATATGGCATCAAAGTAGTAAGATTCTACTCCTTTGAACGGGTTAAGGTCGGCAAACTCCGTTTGTACTGTTCCTTGGGCATCTACATATTTGAAGCATTGACGTAGAGTAGAAGGAACGATGTGGTGGTCATGGATCCATGGTCTGCCCAGTAGAATATTATTGGACACCTCTGAATCAATGACGTAACATGTAGCCACTGACCTAAGGTCCCCAATCTGGATCCTCAGACGAATCTTCCCCAATGGCTTACTTTTCCTGGCATTGAAGCCCACGATTATAGTGGTGGTGTAAGCCAATTCGCTGGTAGGAATCCTCAGCGGTCTGAGCAGACTATGAGGAATGATGCTGATCGATGATCCCGGATCTATGTGAATTCGGTCGACCTCCATGGAACCGACGTATCTGGTGTAATAGAGGGGTCTGTCATGCTTGTTATATTTTAACAACATGTCGTCTTGAGTGAAAGTGATATTTTGGACCACCTCCATCACACTATGGCATTGAGGACATGCCATAGGTTCTTCATCAGGGGACTTGAGCTGGGTCAAGTATGCATCCGCCTGCATCAATGCTTCACTCAGGGCTTGACGAGTGTCCTTGGAGAGCCTGGGTAATTCAAAGATGGACAATCTGGCTGGTGTGTTAACCAATTGGGCGAGGATGACGAAGTTATATGGTTTTTCTAAACCTTTATTTTGGAGATTCTTCAAAGGTTTATCAAAACACACTTCTTTTTGCTTGCCCTTGTCTGCCGCAGTTGGTCTAGAAGGACCTGCCTCTGGTACGACAGGTTCAGGTTCTGGAAGTTTGGCAGCTGAAGTATCTGCCGATGCTTCTTCCTAATTTCCTCCATAGTCCTTGAGGTAGGCTCTCCCTGAACGGGTTCCGGTAGCCAAAACCTTTTCTTCTGATGTCGAGGATATCGCAACCATATGACATGGTCTACGCTTCGAGTTCTTCTTAGACTTAGCCTTAGCAGCTTGAGTCTTTTCCTCAATCTCTGACACCAGGTCTGGATGAACCCACATAATCTCACCACGCTGGGTAGTTAGGGGTACTAGGTCATGATTTTGACCCTTGGCCGGAGGGAGATTAACGACGTTCATCGTTGTCCGAGAAATAGGTACAACACCATCCAAAACTTTTTGTGGAGGAAGATTGCCAAATTGGAGAGAGATGATGTTGGCAGTGACCGTCTTCTCGCTATTACGGAGAGTGATAGACTTAGCGTCGACCAACTCCTGGATCTTCCTCTTTAGTGCATAATACGCCTTTGTGGGGTGAAGTATGTACCTATGGAAAATGTAGTACTTGGGATTATTGGTACTGCCGACTTCTTTAGGCCGCTTTACCTCTGGGAGGGTAATCTTGCCGCTTTTGACTAGACACTCGAATATACTCGGGATATCTTCGTCGTCAAAAGAGTATACTTCAATGGGCCTGGAAGTCCCAGGTTTCGTCTGTATGGTTGCCGCGGTCTTTTGCCTGGACGTATTGATCGCCAGAGCTTCTTTTCCTTTGGCACCACGAGGAAGTCGCTGTTGGAGGATGACATCTTACCTCTATCATAGGTAGATATCATAATTTCGTTATCACGCGCCTTTCGACTATTGTCTTCAGCGGCTACCGCTGAGATGATAAACGAGGGCCAATCATGGAACTGATATGGTCCCGTGAACACCGAGATCACCGAAAGAAGATTCTTCCTGCAAATATCCACCAATGCCGAGTCTGGAACTCCGGGAGGCATTTGCAAAGTGGCTTGACAAAAATGTTCGATGAAAGTGCGAACGTTCTCTTTCTCCTTCTGCTTCACTTCGATGAGAGAGGATATAAACATGTCCATCCCTCATTCGTAGAATCGCACGAAGAACAAAGTCTTAAAATCTTCAAAGGAAGTAATGCAGTTGTCCGCAAGACTACGGTACCACTGATAAGCCACTCCCGAGAGACAGCCTTTGAACACTCGAGTGAGAAGGGCGTCATTCCCTTGCAATAACACCATCATCATACTGAAGTAGTTCATGTACTGGCTCGGTGATGTCTTTCCCTCGAACAAAGCTATAGTCTATGGTTTGTATTTAGGAGGGAAAGGGATCTCATCCCAGATAGCTGGGTAAGGTTGGTTGATTCCCAATTCTTGAGCTGTTCCTTATGCTTCAAAGCATCAAATTGGGCACTGCCTGCATTGGATCTTCAGCCGGTAGAGAAACCACGGAGTGGTGAGAGACCGGTTGTATTGCAACTGCAATAGGAGGCAATACATTCTCCGAGTTAGGAAGTGGGGGAGCTGCTGACTCTTGATCTAGAGCAGGCTCCTGGTTCGCGTTGGATGGTGGTAAATCCATCCCCACACGTATTTGAGTCGGAGGGGCCGATGCTTGAGCTATAGCAGCTGTGTGTTGAGTCAGCATCATTTGGTGCATACTCTCCATCATGGATTACATCTCTTTCAGAGATGTCTCCAGCACAACGATGCGTTGCTCAGTGCTTCCTGAAGGGGAAGCCTCTTCGCATTCATCTCCAATGGCATAGACTCCCATTTCTCTAGGTGTCATTGAAGGGTTAGTATAGGTCTCTGTAGAAGTTGACTCTACACTTTCAGCATCTGATTCGGGAAACTGGCGACCCCCAGTGTCAGAATCAGAAGAGTACGAAGCCGGCTGTCGTGACCTCGAACGGGTGTTTCGGAATACCCCAGCTTCAGTGTTCTTAAGGAGTTTGTCGAATCTCCTTTGGCTTGGAGTTCTAGAGGGATGACATCTTGAATTTGACCTTCCTCTAGGAACGTGTGAAGCCATGTTTACTGATGCATATGTAGGTTCTTCTTCCTGGAAAGACAGAGAGTAGTTCAACCGGTCAAAAATTGACCGTTTTGCTTTAGAAGAGCAATAATTAACTACAATTTTATGACTATTACAACAGTGATCCCTAGGGGGTGTAATAGACTTGTTGGAAGATCCTCTATCTTTGCGCTTCTGGACAAGAAATTCACGCAAGTCAGGAGGATTAACAGAAGAAAAAGAGGAAGATGGTTTGTTCCTCTTGTTTACATCAGTTGGAATGCGGATGTTGGGAACCATAACTCTCCCCCTGCCACCCGTATACAGCAGGTTAGCCATATGAGTAGTAGATGATCTCCAAGGAGCGTATCTTTCCGCAAACTGGGCTTTCTTTATGCTGAGGGGCTTAATCTGGCGTAGTCTAGAATTTTGCTCAGGCTGGCGTAAAACTGAGGAAGTCCTCAATCGGCCGTCCGCTTCTCGCGTAATCTGGAGAGCGGGCAGATTCCTCTCTTGCTGGCGTAAAGACCGAGAAGTTGAGAAATCTGCCACTTGTTTTCCCTTGCGTAGATTGCAGGGACCATCTGCTTTTCCACGGAGGGAAGATGCATCTTTACGCGCGGAGTACGTTTGGAGTTTCTGAATAGGCGCTAAGGCATTATCAGAACTTTTGTCTGCCATGTCATAGACGGGAGACTGAGTTTTATGCGCAGAGCGCGAAGCAGACTTCTGGATTAGCATTGAGGCATAACTAGGAGCTTTGTCTGCCACGTCACAGACGGAAGACAGAGTTTTATGCGCAGAGCGCAGAGTAGACTTCTGGACTAGCGCTGCGGTATTGCCAGAAGTTTTGTCTACCACGTCACAGACGGAAGACAGAGTTTTACGCACTGAGCGCGCAGGTTGCGAAGCTATAACCTTACTGGTCGGAGAAATCGGAGAGTCGACAGGAATGGTAGGGGATGTCTGGGGCATCCACACCTTACGCAGTTTCCTGTTGTCTTAGACGGAGAGGGAATGAGGGCTACCCCCTGCTCGAAGCATGTCCTCGTAGGCTGACTGGTCGAATTGAACGACCAGGGTCTTCTTCATTGATCCTACTGATACTGCATTATGTTGAGCAATTGCCTTCTCGTCAGATGAGAAAGTCATCCCCAGCAGAGTCGCCATCTTGTGTTTGATAATAAACGAAATAAATGAAACAAGGTTTATACGAAACCCTCTCTTTGGTTTACAAATAAGAAGTACAATTAATCCTATACGAGGATGTCAAGTACAAAATTTAATCTGGGTAAATATTGCTATAGGAGTCTGATCTGCAGTTGATCACTTTGTCCCTTGGACCACACGATGATGAAGAAGTACCGTAGAAGAAGGAGAAACTTCAAAGGTTGCAAGAGGGAGTGGATGCTCGATGCCAAAATCATCGATCACTACTCTCTGTCTGTGCCCTTCTCTCTTTGATTTTTTTGACTCTTCGACCTTGTTTCCCCCCCCGGACCTCTGTCAATAGAGGTCTCTATTTATAGGGTTTGGTGACAGTAACCGTCCAGTCGACGTAGAAGCCGAACAGTGGAGAGTGTGGCACCTTTTACGCGACGGTTATAATAACTGCCACCCACATATAAATGATCCTCTGAATCTACGTGTGATGCGTGTCCCATTATGAGGTAATGCGTATAACTGCTGCGAAGATCACGGCATGCAAGCCACGTAGGTAACTGTCCCACGTGTAGAAAAGGTTGGCATAGAAGCCAATAACTGTCACCATGGCGTAGAAGCCAAATAGTTGTTGAGTTGGCGTTGAAGCCAAGTAGGCGTGGAAGCCCAGTAGGCATAGAAGCCTGAAGTTGCATGGATAGGTAGCTGGCATAAAAGATAGCCGATCCTCCTTTCTTGACTGAGGTCTTGAGCTAATTCTGGACCAAATAGCCTTGTTACGTACCAATACAAATATAGCCTGAGTTGGCGTATTTCGAGGAAATAGCATACGGCGTACTCCTATAGTTAAAAATAGCCAGGTCGGCGTATTTCAAGGAGGTAGCATACAACGTGCTCCTATAGCTGAAAATAGCCTGATGGCGTAATATGCAGAGGTAATGATGTGGACGTATTAGCCGTAATTATGGCTTGCCCAGTCTTTGAGAGTAGAACCAAATCTCGTACATTAAATGCAGTGATCTACCCCCACACGCACATTAACTGCAGAGACGTGCCTCGAGCCCTGTACGAAGAGCAGCTTTTGACGTGGCGGTTCGTTTTGTCTTTTGTTGAGCATAAAATCTCTCATCTGCCTGTATAAAACTAGGCAGCGTATTCCTTTGTATGCGTAAAAGCACTTTGTATCAAGGAAATGTCACTAAATGACGGTCTGGGTCTCTGTGCCGCACCATCACTACAGCCGTCTTCTGGATAGTCGTGTAGTACTCTTTGTCAGGAGTCTGGTTCACTGCATGATTTGACAGGTTCGTTCGAGGAATACGAAGAGTTCCTCGTACAATCTCTCACTGCATTAAAAGTGAGCGAGTTTTATGCCAAAGTGGTGATGCAACAACCTTTTTATGCCGAAGCAGCCTGGAAATACTGTATTAAGCGGGTTGTTTTGAAGCTATGTTTTACGCTGCACTAGCAATGAAGCTCTACTATACACCGATGGCTCTGAAGTCGTTTCTTATGCCACACAGCGCTGAAACTCTGTTTTACGTGGGTTTTATGCATACTGTATATAGCTCTGCAGCGTATTTTTCATGCTTCTACACGCCGGAGCAGCCTTCGTCTTCGACGAGCCACCACTGTCATCTCTCTTCCACAGTCGACCACCCTCACCATCGATCTCCTCCGTCGGACCACGATCACCACGGCAGTCATATCCTTTCCCGTCTACGAGCATAGCTGCAGTCAACACTTGCCACCACCGCTTCCACCACTGTCAACTGCTCATCACCGATCAGTCACCATCGCCTCCATTGTCACCTCCTTTACCGGAAAACCCCAACAGCACCTCCACCCTCATCATCTCCATCATCGACCTCACGACCACCCTCTCCATTCTCTTTCCCGACGTCACAATTTCCCCACGATCTTCTCTCCGTCGGATCCACACCCCGACAACAGCCGACCTCATGACCACCCTCTCTATTCCTCGACTTTATGACTTATCCACGATCTTTTCTCCGCCGGATCTACACCACCACAGCCAGTCACCACCACCCACCACAGTCATCTCCGGTCATCCCCGAGCAGCCACCATACCCCGACCACCTCTATCCCCACATCAGCATCCCCACACTCAACCCATGCTACTACTGCCACTGTTGGCCGGAGAACCACCATCGAAGATTGACCTCCACGGGCCATGGACGAGTGTCACCCCGTCCTCGGTTACGTGTACACCGAGGTTTGAACTTGCCCTCTTTCCTTCATGTCATGTTGTTGCGTGACACTGTGTATTGGTGAACCCTAATAACTAGTATGTATGTTGTGCATGTATAAATAGTAATTAGGTTTAGTATATACTTCATGGGAATTAAGTTGTTGTGTCACATATTTCTAAATATTTGTGTAGACCCTAGGTGTTAGTTAACTGCATTATGTGTACACTAATCTACTAGCTAGGCCATGTGTTAGTATGACACAAGACTTGGACATGTGTTAGTGTTAGTTATTTGTCTTGCTGTGCACGGTATTCGAGGACATGACACTTGTGCATTTTTAACTACGCGGACACTCGACCCTGCTACTTGACCAGTTATCACCCCTACGTACGTTTGTTTCTAAGTGTAGTGTAGTTGTGTTTATGTGCGTACTAGTGTAACGACTGATGCTATTATATTATTAAATTATATATATAGGACCTTTGGATTGTTCGTGCGAGACTTCGGGAGCAAGATATTGGTATTGCCAGCTCAGGACCACATGCGAGTACATTCTCTGACAGTTTTTATTATGTTGGTCATCTCTATAATTCTAGTTGTATAGTGTACTTGATTCTGACACTATGGATACACAGGTTAGCATCATTGATACCTGTCATGAGAAGTCATGATTGGAATCCATCATGCTAGCTGGGGACGGAGAAATATTAGCCAATTATGTGATTATAGCCTATTTACATGCATCATATCTCACCCCACACATCACGTCAGGTATAGCCTGACCATTTACATGCCTCATAGCTTGTTATATATAATTAACCTGACTATTGCTTGCATCATAGCTAACCAGATAGTTAGCCTGAACTCACATGTATCATAGCCAATCATATATAATAAGACTGATCTCGTCCCAAGCCAATCACATAATAGACTGATATTCCAACAGTTAGCTAGATATTCTATTTCTTATTCCAGGTCACTTGTTCTAGTATTAACATATTTCTATTCATTAATATACTATTGATGATTTCATATTCTCCACTATTCCTTATTTTCAGTATTTCTTTATCTTGTATTCTTTATACTATATTATAGTTTTTGTCAATATAAATGAAACTGTCGTTTAGTGCTTGCACTTTGCTCCAATCTTGACTGGATAATATTTTTTCAAAGGACCTTGAGGACTTCTGTCCTACACACTATGGGCCAGGTGTAGATAGAGATTACATACTAGGGATCTTAGAGGAGTCCCTATCCTTAGAGGAGACACCACCTGCAGTTATTTAGACGGTTATATCTATGCATCTTTTGTTCTAAAACTTGAGACTTGGTCTATATTTTATGTTGAGGTTATTTGAGACTATTTATGTTGGACAGTTAGACTTTAGATTTATTGTTGTATTTTGTGTTGTTGTGCTTGACTATGTCAGTACCTCCTTATCTTTATATCTTATCGTGCCATTACTTTCCTATAGTTATTGTGATTGAGTATATATTATGAATTGTTGATCTATGTATTATTCATTGTCCTCCTTATGGAGTTGAGATCATTGACAGGTTATGAGTTATGTTTAGTAGTATTGAGACCTAGACAGCGTTCTACCGCCGATGCTACGGCGTAGGCTAGACGTACCCACGGCTCACGCCCAAATTTCGGGTGCGGATTGTGACACATTTTTAGTGGTGGCCCATGCAGGTCAGGCTTCACAGGTAGTGCGATGTCGTGGTAGTACGATATCTTAGTTATACTACTACGAGCCTGTGATAGGATCTAGGATATAGTATACTAGGATGAGAGCGAATACTCGATCACAACTAGGAATACTTCCAATCTATTACTATTGCTATTCCTTCTGAGCATTGCTTTCCTTGAATATTTTGTCCTTCCTTGATGATATCATATTCTTGTGTCTTAATGACTTCTTCTGGTTTTGATCCGTCTTCAGGATGCCGTCGAAGACCAGACCGCAGGATCAACAACAGCCTCTGAGGCAGACCCAGCAGGCTTATTATTTCTGTCAGAAGCCAGATCACCTTCGGAAGAGCTGTAGGGTAAGGCTAGTACTTTGTTTGTACTATGGCGTACGACACATCGAGTGAGGGATTGTCTTCTAGCTCCTTGTCTTCTTGGCCAGCGCGCAGCTCCAAATCAAAGAGGTCCAGTTAGGTAACCTGTGGAACCGCAGATTGCTCAGCACCCACAGAGGAAGCCATCCCAGCAGGACAGGACATTTGCGATGACGGTTGAGGAGACCGATACTACAGGTGATGGGCTAGAAGGTTCATCCGTTCTCACTTGTTGTTATTGAATTTGATTCCTGTTGATCGGTTATTAAATTAATTCATGGTGTCGTTGTTGTGTTTGATTTTATATCTAGATAAATTTTATGGACTAAAATTACAGTATCATCTGATGACATATGTTGACGAGAACAGTGAGAAAGATGAAATGTCTGCTTTTGTTATGGAGCATAGAGTTCATCACAGCCATATTAGCTGGCATGGAGGAAATGTAGGGACTTGACTTCGGATGTATATATATCTTAGTTATGAAATTTTGAATTTTTTGCTTCTATACTAGTCGGCACAGCGAGGATTATAGACGACATGATTATAGAGTTGCATACCTAAGTTATCGGATCTATCGTTTATCGCAGCTATGCTTACTAGCGTGGCGAGGATTCTGAGTGTCATGATTTCGGACAGACGTGTATGATTATCAAATTGTATCTTAAATTGGTTCTTAAAGTATCATCTTAATACTTATCCACTTCTGTTATTATAGGACTTTATTCCATCATTTTTTTCCTAGTAGTAGAGATACCTTCAGTCCTTAGTCCAGTTCCTTATAGAGCTTCATTCCATTAGGGTTCCTTGTTAGTATGATAATTGGTGACTTACAATTAGGTCTGTGTCTTGAATATCAATGTTGACTATTGGGAGTGTGGCTTGTGAGTCTGTAAGTGGTTCTTGGTTGGACATGTGAGCAATGGGCATCAATCTAGAGATAACCTGTAGCGTAGTACCTTGTAGCAATAGTTCCATGATAGGTGTTATTATAGTTAGTATTGGTACTATATGTAGAAGTGGGAGTAAAGAGTATCAGTGATGGTTCCAGGAGTTAGTATCAGAGTCAGCATGCCAGTTCTGGGTAGTCATGAATTCATGTAGTTAGGTGATCCATGTAAATAATTAAGTATCAAAGAAATTTTGTTAAAATTAATGGAGCATGATATTTAATTTGGTGGTTGATACTTGGATGTGTCAAGAGTAAAGAAATGTATATGCATAAAGGGTATTAGTGAGCGTGCCATAGTAGGAGGATACCCATAAGTGTATAGGAGAGTGTGAGGGAATAAAAATATATTATGCTAAGTAGCAAGACTTGTGTTACAGATAAAAGTAGGGCCTTGATGTGAGTAGATATGAGTTTACGGGTATATAACTAGTGATGGATGTAACACCTGATATTGAGGCCAGTAATATATTGGGAGCAATAGGTGGAATAGTGTCTAAAAATTGTGTGCAGGATGCATAGTGTGTGATGAGGTAATCTAGTGATGAAGCTAGTATTACTATACCAAGAGTTCTAGTATTTCTACATCAAGGATTAATTGAGCAATATGCTAGTAACAGTATGTACCTCGTGTGATAATATTAGATTGGTGTATCAGTTAATATGGATAAAAAATCATTGGAAGTAATAGTGCAAGTAATCAAGGCAGTACAAATTTTAGTACCAGTTGAGGGGTGTAGACAATTGGTATTTTTGTGTGTACATTGAGTGTTAGAGACTGTGAGTATATAGGCATACTTAGATAGATGTGGGTAAGAAATGTATATCAGTAATTGAGTGGATGACGTACATGTGTAAGGATCTGTTGGCTTGAGCATGCCTAAGACGGCACTGCAAACTGACTTGGGTGTCCATCTAGAGTCGTATTAGAGGGAGTAGTACTTAGTGTGGTGTATTGCACTAGGTGTGCACTTGAGTGATAAGAACAACTAGTATAAGCAATTGCAGTAGGTAAGAGAGCTAGCAGTGGGTGTGCTTGTAGTAGAAACAATAGTACCAAAGGAAAAGGGGTATCAAACTTTGGATGCATCATTAAACCAATGGTTGTGTTAGAGGTTCTTGGTATCAGATTTTGGTATCAATAGACAATTATATGCAATGTGGATGTATCCATGGATATCTTGTGGACTAGTAATTAGTTGATGTGGGTATCAGTGTATAGGGATAGGAATTAGTTAGTGAATGTGCCAGAGTTAAGTTTATGTGAGGGGATGAAGGTGTGTCCAGGTGATGCATATCGTAGTGTATGAGTGTATCAGAGTGTAGAGTGCATAACATGTATCAGGGTGTTTGGGGATAATTGAGTTGATGCCATAGTTGAGAGTGTGGGTCTAGTACAACACAAACTTGTATAAATATTTAAGTATTAGAGCACAATCTTGAGGTATAATTCTTTGTCTGATTTTATGTTCTTGTACTAGTTTAATTCAATTTAGAGGACAAATTTTTTTAAGGAGGGTAGACTTGTCACTACCACATTTCTAGAACAGGGGCTTTATTGTCTTTTGCCATATTTAATTTAATGTATTAATATATTGTATGATATATTTTAATATATATTATATAGTGTTCATTAATGCATGGGTTAGTGGACTAGACCTAGAAATCCACTAGATGAACCCCTAACCAAAATACAGGATTATGGATTTAATTAGTATTTTTCGGGATTAATTATTGGGGATTATATTTCAGTACTGTGATTTTATTCAATTGTTGTACCTTACCGTTGCTTCGATATTTGGAGCGCTACACTAGCTTTTGCCTTCCAACAAATTTCATATCCTTGTCCTAGACGTGCCAGTCTTCCATTTTGACCTTTATGTAACTCATAAATACCCTCTCTTGTGTTTTATTTTAGTCGCACAATATTCGTTACAAACGTTTATTTTTAAATCCAAATAATTCCAACTTTGCATCCTTGTCCGTTCCAATCAAAATTGGAGACACAACCTCGACCCATTTTGTGCAACCAAAATTATGATAATATTCCATTATGAGTCTTCTACGTCCATGACACTTGTATCCTACCTAATTTTAACCCTATTCACTTCCAATTAATTTAAGAACAACATTTATACTAATTTTAATTAAATTGGTGTAAGGACCCAACCTAACCCAAAACTAGACCCAACACCAACCCAAATTCCCACTCACACCCTCAAGGTTCATACTAAATACCATACACCCTTTTAACCTACTATATCACACCAAATATGGTTTTTTCCTCATTCAATTCCAAACCCCATTGTTTGTGCAATTTTCCAATTGTTAGGGGCTTTTGTGCAAAAACACAATGAGGTATCCACCTCCCATTGGAGCCAAGACATGAAGAAAGTCTCCTTCATTGTTGACCAGTCACACCATAATTTTTCCTCTATTTGGAGTATACTACACTCTAACTTTTTCTCTACACCATCCTAGCCCTCCATCAAAAACTAGCCCATCTCCACCCTTCATTTTCTTCATGTAGAAACCATCCCCATCCCTAGGAGGCACTAACCGGCCCTAATCCCAAGAATATTACCCCTCTTCTCTCTCCTACATAAACACTTCTCTTCCTCCTCTATTTTTCATCAACAACCACTTTTTTTATTACAAATACGAAACCCTAAACCACCTCGATTCCTTCTTCTCTGATCCCTCACCGCCGGAGCAGCCTTCGTCTCCGACCAGCCACCACTGTCACCTCTCTTCCACAGTCGACCACCCTCACCATCGATCTTCTCCGTCGGACCACGATCACCATGGCAGTCATCTCCTTTCCCGTCTCCGAGCATAGCCATAGTCACACCTCGCCACCAGCGCTTCCACCACTATCGACTGCTCATCCCCGATCAGTCACCACTGCCTCCATCGTCACCTCCTTCACCGAGCAACCCCAACAGTACCTCCACCCTCATCATCTCCATCATTGAACTCATGACCACCCTCTCCATTCTCTTCCCCGACTTCACGACTTCCCTATGATTTTCCCTCCGCCGAATCCACACCCCTCCATAATCGACCTAACTACCACCCTCTCTATTCTCTTCCCCGATTTCATGAATTTCCTACGGTCTTCCCTCCGTCGGATCCACACCACCATAGCCAGTCACCACCACCTACTACAGTTATCTTCGGTCATCCTCGAGCAACCACCATACCCCGGCTACCTCCATCACTACATCAGCATCCCCACACTCAACTTGTGCTACTGCTGCCACTGTTGGCCGGAGCACAACCGCCGAAGATCGACCTCCACGGGCCGTGGACGAGCATCACCCCTCCTCGGTTATGTGCTCACCGAGGTTTGAACTTGCCCTCTTTCCTTCATATCGTGTTGTTGCGTGACACAGTATATTGGTGAACCCTAATAACTAGTGTGTATGTGTGTGCATGTATAAATAGTAATTAGGTTTAGTATATACTTCATAGGAATTTAAGTTGTTATTGTGGGTGTCACATATTTCTATATGTTTGTGTCGACCCTAGGTGTTAGTTAACTGCATTATGTGTATACTAACCTACTAGCTAGGCCATGTGTTAGTGTTACACAAGATTTAGAGATTTGGACATGTGTTAGTGTTAGTTATTTGTCTTGCTGTGCATGGTATTCGAGGATAAGACACTTGTGTATTTTTAACTACACGCACACTCGACCCTACTACTTGACCAGTTATCACCCTACGTACGTTAGTTTCTAAGTGTAGTGTAGTTGTATTTATGTGCATACTATGTAACAATTGATGCTATTATATTATATATAGGACCTTTGGATCGTTCGTGCAAGACTTCGGGAGCAGAATATTGGTATTGCCAGCTCAGGACCATAGGCGAGTACATTCTCTGACAGTTTTCATTATGTTGGTCATCTCTATGATTCTAGTTGTATAGTGTACTTGATTCTGACACTATGGATACACGGGTTAGCATCATTGATACCTGTCATAAGGAGTCATGATTGGAATCCTTTGTGCTAGCTAGGGACGGGAAAATATTAGCAGATTATGTGATCATACCCCATTTACATGCATCATAGCTCACCCCACACATCACGTTGGGTGTAGCCTGACCATTTACATGCCTCATATCCTGTTATATATGATTATCCTAACTATTGCTCGCATCATAGCTAACCAGATGGTTAGCCTGACCTCACATGTATTATAGCCAATCATATGTAACAAGCCTGATCTCGTCCCAAGTCGATCACATAATATACTGATATTTTAAACACTTAGCTAGATATTCTATTTCTTATTCCAGGTCA
Organism: Iris macrosiphon; assembly: GCA_036927795.1. Taxonomy (NCBI): domain Eukaryota; kingdom Viridiplantae; phylum Streptophyta; class Magnoliopsida; order Asparagales; family Iridaceae; genus Iris; species Iris macrosiphon. Next base: position 102,598,450 of record JAYESA010000019.1, on the reverse strand, counting down.
CTTGTTCTAGTATTCACATATTTCTATTCATTAATATACTATTGCTGATTTCATATTCTCCAGTATTCCTTATTTCCAATATTTCTTCATCTTGTATTCTTTACACTGTATTATAGTTTTTGTCAATATAAATAAAACTGCCATTTAGTGCTTGTACTTTGCTCCAATCCTGAATGGATAATATTTTTCTAGAGGACCTTGAGGACTTCTGTCCTACACACTATAGGCCAGGTGTAGAGGAAGATTACATACCAGGGATCTTAGAGGTGTCCCTATCCTTAGAGGAGACACCATCTGCAGTTATTTAGATGGTTATATCTATGCATCTTTTGTTCTAAAACTTGAGACTTGGTCTGTATTTTATATTGAGGTTATTTGAGACTATTTATGTTGGACAACTAGACTTTATATTTATCGATGTATTTTGTGTTATTGTGCTTGACTATGTCAGTACCTCCTTATCTTTATATCTTATCATGCCATTACTTTTCCATACTTATTGTGATTGAGAATATATTATGAATTATTGATCTATATATTATTCATTGTCCTCCTTATGGAGTTGAGATCATTGACAGGTTGTGAGTTATGTTTAGTAGTATTGAGACCTAGACATCATTCTACCGTCGATGCTGCGGCGTAGACTGGACGTACCCATGGCTCACGCCCAAATTCTGGGTGTGGGTCGTTACATACCATGCCCTGGATCAAAGTAAAAACCTGTGCCCCATCAACGGACATACCTCCCGGAAACGAAGTCGGTGGTGGAGGAAGGTGCTCCGTGACAGCTGGGGCAACCCTCAGAACAGGAGATATAGGAGGAGGAACTCCAGATGTCTATCCGTCAGGTCGAGAGGTGGCAGACCTCTCTGAAGCTGATGCTCCCAGTCTCAAAGACCTAGTCTTCGACGGCATCCTGAAGACAGACCAAAAGAATCAATTAAGGCAATAGATACAATATCATCAAGGAAGGACAAAAAAATTCTAAAGAAAGCAATATTCAGAAAGAATAAGGATAACAAGATCAATAGATTAGAAATATTCCTAGTTGTGATTGAGTATTCGCTCTCATCCTAGTATGCTATATCCTAGATCCTATCACAGGCTCGTAGTGGTACAACTATGTCGTTACACTACCATGATATCGCTCTAATTGGGAAGTCAGACCTGCATGGGCCGCTACAAAAAATGTGTCACGACCCGCACCCGATATAGGGGCACGAGTATGCGGGTACATCCAGCCTACGCTGCAGCATCGGCGATAAAATGCTGTCTAGGTCACAATACTATCTAATCAATCTCACACGAGTATCCAACTCCATAAGGAGACAAAGATATAACAATATAATATGAAAATACTCAACCACAGAACTAAAGCACGATAAGATATCGAAGAAAATAAAATAATCGAAATACAACACAAGTCTAAACAACAAAATAATCTAACTTTAAACAATAACATCCAAGTCTCAATGTATGCCGAAAACAAATTCGGTACCATAAACTGCTAAAAGAAACTAACTGAATAACTAGTGATCCCGGCTAGACCTCCCGAAAATCACACCTGAGCTACAAGGTCCAAGGTTATAGCTACTCTCCCTGTGGTCCGTAATATGTCGGACACCAGTCCTCTAAGTCGTAGTCTAAAAAAATATATCCAGTCAGGATTGAAGCAAAGTACAACCCGATAACAGTTCCAATTAATTGACAAGGACTATAAAACAATAAATAGATGATGCTATATACTGAGAGAAAATAATAAATAGATGCAATGGCAAATAGTAAAGAGAACATGCAATATAGGCAATATGGTATAGTCAGTGCATATATGAAATGAAGAAAAAGAATTACAATATCATATACAAGGTAATATAGTATATGAACTGAATTAAAGAACTGTAACTATTCTAAGTGTTTGAAATAGTAGTTTCGATATGTGATCGGCTTGGGAACTTGTACGATCGCTATATGGCCTGGCTAATCATATGTGAGGTGTATGATTAACAATAATAATATTTTACACTTGTATGATAGGGATATGATCATATTTCTCACTAGCAATTTTCCCCGCCTCCAACTAGTACAGAGGATCCAACCATGACACGTTACGATGCACGATCAATATCCAATATCAATATCTAATATCAATGTCGTGTACAATGTTAATACGATAACCAATATAACATCTCATGACTGCAGATCCAATCTATATACTAGTCCGTGTAGCACAGTGTCAAGAATCAGATATAACATTTCTAAGTACTTGAATTATAGAAATTATCAAATAATGAAAATTATTAGAGAATGTACTCGCCTGTGGTCCTAAGCTGGCAGTACCAATATCCTGCTCCCAAAGTCTCGTAGAACGATCCAATGGTCCTATATATATTATATAATATAATAACGTCAGTCGTTACATTAGTACGCGCATAAGTACAACTACACATCACTTAGAAACTAACGCAAGTAGGGGTAGTAACCGGTCAACTAGCAGGGTCGAGTGTGCATGTAGTTAAAAATGCACAAGTGTCATGTCCTCGAATACAGTGCATAGTAAGATAATTAACTAACACTAACACTTGTCCAAATCTCCAAATCTCGTGTAGCACTAACACATGGTCTAGCTAGTAGGTTAGGGTACACAAGGCAGCGAGTTACCAAAATACTTTAATATATATATAGTGCCTTAATATTTTACTTAGTATTACCCACTGCTTA